>CM076445.1:28857500-30057500 GCA_038419695.1 Scomberomorus guttatus | reverse complement strand
TAATTTCTTTTTTTGTCTAACTAACAGTCCAAAATCTAAAGAAATTCAGGTTAGGGTCATAAAAGACTAAGAAAAATGGCAAATTTTCACATTTGAGAAGCTGAAACTAGAAAATATTTGGCATTTTTGACCGAAAAAGGTACTTAAATTATTAATGGATTATCAAAAAAGTTGCTGATTAATTATCTATCGATAGATTTACCAATTAGCCACATTGTATCATCATTCAGTTGTCCAAAGTAAGTAATTCTTAGTAATCTTAGTAATTCTAATTCAGTTTTTTGTTTTACACGTGTGCAGAGTTTTGTCTGACGTAAAGTTTAACAATGGAGCTCATGTAGCCAATTGCACTGCACGTCAATTGGGGTATTTGATGAGATTTTGAATATATTTTCAGCCCCAGTAGGCAGTCTATGGTTGAGGGAAAACACACAATATCCCCCATATATCAGAAACTCCTGGGTGTGTCAAAAATGTCTGAATGACCCTGCGGTTCACCTCGGGAGAGTTAAGAAGAAAAAAAAACATAGGAAACCCTCTGATTCATGCACAAAGCCAGCAGACCAGTCATTAACCCCCAGTGGGTCATGTTGAGTGTGTTAGGGTGTGGGGGTGGAGGGTCATAAAGAGGACCCCAGAGCCGCAGAGGGCGGTCGTCACGCCCCACAATCAATAGTTGGACATTTGACCCCTGCTAGAGTTTCAACTGGCCCTCCACAAACCCCCACCCTGAACCTTCTTTTCCAGCGAAAACACAGGCGTGAGTCAACAATTTCAAGCAGGGACGAATGCTAACACGGCCTTTGCAAAACAATAGGGGCTGCACCACCTGTGACTGTTCACCTGAGGCTAAAGGGAGGATACGGCATTAAATCAAATCCACAGCTTTACAATGATTCCTCTTACCATGACGTAGTGACGCTGCATCTCTGTCTTTTCATTGGCCAGTTTATCGTACTCCACTTTAAGACTTTAGGAAGAGAAAAGGCAAATTAAATCAGGCTTAATTTGTAATCATAGTTAATAAAGATTTTATGCATGTTATATGTTTGATTAAATTTAATTAAAGCAAAGAATGTCTTGTTCCATTTACAAAATTCAGAGCAGATATATTTTTGTGTGTTATATCAGTGTAGACTTTGTGCATGAAAGCCACAAAAATGGAACAAAACAGAGGCAGCTTCCCCTTCCTATTCTTTCCAGGAAGTCCGTGCTGTTTACAGTAGACTAGTCATTACCTGTGGTACTGGGCCTGCAGGAACTGAAATTCGTCTTTGATCCTGTCGCAAGACTCTGCCACAGTGAACTTGAAGCCGGGCTGCCCTGGCTGGTGAGGTGCCTGAGAAATGTACGGTCGGAGATACGACAGGTGTAAATAACACAATCATAGCCCAGATAATAGTCTCATCTCTTGCCTCCTCCTCCTCCTCAGTAAACTGTTTTTTTCCTCTTGATGGTTTGTCCTCACATTTCCCCTGAGCCCTGACTGGTGGAGGAAAGAGCCGCTTTCACTCTACAACACTGTGCAATGACAGAGGCGGGTCACTCCATCCGTCCTCAAAGTTATGTTACATGGTAGGCAGAGGATGATGAGGGAGGGATAAAAAAAAAAAATCATACACACACAGCTGAGATTTCAGTGCATGCTGCGCAAAAGGGACAATTAACCTTCTAGCACTGTAAAAATGCACTATAACAACCTGCAACTAAGAAATTAAGTCAGTTTACAGCAGGATGCTATGATCTACTTCCCTGAGTTGTACCAAAAGCTCTGATCTTGTTGCCAATAAACACGGTTCTCCTGCCAGAGTGAAGCGTTCAGCAGCACCAATGCAGACCATAAATAGTAAGGTGTGGATCAGCAGCTCCACTCTGACGAGCTAATTAGGCTACTTTGAAGGGCGGTGCATTTGCATCAATTTACAAATAGTGACAAACACAGCTACTTACCGGATGCCGGCCTTGTGGATACATGTCGAGTCCTTTACACGGGGGAATTCGGTGTGTTTTCTTCCTTTCTTTCCGTAATCCGAGTGAAGGTGCGGTAAATCACCGCCGCCCCCTCCCCTGTACACGCAGGATGGCGGCGGACAAAGCCCTGTTCGCGGCTGCGAGGAGCACACTCAGACCCCGACCATTGGATCTATCACCTCGTCGGCCTTTCCTTTGTACCTAAACAAACAGAAAACGGGGCACAACTGAGGAGCTGAATCACTTTCTGAGCAAGCACCTTGGTTGTAAATCGACATGAATTAAAGCTTTATGAACTTAACCGGGCTGATCTACAATTTGTTCCCTAAAAATTAAAATTATGATTTTTTTCTCCCCCTTATTCAAATATTTTCCCCCCTTGTTTGTCAAAAATCTAAATCTGTCGCTTCGATTTGCATTACAGTGAGGAAAAAAAACAACAGCCAGCAAAATGTGTTTGATCCGATGTATCAAATAAATAACAAACTTGATACTTTTGATCAAACCCTCAGCGACACGATGCTTTGTTTTTCTCGTAAATCTAACGAGTTGTCTTCCACAAAGGGGGAAAAAAAGAACACACACAACGGGTTGTTTGGTGGTCCGGGAAGATCAGAAAACAAGGAGCTGCTGCTTTCAAAGTCGGCTGCCATAAAGCCACCACCACCACCACCACCCGTCTTGTTAGCGGCACTCTTCATGTCGCCCTTTTTACCTTTTGTCTCGACTGATTCCTCCCCTCTCCTCTCCTCTGCACAGGTAAAATGTTAGTATCCAGACACAAAGCGTAATATCCTTGACTTGTAACCGTCACCACGGAAGGATAGAGTCGGAAAATGTCAACCGCCGTTTCTTTTTTTCCCACTTTGCCCCTTGAGAGTCCTTTAAAATCCCGCGGCGGAGAGCGTCTCTCCGTCCCGGTCGGACGTTGGAAACCCCTCGATTGGGACGAGTTGTTGACCGCGAACAACTTCAAAGAAAGCCTATAGTAGATCCAGTTGTAGTACACGAATCTTCCAGTAAGTCCAAAGATATTTTTTTGGCGAGAAAGCGGGTTAATTTTATGAAAATGTCGGCCGTTGTGAAATATACCACTAGCTTGCTGTTGGGTATGCCCAGTTCCTCCGCCGCGCGCTGTACCACACACAGACTGTGCACTGACACGAGGACCCGACTGCAGAGAGAGGGTCCTGCACTAACCAATCGGGTGCTCCGATGGAGTTTAGCGACGTTGACCAATCACAGCGCGGTATCCCCACGTGGGCACCCCACAGTAGTATGTTGTCCTGATTGGCCGGCGATATGTGACCTCACATGTTCGCCATTTTGGATTTGAAGTGACATTCAGTGCGTTCAACAACTTGTTCAAAACAAAGGTAATAATTTATATGTCCGTGAATTTCAGCCGGTGGTTCCGCGTTTCAGATTATTAGTATATGAATGCGAGTTGTATCATTAAAAACATGCTGATTCAAATACACTATTCTGGTGTAAACAGGAAAAATAAACCCACTAGCCAGAGCCTGAATTTATCATTTTAATAAAAGCAATAGGTTGTAAATGTGGTATGTGCTTTACGTATGAGCAATTACAAGTGAAGCTTGTCTGATACGGAACAGTAATTTAAAGTTTTGAAACAGAAATATAACACTTTCTGCTCTCAATTCAATACCAAGAGAAAGAAATAAACCCTGCTAGGATTCCAAGAATAAATAAGAGCTCATAGAAAATCATTCAAGAAGACGCGAAAATGTGAATACCGCTTAATCTACAGCGGAGTGTCCTTTGAGTGACTTGAATTGATCGACCTATTTCTAACGAGACCTCAAGCATCTACAAGCTTTCCTATCAGCAGCACCAGGTAGAGGCTGCAACACGTCTGCGCTTGAGGATATCAGCCTATCACGTGTTGCTCACTATGCCCGGCCCCACGTGGGTGCTCTCCCTCCCCCTCCGCCACCCCCACCCCTTCACTGCTTTTTATCCAATGGTGTCGGAGCTGTCCTCCTTCGCGGCTTGTAATTGGCTCAGCGCAGGAGAAGCTGTCAGTCAGGAGCCCGGGCTGTCAATTAAACCCACGTTGGGTGCGGCGCTGACAAATGCCTGTGCTACTCTCCCTCCTGCCTGCGAATAGAGCCCGGAATGGCTGCTTAATTAGCTTCGAATGGCTTTTCCTTTCAGCTCAAACAATCTGTCACTACCATGTGGTAAAAAGAGCCTTGCATAAAACAAAAGCAGGAAAAAAAAAGCCAGTAAGGGGCTAAATATCAGTTTGATCCCCCCCCCCTCCCTACTCCAACCCCTCCTCCATAAAAACATTTGCTGCAAAACAAAGCTTTTACCTCGCTCAAACATTGGCTCGTTTCACTCATCTGCGTTTCCCCTTATTTTCCTCTAAAATTATATTTATTTGTTTATCTGGGTGTCCATTTAGTCCCTTCACATTTAAATTTAAGGCTGGCGGTTTTTGTATTCCCTGAAACAAGTAATTCGGGTTTGGCTAGCCTTCATGACATGTATCGGTTTGATGATTTGTTAGGATGTTGTTACATGTAGAGGCAAGCAGTTTAACTGTCTTGACATAAAAGACATTTTTACTACAACATTTTTAAAACGTTTTGAATAACTGTAGTTCTACCTTTAAATGATTTCAAAAGTAAGATAGTCATGCAAATCAAGAGGAAAATGCCACAACTTCAAAGTCATTTGATACAAAATGTTGAATAATATATATATAGAATATTTGTCTGTAACACAAGAGAGCAGCTGATTTATATTAGTGAATAATACTTTACACTTCCTGAGCTACACAATGATGAAAAAAAACATTGTCTACATTAAGTTCCCTCCTGGAAACTTTTTCTATTTGTATTTTTGTTTTAATGTAAGTATCATTCAAAGTATTTCTAAAATGCCAATAGAAATACTTAGTAGTTATATACATCTCAGACCAAAACTCCACTTTACTCAAAGTTACATTATTTGTAGCATACCAAGTAGCCCAAATGTCAAGAAGTTTACCAAACTTTGAACAAAACTGTAGCTAGCATGCTGCGTTCAGCAACAAGTGTATCTGACTTTAAACGGTGAAAACAACAAATAAACTTTTTCCACTTCTCAAAATCCAGGCTTCCTGAGGAACTCGTAGCAGTCAGCTGCTAGTAGCAATCAATGATGTTGTTGACATCAACATGCTGACTCCCAGAACAAATGTCAATGGACTATACTATCTATATTACATGAAAAACATGCTTACCAATTACCATTTTTGTTGTGTCGTGTCATTAGTTTTAATCATGGCTGCACCTGTATTTCTGACACAGCCTTGTCAAAAATGTGGAATTATATAGCACATGAAAGGTTGCACAAAAGTTAATTACATAGTCAGAGCTACAGTATGGTGATGTATTCCAATCTTTAATATGCTTAATATATTTTAATAAAAAGTATGTTAAATTCATTATTAAGTTATGGAAATTTTTCTAATTATCAACTTGTGTTTAAGTAATGTAAAAGAATATATCCTGTGAAATAATTTCCTTTCTGTCTCTCCGGTGTTTGACCTTTGACCTTGAACACACCCGCTTTATGAGTTCTGGCTGCACGTGTAAGAAAAACAGACCAAGACAAGAACAGATGAATTCATATTATAGGACAGTTTTAGCCTCTAACATTGCATAGCAGCCTCTGTTGTCCGGAGCAGGTTTTGTTTCAGGGAGCGGCAGCACAGAGTTTCAGTGGTTCACTGTATCTCACAGGCTCTTTTTGTGTCTCTTTCTGTTTGTTTGTGTGTGTTTCCACCACTCGCTCCAGTTTCCTCCCACATTCCAAAGACATGCAAGCCAGGTGTATTAGACACTAAATTGCCTGTAGGTATGAATGTTAATGTGTCTCTATCTGAGCTGAAAGTAGCATGGCAACTTGCTCTCTACACACCGTGTTCTGGTATAAATTTCCTGCAGCTCTCTTGAAATGATTAAATGTCTATGTGTGCTTATGTGTAATGAATGGTTTCAGGGTGTCAAATACACATGAAACCACTATTTTTTTGTAAAGTTTGCCTGAGTCAAGTGCCCAACAAGAGTGGCAATGCTAAAAACCTCTTCCTCCACCTCAAATATAAGATGTTGCCAAGTATAATGAGGGAGCAAATTACTAAATATTTTATGATCACTTGTAAGTCACTTGCCAAAGCACTCTTCTACTCTGCTTTTTTTCATGTCACTATACTTAAAAGTGGCGTTGAGATGTTTTGGGGAAGTTTGTTTCATCTTTATACAATATGTACTTCATCTTTATATACTATGTACTTCCCCATGTAGCTCTTACTGCTTATACAGGTTTCACTCATGTTTATTTGGTTTTTCCTTCAACACAAATAACTTGTTAGACATATTGACACACAAATCCAGGATTTACAGCAACACAACAGGATTCTATCTGAGCTGATAAGACTAAATATCAGAGACTGTCCTCCCAAGAAAAACGAAACATTAGGTCGTCATGTCAGTCGCCCAAAACGACCTATAGTTGTGTTTGAGTGACAGTTGCCATCTAGTGGCTGTAGTAATTATGACCCGGAGCGGCGGCGCGGTTCAGATGACGTCTCTATATATCAACAAACAGGAGGTGGAGGGGTAGATCATGGTTATAATCCAACAGTGGACTGTGCCACAGGAGGCCACTGTTCGCTTCCCGGTTTCCAACCGTGACAGTTTTTTTTAACAATGTAACTACGGTCATCCCCTAACCTTAACCCTGTTGTTATTATTGTAGCCATGACAACAAAGGTCACCTAACTTTAAGGAAGTAGTAACTTTAACCCACATCACATGTCTCTATAACTTTAACAAAGTGATCTTTTTAACCCAAACCTTGATCTTTCCCTAAACCTAACCAGGTGGTTTTTGTGCCTAAACTTAACCAGTCTTTAACCACAACGTTGTCACATCATAAAACATCCTTATTTTTCATCAGTGATTTGTAACGGCTTTGTAAAGCACAGACAAATTATATTGTCCTGCCGATTATTGCTGATCGGGGCACCAGATTAGAAAACACTCTTATCTGTCATTCTGAAGCGCACGTTAAAACATTTTTGGCCGTTTAATTTGGAGGACTTGAAAATATGATTTGGATCAGGCCACATTCAGATCCTGGGTCAGATTTCAGTTACTAGGAACAGAGAGGACCTGCGATGAGCTGTACTTTGCAGTTGAGACGCAGAGTTGTTAAGTTTTATGTTGAGTATGGCCTACAATTTAACTTTTAGAAGTTGATTTTCACTGCACTTTTCACCCTGTCCAAAACCAACTGCTAGCATATCTACATCATCCTCTATTCATCATATCTGTACTCAAGCGAGCAGGTACTGTTGATTTATGCAGAATTGTTGGTCAGTCGTGCTGATATTTGTCCGTTTGCTCTGCACTGAGGATCCTGGGATTGCTATGTGTATGTCCAGTGTAAGGATGTGGGTTATCTGGGAACTGGCAAACACAGTAGCGGTCTCCACGGGCCTGAGACTCTGATTCAAGAACCACATACAAACAGACATTATCATACAGCTTCATCTCACACACTGAGCACCGTGGATATGTCACACACTCGCGCACAAACACACACACACACACACACACACACACACAGATCCACTTTTCATCCCACTCAATGGAGAGTGGCCTAGATTAGGCAGCAACAAAGGAGTGGGCTTCACCTCAGGGATAAGGGGGGCCATTCCACCCTTGTAGACCTCTGCACTGTTTATTTGCACTGGAAACCCAGACGCTGTGAAACTCCCACTCTGAGGCACTACACAAATATTGGAGCTATTTGCAGAGGTGGTTTTAATTCTTTACAGAGCAATGATTGGCTCTTTTCACTCCCATCTCTGCAAGAGCTTGGCCAATGGATTCCTTCAGCCTCTTATGCTTCCCCCACACCAACTCACACTTGCCCCAAAATAAATATAACTGATGTATATTTTCAATGGCTTTAGTGGCCACTAAAGACTCAAATCCCATTTATTCTGCTCATGGTATCACATTCTCTGCTCAAACAAATCCTCAGTACCAAAACCACAGCTTCTATAGCGAACCAGCACTGGTCCCAGCCTCTGCTGTCGACACTGATTTTGATACTTCCTGAGAAGAGAGAGCATGCTCAGTCGCCTTTTGGAGGGCCTGCAGTGTGAAAACAAGGAGGGGCTATGCACAGCAATAAAGCTGTTCTTGAGATATTTGGCGTGATATGTGAGAAGGTTATAAATGAAGAGCGACTGCATACAGTGTAACATTGATTAGTGCTTTTTCTTCTTGTGTTTGTACTCTCACTTTTGTGAAGTTGTTTGATTATCAGCATCCATCAGATGAATTACTTCATCCATTCAGCCGTCCTCTCTTTCAACCATTTCAGTCACTTTTCCTTGGAGAAGTGCAAAATTTGGATGGTCACAGCAGTATCGTCAAGCACCCACTGACTCGGGATTATTGACGTGCTTTTACAGGCGGGTTCAGGCCATGAAAGGAGACATTCCTCGCCACAATGGACCCAGTGTGTGTCGCGGGGGCTGCAGACATGAATAGGGCCCCTAAAAGTGTATCACTGTGACTCGTCAGCCTGTAATCAATGCAAACAAGATGAAAGGGCCTTAAAGAGACAAACACAGACGTGAGCAGTGTCTGAACAAAAAAGGTGAGGGCTTTTTTTTGGCTAAAGTCCATGCATTTGTTTGTCCTATTGGCTGGTATGTACATACTGTATATGTGTGTGTATTTATACACACATTCAGCAGCTGAGCACATGGAGTCTGCAGTCTTTTCTGTGACATTCGTCATGCCTCCGAACAGTAGGGTGGTCAAAGCCACTGGGCGGCTTAACTGGTACAATATACCAGCAGGAAACAGGAGTGAAAACATTTTCCAAATAGTATTTTATTCATTAACAGAGTACGCTGAGTTACACAGAGCTGAATTTAAAAGAGAGAGTGGAGGATCCTGAGGAATTTTACTTGTTTTAAAATCCTATCTGGTGATTTGCTGTAATCCCTCCTTGAAAGCGGGGCCTCATCCTCTGCGCGGAAAAAACACAGCTGTCTATCAGAGCAATCCGTTAAAGGTACTAAAAGTAAACAAGATTGAAGAAGTGAGAAAAGACAGGACGCTCCTCAAAGTGCCTTGACAAATTTTCCTTTTGTTCTTGTCTTTTAAGAAGCTTTGAGATGTTAACACTGGGAACTGAAAAACTTCCTTATTCCAACTTGTATATTACAGATAAAAGATTTGCACATTTATTCTCAGATGGAATAAGGGTGTAACATCTATAACTAGTATTTTTCAGACAAAGTGGGATGGGCAATCATTAAAAATACCTTTAAAAGTGCTTAAATTAATATAACTATAATAGCATAAAGAGTGGTTTTATTTTTTTTTAATACAACTGAATTTGAGCTGTTCATTTTGTAGTGTAAGTAAAACCAGGTTAGTTGTAGTGTGATTGTATTCCTATGGCCCTACTACCCTGGAACATACTATTAAGCGCTCATGCAGTTTGAGTGTTTGTTGTACATGCAGCATCAATTTGAAATGAGTTCACAGTCGTTGATACCGAAAACACGATTGAACCCTTTTTTTTCCCAGCGTGCTCGGCTGAGCATTAATGAATTCAGAACAGCTCTGCCTCCGGTGCTGTCTGTGATTAATAAGCTCATTTAGTCAGCACTTATTGTGACCAGGTCTACAGGCCAGTGCAGGGTAAGGCTCTTTAGTGGGTTGGTGTTATTTTTTGTGATTATGGTCCAAGTGGCTGCTGTAAAAAGCAGGTCAACAAAATGACCTTATCCTGTCCTTCAGCTGGAGAGTGAAAGAGAACCTAGTGATGACGCTGAGCCCCACTTTGCCTCTACCAAATGAATGATAACATACCCAGGGAGGTGTTAAGTACCCCTTCCCCTACTGCTCTTGCAACCAATGAATAAAAGGATACTGCCTGGCTTAGCTGGAGAAGAGAAGAGTACCTGATAGTTTATATTTTATGGCTTGGCAGAACACGCATAACGTCTAAGAATAGGTTGTTTTAAATGTCAATATAGCCGATCGTAAAGCACAGCTGGTGTGATTCAACTGTATTTATATATTTTACTTTGTAATCATAAAGTAATGAGCAGCGCCTGGATGACTGTTTGCCTGGTTAACAGGTAGCTATAATATACCAGGATAAAATTTTGATTTTATAAATGTTCAGTTATCTGACACAAACACAAACAGAAACATATGCAAATGAGAACAGTTAATCGTGAGATCAGCTTGAATCGCTGATCACAGACAGCAGGAGGAGACTGAACAAAGATTTAACCAACTGAGACTCAGCAGACTGAAGAGACAATTTATAGTTTTCATGTCCTAGTGGCCACGAGGACCTATGCAGACACTCAGTGTAATATAAATAGGACCTTGTGTACATCTGCTTCCATTTTTGGACAGATACAGTATATTCATGTGTCCCACTCCTCACCAGATGTTGGTTTTAATGCAGTTTTGTTGTTTGCTGACTGAAATAGATCAAAGAACAAAATATTTTGTTGTTTTAAACTGGATGGAGACGTGACTTCTTCACACGAAAACAGCATTTTAAATATGCTTTACTGTGGACACAGTTATATCTTATAAAGAGTCAACTGATTCATGATTAAATTCTCATATGAAGACATCATTAATATTATAATGTAATACATGTAATACGCGTCTGTTCATTTGTTATATCTCATAAATTCATTTATTATATCTTATAAAGAGTCAGTTGATTAATGAAAGGTCCTTTTTTTATTTTGGTGACAATGTTTCAAGATTTTTACATCTTTACTTGTTGCATTGATTCATGAAATCAAACAAGAAGAAACATTTTTTAAAAAAAGCAAACAAACCACCTTTTTGCAGAGGCTGAATCTCTGGAAATTGGAAATTGTTTGCTCAACTGCGTGCCGTCTTGTAAAACGTAAGATTTCTATTAGAAAAGAGGAAAAAGGGATCTACTAAGTATGTGAGAGCAGCCTGACATCTTAGTGACATTTCAAATGTCTTCTCCATGTAATGATCTTTTTTTCATCAGTCACTTGGCAGGCTACCAGAGAACTGAGTTCATTATGAAGCAGAGAAAAATATGGTTTCCAAGGGAACAAGCCCCTACATGCAGCCCCTTAGGACTGTAGGCAAGATGAGGTGTTTGCACTCATGTATACTTCAGAGGGAATTGTGTAGCATTTATGCATGCTTATGGAGAGTATGCAATAGTGGCAATGGCCTTGTGTGTGCCGTTTTTGTGCATGTGGACCCATTCAGCCTTGTGAGATAAATGGAATGAGGTAAATCACCTGGGAGATTGCAGCCAGGCCATCGATTTCACGGGTCATCAGATAACACCAGGGCTTGCTGAGCACATGCCCTTCAGCACTGGGCGAAGGCTATCATTTAGCCAGATCAATAGCTCTAATTACCCTGCTCCACCCATTGCAATAAATTCAGAACCTATCATATTGTCTTCAAAGAACTGGAATGACTGGAATGGGGAAGTATCACTGATGTAATCGCACCAAAGATACAGTATTGTTGACAGAAGTTTTATTATTTTTGGACATTTTGGTGTCCTATGGACAGGCATCCACTGCTGCCCCTGAGGGGATTGATCTTTTCATAATACTCTCACAATTATAATAATTTTATAATTTAGATATGTTTTATAGCTGAGTAGCTCTGCATTTAGAAAATATAAACTTCTCATTTCCTATATGTGTTGTATTGTATGGTTGCCTATAATATTTGCTATAATATCCATAGAGAGAGGATCAGTCAGTGAGGATCTGTTGCAGGAAGGTCTGGACAGGATTAGACAGAAACTCTAACCTCAGCATTAACAACATACTGTTTTCAACCAACAGCAGCAATTTAGAGAAGTGTTTGCCTGCTAAATTTCACTCAAATAGACACAAAACATGCGTTGCTCACATCCTTCACTGTTGCTCTCTGTCACATAATCAACTGAAACTACTGACGGCTGCTTTCATAATTTCTGTGACTCAGTGGGTCACTCGCTCACTGCTCTGTGCGGTCAGTGTTGTTGTAACTCAGCACAGTGAGGCTTTTTTGGCAGCCGTCATTTCAAAAAGCTAACAACTGTATTAATAGCCGATACCAATTCATTCATTTTAATTACAGATCATTGTTTATCATCACATCATTTTGTTTAACTTTCTGACTACATGACTGGAGTTTTAGACACACCTAAAATATTATCCGCATCCCGGTTATGAGTCTTGTCCGGGATTACATCATGATAACTGCATGGAACAAAGGTAACCTGGTTATACATATATGAGTCTTACACAGCAGCGTGAGCAAATTAACTGCAGGGTCCCAAAATAAGCCGCAGCACTTCAGGGCTTCTTGTTGGCCTTTTTTGTCCAAAAAAGATTTGATTTTGCCATAACCAATCACTAGGGATAGATATATCCTGTAAATCGATATAGAGGTTGCATTAGCCAGCGTAAATGTTAGCTCAAGTTAGTTAAGATACTAAGAACAAAGACAATAATTGATATAATATAAACTTGTATGGAAAAATAAAAGACATGGCAGACTAGAAGATTCCCACAAAGCAAAATAAGAGTTCCCTCCACTGAGTCCACTGTTTTACTGTAACAGGCTGCCAACTTTAGTCCCGCACAAATGCTCTGATTGGCTCAGTTGTTTTTTTCTGACAGCCAGTCTTTAGAGGAATACCAGACCTTTGAATCACTTTGAAATGTGTGCTGTGATTCAGAGGTCTGGAACCAGGCTGAGATTCTGTCTGTATATTTGTTAATGTGAGAATGAGAGCTAGCAGCCTCTCACCCCTATTAAGGAAGCACCACAGCGTGTTTCTACAGTCTTATCAATCAAAGCAACAGCGGTTTTAAAGATGTTGCGTGGGTTACAAGTTAAAACAGAAAGTTACTGTGAGATAAATACACCGCTCACAAAAATGAGGACAGTCAGTTGCAAACGTGGTTTTGTGTTTTCTGAGACGCTTCGCCGGATTTGAAACAAAACAGCTCACACAGCATAAAAGGAAGCATGGGACTTTGTGATGGAGTTTCCCCTTCACTCACTGGTCTGGTTAGATTTCCTCTCAGCACCACTTCTGCTTGATGTGACATTAACGTAGCACACAACACACACACACACACACACACACGGGCAAACACCATCTCGTGTTAATATCCTCAAGCCGTCCACTTAAAAGTAATGCTGTTGTCAGTGTTGTGCCCTCCCTCCTTCTGTCCCTCACCTCTAACATGCTGAGTGCTGCCCTCCTGCTATCTGGTTTCTCCACACTCATAGCTCTGCAGTGGTCCACTTATCACTGGGGCTGGCAAGTTGCCCGCTGCCCATCACTTTCCGTCTTTCGGCTCTCGCTCGGATGAAGAGAGCAGCTCTGTCACTCATGTGGTGGCAACTCTAATGTGTTCAACAGCCCAGAATTATCACGAGGCAGATATTACTTGTCATGTTTTAAAAGAAGACATAAAATTGATCAATTTTGAATTAATTCTGGGATCCCTATTGTCTCAAAGAAGTGTGTGTTTGTTTTTAACCACAGTTATGTCTGTTTATGTCTCTGTGTGTATGTGTGTGTGTGTCTGTTCATCAAAGGTCTATCAAACTGTGTTGCCTCCATGCTGGCAGGCCGTTGCAATGCAGGCACATTTCCAAACACATCCAAACATGCCCAGCAGCGGGCCTCAGGGCCAGTGTAGCTGTTTAGCCCATAATAGTGACTGATTAGAATACCAGTGGTGAGAACTGAACCCAAAGCAGTTGTTGACAAGGGATATTAAGCAAAGTGGGGAGTCCAGCCGTGGGGATTTGATGATGCCACCAGGGAAACATGTGCTGGCCTACACAGTGGTTCCCTTTAACACCGTAGCATCCAAACAGCTGATAACTCTATCCAGGGCCTAAAGAAGGGTTAGACCGCTTCACCCCACAGCCTTACAAGAGGAAACTGAAAACTAAATGATTAAGCTCCATGACAATTCTGTAGAGAGTGGACTTGTGTCACCACTCTTCCATGGTACAGTTTTTTTTCATTGTTTTCTTGGCTGTTTGTCATCTTTCCTGCCTTCGTCTGCAAGTTTTAATGTTGCTGCTCTAACTGCTTAATTATACTTAATAATACCTTACCAAGTTCCTCAGTGTCTACATTTATTATTTATTTATTCATCATTTCTTTGAATATTTATTTTTTACTTCTCTGGCACTGCATGTCCAATCCCTCAGTGAATTGACAAACTTCCACTGGTATCACCACTTAGTACAACATCAAGAACTGAAGGATGCAGCAGTTCAACCCCTTGTAAACTCATACTAACTTGATGGATTTTAAACACAACAAACAAAACTAAATTATTTTCAAATGTCCATTGAGCCTTGCCAGACTAAATAGTGCAGAGAGTGCAGCATATTGTTTTATTTTGGGAAATACTCTTATGCTCTTTTTTTTTGCAGAGTTACACGAGAAAATCAATAGTTAGCTTAGCTTAGCATTTAAGACCAAACAGCTGGAAACTCCTGACTGATTGCCACATGACAAAACTCCAGAAAGTCACACATAACACCCCATAAACCACAACTTGTCATTTTTGTGCATATTAAATAAACAAGACGTAACGTGTTTATTAGTGAGCTTTAGAGATGCTGGTAGGCAAATTTTTTCAACCTTTGGACCAAGCCAGTGGTGTTTATTTACTACTAATTTGCAAGAGCAAATACTTTTTAAAGAAAACATAATGCCTCTAGAATTATGTTTTAATCAACATAATAAGGAAACACTTAATGAACATATGAATATAATGTCTTCAGTTTGTTTTCCCCATAATGTCCACCGATGACAACTAAAAGATGATAAACGTCTTTATAGTTATGTTTAGGGAACTTGGTTGAGGTTACAGAGAAATCTCCGTCTTAGATAAATATTCAAACAGTGACACAAGAAAGGATATGTTCATTTTTTAAATATTTGACCACAACCACAGTCTTTCCTTAACCTTAACCAAAGTGTCTGACCACATGTAGGTTGCAGGATGCATCCCCTGGTCTCCGATGTAAAAGGCCTGTGCTTTGTGTGCACAAACAATGTACAAGAACGTAACAATTTCTGAACTCGAAAAAAAAAAGAAAACAGTGAACATAATCCATACAGCGAATAGATTTCCTAAATAAAATGTATTAGCCAAAGCAATTTAGTAAACATAATTGAACAGAAGCTAAAACACACACCTGTTTCTTTTATCACTTGTGTATTTTTGTTTTTCTAAAGTTTCAAACTCCTGTATCCTGCAGAGCAGAAACACCATTAAAATTATCCTAAAACGTGAAACACACTCAAATATTAATGAGGTTTTGGTCTTTGGGGAAATCTAATGTAATTCATTTTGTCATTGACAGAGAGCTATTAGCACCGACCAACATTCCCCCAGAGATCCACCCTCCATGTTTGATTGTGTTTCACTGCTCTACAAAGTGCCACCTCAGTGTAATGAGTTGTTCATAATTTGTCACCACTCTGCCTCTTTCAACAAAATAACCTTTTGTTCTGCTTTGCGGTCCACCTCACTGCACTCTCCCAGGGAAGGCTTTTAGGGACATCTACTTCGGAGAGGAAGGGCTGCACGGTGCGTGGAAAAGGAACATGGAAGACGACATCTCTCTTTACTTACATTATTCATGCAGAAAAATGCATTTAGCTCCAGTCAAAGCTAATATTATGTTAATAAGGACAAGGAATCGTGCCAGATATAGTGCACTTAATAAAAGGAAGAACATGCACCCACAAACATTAAAAAGGCTACTTTTAATGCACCGTGCTCTGTTCTCTTCCCTGTATGCATCAGTTTGATGGTAATGGTCCATTTAGGTTGATCTGAAGACATGGATGCTGTGATAGAAGTGATGCACAGAGGCATCCATGCCATGTTCTTCTGAGCAACAGTCTTTTATGCAAAATTACTAAATATCCCACAATAAAGAAGTAATCCTAAAATATTATAGGAATGATTAAATTTTTTTTTTCTGATACGTAGAGTTTGTTTGTGATATAATACTTTATAATACTGGAGCTAACAGCTTCTTATTGTCGCCCTTTTTCATTTACCAATACTAATACTGTAGTTTTGGCTTTATGTGTCGCACGTTGTAAGATATCTGATGCAGATTTCAACCTGCACCCCAACTACGATAGATGTGAATTAGTTTGAGCTACTTGAAACTAAAATAAACAACATTACATTAAAAAAATAAAAACAAAAATAAAACAAAAAACTCAACAGCAACAAGTCTTTCTAGAAACAATATCCCACTCTGGATAATTCATCTACAGACCACATTGTCAACAATTTTGATTGGAACTACTTTCTACCAAAGAAGTAGTCCCAGTATGCGACACTCACTGCCTACTGGGTGAAACTCCACTATAGCCAGATAAATAACACAAAGCAGAAGTATGAGGAAAGCTGGCACAATCTGAAAATATTCCAAACGTAACACCAGATTGTAGAGACACGAACCACTTTAACACACTTTGGTGTGCGCATGTAAAATGTGTGCTAGATGAAATTATGGCAGGTTAGTCAGAGTTTATCATCATCACACTGCTTCCCATTGTGAGTAAGTAAAAACTGTAATATTCTTCCAAATACAAGAAAATGAGTGTACCCAATAGATTTCATGAAATATGTTCACTTGCCTACATTGTATTGTGACTCAAAATTAAGTGTTTAACATGTAAAAAAAGACACAAAGGAAAGCCAGTCTTCCACCATGTGAAGTAAGCTGCTCATAGTCTGCCACATTTATATACACACTACAGCTATTCATGCACATTCAATACCAACCACTACGTTAATCCAGGGTATCCAAGTTAGCAGTGTTATTTTTATCCACGTTCACAACACCACAGTTGAATATACAGGTGAACCAGAAAATATATTCACATTATTATAGACTTCCAGTGAATGTATGAAAGTCATTCTCACAAAGCTTTATGTGGCCTTACTACAATCACTGATTTATGTACTCTATATAAACCTACTTAAAGCCTCTTCTCACAGGATGTATTATTATTCGTTCACTTCCTATGTTCAAAAGCAGATGGGGGCATGGTCTTCTCCAACAAGGCTCCCTGCCAACATCTGTGGATCACACAGTCTTTAATTTATGACTTACTATAAGACCCCTTTATTTAGTGAAGTCTACACTTTACCATAAGTCTTATCATATCAACTCTCCTGTTTGCTTCCTTATTTTGTTTGCTTAAGGGGCGTCAAGTAAAAAGTACAGCTTTTGGTATGTATATATCCAAAGTGGAACTGTTGATTCCATTGTTGAATTTCTGCTTTTTTTTTTTTAGTAGTTGTTTGGCCCACTTTATTGGACAGTGGGCAGCAAAGAGGCAGACAGGAAACAAGGGGAGAGAGAGATGGGTATGACATGCAACAAAGGGGACGTTGCAGTTATGTGGCAAGTACAGTAACCATTCAGCTACCAGGGCGCTCTGAATTTCTGCTTTTTAATATATAATTTTAATCTGACAAATTTGTTTTTTTTTTATCTTGAAGACAGAAAAAGTCATCTGTAATTTTTCACCAATAGTAATTTAGTTTCTGATATGATATTGAAAAGAAAGAAAATGTCTTTAAAACTTGTGTGTTTTATTATTTGACCCCCCCCAAAAAAATAATTTACTCAAAGTAGTTTTAGGTCCATTTACTAGCTTTTTCCAGAGCTTTCAACTGCATCTCACTGCTTTCCTCAGCAGATTACAGAGTCCAGCAAACTCCAGTAAGTGGACATTGATTTTTTTGTTGTTGTTTTGTTAAACAACTGTTTCAAAGGTCAGACATGAACTTTGTTTTTCATTGCTGTTCTACTCTAAGTGGTCATAATAAAACCTGCAGTCATTGCTTCTTTTGGCCACTTGGGGACATTTTTTGGCACATTGTAAACACATATTATCTGATAAAGTTATTATGACGAACATGTTATCAAACATTTGCGTATTGACACCTCCAGCAATAGGGAGCAACATTAGCTTTGCAACTATGTCTTTGTGTGCCATTATTAGCACATCATCTGACAAAAAAACACATGCACACTGGCTTATTATTGGAATATAAACACTCAAGTAGGTTATAAAGCATAAATATACTGCTGTCCAGATCTGAGGAATAGATTTGATGAAAATGCAACATTACATTTATGTCACTGATGTCTACATTTGTATGAATGTGTTTGTCAGCAGCTCTAATCATCCACAGAGGAAGCATGTTGAGTAGTAATGGCTCCTTCCTACAAATACATGACTGCATAGCCTGCACAAATCCTCTCAGTGGACATATGTTCCACCACTATACTGTATTCAGTTGAAACTAAATGAATATGCAAAAGAGGGCTTTCAGTTCAATCAGGAGCACAGAGCTGTCAAGTAGAGAAGATTGTTGCCAGAGGGGCCTCGCCAAAATTACAATTAAGCTGTCACAGCCAGAGTCAAGAACACCCTCTTCAAGCCTTTCTCTCATTAATTGGGATTTGGGGAGTACCTGGGTCTCCTTGGTAGCGAGGTTCAAGTGGTTGTTAGTGAATGACAGAGCGACTCCTTGAGCCGCTCCATCTTACAGCCCGAGGAGATGAGATTGTTACGAAACGTGATCAACAGCCTCTCAGGGGTCACAATGTGGAGCTTTAGCACCTACATGTATTTTAGTTCATGCTCTTTGTAGCATCACTCACAAATGTGTTTTAGAAACTGACTGAAGTGCCTCTCAAACAACAGACAGTTCTCTCATTCAAAGAACCACACACGCAGAACAGCATCTCATCCAGGGTCAGGCTGCTTTAAAGAGGCTTTGGCAGCTGATGTCTTTATAATGTGCAGAAGACAAGCTATTCTAAGATTTACAACTATGACTACTACAGGAGTATATAGTGTCTTTTTAAATATCGAATAACAAAACTAATGCGTTCAGACAGACATTAGCCCTGCGTGGAAAACCGCTGCCTTCTTATTCATTTGAATAGTTGTATTCTGTACACAGAGGGCTCAAGGAAAAAAAATAAAACAGTGAAAAAGTTAAACTTTAGCTGCAATGCAACATAACAAAACATCCAGCAAGATGCTGCGTTGGCCAATCACATACATGTAAGGGCACATTTCTGGTGGATTCATTTGTAATGTGAACGCTGTATTTCTACTGTCAACCTTGCAATCATAACAATTAAAGATAAAATGGAATTTAAAGGATAAAAAAAGTTTTGACCTGATGATGGTGCTACATTAAAAAAGTCAGAGGATCACCAAAGTTATTCCAATTTTTTATTATGCTTGTGTTTAACACAGATCTCTGTACTAAATTTAATGGAAATGCATTCAATAGTTGTCGAGACTTTTTACTCATAACCACAAATATGAACCTCGTGAAAGTGCTAACAGAAATGTCAGGAGATCACAAGTCATGAGGCTACATCATCTGGGAACCATGAATGTCTGTACAAAATTTCATGGCAATCCATCTCACAGTTGTTGAACTATTTCAGTCTGGACCAACCATGGCAAAAATGGCTCATAAAGATCCACATAAAAAACATGTGTAGTTATATAGTGACACATACAAAATGATACAGTTTAAGATTAAATAAAGAAGCTGCACTTAAAGAGTGAAGATTTGCTGTTTTACACAGTCTAAGATAGCAGTCTGGGTCAGAGAGGTAACAACAATTAGATCTGTACTAAACCACATCATCTGCCTTGAAGTCATTTAGATGTGCTCCCAAAGATAGCAGTTAATGAGATTAAAGAATTGTGATCTAGCTGTGAGTAGCCAGCTGAAGGAGTCTGAGGTAGGCGGACAGAGCTGAAGACGAGCTGTACTGGCTCAGACTGAGAAGAGAATCAGCAGTGTAGGGGGAAGCTTTTGTCTCGGTGATCCCTCCAAATTTAAGTGCTCTATTATTGTCAAACGAGAAAATCAGGATGAAAGCATGGATGTCAGAATTAGTCATATAAAATAATGAAAAATTTGTCAGGGGCATTTATTTGTGAGATCTATTATATCTGGGTATGTGTATAAATATGAGGATTGCAACGTTTTCTTTCAAATTGAATCCAGTATGGTTTATATTTTTAAAACCCTAATACTGTACATTTGATGAGATGTAAACTGAGACCTATTTCTATTAGGGTATTACTGTGTTGTTCTTTCACCAGGAGGAGAAAAGGCTGAGGTCTCCTGGTAAAGCAGCAAGGTTTTAACACTGATGACTAAATGAGACTGAACAAGCAAAATGACAACATGCCCTAAAACGACAAGTTCATGTTCAAGTGACAAATTACTCTGGCGATCATTCCATAACCCTAACCCCTTAGTTTAAGTTTTTACTTTAACCCAATACTTAATCTTTCCCTAACCCTAATCAAAACCTAACCACACCTTAACCATAGCAGTCAAACATGTTTGAATCATTTGTAAAGGTTTGGAAATCACTGACACATCATGTCCTCCTTCAGGTTAGAGCTAAAAGATTAGCTGATTACTTGATTAGTTAATTAACAATAATTAACTAAGTCATTTTTTGGCTCTAGGGACGTTTTTACAAACATTTCCTGGTTTCAGCTTCTTAAATGTGATAATTTCCTGTTTTTTGTCATAAATGACAATAAACTGAATATGTTTAGGGCTTGGACTGCTGTTTGGACAAAAGAAGAAATTTGAAGACATGACGTAAGACTCAAAGAGATTGTGATCGGCTCTTTTTCAATGTTTTCTTACTAATGGCAAAAAGCATTCGGCAGATGAATCAATAGTGAAAATAATTGTCAGTTGTGAACACTGAAAATATAGTGTATTGAAGCCTTTACAGTTGCACAAATGGCTATGAGCTGTAAGAGGAATGTTTTCCCTCCAACTTTCTAAAGACATCCTCTGCTCTATAATTGCCACATATGAACTGAGGCATGCTGTAGGCCAGAGCTGAACGTGAGGGCTGGAACATACTAGAGACAAGTATTCATTATGTCAGAGCTGTTGTTGAGCTGTTGTCAGGAGGACAAAAAATTCTAGTGGCATACTGTAAGTGAAGGTACAACAGCAGCAATATGCCTATGCTGATCCAACTCACATCTGCCTATGGTGTAAAAGCAAAGGCTATCTGTCTCTGGAGGCACTACTATGAAGTGTAAATTCCACAACCTTGCAGGAAAAAAAAAAAACATCCCCCTTTGGCTTCTCCGTTGTTCCTCTACTTGTTTTTGCCACACAGAGACATAACGAAAAACCCCTCCAGGCACAAGACTTCACACAAGCCCTTCAATGGTTGGCAACTGACACAGGGGGGCTTGTTAAAAATACCCATTCTTCTTTACTGTCTTTAAGAACGAGTCTTGCTCCAGCCATCACACTGACAAACATGGGCGGGAAGAGAAAACCGAGAGGAGGACAGAATGTGTTGAAACATTAACACACAAAAGAGTAATAAATTCAATCAATAGTAAATGGGATTCAGTGGCTCAACCTGGTGAAGAAGAGGAAGAGGCCAATTCCCGGAGGTCTTCGCTCACACCCACATAACTGTTCAAAAGACAATAATAGTGTGTCATGCATTAACATGTGCAGGACTCTGCTTGGATCAATACAAGATGCATACTCTAGCAATTCCTGATTGATGAAATATTGATTTCAGTTCCTCCCTGTTCCTAATTTAACCCCATTAAACATCCAGCACTCCAGTTTAATTACCGACTTCAGTATTATAACACCTCGCTTTGCTGAGTGCCGAGGCTGTAAACATCATCTTGATGTGATCTGGGCCTGACACACTCTGAGAGTGATTAAGCAAATCAACATAAATTAATGAAACTAATAAATTACTGCGTGTGATGGCAATTTTCTCGCTTGTCTATGCTAATGAAGATCTCAAAAACACTTTTCCTACAATGCTTTAATTATGTGCTTGTGCCATGAGATTTTTGTAAAACAACCCCACTATGATGCTGCAATACACCAAACAAATAAAAGCAATTATGATAAAAAGAAAACTGGAGACAAAATTTAGATTTAGTCCTCTGGCTAATGGGATTAATTTACTGTATATGAAGATTTGTTTAAAAGACATCACAGTGTTCCCACACATTTTCATTTCTTCATCTGAATTCTTGCATTTCAATTAAACTTGTGGACCATCCTCAGTGTTAAAAAACTACAAGAACCTTTCAAACCTGGTTCTCAGCCAACACTGACCATCTGTGCACCACATTTTGAGCAAAGGTTGAAAAAGCCAAGAGTATCAAGGAGATTTTCCTCGTGCGCCTAGAGCAGCCAACACATAAAAGGACTGGATGAAGAAGTACAGGCACAATCTGGATACTATTCAGAAGATAGTTCGATTAAAAGCAGCAGCTGACAAGGTGAACAAGCCAAGAGTCTCCTCGCTGTCTCAGTTAACCGCAGTCCTGCTTTTCAAAACAGCATTGACAAGCTGGGTCTCAACATAATTGGACAAGCAACTGATTACATTTACAGCTGAGTGACAACGCACCAGGAGAGGAAATGAAGTCATGAAAGTTTACCCTGTGCAATTTTGTAAATCATTACTCTGAAATTGGCCTAAGATCACATTTGCTGGCTCGGTGCTGAGCAGGCCGGGCCAAACATCACATTTGGGAAATATAAATTTAAATCTATAATACAAGGATTTCATATAAGAAAGTGCGGCTGGATGTCGTCAAATGAATGTGTAGTTTATGGACAATTTATGAGACAGAAAGTCCCAGGCAATGATGAGAAAACAGTCGCAGCGTGGCAGAACTGTTCAGGCTTTCTGCTCCTGAGAGCTGAAGCAGTGCAGGTTGCTAACCTCCCTCCTCAGATGTCCTCACCAATACTATAATTTGGTTTCCTTTGAGAGCTACAGTACTTAGCCCCGTTGCCAAGGCTGAGTGAACAGCTTCCCCGCTGGACATCTTAATGAGATCTGCACAGGTGTCACCATAGTTTCACAGCTGTCTGGAGGCTCCTACATAAAAAGACAATGCACAGAAGTGGAACAGAATATCAGCACAAATATTTCACCAAACAAGCAAATCCTGCTTGAATTCAAGAAACAACAAGAGCCAAGGGAATGCCTCCCGTTCATACTGTTTTACATTCTCTATCTGCTGTTGATGGGAACAGACCAAGATTACAGTTATGCTAGAAAATAATATATGTTGTCCGACCATGCCGGAAGGCAAATGTGTTTACAGTTAATCCAAACAACCACAATCAAAGGTGGAGTGTATAGCCAGTCATCATAGTGAGGGGATGATGTGATAATCATTTGAATATGGGGGTAATGGCGCATATTTTCAGATAGTCTCTCCTGGAAGGCATTTATAGTGTTGCACTTGGTTGTACACATAAAAAGTGTCAGAAATAGTTGTGTAATGAATGAAACAAGTCAACTCGAACCAAATCGAACCCTGAAATTGTCGGATTCGGTCCCCCCAGTTCGGACGTCCGAAAGGTATGGGGGGGTGGGGGTTTCCCAAGCTGTTCAACCATCCAAAAAGCAGTTCTGGTAGAGTATACTGGTACAGTCTGCAGTTAGCTAGTGGCTCTGTGAGGCTGTACTTAGGCACAGAGGTGCTTTGAGCTAAATGCTATCACGACAACTATCGAGTAAACATTGAGATATTTCAGTGAAAAGTGAAGATTTTGACCTGCTGGTGGCACTAGAGGAAAAGTCAAGCAAGCATCAAAGTTATTAGATTTGACCTCTGGGGACCATAAGTATCTGTACAAAATTTCATTGTAATCCATCTCACAATTGTTGAGATATTTCAGATCGACCAACTGACCAACACTGCCATCATCAGAGCCATGTTGCCAAGTAATCTCTTATCTTTTCTCTCTACAATATGAACTATCCATTGAAGCTGAAATCCCATAAAAAAAGCACCATCTTTACAGAAAAGATCACTATCACTACAGACTATTTTGCGTACAATCTTCTTACACTATTCTTACACTTACTGTTCTATATTTATTCATCTCTCTTAAAAAAGGAAATTATCTATTGCTCTTTCAAAGGACAAGCTATTCACTCCTGGTAAATAGCTAAAGCCTATCTCTAACAAATGAAAATGTAGCAGAATATGGTAGAAAAAGGTGTCAAATGGAGAATCGTAAGCTTCACTGCTGCCACAAATTGAGTATTCAGCTCAATGCCAGTCTCCTCTCTTTGTACGTTTCACATGAATTACTTCTTTAAGACCCAACTAATTTTATATTCCTGTGGAAAATGTCTATTGTTGAATCACAATGTCAGTTGTTGATATTCACTTTAATAAGACCTCTCTCATAGTATGTCGTTTCAATGTCCCCAGCATTCACCTTTTACTCCGTGAAAGTCAAACACCTCTCAAATATCACTGAAATAAGTAAGACTGATATTCATTCATTTGGACCACATACATTAAAAAACAAAGATGAAAAATAACAAATGGGATATAAGTCCTTTTTATAAACACATTTAAATACTGAAATTAATGGAAACGATGTCAACATGCATGGGTTTGTCATATTTTAGCACATGCATAACTGTTTTGTTTAACTGAATTAAGTCTGGTAGAACATTTTTGACTTTCAGCATCAATATATCTACAACAAGCAACCTTTTATCACTCCTGTCATCACAAGTACAAGGATTCTTCCCCTTAGTACTAACAGGCAA
This sequence comes from Scomberomorus guttatus, assembly GCA_038419695.1. Lineage (NCBI taxonomy): Eukaryota > Metazoa > Chordata > Actinopteri > Scombriformes > Scombridae > Scomberomorus > Scomberomorus guttatus. The sequence continues at coordinate 30,032,736 of CM076445.1, read as the reverse complement.
AATAACTAAGGCCTGCATAGTCTTATTAACCTATACGTCTTTGTACTATTAAAGGAGATTTAGAGTTTATTACAACTTGGACTTTATTGTCATGGCTCCGGCCATTGGTCCTATCAGTTATGATAATACTGTACTCACCAAAGTAATCCCAAAGATCTCAGAAAGCAGCGTCATCGTTAAAAATGGGTCCAAATAGGTTATAGACAAATCCCAACTTTTTTTTTTATTATTTGGAAAAGATAAAACGATGAACAATCCAAACTGTCCCTGTTAAAAAAACAATCACAGTTTACAGCCCGACTTCCTGGTTCAACTTTGACCTATTACACTTGCCATAGTTTGAACTGCTTCATTTTCCTGTGTCGGTTTTACCTCTGAATCAAGTGGTAGCTAATCTAGCTAAACTTTTGACTTGCTTACAACCTGTATGATCATCTGACTGCAGTGCTGGTTGCTCCATTTGCAACCTCACAACGTTTGGAGTTCTCATCATTTACTTTTTGGTAGGTACGATGTTACCATAGCCCATAAAACCAATGAAAAGCTATGAAAATAAAAAAAAAGTCATAATAAGCTGTAGTTTCCTTTAAATACAGTACCAGTCAAAAGTTTGGACACCATTTCAAGTGTGTCCAAACTTCATGTTCTACATATGCCCATTGAACATGTTTAACGCAGCATCTTCAAGAAGAAAAGAGCTTCCACTCATTAGCCTGGACAGTTGCGTTAGCTTTAACACCAGATCACTACAGGTCCTATTGTGAGTCACTGCCATGATGTGGGCAGCTGTTATCAGGTGGCTCAAAAGTACTGTAAAAGTGTTCCTAAATTGTGAATATTTTCAACCGAACTGAAATATAATTTCAGATACAAAAATCAAGCCCTCGTGAAAAGAACAGCGTGTGCCTATAAAACTGTATGTAGGTGTTTCACAAACAACACAGACAAAACAAGACAGAAAAAATCCATAATATTTCAGCCTGTATGATTTATATGCCGTTAGCCTGAAGCTAATTCTACAGCCAGCAGAAAACTGTTAAAAATCAGAACTGCAAAGTGTTATAAATAGCTTCTTGCCATGCCAAATGAAATCTTACATAAAGGAGCTACATTTCAAATACTGTATCCATGGAGGACATAAAGACTGTGGTCTGTAATACTTGTTTTCACTCTGCAGAAACTGGAAGCTCTCATCACTTCCATGCACAAGTTCATCTCGTGTCCGCATTGAAAACCGTGGAAATCGAAGCTGAACGCTGTTTACCTCTGAGGAAATCAAATGAGCGGAGACTTCCAATTAAGCCAATACCCATGGATCAGAGAGAAGTTAACTCAGTTTGTTTTGTTTTGCCTTGACTGGCACGCTCAGCTCTTCTCTCTACGTGCAGAAGAGTGTGTGTCACAGCACTTTTTCCTGATGAGTCCAATGTGATCTGTCATTCTCTCTGTCATTCACTCTCTCTCTCCCTCTGGACTGCTTCCATCACTCGTCCAAGTGAGAGAGTGGCGTGACAGTGATGTGATGGGGCTACACAGACTGTCAAGATGGATCGCTACCCCAGGAGATTTGCAAACACACACACACACACACACACACACACACACAAACATAAAATGGACATGTGACACTCAAACGTACAGACACAGTCACACATGCGTGCATTCGCCCATATTCACACACACAATCGCACACATGCATGACCATACAATCACAGATTCTGGTGCATGCACATACACACGGTCCAGTGAACTCCCAGGCCTGTCAGCCGAAGGTCGCTCAATCTGACACAGTGTTCCAGTTGGAAACAGGCCCAGGGAGGCATCATGGCTTCACTGCCTCCACTACAACATGAAACACACATACACAAACCTCTCTCGACCTCTCAAACACACACACATTTAGGCACACACACTTCATTTCTATAATTGCCCATTTGAAGAGGAGCAGTTTTTGGGGTGGAATATTCACATGCAAACATGAGCTCTGCTTTGAAAGCCGTATGAGTAAACACTGATGTTCTGACAATATGAACATACACATCAACTCCAAACAGACGGCATATGACCCTGTAACAGACCTGTGCAAAAAAAAAAAAAAACCTTCCTTCACACAAACACACCTCCATGCCCTTTATACCACACACACAAACACACCAGTCAAGGATGATCAGTGTGAATTCCTGCCAAACAGTGCTTCCTCTCCTCCTTGACACATACACACACACACACATACACAGAGGCCTAAACCCACAGGACAGCATGTCAGGCAAAGATCTGAGAACACATTTTCGACTTGGCTGAGCAATCGAGCGGCCCGGGGGTCCACTCGGGTGCTGGTCTCTGCCCACCCTCCGTCTGCCCCTCCTTCTGCATCGCCGATCAACAGCAAGTAGCCCATGAGGTCAGCCAGACAGCGATGAATCCATACTCTGCTGGCACAGCCGCCTGTAAGACTCAATTCCTGTTATTCATTCTTTATCTGTGAACCAAGGACTGTTGCTTTGTACGACAACCTTATCCAGAGGTTGTGACTCTGGCAATTGATGTTCACTTGATGGATACTTAACCGATGATGTGGCTTTTTGAGGACATTGTTGTGTGCATCTGCAGTTCTACCCACAGTGCAGTGAATATAAAGCAAACTGCAATATAAAGAAATCAACAAAATGGTGATGTAACCCTACTATTTCTATGGTAACTTGCTATTACTTAAAGCTATTAGTGTGAACTGATGCTGGTAAATTTGTATTTACATCAGTAATGTGTGTAAACAAAGCAGCAAAAATATTCTGAAACCTGATTGGCTGAGAAGCACACATAAGTCCCATTTTCCATCTATAACTCAAACTCCGCTGCACAAATATTCTATATTCTTAACAGTTCACAATGGATGAAATGTCAGTGTTGTGTTACCCTGTGTACAGCTTGTCCTGCTGCCAGACCAGTAGTAAAAAAAACAATGCTTTAATGATGTACTTGAATATAACAAAAAAAAAAAAAAACGCTAAAACTAGAGTATTTAACTCAGTCAGAGTTTACCATTCTGTGTATGATAATGAAAACACAGGTCAGACAAATAGGAACAGGCTCATTTACCAAAAATATAAACATGAAGGTTTTTTCAGCATTTATGAATGATTAGCACCACATTAGTTGAAGGACTAATTAGGCCTCAAGAGCATGGACCCTGTTATTAGCACACCCTTGTCATTGTAGCACAGAGGACAGCATATTTCCGTCCCGCTGCTAAGAGCCAGGTGGCCTTTGTTTGTGAGCTGTAGACGTTCTCAACAGCAATCTTTCCTCTGAAGACCTGTCTGCTCCTCTGTGCCCCACTTAGACCTCGAGTCTGAAAGCCACAGGGGAGATGAAACACACACAGGCACAGAGGAAGTGGTGGGGGAGGTCACTCTAGTACAGAGACAGTTTATGGTACAACACAGACTGCGTCACAGACGAGGCCGTGTCAAAACACAGACTCGGAATACCTCAGCCACCACCAGTTCTGTGTGTGTGAATGTGTGTGTGTCGGTGTGATTGTGCATGCAGATGTGTGCATTAGTACCGTGAGAGAAGGAGTCAGTATCTCACAGTTCCTTGTCGTTATTTTTAACCAGAACTGTGGTGGTTGAATGGGGAAGTGTGTCTGTCTGGGTTTGTGTCTTGCTTTAGGCGTACCAATCATCTCTCTCTCTTTCTCTTTCTCCTGCTATCTCTGTGAGAGAAAAAAGGCAGAGAGAGAGGAAATAAACTATATCTTAAAATAAAATGGATACGCAAAGCTAAGCTGCTACTACGTGTTTTGATGTTGAGCTGAACACTGCGCCGTGTTTAACGGTGTTTTGTATGTAGTGTGTGTCTGTGCAAAACCGTCGTGCAGAAAGCAAAATGAGAGGAAGAGAGGAAGTCTGCTAATGAGCAGTGTGTGTGAGCTCTGTGCTGACAGTCACTAACCCCACCACTCCCAGACACACACATGCACACATGTCCTGGGAGACAAGTGTGGAGAAAGTAGTCCCAGTGTGAGAATAGTAATTAGACTCCCATCCATTAACACAAGGGGCTGTGGAGGAGGACGAGCAGCAGGTGTGTGGGTGTATCGGTGTGTTTCTGCCAGTGTGTATATGTGCATGTCTGTGTTTTTTCCTTTGTGTGCGCGTACATAATAACCATGTGCAAATACATTGTTAATTATGCGGAAGCCTTTGTGAGTCTGTACGCCCGTGAATATAGCTGTATGCTAAAAACACCGTGCAGGAGTGTGAGTGTTGACCCTAAAGTATGGATGCATCTGTTACAGGAACTCGGCAGCAGGTGTGAACACAGCACAAAGAACGAGAAAACGTGTTCAAAGACGGGTTTGTTTACACATTCAAAGTCAATGAGGCGCAGAAGAGGAAAAGCTCAAACTGCAATGTTTCCTCAACACATCCTGGCTTAGCCGACTTCACTGCCTTCACACAAATAAACCCGAATTCTAAGTAAATGATATGTATGTAAAGTCCGGTGTAGCACTGGTACTTTACTATATCATTTCATAGTAAAATAAGATACAATTTATATGGATGCATACAGAATATGAGGTACAGATTACAGGGTTTGAGCCAGAGTGGACCACTGCAACAATGAAGCAAAGTGTCCCGTCACTATAACCAGTTGTTACCATAAAATCTAGGGCCAGATCAAGCAGACTTTTCCATTTTATCAGCTGTATATATTGTTTATTTTGTGAGTTGAAATTGGCCGAACTATAAAATGAAACCGCTGGCTGTAGCTGGTAAACATGAATCACAAGCTTGTGTCTGTATGTTCCGTCAAATACGGTTTGTTAGAGAGAGAAATACCACACTGTATAGTTTTGATATTTAAAAAGTTAGTGATGATTGTGTCTTGTTGCTTTTTAAAATGACTGACAGATTAGTGAGTCTGTCTGTAACATTAGCTAACGTTAGCTAATGTTATGTTAGCTCAGCAGCCAAAGGGGGAACTGAGAGCTGTCAACAAGGTCAGTTTAGATGAGATCTGATATTTTTAGCTTTAATGATCAGACACGACTTACCAGCAGTTTGTTATTATTACCATAAGTGAAAAACAACACATTTTTAAAATCCATATAATTTTAAAAATCCCCAAAGTTTTCATGTATTGGCACCAACCATGACCCGCAACGTCCCCAGTTCACATCTGAACTTGGACCCTTGTTGTATGTCGTTCCCCAACGCTCTGCCTCCTCATTTCCTGTTAAAGCTAATAATAAAAAGGCATAAAATGTCCCCAAATTTAAAAAGGTTACATCTATTTAATGTAATCAAAAACATCAAGGTATAATATGTCTAATATCAATTCTCATATTTTAATATTCTTTTGTAGTGCTCTACAGTTTTTTACAGTTTTGACTATGTCCCACTTGGATGGAGCAGTGACCCCCTAGTGCTAATACTGAAGTACTGGGTCCATCTGACCCCCTTGCAGACAAACACTGAAGGTGTATAATGCAGAACATACAGTAGAAAAAACATGAGCAGCCTGTTTCCTGAATCAAATCATCACTTTAAAACACAGAAAAGATGTGATGTGATGATCTGTAAGTTAAAATCCATGCAAGTGTATGTTATCACAATTAGTGGTAGCATAATGTGCACATTATCCACATTAAGCTGTGCAACAGGCCATAACCACTGGGTGTATCAGTCTATCATTCACAATATGTGATCACAGCCTGAGACCATGTGCTATTACAACACAACTACTGTAACCGTACAATCAGCATTAAATCATGGTTTATCTCATTGTTACAAACAGGTTGTCTGTCTGACAGGAAATCTAGCTGAACCGATCTCTGATTAGCCCCTCGGGCCAGACTGGTTGAGAATATAGAATGATGCAACCTTTACATGTCACCTGATGGGATTCTTTTTATGCTCTGTATAATGAGATCCCATTAGCTTACATTCTCCCACAGGATTTGGAACCAATAATTTAAGAGATTACTGGTCTCTTGATGAGGTCAGTAGGTTTGTAGGTTGGAAGGTCTTGCCAGAGGCGATGGTGATTGCTGGCCTTGCTTTGGAGACACCTGTGGGAAAGGCCCACCCAAGTGACTGTGTGTGTGTGTGTGTGTGTGTGTGTGTGCATTTACTGTATGTGTATAACCTGAACAGTTTTGTCAAAAACTCGGAAAGGAGTACTGAGTAGAGCAGCTTGAATGTGTGTGAGAGAGAAAGAGTGAAAGGAAAAGCTTGTGAGTGTGTGAGTATGCTGTGTACAAACCACAGCTTTGCTCCATGCTGTAATTTACCCTGCCGCCAAAACCACTGCTGCTTCTGCTGTTGCTGCCTAGCGCTGTGGCAGCGCTTAGCTTCTCTGGCTGTCTCACTGGCTGGGGCTGGCTAGCACTCGTAGACGGGGGTTATGCTAACCCTATGACTGTTTGTTTATCTTGCAGCCAGAACCGACCATTAAAAGTGGGCCCTCAGTCAAAAGCACAAAAACAGACGCTTGTCATGTTCGAGGGCTGTAATTGTAGCTCTCGCATGATGTTTTTATTTTCCCCCTGACCTCGCTGGATAAACTCAAGAAGCCACTTAACATTGGGCTTGGCTTGCCAGAGCCCAGAGAGAGAATTAGGCAACATGCAGTCTAAGGAGACAAAATTTTCTCCTCCCTTTTTAATTCATAGCTGGGAGCACTTGCTGCTGTTGTCGCTTTTGTCTTTACCCTCGTCTCCCCACCATATAAAAGATTAGGTACTTGTTGCTTGGTTGCATCTCCAATCACTCCTCTTAAATTTTACGGATTATCACCGGCACTGACATCAACTACACTGCAAACTTGTTGAACGCTACCACACAAGCTGTAAATTGTTTGTTTACTATGGGAAACAGACGTCTTCAAATTAGCCTCCTGCAGATTACTATGTGCATAAAACAGCCCTGCCCCACAACTGCAGGGATTTGGACAAAACATAGCTTATATTTCAACATCATCCCAACAGAAGTGAGCCCATGCTGTCTCACTTCCTTGAAATGTTGACAGAATAGAGCTCAGAGGTTTCAAACTTCACTTGTGGTTGTCATCAATTAAGCTGGAAACACAGGGTGCTCTGGGGACACATTCTCCTCCTCTCTAGCTCTCCCTCTTATCCTTCTTTCTTTATCTGAGTCTATGTCTGCTTAGTGTCATTATGAAATGTGCAATTATAGTCAAACAAAAGCAACAGCCTTTCATGCCATTTCAGCTATCGGCTATAGCAGTGAGAGAATGAAAAGAGGGCAGAAAAACAACAGAGTGAAAAGAAAGACAAAGCAATTCAAGAAAAGAAAGAAGGGGAGACAGGAAATTGGCTTGGTTACCATTTTCTATGTGACAGGAGTAATTGACAATCTTGAGCTACGCCAGGGGCGTCTCATCTGGTGAGGCAGAGGAATTTAGTGAGATTAAAGGTTAAGACAGGCTAATTACTTCAATAAGACATCCAGACATGTTCAATGCTGTTGTTACATCAACCTACAATCTAGCAGTGCCAATGATTAATTTGAAGCTGCGGTTCACAGAGGAATCAGGGACACCAGAAGTACACGTTTCTCAAATGTAACTTGTTGACCGATAAATACAACTGTGCAACACCAGGTAACTGCACAAATAACCTATACACTCCAGATATTGCACATATTTTTCTTCAAAACATAAGATAAGAAAGATCTATGCTCTGGGCGCCTGGTTATGTTTTAAAACGGGGGAGCAAACTTGGAAAGATACATACTTTGGGGGGTGTCTGGGGGGCCTCCCACAGAAAGAAATTGTAATTTAAAACAAATTTCCTGCATTTCTACACCACCTTACCTCCTGCACTGGTCTAGATTACTTATATTGAGGGTGCTATGAAAACCAAGAATGCATCAAGAACAGTATATAATTGGATGGATCAAGACAGGAAATGATTATTAGAAGAATGGCTATTTCATATTTGAAATTATATTTATGAAAACATTATGTAGCCTAAAATGATTGTAGGTTGCAGGCTACTAGGCCATCTTCAAGGTCAAACAAAGACGAACAATTTATACGAAATAGCCTTACAACACATCACAATATGATTTGGATAATTAAACCTGGTTAAACAATGTTAAATCTGAGGGTTGCTATTTTCAATACTCACAAGGCCATCTTCAAAGTCCAACAATTTAAACAAAGCACAAACAATTTAGATGAATGAAATGGCCTCACAATTAACCTAAAAACCTATTCCTGGGAATCGTGAGAAAGTCTCAGAGCATCCCTGTAACCATAGTCACTCACTCCCACTCCTGCCTGTGTGCACATGGTCAGTTATGAATTTGTTTTTCACTCTGTGAGAAAATGGACGTGTGGCGTGAAAGCATGTGAAAAGTGCCACTTGCATGAGTCTCATGGTCAATGTGTGAAACTTTGCAGCCCTGGTGTCAAAAACATACAAAAGAGATCGTTTGGTACGTATCTTGGTTTTGAGGTCTTTGCTCTTTTAGTACAACGGGGAAAACAAAATAAACATAAAATACAATTTTTGTCAGAAATGTTTGCATATGGCTAGTAAGAACAAAAAATAAACAAATGGCAATATGTCATCCATTGTTGTTACAAAAGACTCCAATCTGCATATACAGAAATATAAAGTACATGAACAACACTAAGACTCTGCAGCCATGCTAGCAGCTGTATTAAGCTGTACTAAGGAACAGTGGTGCTTTGAGCTAAATGCTAACGTGCTAACAGCATGCTAACATGCTCACAGTGACAATGCCAACGTGCTGATGTTTAGCAGGTAAAATGTTCACCATCTTAGCAAGTTACTGTAGCATGCAAACATACACTACTTACTGTATCACAAAATACAGCTGAGGCTGATGGGAATGTCATTAGTTTTGCAGGGTTATTTGGTTCATTTCATAAACCAAAATGTTGGACAAATTAAAAATTTGACATGATGATGGTGCTAGATGAAAGTTAAGAGGATCGCCAAAGTGGGATTCATCCTCTGGAATGTACAAGATTTCACGGCAATCCATCCAATAGTGATATTAGACATTTTAGTCAGATCTAACGGACAATGCCATCCCTAGACCTATGCCACTAGTGTGGCTAAAAAAAAGTCCAGTAAGCTGAGTGCAGCATATCTATAAACAAATTAAAACGACCATTAAAGCCAGTAGAGCATTTTAAGGTTTTTGACAACAGAGTCAACAGTTTTGCTTACAGTAATTTTACCCCTCTAGGATGAAAAAAACAACAACATGAAAAAATCCACTACTGCTTTGACCTAAAATCACCTTTGACTCCATTTCAGGCTCTTATCCAGGATCATCGCTCGGTCTCTCAATTCAGTCACGCCACTCGCTGACAGGCAGGACAGACAGATGGACAGACAGATGGGCAGACAGACAGGGAGTGGTGCCCCTGCAATGCCACAGTGGCATAAACGATGAGCTGTCAAAGCCCAAGGGTAAATTGCTGTGGAGTAAATATATGCTCCAGCATGGTGTGGGCCTCGCCAGGTCATTGTGGTGGGTGTATTGTGTGTATGGAGGAAGCCACTGTGGTACATGAGTCTGTGTGTGTGTGTTTATATATTTGTAAAGATGTATGTCGTGCCAGTGGAAAGTGAGAGGAATCCACATCTGTTAATAGTCTGAGCTCCACTTTGAAACAATCTGAGAGTGTTTGTTGTTCTGGAAGTGACGGGTAAACACAGGATTTTTAAAGTTTCCTTCATCGACTTTGGTTTTTGCAGTGTCTTGTCTGTGGTTAGCTCCACTCATCAGCAAGCCAGAAGACCAGAAGAAAAGAACAGGAAAGGCCGCCTTTGCCCTTTTGTGGCACCAAATAAGTGACGGTCCTTCTTGGTGTCCCACACTAACCACATCTAGAGGAGTCCTCCTCAAACCTCCACCCTCTGCTTTGCTGGATTAAATCTCCTGACCATCCCACCCAGTGACTGAACACTGAGGCCTGGGTAGCTGGCTAAGGCGAGGTGGTTGTCTGAATGAGACCGCAGGCCGTCTTGGCTGACTGCTCCAGCCTCCTCGGTAGACCTTCACTAAGGCTTCATTACAGACTTGAGAGCCAAGGGCTGGACCACACTGTGTGCATGTGTATGTGTGTGTATGTATCTTGGAGGCCATTTTTGCGCATTTATGTGTTTGCGTTTACGAGTGTGTGTATTTGTGTGTGCTCGTGTGTATCTTAATTTCTCTCTGCGTGCATCTGTGCCTTCACATTACGTGTTTAATGTGAACATGTGTGTGTGTTTGTGTATGGTTTGCGCACACTCCCCACACTTAAAGGCAAATTAGGAAAAAAAAGAAAGTCCCAAGATTGTCGAGTCCCCACAACTAGAGACTTCACCCTCGTTCAGACGGACCCCAGGTTTTAAAAATAGCAGTTATCTTTAAATAACCACCAGCAGGAGATTGTCCCGTGTCTTTCATGGACCAGAAAAAGACTCAACTCTCTTCAGGCTTGAACGAGTGGCAGTTTTGGGTTATGCTGTAGTTTAAGGAACATTCATGATGCATCACCCGACTTCTTCTCTCTCTATAACAAGCACTAACAGACGACCTCAGAGCTCAACCATGAGGCCCTTTGAGCCAAATGTTGACTTAGATGAAACCAAGTCAAGATGGTGATGTAACTGAGAGGTTGTATGAATCTGATGATGAAATATTACATTATTCAAATGTAAAACACATAAAAATACACGTACATATACATGAGAAATACAAGAAAATAGCAGACAGTGGCAAGTAACTTGTCGAGAATGACCTCCAAATTTGGGGTGAGTGTGTTTGTGTGTGTGCAGTCTCCCAAGTGCCCTGGATGTCACGCTGTCCTGTCAGTCAGTGTAAATGAGTTCGCTGTGGGGCTCTGCTGGGTCAGAGAAGTCACAGAAGCCTGTCTGAGCCAATCCACACACAAACTGTATCTCTCTGTCTATTTTTTCTCTTTCCTCCTTCCCTCCATCTTTACATTGTCTGCAACTGCACTCCATTTCCATCTGTAGATTCCCAATTGTCTTCTTTCTTTATCACTTTTTACCTCTTGCCCTCTCCACCCTCCCTCTTCCTCTTTTTCCTGTCGGTGCCCATTTCCCCCATCGAATCTCTGCATTCAGCCCTCTCCATCACTTTCATCCTCATACCTGGATCACTTTATCTACTCTCCTTCTCCCATCCCTCTGCCTGCCCTCACTGCCTCTCCTTCTCTCCCAGGGGAGTAGTAATGGGATGATGGGTGGGTGGGCGGTCATCAGGAGTTTTGCCGTGTAGCAGAGGCCTCTCTCCCCTCCCACCACCTCCTGCAGCCATCCATCTCCATAAGCACACATTGACTGCGAAGCCACAGCTTGCCTTCGGCCCTTCAGACCTACATGCATACGCTTACACTGAATGCACATACAAAAGTGCAAGCCTAAAGTGCCCCTTTACACTGTGCAATTTTGGACTGTTAGAGACGAAAGCTGACAATTGAGAGAAAGTGAGAGAAACGTGGTAAAATCTTTGGTCGTCAGTCCAAAACTGTGGACACGTCCACCGGCGACGGATGTGGAGCTTTGGTGACCAAAGACAGCCTGAGGCAAAATTCTGACAGTGTCAGAAATTTAAACCAAATCCTGTGACTGCTGTCATGACTCACATCTACAAACAAACCAATCAGAATATGACTTAATGAATATGACACACAGAATACACTGGCTGGCGTGACATTTTGTAAGCACAGTTTTTGAATATAGTTTAGGGGGAAAACACACTTGTTCTGCTTGATACATCCATGGCACACAAAAACCAAAATGATGGAGCACAATCTGACAGCCTCAAATTGATATCGTACAGTTAATAAGATTTCATGTGTCATGTAATAAACTTACACGATCATTGTTTTTGTAAGTGATCTGAAAGACGGCACACAGTGAGGAGACAGACCTCAGAAATTAACTCTGTTGATTTCATTCAAAGAGGAAACCAAACTAAACACAGACACTTTGACCTTAATGTTTCAGCACAATCGTATAACCTTCTATAACTGTACCTGCTTTACCTAACCACCTACACTTGTACTGGGACGATCTCTCTCTCCTCTTTCTCGATGTCACTCTCTCCATCTCCCACAGTCTCTTTCTTTAGAAAAACCCGGAAGCAATTTGTCCCTGCAAAGCCCATCTAATAGCAGCCTGAAATCAATGTCTAAAAGGCCTCTCGCTTCAGAAAGCCTGCAGCATAGCTCCTCCACCAAGGCTTTAAATCACTAGATTATTGGTTTTATGAGTGTGACCCATGTGAAAATAATTGCTAATGTTCCAAGAGTAACCAGTGGAAAGGTGGGTAATGGGGCAATTTATAAATTCTGATTGTAATACATGGAAAGCATCCAGGCCATCTCCTCACTGTTATTTTATGGCTGCTCATAAAAGCCGGCCAAGTAGCACAACAGTCGCAGCGACCACAGCTATTAAAATCAATACTGCTGTCACAAACACTGTTGTTGCTGCTTTTCAGTTGTTGGAGGAGAGGGAAGCCTCAGGACAAAGAGAAGCTAATCAGATTGTAACAATATGTTATATGTTATATACTGAGAAGATAAAAGTGGGTTTTCAATAATGTATATGTGAAATAAGTTCAGACAAATGTTTCAAAAATAATCAGAACACAGCTTCAGAAATGTCCATGCCCATATTCCTTGGCTTGTTCTCCAAATTAAGTGACAATAAATCTGTTGTTGCCTTCCATAATGACCCATATACGCATCTTCTGATCTGATGCCCCTACAGCCAGGAAAACATTGTTTTTTGGTCACTGTTACAAAAATGATTCATCTGACACCGCTATAGTTAAGTTTAGACACAAAAAGGAGTTGGTTAAGGTTAGGGAAAAATCACGGTTTGGGTTAAAATAACTAATTTGTTAAGGTTATGGAAACATCATTGTCCTGGTTCAAAGAAACCAACTTTTACTGTTAGTAGGAAATGGGAGTTCAACACTGTCACCCTGACCTCCTCCCTACTCGGACTTTGAGGCTGTAAAACATCAAGCTACTTTCTCCTTTGCTCCTAAAAGACATAAGTCATACTTCACACAGCTAGGGGTCTTTGTCAGTTAAGCATAACCATGTGTTGTTTTAAGGCATTTTCAAAAACGACTGATATGGCTGTCCCTCGTGGAAGGACAGTCTAGATTTAATATGCTCTTTTGAAATCCATTATAAATGTTGTGAAGCCAAGCTGACCATAGCCACTATTCTCCACCAAGGAGCAATGTACAGCATTTTCAGAGCCACCTTTTAAAAACTGCATGTGGGCACTTGATATCTAAAATACTTTTGGTGGAGCATTTGTGCAACACAGTAGCAAAGTGGAAAGTTATTTTGGGTTTTCAGGGCTCCAGAATTAAAAGTCGTAATCCTTTTTCTCATTGACAGAGTTGGACGACATGAGCCCACACCAGGCGTTTCAGCTTGTTTTTGCAAATACCTTCGTTCACATTTAAAAGCCAAAATGGGTAATTCTCCTCTTACTGGGCCTGCATGGAGGACAGACGAGCAAGTCAGCCACAGAAAACCAGCAAAGAAGAAACGGTATACTATTTCCATTTCCGCGGCGGCTTTCTGACATTATGTTTCTTGCAAGCAGATTACAACAATTTTAGCAAGAGAAAGGAATTCCACGCTGCTGCCACCATCTGTATTGCCACCGATATGACAGCATTTCTACAAAGCTCTGTTTTCCCCGCACACACTACGATGCCAATTCAACGTTTTCAAATTTACACACTCTGGAGGCTATTTTGTAAAAGCTCAATTTTCGGGAGAGAAAAACCGCATTTTAGTCACGACGGAGGATCGAAACGGAGAGAAAAAGATGCGTTTACGAATTTAGCACCTCCGAGGCTTGGATGTCAACAAAACGTCTTCTGGTTGAATTGTCAGCGAACAAGATGAGCAACAGCATTACAGAATATCCCATAAGAACACACACTCATGAGTATATATTTATCTTATTAATATTTGTCCACATATGTTGTGCACGTTTGCAAATAAACGTTTGTACTGCACATAATTACATGCAAATGTGATAGCAACAGTGAGGCGGCTTTGTGTACGTGTGTGTGTGTGTGTGTGTGTGTGCCGGGCCTGGCACCACAAGGGGGCTTAAGGGGAATTAGCCACCTCAGTTGTATTTCCCCCCCCCCCCTCGTTTAAGCTTTATGTATCTATAGAAAAATAGAAACAAACAACAAAATTATTGGCTGAGATACAGGTGACTATCGCTTAGCTGTTGTTTCAGAACAATGGAAAGCGCTGTTTGTTGTGTGTAGGAGGTGCGTGCACTGCACGTGACATGATTTTAAAAAAGTACTGAAATAGAGCAGAGTAGATAGACAGACAGAGAGACAGACAGAGAGACAGACAGACGGAACACGTGGCTTAGGTCAGTTTCTTAGACTGCTTGCTTTTTGTGGTTGTAGATAGAACTTTAGGCCCTAATTTCATTTCCCCCAATTGAAGCAATCCACAGACAGAAGGGAAGTGAAGGGACAAATGTGTAAATGTGTGTGAATTTGGACAGATGTATTTTCTGATTTTTAAACAGTAGTCTTATGTTTTTGTTATTTAGTCTTTCTGAGGTTACTGCATGGTTAAATCAATGAATTTCATTTTATGGAAAAAAAATTGCGCCCTGCAATTTTTAACAGCTCCCTCAGTCAAATCAGCAAATCAAACTGCAGCCCCAGTGACTTTCTGAACAGATGTGTGTACCAGCTGTGCGACTGGTGGGGCAGGGAGGACGCAAGTTTATATGAATTGGTTGCGTACAGTGGGGCTACACCGTTACGGCTTGATTGCACCGGGCGCAGCTGCCGGAGCCGATCGTGGACACTCTAGTCAATGCTTGTGATTTCACCAGACGCGCTGCAGCACGTTTCAGAAGCGTATCAGAAGTGGCTCTTCGCTCTGCTCCACTAAAAATATGCACCTAGTCTATTTTTGATGGAAACTGCACGGAGCAGATCCAGCTGGGCAGGAAGTCAGACACAGGAACGGCATAGAGCAGCCAGTCAATTTTCAAAATAAAACACCCTATGCAGGCTCCTGATCATATATCTATCACTACATCAATATTATGTTAGAACCGGTGGCACCAGGCCAGAAGTCAACCAGTCAGAGGCTATTTGACACCATGGACGACGAGAAGTTGATCTTAGAAGTGGAAAATCACAAGACTTTATGACACCACTGCTGCCATGACTGCCCCGGTCTCTGGCTTCCTCTCCAGTTAGAGGGGTGGCTCTCTTCTTTCTGGCGCTGCCGGAGAAAAATGCTCCACTTCTGAAACACTCCCTGTGGGGTATGAAGCCGTGCTGAGGACAGAACAAAACCGTGTCGCAGCTGGAACGCGATGCAGCCGTGCCCGGTGGAATCAAGGCATTGAACTCTCTGCATCAAAATGCACACAACATGTTATTCATCTTCCATATCTAAATTTGCTCTAAAACCTTAAGTTCGAGCACACAACTTCAGCTTCCTCAATATTGGAAACACACTCTTGATAGAGTCAAAAGGAGAAGTCAAAACAGGCCGCAGATGCATTTGGTTCTAGTGTGGTTAATAAAAGCTCTCGGGTAACGGTTTGAGGCACCATCTAATTCAGTACACATTCAGTTAGAGGGAAGCCACAATGCTTGTGGGTGGTCCAGGGCCTGTCTACACTGCCATTTTGTCTTCTGATGTCACATGTTTACATTTAAGGCTCAATTTGCTCTCCTCTCTGCATACTGAAGCAACTACATGTGCTCAGAGGTAAAGGATAAGTGAAAAGAATCCATAGGCAGACGGTTACAAAATGTAAAGATTTCTGTCAGGTTTTTAAAACAGACCTTTTGGGATGTTTGAGATATAAAAGTTCCATAAAAGCTGTGAGAATGCTATTCTGTTTTTAAAAGACACAAACAGAGAAATGCGAAGGCAAGAGCCTACAGCTCTGTCAGTGCATTGACGAAAAAGTAATTTGATCCACCTCTGAGAAATTCAATAAGGCGCGGAGATCTCAATCTAAAATCCCTCAGCCTCACTATTCCATCAAATCCATCGACGTGATTTCATATCTCCAAACCTAAACCTCTGCAAGCAAGTAATCCATCTTGATCAGAAAACAATATGATGAACAATCCCTCTAATGTATTGATGTTGACAACTTAGCCATGAGATTGTCATTGTGGGTTTGTGGGCGGGCAGCATAGCAACAACAATGTGCTACCAGTGCATTCTATGAAGCACCGTTTGCAAAAAGACGGAAACCAATAGGCTACATCTATATCTTGCAGGTGTGTACTTTATGTGTGCACACACACATCCACACACACCTCCACTGCTCTATTTTACACATTCGAAATACAGTGTGTCATCTTGCACACTGATGCACATTTACACACCCACAGACATGTGCGCGCACACACACTCACACAGACACAGACACACACACTAAAACAGTTTCCATCCCACTTTTGTTCTTCGTCTTGGTTGTGGTGTATTATAGGTCACAGTTATGCAATTGTGTAGGGGTAGCTCATTTTCTCCACACCTCTCTCTCTCTATTTTCTTTCTTTCTGTTTCTCTCTCTCTTTGTCTCTATCTGTTCTGTAAAATGTTTGAATTTTTGCAAAAAATTCAAAATTGACAACAAACAATTAGTCGATTGACATAAAATTTCTCTCCAACTATTTTGATAATCGATTAATTGTTTAAGTCATTTGTATAAGTCATCGTCATTAATTATTTGACCAATAGGAATACATTGTTTGGGTCTTTTACTTGGTTAGTAAGTTGCTAGAAAAACGTCATTATAACACATAGCTGTTGATGCTTCATCATATTGTGATTAATGCAGGACTGCTGACTGTTTTAGTCAATTCTCCGTATTGTTTTGTAGCTTTTGCGCACAGCTCTGCCATGTGGTCAAAAGTGGCCTCCAACCACGTCAGCCAGACAAGAAGAGCACGTCTGCTGTCTGCACACATCAGTGACCACATGCAGACACGCCTCCACAAACACACACACACACACACAAAGACATATCATAGACACAAGACATAGACAAACACATGAAAGATGTAAGTAGTGTATGACCCAATTTATATGTTTCTTTAAGCATGTGTGTATGTGTGAAAGCATTCTGACACTTTGCACTGGGACAAACTGCAGCACTTAGCAGTAGGAAGATAAGACAAAAGTCGTGCTTCCATTCTGACTTATCAGCTAGATTACCTTGACAACTGTGACAGCAAAGCACATGCATAGATCAAAGATAACAGATGAGTTTGGTTTAGGTCACAGGAGGGCAAACATGTAGAAGCAGCAGATGGCACATGTTTGAGGAACATGTGTTCATGTAGAAAAGACAAATCATTAGAAATAAGAACAGGAGAAAGAGAAGTGTGTCACTCTTACTGCTCAGTCTGGTCACTATTGATGAATTCATTCAGTTGAACCAAAAGAAAGAAAGTTTGTTTTGGATAATGAAATATTTATAAGCCAAAAAAATCCAAATATGAATGGAAATGTATTGGCTTTACTGTGTAGTAATTTGTGGTCGCTCAGAATGTTTTTGTACTTGGTTGTCAAGAAATTCCAACATAATAGTAGCACACAAATTAACAGAGAAGTAGTTTTTGTTTCTGTGCAAGTTTTGCTCATTATGTTTGTGCGGGAGACGTCTATTTGGAAGGATAAACAAGATTCTACTTTTTCCCCATTTGCGACTAGTTCCAGTTACATTCATCTGATTTAGTTTGGCTGGTAGGGGGAGTCAATTTGCATCCTGCTTCTTTCTTTATTGAGAAGAAAGAAGAAAAGAATCATAGTGAACAACTTCTCACCAGTTGCCATGACAACCCACCATACCCAATAACCCGTGGAAAAATGTGTGCGTAGCCGTCATACACACAGGAGCACTCTGTCGGCCATGGTTTGAGGGCAGAAGCAAATCTTGTTTACAGCGCACAGACTCGCTCATACACACATGCACAAACAAACTGCACGGAAACAATCTATCCACTTCACCACAAAAGAACCTTCAAGCAGCTCTGTCGGCACATCCTGTGTAGATGTGAGCCACCAGAGAATACAGTAACCCACAACTGCATGTGGTGTTACAGTTTCTACGTCAGATATCCGGAGTGAAACAAGCTTTAACACAATGAGAAAAAGAAAGATAAAACACTTAATTTAATATTTTCTTAAAAGCTCTTATAAGCTGTTGGGAAGAGGGAGCAGACTCCTCCTTAAAATTATTCCGGTAGGTCTGTGTTTGAAGCATAAATGGTTTTAGTGCAGTAGGAGGAGAGCTCTGGGTTTAGAAAGGGTGCTACTTGTGGGTTTTGGGTTTGTGGGCTTTTGTATAAGATATAACGGTTCAGTTTCCCTGTCAGCATATTAAGGCCATGTAAGCCACCACTGGGGTTGTGAGACAACAGACAGGTTGAGAACAAAAAAGGAGGAGGGGTGGTGGGGGGCGGCTTAAAAATAGTCAGGATGTCTAGCTTTGTAGTTTGGTGCGTTTGCATAGATAAGTTAAGACAAGGTAAGATAATTTGAACTTATCAGTCTAAGTTTATGAGCAGCAAACAGTGAGTAGAACATAATGTGTAGAAAAATAATGTAAAAAGGTATAGCATGTTATTTAGGATATTCAGCAAATTCATTCAAAACACAAAAGATTGATCAGTAAAAAGCCCACAATGTTCCAACGTTCCTAGCTACAATACTGCAGCTTAAAGTGTACAGTCTTGAGCTGCTCTATGTGAAAAGTGCACTTCTGTTGTGATTTGGCGCTATGTAAATAAAATTGAATTTAATTGAATTGAACATACAGCATATACTGAAACATAGTAAGCAAGCAAGAGTATATACATGAATTCAGAGCATAGAAATTTGAAGGCTGTCAAGGATGTTTTACACACTTTAAACTAGTATAACGGTCAATAGAAACAAGAGTTGTTGTCTGCTTACTTTGGCAGCCACTTCAGTGTTTAATGGCTATTATGGATGGATATTAACCTACAAGTCATGACAAACTCACAATTTCTAAGGCTTTATTTCTTAGTCTTTAGTCAGTCGTTATGTGTTTTTACATGACCTCCAAACAACATATTGCTTTGTTGTCCACACACAACACTGTGTCCAACACTGGTCTTTCAGTGAGTTAGCAGCAGTTCAGTTGATACTGTATAAATAAGCAACTTGGGTGTGTTCCTCCATGAGCAAAGCACTCACCCCTTAGTCAGATGTCACCGTTCGAATGTGAGCATTTTGTTTTAGCAGTTCACCTTAAAGATCCCCTCCAGACATGTTTTAAGACGTGAAAATACTCTCCCACAAAAAAAGTACAATTACCAAGTTAGAAATTGCAATATAACAATAAGAAACAACATAAAATTACATCTGTTACTTCTCACTCATTGAAAAACCCAGAATATGCAAATATTTCTCAATTCAGAAGTTTAACTGCTGGATACAAGATGTCTGACTTGACTGAAAAATCCAATCTTGTTACCATGGACCATGATTAGCCTCATATCTAGTTATGATGTGACAAATCATGCTCATGGACACACACTTTTAACACAGATTTTAAGGTGAGCACAGAGAAACTTTCCACCTTCAGCAGATGAATGTGAGAACAGCTCAAAGTCAAATTCTGCACATAAATCATTCTGCACAGTGAAGCCCAAACATCCGACTGAAGTAACATTAAGCAAAACACATTTCTGAGTGGAGGGGAACTTTAATGAATGAATACATTCACTAACTCTGACCTTACTTTAGGCTGTAACCTGGTTTCAGCTTTTGAACAAGGCAACCGGATGGCAGAGCAGGGAGCTAACTTGTACTGTTAACATACAGTTTTGTCAATAGGCTGATTCTAGACAGTAGACATACTGTACAGCCGTTATCCCCTGCAGGAACTCGACAACCTTCCATACTACATTTAAGAATGTTATAAGGCTTTGGTGCTGGTTCTTCCTCACATCTCTACTTTATTTTACAAACTGGGGCATTTTGTCAATAAAAAGGCTACAATGGGACCAACTATGTCATTTTTATGCACTGTTTGGTAGGCAAATGAAGTAAGTAGATACAGATGCAGTAGTAAAATGGTGGTTAGTTCCAGGAACTCATACGCATAGCAGGCAAGGAAAAGCAGAAACAAAAGCAAAACCAGCGGCAATGCCTACATGTTATGTTTGGTCAAGCTCCTGCGTTAGAAAATGGCTAATAGTATCATAAATGTATCATTAAGCCTAGCAGTATTTGGCCCAGGAAAGTATAGTAATGTAAGTTAGCATACATTTTCTATTGGATGACACTAATGTGTGTCATTGTATGACCACAATGTGTTTGTACAATGTGCAACATGTGGTTTCACATGAGTTTAACTGCTGTCTTGTTGATTGGTACCAAACTGGAGCTGTCGCTCATTAGTTCCGCTCAGTTCTTGTGACTGGAACACCACAATCTTTAACAATGCAATGCTTTCACAGTCAACCCACTTCAAATTGGCCAAGTCAGATAAATACACAGGAGGAAACAGCACAAGACAAACACACACACACACAACCATAAGGCACATATGACAACTCACTCTGACATTCAAAGATCTGATTCACATTAGGGTTTCATGCTTTAGATCAAGAGTTACTATAAATACTTCTTGTCCTTAAATAAAGACATGTCTAATATGAAGTGAAAATTGAATTATCTTGGACATAAAATACATGTCTCATGATTCTTTTAGTACACTACATCATCTGAGTATTTGGGTTATTTCACACTGTGTCGGTACTCAGGTCAAATCCTGGTTTGAATGTGTACAACATGCAGTCATGGGAGATTAAGTTGCTTTGTACATAAGTGTTGCCAAACAATTACTATTTGCAAAACAGTAGACAATAAGTTGACAGTGGCACAAAGTGTGGCCCAGAATCATATTTCTACTGATTAGAAATGCACAAACAGTCGATGACACACTGTATACAGCCTCCGGTATGGACTAAAACTGCCAGCAAAATCCACAAATTAAAATGTAAAGCTGGTCTAAGCACCACCTTGATGAAATCCCATATTAAGCCGAGCAGGGAGTCAATGTGCACTGGAGGGAATGAGAGTGAAGTCAAGCCAACAGGGAGTTCTGCCTCCTATCTCATCCCCTTCTCTCTTTTTCTCCACTATTATTACCTTGCCTGTCACTCACTCCCCACGCAATTTCCTCCCATTTCTCTCCCTGATCTTCTTTTTGCCCCTTTTTACTGGCTATCTTCATAACATTTCCCTACTCACTGCTTCGCTGTCTTCCCCTCACTTTGCCTCTCCTTCTCCCCCAGTTTTTTCTCTTTGCCATTTCCTTCCACCTCCCTCCTCCCCTCAGGTTGTTTCCTCCTCTCTCTATCTGTAGGTGCCACATCTGGCAGCTTTCAGCTCCAGACTAGGACTGCCTGGCTGGGAGAGAGAGAGTGAGATAATCGGGCTAATCCCTCCGTCATCCCAGAGGCTATCACGCTACTCTATAACCCCCTAATCCCTCTAATTCCCTCACACTCTGCAGTCAGCCTCGCTGTCAGACACATCGGGATCCTTATCGCCAGGCAAGAGCTGCAGGCGCTCTGTGTGTGTGCGTGTATGTGTATGTGTGTGTGTGCGTCTCAGTTGCTTCCCTTTAATCAGGGGGATGTCTGTGGCCTTGCAGCCAGACTGACCTGACCCGGGCTTTGAGGAACTTTGGCAAATGGATAAACAAACCATCTCCATGCAAAATGAGGAATACATCCAGAAGATAAACACTCTCCCTCTCTTGTGCTTTTGATGCTTCCAATTAAAGCACTGTATGACAATGTTATCCCCCCTCACCTCCTCCTCCTCCTCCTCTGTCTTTCTCGCACTCTTTTCTTTCTTTGTGACGGCGGGTGCGGATGCAAAGAAGCGCAGTAACAAAGAGCCAAATACCTGCAAGCACACCATGATCAATAAACACATTTTACACGCAGATTTGCTGGAGATGGGAGAATAGATTGTTTGATCGATGTATCAAAGGAGTGGGGGGCAGGAGGGGACGTAGTACTACATCTAAGCTGGGATAATTCACCTCTTGTTATCTGGTGTGAGGGAGAAGCTGAACAGGCAGGACAGCCATGGACGCTCCAAGTGTGTTTATCTGCCGCATCACTGACTGCGCCCTTTAAACTCTCGGAAAAGTATTCCCACAAGCAAGGGCTGGAGGGTGGGCGAGGGGTTAGCGGGTTATTTTCTCCTGGATGCTCTCACCAGGGGACTGTAGGTGTGTGTGTGTGTTTGTGTTATTGATTGCTGCTCCTATTTAACAGCATGTTGTTTATCATGCTTGCTGCTCTGTGGGCGCCAGTGGATTGCGTTATTGGAATTTGGCCATGTGCCTACAAATATCTACCTATCTCTCTTTCTGTCTGCCTGTCTATCTATCTATCCTTTAGTCATAGAAGAGATGAGAAGACTGAGAGCTCATAAGTTCTATCCCTTGTGTCTTACATCCTTCTTTTTATTCAGTGTCACCAGTGAAATGTGGCATCTGATGACACTTCCTCCCACTCCCTGATGACTCTGTGGGGCTGTGGCAGTGATGTGAGCGCTGGCATTGTGGCTAATGCAAGAGATTGAGCAGGGCTCCTGCAAGAGAGACAGCTCATCAAGCTGGGGAGCCAGCCAAGTGGAGTGTGACAAATCTCCATTTACCATCGGCGCACGGGGGCAAGGGTAAAATTAGAAACTCCGCCGCTTCTAACTCCCCGCTGCTAATTCTATTTCGTGCAAATTAATAAGTGTTTTTGTCCTCCTCCCCTCGCTCCACCCCCGCCCCTCGTTCTCTCGCACTCTCACTCCCTCCCTCGTCTGCTCTCCTTGACGAATTGCATTATCTCAAGGAAAAAAAAAGTAGCTCATACACTAGTAATGAGACATTGTTAGGCAAATCCCAAGTCAGTTCCAGCATTGTTTATGGAATAAATGCCTGATTATCAGCTTGGGAAGTGTGTCTGTGTGTATGAGAGAAAAAAACTGCACTGCTGTTGGCTGCAGGGCAAGATACAACTTGTTTTATGCCGTTGTTGTTCTTTTGTCATCATCATTACCATTTCCTATTTGACAAGAAAACACTCCTGATAATTTGGCAATTCATTATAAGCAATGACCCATTGTGAACTGAAGCAAGACGTGGAATGTAGCGGTATGTTAATGGTCCTCTAGTGGAGTGTTCTCTTGTAAATGGATGTATTTTCCTGTGAAATGTATGCTTACTTTCATATTGTTGCTTACTGACAATACAGTTTATGATGGTGATATGTAGTCAAGCAACCAAAAGATTAGTTTAAAAGTAACATTAACACCGTCATGTTTTCACCTGTCTGATTCATAGGTAATAGACTTTGAGATGTAACTGCCTTGAGCATTTTAAGTACTGTTGACGGTCATGTATGGTCGTCCATATAGACAATGGAGGGCCGCAGTGAAACTGAAACTTATGGGTTCTGTTCCAGAGTTAATTAAACCTCATTCAAAATCACACTGCAGCAATTTACAAAAAATAGAGCTTAGGGAACAAAACCTTTACCTAACAGTATGCAGTTGATTAAATTTGTCAAAACAGTAATGATCATAAAAAAACAACTATGTAAAATAATTGTTTATGTATTATTTCTGTATATAGAAGCCTTTCATGAACACGATTTCCTATCAGCCCCCGACCAAATATAGGTTAAATGTCAACAGCTCAACAGAACCAGGTGAGCTGAGGGGGCCGTGGCCAATTCAGACTGGCTGTAATAATGGCAGGAAGAATGTGCAAAGATGTTTTTAGCAGCGAATACAGCTAAGAAGATGACATTAGAGGAGAGTCTTGGTGGGTACACCATTTGCACTTGTTACTTTGGACAGATCGAATATCTATCCAACGTGTAAATGCATCCAAGATGGATTCAAGACAGCCTGATGGATGTTGAAAAGGTGTCATCCATCTTTCTGAGACATGTACATAATCTTTACTCCTTCCAGTTGTAACTACTGTAAGCCAACAAGTGGCCTGTGGAAATACCCTCTACAGGGTCTGTCCCCCGTGATAACGACAGCTAACGTTACACTGAAATTAGCCATCATTTTCCCTACATCATTAAGTCAACAAGAAAGTTTTACCATGGAGACAATAAAACTTTTGACTCTCTTGTAGTTCACTTGTGTTCATTTATGGATAGTTGCCAGTTAGCTAATGCTAGCTAAACTGTTATTGTTCAAACTAAACTGCTAATGCTTCTGGCATTTTCAGCTTTAGGGGCATTACCACCACACACCACTGCACTGGAATAAAGCCAACCCTGACTTGCATGTAACCTGGGAAAACCAAGACATATTGCAACCAGATTTGTGATCTGACCAATGTATGTAGCATATATTTGGCTAAGTGCAAATGAAAGTGTGGGTCTATTTTAACAACTTCATTGTTGTCAAAGTTTGCTGAGATCATTTCAACAGGTTTAAACTTCTAATAGTAAGTGTTACCTACTCATTTATTTTAGAATACGGATAGCAAACACCATGAACATGTTTCACTTTTTCAGAAAGACAGATAAAAGAAATGCTCAGAAGCTAATGCAGCGCATATTAGTAACAGTTGTTAAAGCAGCAACCAAGCAGCAAACAATATAAACAGTCCCTTCTTTACACAATAATTGTCCCTTGTTGAATGCTCAACACAGAAAAGAAAAGAGTTAGGAGTAACCAACAAAACCTTCAGAAAATAGATAATGATCCATCATCACAGCCTAAGCACCCACTCATGTCCTGGCAGTGCCCAGAGATTTACAGTAGCGCCTGAACCCATCTCCCTAATAGGCTGGCGATTAGCAGGCTGCAGTGGAAGGAAAACATACCAGATCAATAGAGCACCAGAAAGAATCAATGGGCTGCTCCATAGTGGGTCTCTATGGCTGCTGCCTCCCATCAGGCTCTTTTATAGCTTTGTTAGTCCACCGTTAACTATCATCATAAAGCATGCATTTCTGCTCTGTCACAGAACGTGATGTGTTAATGTTGGGTTGCTAATGAATTTGAATGCGCCTGCCATCAGTGTAGTTCTGTTTCATTACACTGCTTTATGCATCGAGTGAAGAAAAGGTTATTCCTGATGAAATGTAAATCGACAGGGAGGAAGACTTAGAGCACTGTTGCTAAACCAGAACTGACTGCTGCCACTGGATAAGGAGGGAATGGAGCTGCAAATAAAAATGATCTGAATATGCAGTTTGATTTAATGTTTTTCCACTAGCCCACCACTGGTTTGTATAATAGAATAATGTCACGGTGTGTGGCTCTAGAGATGTTGAAACAAGTGCACCATTTATATTTGAGTGTTTCCATTTTGATATTGTCAAACTATGAAATATGTCAAAAAGTGTATCTATTGTTATCAATATCAATAATTTCCTTGCCATTTAACATTAAAGTCATTAAATACCATTGGCAGTGGTGGAAAGTACCTATGTACATTTACTCAAGTACTGTAGTTGAGTACAATTTTGAGGTATTTGTACTTTACTTAAGTATTTCCATTTGATGCTACTTTATACTTCCACTCCACTACATTTATTTGATAGTTTTAGTTACTTTTCAGATGATTTGACACATTGGATAATAATTACACGCTTTTAAAATACAACACATTGTTAAAGATGAAACCAGTGGTTTCCAACCTTTTTGACTTTTGATATCTTATAAAAAGCAGTGTGTAGTCAGGGTCACATTTCAGATGTCTATGAGCTGTTAACAGCTCCACCAAATAGAGATGTTTTCCCTCTAAACTTCTCACATGGTTTCATTTCAATAAATGTTCAAATGATCCAATATTTCACAAAAAATCAAAGATTAGAGAAAAAGTCAGATTCAGAGTCGAAACAGATTTGTGTATCAGAACTTTGTTTTTTCTTCTTTCCTCTCCCACTAATCATCTCACGACCCCTCAGATTTATCTGGTGACCTTTTGGAGGGGCCCGACCCCTAGGTTGGGAACCACTGAACTAAACTAGCTAACTGTATATAAAGTAGTTCAAACTAGCTCCACCTCCAGCAGCTACAACAGTAACATGCTGCTTACACACTGATGCTTCAGTATTAATAATCTAATGATGTCATATATAATAATATATCAGTCAGAGGGACCAAACCACTACTTTTACTGCAATACTTTAAGTACATTTTGCTGCTAGTACTTAGTATCAGCTTTTACTTAAGTAGGACTTTTCATGCAGGACTTTTACTTGTAATTTTACTTTACTTGTATTTTTACATTGCTATATTGGTACATTTACTTAAGTAAAGGATCTGAATACTTCTTCCACCAACTGGTTATTGATGACATTTTGCAGACTCAGACTTTTGTGTCACTCTGTCAAATTGCCTATTAGTGTATGCCTACTGTGAAAACAAAAATCTGATGTTGTGATTTGCTTATCACAGGAGGAAAACACGTTTAGCAACCACTATGCCATGGCAGGAACTGGAAAGGACAAGGCAAGCACAATAGGGCACTGCACTGTTACCACAATAGAAACACCCAGAGATAATTTCCATTGATAAGGAGCACAGCAGCGTTTCCGTTGAAAAGATGAGCAGGCACTCAAGCATCTACCCTGAGAACAATCAGCTTCACATCCCATGCATATAAAAGACTGTACATCTTTTCATTCAGCTCATACAGTTTCATTTTGAAGTAGAGTGGTGTGACAAAGCATAATAACGTTAGTATGGCACACAAATCTGCAAATAATATGTTTATACTTGGGAAGATGTTCATTTGACATTTGACATTTGCTAGCCACAAACTACACAGATTGTCAATAATGTAGGAGGCACAGGAAGCACCACAGGAAAAGAACAGGGTGTTTTTTTTTGTTAAAAATAAAATGATATCCGGTAAAAATTTACATATGTGCTCACATCCTTGGGTAATGATCATTCCTGATAATTATTATGCTAGTGATGCAAAATTGCATGATAAACGACCTAATCTTCATTTGACTTCTATTCACGGTTGATAATGTACAGTACAATTTTTTTTTCATTTTTGTTAAATAATTAACTCAAGCTTTAAAAAAAACTTGGTTTCAAATGGGTGAGTATTACTTTTCTATTCATTACTAAATATACAACAATCAAAGTTAAAGATATGGATGATCATATTTAATTGACTGGCCTGCTAATATAAGCAAATCATCCCACAACTGTCATCACATTTTGATTCAAATATTGCTAAATCCTGACTGGTGCACAGATATATGTGACATCACCTCTTTCCAACTGCGGCCTGCTCATTTCAAACCAGTGAGAAGATCACAGACAAAACAGCACAGACAGAAATTTCTTAAATAATAAGATAATAGGTTAGCAGGGTCTTTAGAGCGGCAGAACTCCAACACAAGCTGGCAGCACTGACACATTATCTAATTATGAAGCTGATGTATCTAATTTATTAGCAAACAATTGCCTACTTAGACATCCAGTGA
This sequence comes from Scomberomorus guttatus, assembly GCA_038419695.1. Classification (NCBI taxonomy): domain Eukaryota; kingdom Metazoa; phylum Chordata; class Actinopteri; order Scombriformes; family Scombridae; genus Scomberomorus; species Scomberomorus guttatus. The sequence continues at coordinate 30,005,137 of CM076445.1, read as the reverse complement.
CCACAAAGCAACATCATCATCCCACTTGAGTTGTGTTTGTGGTACTCTGACAAATCTAAGTCCACCATTCACTTTCCTTTTAGCTCTGCTTTGGTCTCCACCAACTCTTGAGAAAAACATCTAGGGCTTCGGCTGCAACATGCTCGAATTTAGCTAGTTGCTAACTTCATCAACCGTTTGATGTGTCCCATGTGTTCTAGCTATTCATATCTATATATATACCAACCCCACATGCCATGATCACATATAATATTTTATTTGCCACGTTGCTTGCAATGGACTAACATAGCCAAAATCACTATTGCATCATATATCATCATCGCCCTGTATTTAGGGTTAGTCAGACATGATATTGTCTCTTTCACAAAAGTAATTAGATTAATGGTAGAGCTGCAACTAACAATTATTTTCACTATCTGTTGATTAATTTTTAGATTTTTAGTCAATGAAATGTCAGGACATAGTGACAAATACAAATCGTAATTTTTTAAGGTGACATCTTCAAATTACTTGTTGATATGATCAATAGTCCAAACCCAAAGATATTTAACAATAATTTAACAATAATAATAATTTTTACAATTATAAAAGGAGCAAATCTTCACATTTGACAGGGCTGGAATCAGAGATTGTTTGTAATTTTTGCTTGAAGAATGTGTTAAACAACTAATAGATTATCAAAATTGTTGCCGAGTAATTTTCCGTCAATCAACTTATTGATTAATTGACTAAGAATTTCCGCACTATTTAAGGGCATTCTGTCTTTTGCAAGATTTTAGTAATTCCTGAGTAGAGAAAAGTCGAGTCATCCGGGAAAATGTTTAGCCGTGACAGAAAAAGAGCTCATGTCCATGCTACTACTCAAAATCAACTCACAAGTCAGTGTCATTCTTTTTCTTGTAAATAAATTTGTTGTAGTTGAACCTCATCATTGCTCTTCGTTTCCCTGGGGTTAAAAAACAAAAAAAAAAACATTATGGGGCTTAAATTTAACCTCAGGCTCCCAGACAGGTGTCAGTGGACAGCAGAGCCGATCACCTGACTAGAGAGATACCAGTCTGCAGGTGCCTTAATAATTCAATAGGAGTTCTATTCGCAATCACAATATCAGTGCTCGCTGAGCCGTTTGTAGACTATCCCTCAGGCCTCAATAGTTATTAAAGACAGAAATTATATATTCATAACACAGGATATTGCTGCTTGTTTATTTATAGCTTGCTTCCATTTTTCAGTGGTATTTTGTCAGTCGACTTCCAAACTATCTACCTTGCTTTGCCTCAGGCCATATATACCTCTCCCTCCCCAACCCCCCAAAAAGGAGAAAAAACCTCAGGAATGGCTAAATTGAAAGTGCGCTTTTTCCATTATTTTCAGGTTCGACCACAGCCAAGCTATTTCCTTGTTTGCTTGTGCCCAGACTTTGCAATGAGGATGTCTCTTTCTTTCACTGCCTTACAGACGGCTTGTTTGGTTCAGCTGCTGTCAAGGGACTGCAGACAATGCTAGAGAGAGCGTGGGTCTAACATTGTTCGCTGTAGTCAGGGGCTCCCAAGGACAAAATGATATTATCACACTCAGACAGATATGTGTTTGTGTGTGTATGTAAGAAACAGCAACTTTATGTTTCCTATTATGTTTTTTAAATGAAAATATGTAAAATATTTTTATACCAGCAGCAAAGATTTGACATACAATATGAAAAATGGAATACAAATAATGGAAAACAGGCATGTGTTCCCCAAAAAAAAGGGAAATTTTTGTTTGATTCATAATATTTATGATGCATTTTGGTACTTTGTCCTTTGCTGTGCCTTTGTTTACCCCACCACTGCAACACAGGCATCCTGCTGGACATGCAGTCAGTCTGTCATCCCAAAATGTCTGCGTCAATGAGCTGTGGCAATAACCTTTATGCAAGCCAACAACCAGAATCCCCAATGAGCCAAAAAGTGACTTTCACACATTTAACAGAACCCCCCCACATCAAAGATAGTCTATCCTGTTACCCTTCCAAAAAGCTGTTGTCACAGCACATTTGCTCCCACTTAGCACTCAACATTCACATAGAGACAGTAAAATCCTTGTTGTTCAGAGCGATTAACAGGAGGGCTTGAGGGGGAAAAAAAACATTTCCTAAAAAATGGCTGCCTTCCAAAAGTCATTTGTCTTCATTTGTCAAAGGTGAGCCACTCTGTTCTGCTGTGCAGGGTAGTTTGACTCCGAAAGCACCAAGTTGGCTCAGTATTGACGAGTCAATCAGAAAAGGTCAGCAGGTTTAGGGGAAGCGGGACACCTGAGCGGGACTTCATCTCCTTCGTCCTTTAAGTGAAGGATTTTGGATGAATAAGCAGGTGCTGGAAAGCTATTACCTACCCGCCTCCCTGGGTTTGTCATCTGCCAAGGGCAGAAGGGCCTGGAGAAAGGCCAACTGCACCTACGAACACACACTCACATTTGCAGAGGAGCCAGAAGTTGGCACCTGCCATTTTGACTCTCTGATAGGCATCTAATGTAGCCTCCCCCTGTTCCTTTACCTCTCCTCTCCTACTCACTCCCCCTCCCCGGAGACACGAACAAATCAAAGTAATGGGTGTACAGCTGCATCCTGTGTCCTCTGCTGGATAGCTGACATAATTGTCCCCCCCTCTGCTGCTTAATGGAGACAGTGTGCACATCTGACATCCGCATAAGTGCACCAATTCCCTAAGTGACATGACAGTGTTTACAACTCCACAGGCCTTCAGAGTGTTGGAAGTTTCCAAATTTATAGTCAATTGAACAGTAGTTTACAGATGAATGCACTGTGTCCAGTAACATCTATGGGATGTCTGAACTTATTAGGCAAGATGGTCTGAAGCAAGGCAGTCCGCATCATAGAAAGCTGTGGACTTTATAAATTGGTATAATCACTTACAGAGATGTTGAATGTGAAATAACATGACTGGCCAAGATTTAACAACATCCCAAATGGGGAGTGTGAAGGAACAGAAAAGGATGACGTGTATTTGTTTAAACCAAAACGTTCCAAGTGTAATGTGACAGCAGGAGGGATCTCATCAAGTATCTCTATCATGGCTGCCAGTGGCAAAAAGTTAATAAAAACATGGTTTCAACTCTGTATGACTTAGACTGCTCACTTGAACTGCTAGACAAATAGGTTCCACACGCAGATTTTCTTGGCTGTCACAAATGTGGAGGTCAGGTCAAACTGAGAGTCTGTGGAGAGGGTTCGTTTTCCACTTGTCAGTCCAACACTGGTGATGTCAGTATCTCCCCAGTGGATACTTAGGAGTAAACCTACACTTAAACTATCAAACGTCGCAGCAATAATGCTTCTAGATCACACCATGAAAGGGCAAACATCAGGACAATGAAGCATTTCATTATCCTGGCAATCAGCCATTAAAAATGTATCTTTCTTGATCTTGCTGTAGCCCCCCCAAAACACCTCAAATCCCAAAAATGTCCTTACAACTTAAGCTAATGTTTTGAAATCTGAGTTTAGAAACATTCGTATGGTAGTTTAGCTCTTCAGTACAACAGATGCAGCACCTTGCTGGATGATGTCGGGTCACATTGCGTCAAAAGTTCATTTTTTTGCCGAGCCATATGCGGTGGCACCCCCACTGCTTAAACACACTTCCCCCATTCAAATGAATGGAGGGCTGTGTTTTTTCACGCAGACCTGATGTTAATCTGAACGCCTCTATTTAGGCATAGTCAGTCAAGTTATTACAATTCAACATGAGGATTACATGGATGTCTGTACCAAGTTTCATGGCAGTCCATCCAATCACAATATTTCGCTAAAAACCACAAATGTCAGCCTCATAGTGGAGCCATAAATGTCTACAAAATTTGGGGCCAATGCATCAAAACTTTCACCTGCTGGTGGCGCTAGATGAAAAGTCAGGGGATCACCAAAATCAGTGGGATTCATCCTCTGGGAACCATGGATATCTGTAGCAAATTTCATGACAATCCAATAGTAGTAACAATAGTTGTTGAGATATTACAGTCTGGATCACAGTGGTGGACAGGCAGACAGAGCCATCCCTGGAGTCATGTATGGCTCTATGATGGCTCTGTGATGTGATTGCACTACAGTACAGTAATATATTATAACACACACAGACCTTTCACATGCTTTAGTGCATTACTAATATGACCTTTATTGTAAATATTCCTCTGCTGCAGTTACTTTTATTGTGCATTAACATACAGCCTTTGCACCTCTGAAGAAAGTCATGTCTATAGCATTTATTTTATCCCTCATTTTTACAGTCATTGATCAAATTAAACACATTAAGACTTTTGTCTTGCAGATGTCATTCTGTTCTTACTTCTTATATATTCTTTGAAGTGATAAGAACACAGCAATAGGCCTCTTATATTAAATTCCAGAAAGCACACTGAACTCTCCCATTAGCGGCCTATGGAACAAGCGTTCGTCATAAAAGAGAAAGAAAATGAAAAATGAATTATCAATGTTGCCAAAGCGAGCTTTAATTAGGACACTGTGCCAGTGGAGAATGAACCCTGAGCTTGGCTCTTCCCCACAAGCAATTAAGATCGAGGCAGACAAATCACTGTGTCAGAGGTTTGATTGAAGACGGGGCCAAGCTGATGTTATGGCTTTCAAGCTGAGCTTTTAACTGCACTGACAAAATAGTTTTGTCAGCCACTTTTGTTTGTTTTACAGAATTAGCTGCTTAGTATCACTTAGCATACTAAAATGGCAAATTTTTGTCATTAGGTGGCAAATGCATATGTATTATGAGGCAGTCATGAGGCAGGAAATTAGGTGTAGAAAATTGAACGTCAAAAAAAAGAGCTGTTTTCTATTTTTTGTTTTGTCCTTGAAAACAAATGTTTCCCATCATTTCTTTGCCCTCAAGCTACTCTGAACTGTGAATGGTGTTTTCTTAAAACGTTATTATTGTGCTATTTAGTAATGGATCTGTATTACCTAACTTTAGAGAAAGTTTTGACAGGGGAAATAGAAGCTGGTTTATTTTCATTTAGATAAAGTAATACTTTTACTTCCACATTTTACTATGACTATGATTAAAGCAGCAATATCAATATGACCAGAGTCATCAAAAGTGCTGCAGTCTTATCCCAGAGAACAGCAAACAGCAGGAGTACAAACACTACGCATCTTTTTCTGCAAGAAGACCTTTCTTTAACAACAAATAAAACGTGTTGGAGGTTTGTTTGGGACGTCTCTGGAAAAGGGATTTAGGTGCCTGAGTGGGGGCCGTCTCTGGTGGTCTTCCTTCCTGGTGTTTACTTGACCTCGTCAAAGACTGAAGCAGAATGTCTCATGTGGTCTGGATACACATGAAGACCAAGAAGACTAATCAGTGCAGGTTTCACCTCATCTGGGTAAAATAAAATGGCCAATAATAAACATAATGACCATAACAGTGCAATAACTTTGAGCAGGTTCTAATGAGCGTCATTTCCAATAACTGTATAGTTACAGAAATTTGGGAAATATACATTTAAGTAACTATAATATAACATAATTTATAAAGTGACAATTCTAATAGGATCACTTAAATAAATTCATATAGTTTGAACCACTGATTCACCTTATTTTAAACCCTCTCCTCACACACAGCTGCACTTGAACCTCCTTCCTTGAAAATAAATACCAGATAAGATCAAACGGGACCAAATATATCACTTGCATAAGCTATTCATAGCGCTCGACACAAACCATACAGTGCACAACACTTACTGTAATCAAGCACCACTTCCTTTGAAACATCCTTTTAAGAATAGAATTACAAACTTCCTAAATTACATTTAGATATGCTCAGTGGAACAGAGGCATATTGGAGTTTTTTTTTTCAAATAGCTGCACACTTTCTGTTAATGGAGAAAGGAGCGCAGCTGAATAAGTAGTTGCTTGAATAAATAAATGAATAATGCACGAGTTAAAAAGCACACACAGTCAAATACATACAGTATGTGCTCATACAAGCAAGTATGCACTACTAAGGATCAGCTCTGTGTGAGGCTGTGTGAGTGTGTGTGTGTGTGTGCGCGCATATGTGAGTGTTAATATTATATGCGTAGCTAGTGACATTAAATTTAATAGGGAATTTACATTTCAGATAGAGAGCACGGCTTCAGTAAAATGTGTTGATCCAAAAACTGCAATTTCCTCTGTAAGTGTTAAACATGTAAGGAAATGTAAACCTCAGTGCAGATTTCCACTGAATGGAATAAACTGTAAAAATCTTCAGGCTCTCTGCCTAATTGGTCCCTCTATGATATTTTCTTACAGATCCCTTGAAGATTTGTTGATATTAATATTTCATGAGTGTTTTTTCATGAGCGGGATTTTGCAGACTCTGGCCAACTTTTGGAAATTAATGAGCTGAAATGAGGTTCCACCCTTGCCAGCGCTCGCAGCTAATGTACTGCAATATCTATCACTAGTATGACCCATACATCGTGTGTTTGTGTTTATACTTTGCGTAAATGAGCATGACTACAATATGAGCGTGTGTCTGTTTTCATTACTTTTCTGTGTTACTCAGATGTTCTCTTAAACTGCACTTAGCAAGGGGAGGAGAAGATTTAAACTTAGATAGTTTTACAAGATCAATGAAAGGCAAGTTCATGCTCCCCTGGTGACAGAAATAGGGGATTAATATTATGTATGCACAGCCTGTCGTCTCTCAAAACTCCTGGGGTGGAAAAGTCCAGCATCACTGGCTTGAAGACAGAAACAGGAAGCTGTACGGTGGGAGACTATGGACTAGAAACTGGCTTCCTCTTTACAGAGCAGATCACTCAAATTATTAAACATTGAAACAGATTAAGTGAAAGATATTAGTATTTTTCATTGTGTGGGCAGATGCTTTCTCTGTGTATCCACTAAAACATTAATATGAATTTGGAAGGCCTATTAAATTACATTTTTCCCAAAGTGAGCATGCTGGGATTTTTCCCCAACCTTAATATTAAATCCCAGAAAAAATAGACAAGTGTCTTCTATTATTACTATTATATCCAGGCTCCATGGTGATTTATTTCACTTCAGTCCAGGGCACCATTCCAGGAGTTTTCACCACTTTATGGTGATCAACAGCAGTTTAGAATTTAAGGCATTATTATTTTTTCCGTAAAGATTTTCTGCAGACACACAATATGAGGCAACCTATTGTTCCAGGTTTTTTCACCATCTGCATGGCCATTTCAGTTTTCTTTGATCGATAATCTGTCAGAATCAAAAAGTGAAGGTGTGCCTGTCAGCGCATGTAGCTGTCGTCAGACATGTGGTAAGCTCAACTCAGGGCACTTCTGGTAACAATAAAGTCATTCAGAGCTACTTCTAAAATTACCAACATCATGAGGCAATTATCAATTTTCTGACAACCTCAGATGAAACATGCGTCACCCAGAAAGAGCTTATGACTACTGATAAAAAAACACCATCTTAGCTTAGATTTAGTGATTGTTTCTCCATAATGTAAGAGGTTTCTTTTCTCTATAATGAACTTGATGCGTCTATACAGATCAAAATAAACAACTAGCATAAATAAAAAGACCAACACTGATATGGATGTATGTGGAATTCAGCCAGCCAATTGCGGCAAAATACAAAGCACTGAATGGTGACAAACATATATTTGTGTATGCTAAAATATACCAAAGCTGTTTTGCTCTCTAAAACTCTTCTTAACCTCCTTCCTCACCCTCCATTTTTCTAGGCCAGCTGTCACAGGTGCCAATTGCCCCCTGGGCCACTACAATTATGGCAGTAAGGGGGAGGGGGGAGTCAGAACTGAAACACTGCTATAAGAAAAGCTTCCTTTATGTTTGGTACTAAAGGAAAATTACGGTTTCTTACAACTTTTTTACTACCTTTGTAGTTCTGGCCTTTGCCTCTACTGGTTATAATAACATTGCACCAAACTATTTGATGAGATATCTGAGCTCAGCAACATCACAAAGAATAGGCTCAACGGGACAACAAGGATTAGCAGGTTGTTAACAAACTCCCAATGTCGAACCCCCTGTGGTCTTCCTGTGCAATGAGCAATTATTAACAACATTACGGGTGTGGTTTTGGTTTTTCCTCCAAATAAAGTGACAGCTCATTTGGCTAAACTGTCGGATTGTTTACAACTTATCTGATGGCGCCTGCATTATTTTGATAAGTACAATGTTATCGTAGAACCAATGGCCAGAGCTATGCAAAAATAGTTGTAATAAACTCTAGTTTTCCCTTAAAATGTAATTTGATATCAAGATAATAAACAATTTAATCATGCCCTTGTATTTACACATATAGAGTACTGTGCAAAAGTTTTAGGCACTAAAGATGTTTAGATTCTTATCCATCACGCAATACCATCTGAGAGGCGTCCCGAATTTATTCCGCAGCAATTACCATTTACAATTACCCCAAACATACAGCCAGAGTCATAAAGACTCAGCAACAAGAAGAACAAGGAGGCCTGCAACAGATGGTATGGCTCCCACAGAGCCCTGATCTCAACATCATGGAGTCAGTCTGGGATTACATCTCCAAGATCCTTGGAACAACCTACCTGCCAAGTACCTTGAAAAACTGTGTGCAAGTGTACCGAGGAGAATTGGTGCTGTTTTAAAGGCAAAGTGTGGACACACTAAATATTTATTTAAGTTTTTTTGTTTTGTTTACTCCACTTTGTATGAAGTTAACTGTAAAAAAAATATTCATGGCATTATTTTTGAAAGCATCCTCACTATACAGGATTTTGTATAAGTGTAAGTGTCTACAACCTTTGCACAGTAGTTTAAAGACGTTTAAAGGTTACAAAGTTCAGAGGTGATGATACTGTACAATATGTACTTCTTCTTAACTGCACAAGGGATCAACTCTCTAGTGGGAGGTGAGCATTTGAACCACTATAAATACATTTCTACCACAAGGAGAGGCACTATCTCATAAATGTAAACATTGTATGCACAGCATTTACATGTGGTTGACATTATGTGAGTCAGACTGGACGTAGTTTGGCAGATCTTATTGGAAAATTCTGATTACAGTGTAAGTTATGTGGATTTACACCTTGCACTGGCATGTGTAGTACCTAATCCTGATCAGATAACCAGCCACATAGGGTCATATGTTTCTTAACTATTCTGTGTTCTAAACTGACAGCAAAGATATTTCACCGACAATACAAAAGTTTCTTTGTTTTTGTAAGACAATATTGTCAGGAATGTTGTTACGGGAAATAGCAAAACATATTTTGGAAAAATATACTCAACTGTTCCAGTAATGATTACGAGTGATCATTGAAGTAAAAGGGATACAAATGTAGGAGATGGAGGGAATGGAGGAAAGCCAGCAGGGAAAAAATAGCAACTCAGGGGGCAAAGAAAGCATAAACACAGGAAATTATTCACAGACTGAAAGTTGTATTATTCACAGGCTTGGCACAAACACTGAATGAATATGACTGAACACACTCACACATACATGCGCATACGCTACACACTTGCTCAGCTTTATGCACCGTGTTTGGGAGACACATCTCTAGAGTGCGGTGCAGTCTTCCACTCTGCTCAATATTGCATGAGCCTCCACTAAAGTTGAACCCTGCCTTTTGTTTTAGTTAAGCAGCAAAATAAATAGAGCATAGCCGCGGCATCATTGGGACAATTAAATAAACAGCAGCACAGGGTTTTAGGAGACATTGTCGTGCTAATCACTTGCTGCACTGTGTGCTGTGGTACAATTAAATCAAAGCCATTTATTAAACTGTAAACTAAAGCCTGGAGAAAAAAGGGATGGGGATTAGGGATATATTTTCTTTATAAATGTGTAACATGGGCACAGTGCATGCTTCACTTTAAAATGGCGAGAAGATTGTGTAGGTGTGTATGTGTGAAGGGGGGGCTTCTCAAGCTCAAGACTTTAAAACAGCACAAGGGATATTTGAAATAATAACTGATGCAAAACAGCGGATTCAAAAAGGATTTATTCAGTTCTGCATCACAACCGGTGAGTCAGCCTTTATTCCTTAAACCAAAGCTTATCTGTCTGTTAGGATGGGTATGATAATACTGTACCAAAGAATAGATAGGATTGGGCCCAATGGAGGGAGAGGAGGGTAAAATCATACACACATTTGTCTAAGTGTGTCATTTTTGCATGTTTCTCTGCAGGCATACATACACTGTATGTAGCAAACTAGGAACTATCTCGATAAAATGGAACGTATCTTATCATTTGTGATATGATTAAGGCTAGATGACCTCTTTTGAATGGAGCGTAATGTGCACAGTGCTCCCAAATTACATTAGACAGCGGAGAGAATGGGTGAAAGAGACAACCAGCATTAGCCACTAACCGACTCATTTGGCAATCAACTATGTACTGTAATGTGATGGAATACCATGGCGTAAAATGTTGAAAGGATTGTTAATGATGTGCGGGAAGGATGAAAAAATATGAGTGGATACTGCATTAAAAAAGCAGCTCCTTTTGAATCAGCATACATATTTTAAAAAGCAGTTAAAACTGTAATAAATGCCGGCGGTAAAAATCACAAATGATTGGTGGCATCTACTTTTTAAGAAGTGAAGCTGAGTTCTTGCTCTGTCGTATACAGAAACAATACTTTGTCAATCTGCATTCATATCTCAGGTTTTCAGAAAGCATCCTCAATTAAAGTGATGTCAGGGGATGTGTCTTTAGTTTATTACTCCGACAAGTGACAACATTCCACTACAATTAGTCATCCATTCACTCAGATATATATCCTTTCCATTATTTGATTGTATTTGCTTCAAAGCAGATGCAACAAGTACATAATTATGGCTGTAATTAAGCTGCAAAAAAATACAAGCCCTGCCACATGAGCACCTTTGAAACAATGAGTGCTCGATTCATTAGCATCTGCTGTAAGCTTATTAATCATCTAACAGGCAATTAGCAAGCTGTTACCATTGGCGGCTGGTATGTAAATATATTCCTGGGTTAATTTCTTCCTCAGATAATAAAGGAAACATTATGAAAATGAGCTCTGCCACTATGTAAATGATCTATGCCGTTAATTGCACTGCAATGTTTCAACTTGGATCGGCAAATGGCAGTGTGATGGGCTGGCACTGAGGTTATATGCCAGGCTGCCGGGGGAATGAAACTGGTAGGCATCACACTGCAGCCTGCATGACAATTTATGGGGTGTTCAAATGCCTTCCGCCAGCCCTTCTGTCAAATAGATAATAAACCTTGGCTAGCAGAGGTGGGCCCAGAGGGACTGGCCATGTGTGAAAGAGTGGGGGAGTAAAAGCAATATATGAAAAAAAGAAAGACTGTGTGTTTTCCGTCCTTATGTGCACTGAATGAAACCACTCCACAGAGCCGAAACAGCAGCATATTACACCCAAGATATTTACAGCGAAAATGAAAAAAACAGCTAAAAAATACATAACTGTGGTAACTCACAAAAATACTCCCTCTTTTCCATTAGCAAATTAGTCTTCACTGCACATGTGCACATGTCCCATGCCATGGCTACACTAACAGGATATCAAGCCATGCTGAGAGGATTTTCTGGCAATCTACTGCTGAATTCACAGCACAACAGCACTAATGACACTCGGGCCCGACATCCATCACGGCAATGTTCATAAAGCCTGTGCCAACATGTAGCTTCCCTTCGGCCCTTGGTGCTAATCTATGCAGTGCAGGCACGGAGAAGCCATTACAGCTCTGAATACATGATGAGGCTCACAGCTAATACTCCTCTCCTCACCGGGGGGAGGTTGGAGGACGAGAGGCAATATAATTGAGGCCAGGAGGCAGATTGTGATCTATTGACATTAAGCTAGGGCTCTTAATGTGACAGTTGTCCCCTCAGAGATGTTGACAGGCAGCTGGGTGGGCAGCCGCAGCCTTCTACATGGATGCATGCCACGTAGACATGAGTGTAATATTCACACACACCCCCCCCCCCCACACCCCCCACCCTGGTGTCAGTCATCTTTCTGTTTAACATGACTGCATCAGGCAACTGTTAACTGTGCATCTAAGAAACAAAGGCAAACTGATGAGCACTATGCTGGAGCTTTCAGCGAGTACTGTGTAAAGCCCAACATTTCACATGTGTATTAGCCAATGAATAATGTTCTCCTGAGTTCAAAAACCTTGGTAAAATATGGGTCAACTAAAACTACAAGAAGTTAGTGAACTAGGTAACTTTACCAGCTGAGTTCTAAGTCAAAGTTATTGCTGATTGCTAGCTCTCAACAGCGTTTATCTGTTAGCTAAAAAGATAAGTTATAACCAGGAAATACTGTTTTAATGTTAGCTACGTGTGTGTGTGTGTGTGTGTGAGTGTGTGTGAGAGAGAGAGAGATATCTTGCCTTATGTACAGTTTATGACAGTAGGCGTGTTTCTCTCTCGTGTTTCTGATTGTAACTGCCTGCCAATATAGGCCATAATACTGAATCTACTGAATCTGTTTAGGATTTCTACATAAAAAATATTTCTTAATGTAGTATATTAGCCATTCACAATACCAAAGACAGCTCTTACATATTAAGTTCAGGCAAAAATGAAAAAAATAAAATCATTGTCTGCAATATATATGCACATTTATGAGATTATCTTCATTACTGAAAGCATGATTTGTTCTCTTGAAAATATAATAATCAAAATTCTACCAGACGTTTTGTTTTTTTGGTTTGTTCTAGACAGGCACAGTTGTCTTACGCTCATTACTTTGAATAAAAAACAGTATTAGTGTATTGGTAGAAAAGTACAAGGATTATAAATACATAAGCCTCCTTCACCATAGGTTCCAATTATAGCAAGTTGAAAACTGGACCCGGGTAAGATGGCTGCCATATGGTTCCATCCCAGAATGGCAAGTCATTATGACATGCCGCATATTGTGTTTTATATCTATGGGTAAGAGATTGCTATGGAGATGAGTGGAGGTTAATTGCTCATCTCTTACATTATACAGATAATCCTATGGCACAAGATAAGCACAGAATTACAAGTTCTTAGCCACTGACAACACACCACAAACACACCACCTCTATTATATTGCCCTGCTTGCTACTGTGACCCACAAGCAGTCATGTGTTTTTTTATGACGGGCGCGGTTAGCTACATTTGATTGGATACATTCTTGTATATGACAACATTTTACAAGAAGAGACAAGACAGGGATTTTGATATAATAATTCTCAAAAGTGATTTTTTTAAACATTTATTTAACATATATATCAAGAGATAACTGAACAATTGACACAGGGACACAGGATTAAAAGAGGAAAAAATGTATATTTTATTTCACTGTGTCTTTAAATTGGTACCTCATCAGCATGTAAAAGTCCACAATTAGGCTGTAGGCAGCTGGTATTACAGTCAGGACGTACAGTATGTATAGAGCTGAGACAATTGGTCGATTAATCGATTAATCTATCAACAGAAAGTTTATAGGCAGCTATTTTAATAATAGATCAGTCTTTTAAGTAATTTCTGTAAAAATGACTAATTCATTAGTTTTAGTTTCTGAAATGTGAACATTTGCTGGTTTTCTCAGTCTTCTATTCTATTAAACTAAATGTATTTAGGTTTTAAACTGTTGGTCGTACAACACAAACAATTTGAATATGTCAACTTTAGAGCGGAAACATTTAGCTGAATAATATACTGAATAATATTTAGCTGTTCAAAAGAAAATTAATTGGCGAATGTTTTGATATTAAATGAATCATTTGAGTCAATTTTCAAGCAAAACTGTCAAACATTCTGTGACTTCAGCTTCTCTGATAAGTTTTGTGGCTTTTCTTTGACTTATATAATAGTAAATTAACTATCTTTGGGTTTCGGACTGTTGGTTGGATAAAAGAAGGCATGTGAACGCACCGCCTGGGGCTCTGGGCTCTTGTGATGGGCCTTTTTTCGCACATTTTATGGGAGAAACGATTAATCAAGAAAATAATCAATAAACTAATAAATTAATCAATAACGAAAGTAATTGTTAGCTGTGGTCTTACAGATGAATACTGTAAAGAAATGGTTATATCATATTCCACATGCACACTGATCAGCCACACTTTGCACACACACACACACACACACAGATACTGTACGCACACAGTGTGAAATTCTTTCATTCCTAAATTTCACACACACTGCCCTGTGAAGGAAAAAACACACACAAAGACACACAAACCACTCGCCTGTCTGCGGTGTGCAGCCAATTAGATTACGTTGGTGAGTCACATGCTAAATGGCTTCACCATTTAAGTGTTCCCAAACGGCAGCCATTTTTTCCACTGTCTTGGGTGCGCCGGGCTGTGATGTGTGGCCCAATCAGCAGCAACACGAAGCCCTTGTATATTTAAATATGCGTGTCTGCAGGGCATGTTATTCTTCCCACATGTTCCCTGGTCTGCCTGTAGAGCGTAGTGATTTATTGACGCTCAGTGACATGGGGAGGAGATAGCAGATAGCGTAGCAGGAATCCAATGCACCACAACTGATGTGAAAAGCAGCCTAGAGTCTGAAATCATTTGCAGTTGCACTCCCAAGGCCCCAGTGATTTAAAGAGACATACTTCAGAGGGCCTCGGTGCCTGGCAGGGAAATGTAGTCACATCACATTAGAACCAAAGACATGCAAATAAATGCTGGGCCAGTGGAATCAATCCAGACACATCACTGTTTCAAGGTTTAATTTCGAGTCCAAGACACTTCATAGTGGGCTATTGAGTTTCATTTTGCGCAGCCCTCATCCCTGCATCACAGCGTGTTTGAATATCATTTAATGGCACAAGTACCTTGAACTGTCAGGCTGAACCAGTCCATAGGAAAAATTCTCCACATATCTAAAAACAGGCTCGTTTGTGACAGCCACATTGACGGAAACTTCGACCACTCCTTTTAAAATTCTCTACCGTGCAATCAATGTGGAGTTTGAGTAATGCCAGGCCCATTAGAGCCAACCAAATTGCTGCGGGAGGCAGAGAAAGAGTGTCATCTATTGTGGGAAACGATTGCTTAATATAGCAGCAGGGGCTTGAAGGAGTGCTTACCAGAGCACAATCCACTAAAATCAATAGCAACAGTCAGGCTATATTGTTTCAAACGAGGAAAAAGTGCGGCTACGATAAAAAGCACTCAATATTGGTGTCTGGGCTGGTGAGACGCTGAGTCAGGAGTCAGGAGTAAGTAATGCAGTGCTGGAGAGAAGGATGGAGGGAGGGAGCAGAGGAAGGACGGAGGGATAAAACAGTGTGAGCAAGTTCCATCCACCCTGAAGGTCAGTAAAATTTTTTAGGTTAAAAAATTCACAGTCATACCTCCATCTACTCATTCATTTTCTATCCTGAATTTAATTAGCTCATGATTCTTTTAAACAACGAATGCTGTTTTTTTTTTTTTTTTTGATAATTCTAACCAAGGACCATAGGTTGTGTTGTAGGGCTTTTCAAACCTGCGTTGTTTAATCCAGTTGAATTGGACTCATTTGGGCAGATGTGAACACAGCAATCAGCAACCTTACTGAGGCCCTTTAGAGGAAGTGGTCTCAGTCCAGCAACAAACAAATTTTGGAGTAGTTTGTTTGCGGTGGGAACGTAAGCCTGCCTCCATCTGACCCAACAACTAGGCGTACTCTGCAAGTTTGAGCTAAACGGCTCCTGTAGCCAGGTGCACTTTGCATACTGGGATGCGAATGAGCGAAATCAACAACTGGTAGCAGCTAGCTGGAGAGTGAATCAAGGTCCGACCTGGACTAGCAACAAGCTGCATTCTTGATTTTTGGGCAGAAAGGACCTTCTTTGGAACATTCTTCCTGTGTTTACGTTCTTGCTCCTGCCCCAAACACAACTAAACAATGAACGACGAGAACAGTCTCTCCTGGATTTTAGAGACGCATTTTGGTTCACTTGGATTTTTTTCTGTGTGAAAAGAAACTGAACCCAATAAGTTTACCAACTCATTCACTGATTAGAAGCGGAGCAAACAAACTATAGGTTTGAAAGTCCAACTTATCAATATAATATTCCAATATTCCTCTGGTATCATTAGACCTGACTCTGGCTCCCATTACTTTACCTTCACTTTTACCTTACTTTTCAATGTAATTTCAGTGGTAAAGAATAGCAGTCCACCAACAAACCACAGTTTCATTGTGATTCCCTCAGCCTGGTCTGTGTGTTTTGACTGAAGGAGAATGTCTCTTTGAGCTCCAGCCTCGAGTCCAGCTCACCTCATCAGTATGTATGTGCCCTCTTCATCCCCCCACAACAACAGAGGCAGCAGGATGAAAAAGCGAACGGGATCCCTTAATAAAACAGGGCTGGATGGAGCCTTGTGAAGCCACATTCCCTTCATTCTGGACCTGATATTTGTTGAGCACAGACAGCAGACTCTTCAAAGGCAGGGAACATTCCTGCAGGCCTCCTCAGATCTGAGACTGGGCTGCCCTCACTGCACCCACCATACACATACTGTATTCACTCACACACACACACACACACACACACACACACAAGTGCAAACACACTTTCTATCCCTTATTTCCTCTGCCAACCAGGCAGAGAAAGTTCCTTAGTGTGCATATTGTGTGTGTGTGTGTGTGTTTTTCTTTGCTTTTCTTAAACTAATTACTGAATGGTTTGATATTGACATTTAGGAATTTCTGGAATTGTCTGTATGTAGATCAAATTATTTCCAGCGTACTATGCATCTTAACACAATTTGTTATGCTGTAGTTACTGACTGCCATTTACTACCATGAAACAACAAACATGTTAATGTTTTTAGTGGCTGCAGTGTCATAGGAACCACAGGGCTATAATTATACATAAACACAAAGACTATTGTCTCACCACTGAGCTGCATTATTTACATGGAAGACATCCTGTTCTCTCTTCAATAACATTTGTTCAGTTTATTTAGGTTTGTTCAGAATCAAGATGAGGTTAAGACATTAAGTTATGACAGAGTAAACAGTGACATGAACTACATGTAACGCTACATTTGTCAGCTTAAAGGAAGAGTTTAGACGTTTTGGAAAATCACATTTATTCGCTTTGTTGACAGTATATCTTATAATAAATGAGAAGATCAATGTAACTCTCGTATCTGTTCATTAAATATAAAGCTGGAGCCAGGAGACAATTAGTTTAGCTTTCCCGTAGTCTTGCCATCGTGAAGTTGCCGGCCAACCAGCTGAGATTCCAGAAAGTCACTGCTCTCAGCCAAGAAATAGTACAGGACATAATAAAAGCCATGGACAGCCGCAGAGGATTATATATACAGAGACTTAAAGGGAAACCTTTAAGACATGGATAGTGACAGTAATAGGTGGGTGAAGGTGAGAAGTTTAGACTAACACACGAATAAAGTAAAAACATATCTTACAAAGTGATCTGTAAGACACTATTGTTTGTACTAGTACAGCCTTTTTAAGGAAAGCTTTCCTCACAGAAGGTGCTGACAGCCTGAGTCTCCCAGAAACATTAAATGACACCATCTTAACAATGACTAAATTCATCCCAGTTGAGTAAGACAACATTCTTGAAATGTCATCTGAGTCATTTTCCACTTTTCATCACTGCATCCACCTAAGACATCAATCATCAATGAGTAATTAATATTTTTATTCAGATACTAAGGCTGTATAGTAACAGTGACAGATGTACATTTATTTTATGAAAAAACATCTGTGCCTGAAGGTGCGTGACTATGCGCTGCTCACTGTAAGCAGATTAGCACTAGTTCTGCCGGTGCATGGAGACAGCACTAACAACATATTAGCCCTGTTGCTTCGTTTACCTCAGGGCTCAGCTTTCCTGGAGGCTACTAAATTAGCATTAGCCAGTGCAGCAATATGCAATTAAGCCCAGTCTGCTCCATGTCACAGGCAGATCAACACCATGCAAAGTCATGCTAATTGGCTTAACACTAAGCCTGTTTGAAGTGTGCTAGGTAGTGGCACTGGCTTATGACGGATACACAAATCTGGCCTCATCAAATGGATGCCCAGGCAGCCTAACCTTCGCTTTAGTTGTACATCAGTGATTGATTCATTCAGGAGCTCCTCTACAGTTGATTATTGAGGTTTCTCCATGAGGCAGCAAGCTTGTGGCTGAGGAACTGCAGGTCCAAAATCTCAGCTGTAGAAATATGGTTGAGGGTGAATGAGAAACGGTCTTCTTCCCTCACTGAATCACAAAGTGTCCTTTAGCAAGGCACAGAAACCCTGATCATTCAGGTGGAGGGTTAATGGCCCAACAGTGAGAACTGACAGAAAACAGGTTATACTGAGTTGTGTACTGCATCAATATGAAGCAGAAATGAAATGATATGTCACTCAGTGATTTTGTTGGCATACATTCCGGAAAACCGCGGGATATAATGCAGTGTGAAATAAATATACTGCATTGTTAAAATTATGGTAGCTTGTGGGGCATTTCCTCAGTTTTTCCCCTCATCCTGTTAAGATATTTCAGGAAGACTTTCAAGGACATGAATTTGGATCTGCTTCTGTACCACTGCCTTTTTGCAGTCTCCTCACCTGCCAAATTTGAGTATTACATTCAGCATTTTTTAGGGATGGCAATAAATCTGAATTTATTTGAAAGGGATGATGTGTGCAGGTGTGAATATGGAGAGAAGAAAGTCTTGCTTGATCTCCTCTTGTCTGCCAACAGGCTGACAGCGTCTCCCTTTCCAGGAACGTATTAGCATTCCTACAGCGCACACCAATCCCAATACTCCTTGTTGGGTCAGAGAAATCAAAGCGACGCACATCTAAGGAATATCAGAGAAGGGCCGCATAGATTAGTGCCCACGGGTTGTATCGCTAATTAAAGAATAAGAAGGAAAATGGTGCTTGGCTGCTCTCTAAGGATATGCTACTGCCAAGTGATTGGCTTCAGGTAATCAATAGCCTCCCTGGGTGGTAGAGGCTGCGGGATCGGACCCTCACTTTTTAATTCTGAAGAAAAACAAATCCACTTTGCAGGGAGGGAAATGAATTACTGATAGGTGTTTTTTTAGGGTAAGATGGAAAAAAACTACGTATAAAATCTATAAGAAGGTTAGAGCCAAGTGTTTTCAAAAAAAACGATGTTAATAATGTTTGTTTTAGGCTATAATCATGCTTGTCAAGGTTTAGCTTGTGCATCAGTTGTGATATCTACCTTTATATCATTGAGTCACGAAAGCTTTATCATAACTAAATACAACTTCTTGAATTGTTTTTTTCTCACTTGCCTGGTTAATTTCTTTATGAATATGAAATGAACAAACTAAGTAAAAACGCTAACACAAACCATCTATGAGTCTATATCTACCACTCCAACAGGCTACTTAAATCTGCAATAATGCACTTTTTATACTATCAAATGACTGTGTAATGTGAAAGGGGTCACTCATAGTGACAAACCTACAGAAAAATATCAGCCAATTTTAGGAAGTGTTTAACATCTTTTAGCTCATTGTTTTGGTTTTACATGCCGCAACTTTGCTGTTTGGCTGACTCTAACTTCTCTCAAGGTCATCTCATCCAAAAAGAGCTCTAAAAACCCACTGAACACAATCTGCCCAGCACCAAACCTAAGACAGATGTAAGTGAAGTTATTGACTTACGTCAGGTGAAGAACATTTAGCTGCTGAAGAGACAGTTATTTTTCTCAGGAGTTGGTGGAGACCAAAGCAGAGCTAAAAGGAGAGTGAATACTGGATTTACATTCATCAGTTGGACAGAAACACGACTCCAAATAAATTGAACTGTTGCTCCATATTTGCTGGATAAGTTAATAAGCAACTGTTTGCTATATCAACTTCATAAGGAATCAATTTTGTGTTTGTTGCGCTGCCCAAAAGTGGCCAAAAACAATTAATACAGATTTAGTATCTGTATCATAAAAATATTTTATATTCAGAAAATAAAGTAGGGTTCCCTTTTACTTTGAGTATCTGATTGATGTCTCCAGCAGGCTGTGCATTTCACCAAAATAAACTAATTATAGGTTATGCTGTTTAAATGAGTCACCTCAAAACAATTGTACCATTATTTGATATATTTCCCACAACTATTCATCAACCTAGAAATCCAATATGCAGACAGTTTAATAGCTAAGAGATGGAATTAGAGTTACAGCAGCCAAACTGTGAATGTTGGCAGGATTGTTCTGTTTACAGACGACTTACTGCAACCCTCCCATGTAAGAAATGTCTGAATCCAATCTGCAGGCATAACAAAGCCCCTCAGATACTATGGTTGGGAGATCCTTTTATTTTCATATCGTCCAATCGATCGTCACTCGAGATCGCCAATAGGCAATCCGAATGCCAGGGGTGGCGGGAGTAGGAAGGGGTGGGGGGGAGTTAGGTCACAGCATGCTCCTGTATGTATCTGCTTGGTTCAACAATATCACAGCATCATGTTCCGTTTAACATTATGATCTTTTCTTTAATATCACAATCCAAATCATATCCAACTACTTAACTACTCTTATGGAGCACAAAGTAAAGTTTTGGTGAGCAGGCACATGTAGATCCATGGAAAAGGGACAGCAAACTGGTTTGTAATTAAGGATTTAAAATTCACTCGTCACTCGTGCTGATTAATGGAGCTCAACGGGCGGACATGCTGCTCCACCAGAGACATCTATAAATGCACAATAGGGAGCAGATTTTAGAGATTATTTTTATAACATTTGAAGTCTGATAGTGTTTTTCTTTTTTTTTGCACACACATAAGACTGCATAAAATCCAGATGATGAAAAAAATAAAGAGATGTGTCAGGAGAGGACAAGAAGCCGCAGGCTTATAAAATGCACCTTCCCTCAATTTAAGGAGAAAAACCCAACATTTCAACCCTTTCCTTCCTCTGAAGAAAGGCACAGTTTATTACCTAACGTGCACTGACGCCTCTGCGTGAAGGAGGAAATGCTATGCAATGCTAGACAGGAGACGACGGAAAAGGATTAGAGTGTGGGCAAGGATCGGATACAGCCTTATTTACAACTGACAGTGTTTTTCTGTGGAGAAGCCACCCTTAATTTGCTGCTTAATAACTGACTTCCACCACCATGTTCAAATCCCCTTGAGAGGCTTTTGTGGTTTGTTCGCAAGATGTCTACGCTGCCTGCACTGCAAATTAGCCTTTCAGAAAGGCACCTCACCTTCCGGCCACAGCTTGCAACACACTTTTTTTTTTTTCTTACGCTGTACCTTTCTACTTCTATCTGCCAGTAATAACCTTCAACTAACCTTTAAACCACTGTGAATAATTTAAATCCTATTTTCATATCAATGGAGGAGTCAAGCCAGGCAATTATCTTTTATCTGTGTACTTTGCTGTCGGAGCAAAGCATAATAAAGTCTTCCCAAGAGAAAAAGAGACAGAGAGAGAGAGAGAAAGAGAGAGAGAGTAAGACAAAGCATAGATAGTGTAGAAAAGCCATAGGCCATAAGGGCTTAGTGGGGGAGGATAGTAGAGAAACCTGATGAGAAAGAAAGACAGCAAGAGAATAACATAAAGAATAGACAGAAAGTGTGAACGCTTGTGATGCTATCTGGAAGACTCTAATGAAAAGAGTGAATAATTCACTAATGAGCAGCAGATCTGTCATGGAAAGAAACGCTGCTTACATCTGCGCTGGTTTCCGGGAAGGGGATGTGGCGGGTGCCACATGTGTGGTTTGGTGGCTGGAAGACACTGGTAGAAGACAGTGAAGATAAACATGAAAAATTGGCAGCTCAATTAGGACTTTTTGGTCGGTGTTTTCTTGGTGCGTAGCCGAAGGCTCCATTCTGTGACACGCTGCTGTCCGGGCCAAAGCCAGACTGCGCTAAAGCTCATTTGTATGACAGTGATTTAGAGCCATGTAGTAGATGGGTGCATCCCATCCCAGGAAAAAAATGGAAAGGGAGCAAGAAAAACAAAATGTGAAAAAGAAATTCCCCCTGGTACTCATTAAAATTCAGCAGTACAGCAACACCCTCCTCGCTTTGCTCTTCTTTCCCCTCCCTCTCTCTTTTTTTTTTTCTTTCTCCGTCTGTTCTAACAGCCATCGTCTCGCCTTGTTGCCTCCCTGCATGCCTCCCTGGACTGTCCATGATCATTTTGATGAATTCATAAAACTTGCTGCATTCTTGATTGAGATGGAGCAGTGGAGAAAACAAGAGTGATGGAGAGAAAAAAAAAAAGCAATATCCACAACCGGAGGTGGAGAAGAGATGGCAGTGGAGGAGGTAAGGAGTGAATGTATTTGGGAGTGATGGGATGCAGAGATAACAAGAGAGAGGGGTGAGAGGATGAGGGTAGCAGCTATAGGCTTTGCAATATTAATCTATGGTGCAGAGATAAAAAAGGACAGGTGAGCACTGTGAAGGCAGGATTTCCTTTAGTTAAGAGTGAATGGAGGGCACGTTATTGAAAGAGCTGCCATCTTTGAACCAGGACCAAACTTTTCTTGACTTGCATCTGCCTGCTTTACCGAAATCCCTGAAGAGCAGGCCAGAGGCACAGCTCAAAGCACCCAGGATCAGATCACACAAGGGTCTTCAACTCTACAGTAAAGCCACATGGAAGAGAAAAACAATATTAAACAGCTTAGTATCATTTATTCAGTTTGTTTACTTGCATGAGTTGAGCTCATAGGACTTGGCTTCACAATCCAGTAGTGTAATCGGCAATCATTCCTTGAGTGGGGGTAGGGTTAAACAATCTAAAACCAGATTAAGGAAATATCCCTGTAGACAATTTATCTGTGTTACACTGGTCAATTTAAGATTGATATAATTTCAAGCACAACTCCAATAATGAAGAGTTTCTAAAACTATTCAGGGAGACAATGAAACAGAACTTGCATTAAGGTGCTTTGTAATGTCCCTCCATTTTTCTCTTCTGTTAAGGTAGAAACACACTCAACTAACAGTACAGTTGGGTGGAGCCGAGAGGCAGGTGGGTGGTGCCAAGGAAAATACTATTACTATACTAATACTATACTATTACCTTAATCTTGTCATTCACAATAATCTATAGTATGTATATACACTCGGTTATCAATTAGCTAAACCTGTTTGTTGAACCTGTTTTACAGAAGATGTTGATTCAACTTAACAGTTTTTTAGGGGGCTGTAGTTTGTGGTGTTGTTGAATTGTATTTGGTTATAAACAGAGGTGTTTTTCCACCTCTCAGTTTATTAACGGGGTGGATTAAAGATAAGAAACATCTGTCTGTTTAAAGAAGTACAATCCAATATCACCACAAACCACAGCCTCCAAAATGACCATAGAGGTTGAATTAACACCTTTAGAAAACTATTTCAAAAACACTGAATATTATACCTTCTATGAGGGTATGATACTATTGGGATGTTGTATTAGACTGCATTAGTTTTAGCCAGGTGTACCTAATAAACTGGCTACTGAGTGTAAACATACTGAGTGACAGTCGTGTTCAGAGCCACATCTGATTTTTACAATTAATTTCCTTCCAGCGATATCAAGCAGCTAACGGGTCCAGAGCAATGTCAAGCCGTCGCTGTCAATCTTATTTTGCAAGAGTGTGTGTCTGTGTGTGTGTGTGTGTGTGTGTGTGTGTGTATTACATATGTATGTTCCATCCCATCCATCTGTTTGCATCTTCTCTGAGTGTAGGCGCATGAATCAGTTTATGTGTGTTACATCATGTACTGTGTGATATAACTGCATATGTATTCGCATATTCACAGGTCCCCACACTCATGGAGTCTTTCACACATCCATATGAAGACACAGGACTGAGGGGGAAATGGAGAAATCATGTAACAAGTGGAGGTCTTGGCTCTATCCAGGTGGTTTTTCCAAATGTAGAGATCTTTTTTGTCTTCTTCAGGTGACAGCAGTTAACTGCAAAGGCAAACTGCAGGTGCTTGTGTAATAGAAATGACAACTACTGTATGGTGAGCCAGAGGTAAGTTTGATAAGAGTGTGCCAGGTTGATTCAAAGGGAAAAAAGATATTGACCAAGTGATAAAAACTCTATGTCTATGTGCTATAAATAATAGATCTACAGTATAAGATCTTAGAGAGCACTACTACACACTGTTACAAGTCTATGGCCCAATACGTACACTAACATACAGTAAGTGTAGAGAACATGTGAAGCCTCTGCTCACATAGCAAATGCTTATACATTAAATTCCCTGGGACCAGTCAGGGTTTCTAAACTACTAACCCTCACATGGAAAGTCAATGTGATGCTAAAAATGGCCACTTTTTTAAGGTGTGTAGATCTCAATAAGACATATTGTGAAGTGAGTTTGGCCCACACTCAGCTGAAAATTCACACAAATACACAGTAGGCTTATATCGAGGAGCAAAATAATAAAATAATACAAACAGTAACTTACTTTTACAAGATGTTTACAGAATGAAAAAATATAAACGTGTCAGTAATCCAACAATCATCAATGTCTTTTATAGGTATACAGTAAAAAACACACAGAAAATAAAGCAACAGTTATGGTTCATCATCCTATAAATATGTATAAAAGATACATAGCGGATCACACTGGTCATATAAGATCTTATATTGCTGTCTGTTTATATATATAGCTGATGTATTCTAATACAACATCCCTGGGATAAATCCTACTTTATTAAAGATTATAATGTTCAGTTTTTGTTCAAATTGTTGAGCGTTGATTCAACTTTACAGTCTATTGGGAGGCTGGTGTTTGTGGAACTGTATGGTGTTATACTGAGAAGTGTTTCTAGTACTTCTACACTCATTGATATAAATAGTCTGGGTAATATATCAAAGACACCTCTCAGTATAACGTGCAGGGCTGTTTTATTAGACTGCATTAGTTTTGGCTCGGTGTACCTAATAAAAAAGCAACTTCGTTCTTGTCAGGTCACCGATGTTGACAGAGAACTTTACACAATAATAAGGTCATTTGCAAACTTTCAAGACGAACATGTTGATATAGGACAGTTGTAGATTTTGCATATTTCAAAAGGCCAGATTTATTACTTTAAGACCGAGCATCTATTAAACCCAATCATGTTTTTTCTCTCTTTAAATTTGTTGCCCCACAACCATCTTCACTCACACAAACACATACACACAGAGCAGAAAATACATACTTTCCATTTCCCTCTGGTCGTTTCTCAGCCTTTGAATTACACACACTGACTAATTGACCAACAGCCTGGTGCAGAATCTATCCCCAGAGAGACAGCAGAGAGAGCAGGAGAGAGAGTGAGGCTGGTTAGGCACCATCACAATGAGAGCGGACTTAATGATGTGCTGAACATCAAAAAAAAGTCCTTAATAAGCTGAGAAATTCTCTCCATATTTTCCCTTGCAAACAGCTTGTCTTCTAAAACATACTGTATAGGTTTCTTTAGAAAAGCACAATTAGACAATTACACTAAAAAGTATAAATATCATTAAGACATATTCAGAGCTAATTAATTTAGAGGATGTAGCATTCTCATGTGGGGAAGGAGATGGAAAATACAGAAATAATAGAGGCGGCGAATGTTGCATTCAATTTTCTTTTTGTTAATTTGCAGACTTCCCGCTGGGAGAGGTAAAATAACCCCCAGTCAGACTTTTTTCTTTTGCTGTTAATAATAATAGAGTTGCTTTTTCAAGCTAGGCAAATACAGAGCCTGATTTGCATAACTTAGGATGTGCAGGAAAAGGGCCAAAATGTCCTTAAAAGCTGCAGCAGCCTCAGTATGTTTTTGTTTTGGTGTTGTTACCCCTTTTTCACTTTAATGTGCTAATAAGTTGTAAGAGGCATTTCTCTGGGTTTTTGCACAAGCACAAACACACACACTTGCTCATTATTCTTTTATCAGCTCTCCCTTTTCACAACTCTTCTCTCTCAGTGTCATATACTCTCACCCACAGCCCCTCTCGTCTCCCCCTCCGCCTCCCAGGGGAAAGATGCCCAAGCTACTCTCATGACAGATCTGTTCCCTGCAGATTTGAACTGCACATCCTGCCTCTTTTCAAGGTGACAGGCTGTCGTACGCTCTGCTTTACCCCGATTTGCCCCTAAAGCACGCCCCAATGTCTTAGTCACTCTGTCTTCAGCACAAAGCACACATTTCCCACAAATCAGACGCCACCTTATCCCTAAATACTGTATCAAAGAATAGCTGCGAACATTTTGAGTCTTTTGAAAGGTTGGCTCTAATGTTGTATGATTTGTGTTTATGGTAATTTATATTGGACTTATTTTGCAAAAACTATTTACTACTTTTGTATGCTTTATGATTTATAAGTGACTGATCAACGGACTGTATGAAAGGAAACTGGAAACACTTAAGACAAGGAAAATGTTTGGTGACTAAAGCATGGTGTACTTGGTTGTTTATAATTAATGATGACAAAGCATGTTACATGAAGTTTGACGCTGGATGAGACCAAAATAAATAAATCATAAGAGCAATGATGAAACAGACCGCAGAGAGGAAAAGAGATGCCTGACGTCCATCATTTCCACTTGCGTGCATGTACAAGTACACACTCCCAGCAGTGTGTCAAAAAAGTCCAATTCACCTGCAAATCAGACACATTTATGTGCCAAATGAGGTGTGCTGGCAGCAGCACGTTCCTCAGGCAGCGTTACCACCCTTCAGGTTTCAGCGGGGTTTAACAAGACACATGAAAGTATCCAAGATGTCCACTCTTCCTCTCATCCATCGCATCCAATAAAGGCGAAGCAGCAGCAGAAGCTCAGGATGAGACTGATTTTTCTGCCTCATTCTCTCTTTTCACCTCAAGCTAGTCAGAGCGAGTTAGCGTCTCACCCCGATGTGTTCATAATTCAAATGGCAATGCTGTCTGCCGCGGTGACATGACATGCATTATTCAGCACAGTGCCTTCCTCCCGCAAACAGACAAATAGAGCACAATCATTGTGGCACTAAGGCAAACAGCAAACAATCAAAATGGCAGACATTAATTGCTTAATTGGGAGACAAAACAAATGGAAGTTGACAAAGAGGAAGCAGTCACTTATACTGGCAGCTGGACATAATTTGAAACTGGCTTGGGTTATCTTACAGGTGCATGTCAATGTTAAACAAATAATGACATGTTTCTACTGTATATGGATGTGTATGACACTGTATTTACTTCTGGTTATATTTTGCTTCAAAAAAAGCAAAAAAGTGCAAAACATTTATGCTGATCTGACATATGGTTGATAGTACGATTACTACCACTGATCAGTTACTTCCATTATCAATTAATTTGACAGTTATTCACTCAATGTATTGATGTAGTCTGTAAAATAGTGAAAAAAATGCCCCTCACAATTTCTCAGAGCTCTAGGTGATGTCTTTAAATAGCTTGTATGGAGAAAAACAAAATATTTTCCTTGACAAAATGACTGAAATGAGTAATATATCACACACACGCAAAAAAAGTGTATATCAGCTTATAGACTCACAGGTCTAAACACACGCTAATAGAGACTGAGGACAATCTCCCAGGTTTCATTGTTAAAACTGGGTGGAAACAATTAGAGAGTTTAAAAAAAAAACCCTGCAGAACCAAACCAAAGTCTTTTGGGGGCGGTGACATGCAGTTCACTACGGAGGAGAATGGTGGGGGGGTGGCGGGGGTGCATCATTTCTGGTAAGGCATGTCCTTGACAAAATGTGAGGGCCTTAGGTTTGTTAGCCGCCTTTCTCGCCCACATTTGAGCAACTGCCATGCATTTAGAAATCCCCAGACTTCGGTAGGCGGAGATCTCCAAATGTCTGATATTGCGAGACTAATCAACTTATCGATTAATCAACACATTTTTTTCAGCATTTTCTGTATTATTTGGGGATAAAGTTGAGAGTGTTAGTGTTGGTGAAAACGGCATCATATAAAAAGCGCTAATATTAATAATAATGTGTTTGTTTCCTTACAGTCATTTTCTAAAGGTGTGTAAAGGTTGCTCTGCTGAAAAAGTGAAGTATACTGTAGGTCCAAAGGAGGAAACATTGCAATGTGGCAAATGTTTGAGTTAAAAAAAAAACTCATCTGAATTTGTAAACATGGTTATTGTGAATCAAATAGATTCAGGACATGATTGAAATAAAACATATTTATTGATTATTCTGGCAAAAATTTAAGACAAATCCTACGCAGGACTGGGTTATTTTGTGTAAACTCAATCCATTGATCAAATCTGACTTCACACTTAAAGGTCTACCAAAGATCAAATGATGTAATAGCCTATGTGTATGCATAGACCTTTTGTTTGATAGCCTGGGTCAATACTGCCGATACAATCCTGTGTAAGGAGAGTGAGGTGAGGTAGCGGGACGTGGCCTCTGCTCCAGGTTGATTAAAGATCAACTATAATCCCAGACAGACACTGACAGTCTCAGAGGAAAATACCACTTTTATCAAGTGCCCACTGCACTCCAACATGATCAATCAAATAACGATGAAAGAAACAGTAGCAGGAGAGATTATTCTGCGCCAAGAAAACAAGAAGCTCCATGTTTTTTCAGTGCAAATTCAAAACTGTTGATCAGCCACAAGCTGTCAAAGTCTCCTTCTGTTCAAAGCAGCTACGTTTCCTTAAATCTCACACTGCATAAACCAAAGCAGTTGAGTAAGAGCTTCCTGCCTGAGAAACTGGTAGCATGTCAGTTCATACTCAGTGGTGTGTGTGAAAGCCAGTCGAAGGGAGGGGATGTTGTTCCACACAGCTCCTCCGCCCACCTGACATAGTGCTAATTTGGGAGCGGTTGTTCCTTTGTTTCTCAGAGGAACAGAGCCACCAGGTGGCCACTGAACCTGTCTGCTGATGTCTTGTCGCACAAAACACAACACAGCATGCAGGGGCGGCCCGTGGCATAGGTCACATAGGTGGTCGCCTAGGGCACCAAATGAGGGGGGGGGTCCAAATGAGTGGGTTTTCTTTTTGTTTTGTTTTTTTTAACCAGGTGTTTTTAAACAGGTGTGCTTGTATACCGCTTTTGGAAATGTTTCATATTGTATTTCAGTGGATTAAGGAGACCAGTGAATGGTTTGCCACACAGTAAAGTTCCCTATAGCTGATGCACACTTGCTGTACGGACGAAAACAGCAAGTGTGCATCAGCGCAGCAAATGCATGCACGGACAAAAACACACACATTCGTGCCACACATGGAGTGAAAAAATGGAGGAGACACTTGTTCTAAAAAGACACTGATTTATATTCCAAAGTGCTCGTGTCAGATCCCGCCATGTAAAAAGGGTTCTATTACTAATAAATGAACGTACGATAAAAAAGAAAAGATTCCCTTCAAATCTGCCTGTGTTATGTGAATCTTTTATGCAAATGGAATTTCAAATGAGGTGGAGCTATCTTCAGAGACCTTGACTGTTTTTCCACAGCCCTCTATTAAAATTTATGCCACCGCTGATTTATAAATGTTATTAATAGCTTGCTGCTGAGGAGGGGAAGCAAAAGTGATGAAACAGCTTCACTTCAGTCTTTCTTCTCCTCAGTCCCTCTTTCCCATCGCTGGTCCAGCAGGTCCCTCGTCACTCTCTCTCACTCTTTTATGCTCCCTCTGTTTCCCACTCTCTCTCTCTTACTCCTCTGTGGTGTCTCATAGTGATTTTATAATTGGGCTCTGCTCATTGTTATTCAAAACCCTGTAGAACCAATTAGTGGCAGACCTCCCGACCTTCAGTTGCTATGTAATGGTGGTAACTAAAGACTCTAAGTGAGGCAGCTGAGAGCAAAGGTCTGAATTTTCTTTAGTTCCTGATTAATAATTCTGTCAACCCTATCACATGCAGACATTAAACAGAATTGCTAGTTTAAGGCCCCTTCTTTTTTTTTTAGGGCTTTCTTTTCTCCTTTTTACTGCCTTTTATTAATCTTTAAAGAAGGCCTGGATGCTCCCACCCTGCTCTCTTGTCAGATAAATGTCGAGATAAAAGGATAATGAGACTTTGCAGGGAACCTGGTACCGTCAGGGAGGGGTGTCAAGTGACCTCTGCCAACAAGTGGACAGTCAGAAACGGAGTTGATTTCCAGCATAGATACAAGGAGGTTTTTATTACTGCTGGTAGCCAACACTTTTCATCACATCTCAGTCTTTTATTACTAAACTATTAAAACATAAAACCTCACACAACTGTTGGCAGTGAAATACCTTTCTGTTTCTGACTGGATTCAGGGCCACAGATTGCCAAAAGAGCAGAGATAATGATGCAATGTTGTGACAAAATGAGCTTTGAGATTTTGTGTTATTCAGCATATTCTAAAAAGTGCTATTTATTGTATTTCAGGTTTCAAGTGTTTCTGAACCTTTGTTGGTACAAATTAGTCATTTGTTCCCTCAAATTAATCATTCCTGCAGGACTTACAGGTACAAAATTGAGTCCTCCAATTGCTCAAAACATTCCCTAAAATTAGGCTAATACAATTAAGTTACTCTAGTAACAGGAACTGAGCTGCTGTCGTGGCTAGTCTGGCTTGTTATGGAAGAGCACTTAAAGTAGCAGGTGTGTTTCAGTGTAAAGGTGCCTTCAAGTTACTGAATTAATTAAATCAAATTGTGGTATCACATTTATTCCATTTGTCCTTGTTGAGCTTTTCTGCTACATTGGAAGCTGTTACTGCTGTGCTACACCTGCTGTTATGTAATTAAGTACAAAATAAAAGGTGGTTATACTTCAGATTTGAGCTGTTAAAGCTGCATTACCAATATTTTTTTTTGTTAAAAGTGGTTTATATTACTATAAGTAATGTCAAAGGGGTAGCTATTATCACCCAACACTGCAGTTCTCAGCTCTACAAAGCGTTTTTTTGCTCTGGTTCAGTCTCACTGTTCTCACCAGCGTTGTTTTCAGTGAAAAAGCTCAGATAAACTCGCTGTACACAGAAAAAGTTAGCAACTCGCTGGAGAGCATAGTGTAGCATTTAGCAGCTAAATAACCAGATATTTCCCTCAGGAGTTGGTGGACAGAATCAAAACTCCAACTGAATGCTAATGTTGCTCTGCGTTAGGTGGATGTGTAAACAAGCAACTGTTTGCTAACGCGTTCGCTTTATAGGGTGATACTACAGTATATGTCAATGTTGTGTTCACAAGTAGCCAAAAAGAATCACTCAATGCATGTTTAAAGTCATTATGTGAATTTGAAATGTTCCATCCTTGTTGCCCCCTTTGTAGTATCAAAGAATAGACTGTGGCAGACAGCCGGGCATGCTGCTCTACCCACCCAAACACAAACAAAAATGATCACATTCAAATTCTCACCCGGTGGCTTTAAAAGTAGCATTTGACATCCTTAAATCTATTAAACCTATATGGAGATGAGGACACACGACAAAAGGGTCCTAAATGGGGAACATCATTACTTAGTTAAGCTCTTTGTTGGTATGTGTCAGCATAACAATCTGGGCCATGTTAAAGAAACGTCATATCTTAGGCTTCGGTTAAGATCTCCTGTGCTTTTGGAAACCTGTAAAATCTTCTTCAGTTTTTCTTCAAACTTTTTTTTCATCTTCTTGTTTGCTATATCAGGCCAGAACTTGAATTTCCACTGTTACAAAACAGATAAGGAAGAATGTCAGTTTTTTTGGTGACAGAGTTTCCTGATTCTTATCTTTGTGAGGAACTTCCGCAATTCAAAGCCACTAAGCTGTTATTAAATGTTAGATACCAAAGCAGAAAAAGAAAGCAGAGGTATGAAAGAGGAAATGAGAATGACAGAGACGGAGAACAACATAGCAATTCAACTTCACCTGAACACGTCTGGGATGTTGTCCTTTGACATCCACAGGGAAATGTCTGTTTCAGCCCAGCCTAAACAAAGACAACCTGCCACAGTCTATACATGTCTGGCTGGGCCCTGTTCATGCTCCCAACAAACAGAAGATGAACTTTCCACGACCTTGTCAACACTGAGTCACAGTCGGAGAGAAGTCTTTGTTCACCTACAACAGTAAATACTGACAAATATCATAAGACAGTTCACAGTCACAACAGATAACTCAGATGTAACATTAGGCTTAGCCAGATGTCACCCAGTAACACTTAGGCTGCACCTGACAGCACTCGGCATCATAAGGAAACGTCTAACATGCAGAAAGAAAGCCTCAGGAAATCCCTATAAATATATCAGCAGAGAGACAGACAGACAGATGTAATGTTGACTTATTGATGGACATGCAGACAGATACTGGCTGACAGACTGAGAGGTATAACACAGAAAAAAAAGGTGAATGCAGGCTCTTTTTTCCAAATTTCAAACAATTAGAGTTGGTAGGATTCAACAGTTAATTGTTTTTATCCTGAAACTGTCAATCAAAAGAGTGCAATTGTGGGAGAGTCGTGATTTTAATCAAAATGTACATAATGAGCTGTGTCTTAAGTTGTAGGCAGTGAAAGTTTGAGCCAGTGACCCCTGACTTCACTTACTACAATAACTTTTACTTAGCTTAAGTCAATTAAAATTAATACTGAGAGTTGGTGAAACAACAAAAATCTGTCGTGTGGTTATGTTTGACAGTTTCTGTACTATTTATGTTTAGTCCAAGAAGATACACCAGTCTGTTTAATTGTGATGTTTGAAAAAACAGCAGAATGGGGAGGAGATGCTGTCGTAAACTTGCTGTCGTCTTTTTTCTTTTTTACAACTTTTAAGCGCTGGCAGAGAAAGTGAAGTGAATCTTTTTTACTTCGATTCAGCAACAAGTTGTATGAAATCTGTGCATTTTGCATTTTGATGCTGTTGGTACACATGACATTTTGTTTTTACAGAGCCCTTGATTTAATGGCATGTGCTGTTGTGTGGTGAACTGAAATGGAGTAGAAACCACATCCAACCAGCACAAACCGGCACTGTGCCAGCTGAGCACATCCTTTTAGATGAGTAGCTAGCTAGTAGTGGTTAAAGTTGTTGATATCTCCCTATTAAATATTCAAGTATATCATATGGTAATTTTAAGCTAATCAGAATAAAAGTTGTGAATCGGGGCCTCCAGGATTTGGGGCTGTGAAGCAGCTTTGTCCTGTCAGTCTGTGAAGCATACGTTAGCTCAGGCAGCTACAGTGCAGAGCTGTCAGCAGTAAAACTCATAAGTCAGATAATAAAACTAGGTCAGATGTGACTTACCAGAAGTTTGTTACCATAGGTGAGTAAACATGCAGCTGTTGCGTCTAACTAATACCACTACTTTTGAATGTCATGATGTTTTTCATTATTGATTGATGTCACATATACCACTTTAAAAATGTGAGCTAAGTTTCTACAGTAAACTAGCTTTTTCTTTTAAAGAACCCTGGGAGGCACTCGACAACAAACAGCTGCATTATATCTGATTCTACTAATGTACCAACATTATACATTTGTGATAGTGCTTGGAAGAAATGTATTTTGTCTAAAACGTGCCTGCAGTTATATTTATAGAAACAAAAATTAGATTGTAAATCCTTAAGATTCATCCATGAGATGAGTCTTTTACGCCACGTTTGAATTTATACTTGTCAAGTGTGACAACGCAGCATTTAATATAGTTACTGACGCAGAAAAAATGTAAATTAAAATTTATGGATATACTCTCTGTGCAAATATAGATAGGTAAGTGATAGGTGAGGGAGGCAGATAAGTGAGTGCAGCTTTGGAGAAATTAATATCCCCTCAGGAGCAGGTGATGTTTGAAAGCAGTAGCCTTATCAGTCTATGATACCTGTCAAAGTTCTGCAAGTCTTAATTGACATCTCATATTAAATCCAGACAGACAGTCTAACATGTTGTCCAGATTGGTCCAAAACCTGAATTTCAACGCTGTGTGTGTGTGTGTGTGTGTGTTACAAACTGTAGGAGTAATTGGACTACGAGCCAGATGGAAAGTAAATGCTTTTATCACCGCTGGCATAACATGCAATGATTGACATCGAAAAGCAAGGATTGCTATTTTAATAATCTCACTTTAATAAGAATTCATGAGGACAGTTTGCCTGATTTCCTCCTCTCTGGTTGTGTATGTGTTTGAGAGAGGAAGAGTGCGTGGGTGCACATTTGTATATATGTGCATGATTGAGTGTGAAAAAAGTGACGGAGGAGTGGGTGAAGGAGAGACAGACAGCATAACAACATCAAATATCTTATTTTCACTGTGGGCTGCCAGACGAAAAAAAAAAAAAAACAACTAACGAAAAGCAGAAAAAGCCTGTTTTCAGTACTCCTGCGTACAGACACCGAGGGCTTGTGTAAGAGGAACTAATGACACAGATGAGAAAACAGCCCTCTAGTTAGTCCCATTAGCTTTACTAATAATGAACTATGAGACCTTTCACACAGCAGTCTGAAAGCCCTTTAGCTCAGGGTGCTAAAGTCCATTTTGCTATGCATAATGTTAACCCATTAAGAGTCTACGGTTCCCCTTAATCAGTACTGGTTTCCCCTCTTGTGTAATAAATACTGGATTATTCAAAGCTGATGCTTCCTCTCACCAAATTGGCAGTTAGCAAACCAATCCAACCACACATTCAAGTGGATTAATTGATTCAATGCATGAACGCATGCATGCACGGGCACAAACACAAACAAACACGCTCCCACACATGTGCACACAGACACAAAAAACAAAAAAAACACTTCCCCTGCATAATATCAAGGCTAGAACTAATGAGTGCCAGACAAATGCAACTAGCCAAGGCAAGGGGCAGATACCACTCCTCTTAATAGCTCCAGCAGGAAAGGATGTATTAATAATTGCTGGGAGGATATGTTAATGGATTAACTACCGGTCTGACAACGAATCGGGCACCATCTCTTTCTAGAAAAGTCTTTTCCAAAAAATATGTCAAATTATCCCCACAGAAGACGCCAAGAATTCTGTCACAACAAGCAATGTCTGGAGCAGCTCATGCCTGTTGCATTCCCAAATAGTTTACTTATCTCTACTGATATCAAACCACCCCATCTCCTTTGGCCCTGCTTTTATTGTAACCCCATCTGTCACAGAGATAGACATCAACATTTTCCTTTCATATATTGCAAAAATGCAGCTGGATTCTCACACGGCAGCCTTGTTTACTCTCTTGTAACATCACTCTTGTTTCAGTGTCCTCTTTTATTTAAATCTGAGTGCTTGTGGAGATAGGGGAGGACGGATGCGCAATTTGTTGGCAGGATAGGAAATGAAGCTTCCTGCTTTTTATTGTGATGCTGGTGGAATCACATGACACTCCTGGGGATGTGTGGCTTGTGGAAAGAAGAAGTAAACCCTGACAGTTTCTTCAGACTGCTCTCTCTCTCTTTCATGGCTGGTGCAAGACGAGCAACAGGGATACGGCGGAAGGACCCAAATGCAGACGTCTGAGGCAGAGCTTGATGCACTTCAATGATTTAATATACAAAAATGGAGGTACAAAGGCTTACGGGATGGTGAAGCATGTAAGGGTCAAAACCAGAGAAGACAGTCTAAACAGGCAAACAAATCTGATAAGAAGCAGGCAAGAATCAAAAGTCCAATAAACAGGCAAGATCCATAACAGGCAGGTAACAGGTCTCAGGTACAACAGCTGAACAGATACAGAGGCTAGAGAGCAAGACATGAAGCACATGGAAATTTAGCAATCTGGCAGAGAATAATGGAAGTGGACCGGTATAAGTAGTGAGTGGCTGATGAGGGAATGAGTTGCATGTGAGGAGTAGGTGGAGTAGGCCAGGTAATTGCAGGACTGATGAGAAGTGGGAACAGGTGTGTAGATGGGGAAAGGAGGGAAAGTCTGAGGGCATCTGGTGGACAGTTTGAGGATGGCAGGTCTGGGGAGTTGGAGGAAAGTACATGACCTGGGAGAAATGAGCAGGGCTGGAGACAGAGACAGAGAGCAATGCAGAGGGCTGGGGATGAGAGAGTGTGGCTGCAGAGAGGGACTAAGGAGCAAATTGTGACACTCTGTCAGACATACATGTACATGTTTACAGTACAAATATGAACTAACACATTATTTTTACCCACATAGCCTATCCTAACACACTAGAATTACCATGGTTTTGTTCATCCATGGTGCCTCAAGAAGTGACAAGCCGACGTTATTGTGAGGCAGCTGTGTTTTACAAAGTCAGCAAACAGTCTCAACTTTATTCATGACACCTATGGTGTCAAATCCAAAATACTACCTCACATTGCTTCTCGGATGGTTTGGTGTCGCTAGTTTTCTCCGGAGAACAATAATAACCTAGTTTACTAACAGGGTACACAAAGGGTCAGATGGACAGTGCTGCTTTCTGCTTTTCTTGTCTTATGTGAGAGTCATTTAAATATCTTTGGGTTTAAGACTGTTTGTTCAACAAAACAAATTATCTGAAGAAGCCAATTTTCATCATTTTATCATGATTTTCATTTTATTCATAATTTTATAAGCAAACTGATTTGTCAAAAAAAAAAGTTTAGCAGATTGTCAACAATGAAAATCATCATTAGTTGTGGCGCTCCCTGGTGGCCTACTGATTAATTTGCATGCCACATAAAGTCTGTGGTTCGACACCGACTCATCGTTCCCCGTCTCTCTCTCTCCCTTTGTTTCCTGTCATCTCTCTACTGTCGCTGTCTAATAAAGGTATTAAAAGTCCCAAAAATATTTTTAAAAAACATCATTATACACAGAAAGAGAATATGGTACATACTCACAGTATCTATAGCCTCAGGGAGACTGATCAGACTGATCCTCTCTGCCTAGACGCAGGCTGACGAGGTAAGACATGAACAGCTGCCTTCAGTGTTCTGAATAGAGTCCATCTACTAAATTACCCACCACTCACTGAGATGGTAACACCACTAACATTGCACATTCTAACATCACAATGGCCAGATAGTACTCTGCATTCAACCACTGCAGTAAGTATTCCCGAAAGCCTTCAGAACTATCAGAATAGAGAAAATGTTTTTGGAGATTATGGCATCACTGTGACCTTTTCTTTGGACTTGCTATTATCTTGGTGCGGTGTGGAGACACCAATGACTCAAGGTTTTAGAGGGGAAATGGTGCTGTTGCAATGAAGCTTGGTTATGTGGCCTAAAGTTGTACTTAAATGACACAGCAGCAGGCGAGTCAAAAAACAGAAAAAAGGGGGAAGCTGAGGTTGCACAGAGACCTCTGGATATAACTGAAAGTTCAGCATAAGAGAAAGAGAAATGATGGAGTAAGAAAAGAGAGAGTGGGGGGTGGTGTGTGTGTGTGTGTGTGTGGGGGGGGGGGGGGTGCCACGATAGATCTAAACAATGCTGATGAGAGGGATAAGTTGAAGGGAGCAAAAAGAGAAACGAGAAAGGGGAAGTATAAAGACGAGAAAAACGTAGGTGTGAAATGCAAGATGAAGTAGTCATTATGTTGGGTATTGGTTTAAGCATCATGTGGTTGTGGTGAGTAGACCCGGGTATCTCTCCAGCCAAGTAGAAAGCAGGTTGTGAAAGACAAATATGCTGACCCAAACCCATGATGTTCCGCAAAAGTTAAGAGCAGTTTCATGTTCACACAAAAAAAAAACATACAAGTACAAGAGCTGAAAATTCAAGTTGACTAACGCAGGCATGCCATGTTCCTTTTTTTAACCTCATACGAAAGATACAATGAGTGCCTGTATTCAATAGTTTTTTCTTTGTATGTATCACTCTCAAATTTTAATCAGCTAAAAAGAATTAACATTTACATCTCATATAGCGTTTTTGCTGGTGCATAATTTAAAGTGAGCACACGTCGAATCATGAAGCCCAAACGCATCAATATAATGTTGACTAGACAGACAGAGACATGACAGCCCATTGTCCTGGGGTTTTCCTCCAAACCTCTTAAACCACTGAACAGATGGCAATCCACAAAATTGTTTTCCTCACAAGAGAGAAAGCAATGTAGCACAGTGAGATTGGCCAACACCATGACGCAACAACTCGACAGGAATATTAAACCCTCCAAACAAAGTCAAACTTAATTACTTTCACACTGGTGGGGTGTGATGTTTGCATCTGTGAATCTTAACACATATTTTTTTGTTTCTCAACACCAGGCGCGGCCCTCTGAGGATGTCTAGAGCGCAAACTCTCCCTCAAGTAGGGTCTGAAACCCCCCTCTCCATGACCACTTCTGCAGCCCACCATAAATCCTTAACGACAAACTCTATAAACTTCTCTGAGCCTGAATATTTATGGATGCCTGTGGTTCCCCGGAGTGCCGTTTTCTGTCTGGGGTTCAAAACACGACAGAAACTTCTCCGGAGCGGCTCTGGGCTGTTACAACTCTCATGGAGAAAAGAGCTTGCGAATACAGACGCGGTGGTCTGCTTGGCTTGGGCCATAAACAAAATGGCCCTCTGCGGTAAAAGAGGAGTAACATATCAGAGTTTATTCAAATCCATAACACAAGCATAAACCAACCTCTCCAGCTGCCTGCAGCTCAGATTCCCGTGGCTCATGCTGCTCAGGCTTCCTGACTTTAATCAAACTTAAGTCTTTTAATCAAATAAAAAGTTGATTTGATAGTAAAAATCCCTTCTCATCATTGGATCTTTTTCGGAAGTCCAACTTCCTAAATGGTTAAGTGCCAAAACAGACATTTATGTAAAATTTCTAAGTTGAAAACTTGCCAGTATCTTTCTACATTGACACAACAGTTTAAACCGTAAACACTGCTCAGCGTTTCCATTAATATGCTCCTAATCTGTATAGTATGTGAGCCTCCCAGCAGTGCATGAACTTAAAGATGAAGACGTGATAAATGGTTGGATGGTGAAATGGAAAATTGCGCATGCTATTGCCAATGCTTAATGCTAACGTAACTTGTTATTGTTGCAGTAACATTAGCCATTGCATGATAAAAGAACTTACCCTGAAAACACCAGGCTCTTGTTGAAGTTCATGTGTCTGTTTCCTAACCTCTGACAAGAATCATGCAGGCAGTATGTATAATGGACAAAAATCTATTTTCTTTGGTCACGTTTTCATTTTAGTTTAGTCTTAGGCCAAAATTAAATTGAAATAATTGCGTGAATGGGCAGTGTGCAAGACAACAGTCATGTTTACATCCCTAAAGCCAATATACAATATTCTTCTAGAGACCAAGGTTTGCATGGAAATGATTAGAAAATTGAGCACTGTTTTACCCTCCATAGTTTGTTTACTGGTAATAAATGACTTCTATCCCTCATAACTGAGAGGATGTGTTTAAAAAAACCAACTATCCCATATCTTGTATTTTATCCTGTTTTTGTTTTTCTTTTTTCCAGTTACTTTTGCCAGAAATAGTTTTGCGTCTGTGATTTACTCGTGGGTCACAGCAGAGGTCTCCAGGCTATACTTGCCATGCAAATTCACTACAGACACAGAGAGACACACAGAGAGATTATTACCTTTTACAGTATATTCTGCATGTCACATAAACAGTTCCAGACAAGCAGAAGTCTGTTTTGTGGCATTTCTTTAAACTTTTCTTTTCCTTTCTCTCTCGTAAGACTGTTTAGGATAAGATTATCCTGGCTTAACCACAATATCACACAAGCACAGTATTTATATCTATTTTAATATAATGTTAAATTTTTCCAAGTATCAACTTGTTAGTGGATAAAGTAACCT
Source organism: Scomberomorus guttatus (assembly GCA_038419695.1). Taxonomy (NCBI): domain Eukaryota; kingdom Metazoa; phylum Chordata; class Actinopteri; order Scombriformes; family Scombridae; genus Scomberomorus; species Scomberomorus guttatus. The sequence goes on along the minus strand of CM076445.1, from coordinate 29,965,542 downwards.
GACAGGAATGTTTAATATCTGTTTTTGGGTAATCCAGCTAATTGAATACAAATCAAGGAACTTCATCATATTGACGCAAAATATTAATATATCCAATATTTCCTTAAAACAGCCCTTGTCCACCAAAAATCTCTAGTGATACACATATTAATATTGTCTCAAGGTATATAGTGTCCTCTCGCCCACCTGTCCTTCATCGTATCCTACTGGAGGTAAATTTTGTACATGGTTTATAAAAGGGAGGAAAAATCCGTGAAAAGGGTATGGGGTGATGATTCTCTTGAGATTGTTTTATAAATACAGTTCAGGAGGTTTTTATACCTTTATTCATGTTTTTTTTTTTCTAAGACATATATACAACTTCTACACGGCAAAGTGATGCCAAGCACTTGTAATAATGTACTACAGGCCTCACAGGCCGTTCAGTTCCTTAGGATAATTTTCAGCACAGGAAGCAGAAACGTAGCCACACCTCATGAAACTCTGACACAAGACAGAACCTACACAGACATTTTATTGTGTTCTGTCATGTGTATGCAGAAGTGTTATGTAGTATATATGCACAGGTGGCACAGCCTGTGCTACTGTCCAAGTTCTGCTGTTAAAAACCTCTGACCTTGGTGAAAAAGCTGAATGGTTTTATAAGTCTCTTAGCACTCCTTCACAGCGGTAATATTTCACTATTACTTTTTCTAAAACGTTTACTCTTTCTAATAACAGTAATCCCCCCCCCCCCCCCCCCCCCAATTTTTTCTCTGAATCATAAGAAATACGTCTTTAAGGGGAAAACACTATTCATGGAGGTCTGCCAATACCCAGCTGAAGAAATATAACTTGCAAGTAATTTCCCCTTGGAGTTTGTGGTTGTATTAAGCCAATCTGACTGGGTTGAACTGAGTGATTGTTAGATTTTGAGAAGAGGGTGGAGGCTGCAGGTGGTGGGAATGCATGTGTGTGTGTGTGTGTGTGTGTGTGTGTGTGTGTGTCTGAGCGGGGGGTGGTGTTAATGTGTTGAAATGATTACAATAACAATCAACCAGATGCTGACAATACTTAGCATTCCCACCTAATATACAGCTGTTTTTTTTTTCCTAATACGTGATTGAGTGTTGAGTGACTGAGCTAAACTGTAATCATTTCCATTTTTTTTTTTCATTTTCCATCTTGTGGTAAGCAGCGAAGAGTTCATCAACAGGCGGTGTTGGTGGGCAATTATAAAGACCTGCTTCACTAAGCGTGTGGTTTCCACTGACGAATCCATTCACAGCCTGCAGCGACCTGCTATTTTTGAATTCTGGCCCACAGTGACATTAACCTTGTAACACTAACATCAAAGTTCATAGAGTGTGAAAGGTTTGATTGTCCATTTCAAGCTCCTGTGGCAGAGTTCCCCGGGTTTTGAGTGACAGCACTGACAAGCACATAAGGAAATAATTTTAGAGAAAGTGGTATAATGTTATCGCAGTCTTACAAAAACATCTCAGTGAAATATATATATATATATATTTAAGTTGGCCAATACACTTGGAAAAGATTATTATGTGAATGCAGAATATGAAGGGTTGATATGGTTTCTAGGCATTGAACTCATCACTCCAAGCAAGCAAACTCCACGCTCAGCACAGCAGAGATTGGGCAGTGACAAAAATAACATCCCCTTACTTTACACCGCATTAGATACCGCATAAGCGATTATGTGGAATCTGCTATGAGTGGGCCGGGCATCTGCTCAAACCACAAGGTGAATATACAGTCTGGTCGCTTGAGATGGATAAACCTAAACCCAAAAGTCCATTTGATATGCAGCAGCCCCTAAGACACATAAATGACAAAATTATTCACTTTCCAATTTTACCAAAAACTGACAATTTCATGGCTCGGAGCAAACAATCTCTACTTATCAAATGTTATGCAGAGCGGTTATCAGCTGAACATCGATGTACCAAAGTGTAGTCGCAGCATAAACCACAAAACAGGAGCTGAAGAAAAGTAAAGCAATCTGACACAAACCATTTGCTTTGAATATTTCTCTGATGTGTATCTGCATATGTTGTTTGTGGAGAAAACATGAATGTGACTATTCAAGCCATAGTAAGTTCCCCCTTGAAGCCATATATTTCAGGTGAATAATTATGTGAATGAGATGCATGCACGACAACAGTGATGTTTACATCCCTTAAGCCAATACACATTATTACCCACTATAGAAGCAAATTCGCATGGAGCCAATATGAAAACCTCCAACACCGCAGCCCCGGGGAAACATGTTGCAAAACTAATTCATCCAATTACACTCAAACAGGAGAATTTATATGTCACCAATAAATAAATCAACAACTTGAAAGCATCATAAAACACACCAGACAACAACCAAAAGAAAAAGCAAAATAGGGGAAAAATGCACATTGAGAAATATGACCACACCCCAGTGGTGGAATAAAACTAAGTACATTTACTCAAGTAAAAGGACCAGTGTGCAGGATTTAGTGGCATCTCGTGGTGAGGTTGCAACCAACTGAATACCCCTCCCCTTCTGCTAGTGCCCCGCAGGGCCCCGCCTCTGACACTGTATCCAGTTCTCTTTATACATCCATGGCATCCATCATTTTACATAAAATAACATAATGATGAGCTTATAAATGACACTACATTGTTGAAGATTAAAGCAGTTGTTCCCAAAATATTTGGTAAGTGGGCCCTTAAAAAGAATCAGTGTGTATTTGTGTCTCTTTGTCATGTTTCAGGTGTCTATGGGAGATATTTCCTCTCACAAGGTTTCAAATAAATATCTGTTTGAGGCCCAAAGAGGTAAAACTCTCCAATATTTCACAAAAATTAGAAGATTAAAGAAAAGTACAGACATTTTTATCCAAATTTATGTAGCAGAACTATGTTGACTCATCAGTATTTTGTTACAGCTCATGTACTTTACTTAACTAGGATTTTAAATGCAGGACTTTTGCTTGTAATGAAGTATTTTTACACTGTGGTTTTGATACTTTTACTTAAGTAAAGGATCTGAGTACTTCTTCCCCCACTGCCACACCATCAACTCTACTACAGACAGTCAAGGTGAGGATGAGGAGATTGAAGATTGAAGAAGACGTTGGTCCAACATGAACTTTGGGTCTCCCTGTGATATTTTGATTAGCTTACGTGTCCAATTGTCCACTTGTTTCTCAGCCTTTTCTTTTATCCAGTCACATGTTCTCAGGAGTTAATAGATGATTTACAGTTAACTGCAACTTTCATGAGGTTGTTTTTCACCCAAACTCCACATCTCCAACCGTCATTAACTTACTAGCTAGCTAGTAAACTCTCGCGTTAAAATGGCCTCCAAGAAGCCACATTATAGCTGGATTCTCTTCAGTTCTGTATGAACGTCTGTCAGACTGATAATTATTATTTTCTTCAGGAAAGGGTGCAAACTTAAGCTACTCTGCTTCCCTTCAGTTGAATTGACCGACACTTTCCTACTGTTGATAGTGTCAGTTAGTGACCGTTAGAACCCAGAGGGGCGCTGTTTCACTCATTTAAATGAGCTCAATAAAATGGGGAAAGGGATGACTGTGACACGGATATTCAAATTAACTGTAATGTGACAAAGACAATGTCAGAATATAACAGTCATGTACACCAGGGATCAGCTTTATCACTGCTTATATTTCATTCCAAATTGATTTATATATATATAAGTTTAGGGTTGCATCTGAGGGCAGACTTCATAATTCCCATCTCAAGAAAAAGTCATAAACATGAACATATCTTCTGTGTTACACTACAAGACTCATGTAATTGATATGGCAGCAGCGGCCTGCTTCATTTATGGTTGAAGCCAAATACTGTTATTGACACAAATCTGTTCTGGTCAGATCTGGTCAAATTATGTTCTGTACCTTTGTTAAACATCTTGTAGGTTTATAAGATGTTACAAGGTCAAATTTATTGGGATTTAGATGAGCCTTGCGTTTACATTGTTATCTACTGTAGATTTATGAAGAGTCGTGTAAAAGATTTGATGACATCTATAAAGGGAAAGCTGCTATTTGCCTACCGCTGCTGTACACCATAGAGAATATGCAATTGTCTTTGGCGGTATTCTGCAGGTATTTAAATTCTGCCTTCATCTGCAACCAGAGATATTAGCCATCAAACTACTCCACCATTATACATATATACAGAATTCAGATGCTTTTTTGAGTATAAAAATGAATAATAAATGTATAAGGGTAATAATAGTTTTGTTTGGAATAATCTGTATATTGGTATAGACCGGGGGGGGGAAACATGGTTATTACCCAGGAGTATTACCCCATTTTTTTGTTTCAAATAAGGTGAGATTTTCTTATTTCTTTATTGATGTATTATGTTTTGTGCACTACCTCAAGTATACATGGTCTTGTTACTGTCGTTGGAATGGTAAACCTCTTGTAAGTTCCATTTTGTAAAAAATAGAAAGACAAAGATAATGAATAAGTTACACATTTTGTTGAAGTTGTATTTTGGTACTGACCTTTTGTAAGACTCTTTTGGAATATGTATTTTCATCAACAGCCACACTGATGAATGATTTTGGAAACATGTACTGTTTGGCATACTAGAAGATAACAATAATTTGAATTCTCATCTGTATATTACTCATCTTTTATATGTTATTGGCTGAATTCCATATTTATAAAAATAAATTTACTAGCTTCTTGGTTTTCACAAAGGAGGTCAAACAGTACATTGATTCAAATTGATTTTCCTCTCATCCAAAAGCTGTAAAAACTATTAACCTGTTTTTTGTTTAACATCTTTGTATTAACTCTCCCTAGCTCAGTTTTTGATTTTTCTTCTGCAAACTGGTAGAGGAACTTCCTCATATTAAGAAAACAGGAGATACAATAAAAGAAGCGCTGCAGGGGGGTGGGGGGTATACAATATAATTTGTTCTGCAGTCATTGGTCAGAAAAACATCTTGGAAAAAAATAATCTGTTATAAAGAGTCACAAACTGGTTAAAGGCCACATACACATGCAAGTAAGATCAAATACAAATGCACAAAAAAGGAAAGGCAGGGGGGGATCAAAATTAACAATCAAGACAACACAGTCAGCAAGATGGCAGCGGGGAGGACATACTAATATCAACATATTTGATCATTAATAAAACTTACCTTTTACAGGCCAGTAAAGGAAAGTTAAGAAGATAGTTATGAAAAAAAAGCAATGCTGACTTCCGTTGTTGCAACTCGCGCATTAGGCCACAGCTGGTTGAAGAAGATTGTGGCCGGTGGGGAAGTGTTCCTTCCTCTTTGTCCCCATTGAGGTACCCGTGAGCATGGCACTTAACCTCTATCTGCTCCAGTTGAGCTGCTCAGTGGCCAACAGATAAGTGTGTGGTTGTACTAAGCAGCTTCCAGATGTACATGATCTTTAATTCCGTGCTTGATATAAACAGAGATTTTACTGTGGAAAACTATTTGTCTATCTTATGTTTTAGTATTACAATAAAGCTATTTTTCATCATTTTGGAACAAATTTCCTGTTTTAAAAAACATACATAAACATACACACATATGCAACATTATGTTCAAATAAAAGCTGCAGGAATAGACATCATGCAGCTCAGATTGCTTCCCTCGCTGTCTTTTTATCTGTAATTACTTTAATTATGACAAGTTTTGCAAAACCAGGTGACTACTGTACTAAAACTCAGTATTGTGAATACATTTCATGTTGTATATACCTATAAAGTCACAACGCTTTACTAATTTTTCTCTTATGACTGAAGTATTCATTAACTTGACTTTCCAACAAGACAAGCACACACCAGTTGCCTATTACACATCAATAAATAGACAGAAAATGACAGAGCTCCTTTGAAATACAGCTCAGTCAGAATCAACTATTTTCAGCACAAAGGTACAGAGGAGATCAAACGTTGCAGGAGTTTATTAGCATCCAGAGTATCTCTGCTAACAACCAATGGATAAATAATTTATAGCTTTTACCCAACTGCAGCCTCGCCAAGAACAAGAATGCAAAACAACTTGGCTGGTTTCTGCAAGCTCTGGAACAGAACGCTGTTTACAAACTACAATAGAAAGAAAATGAATCTGTGACAGGACAGGGAAAATTTTAAGTATCGAATAATCTGACATCGCCAGGCAAAGACTGGAAAGACTTTCTGATGGCCATCTCAGTAACACGCTGCATCATCATCTCACAAACAGTGTTTACTTCCATCTCGGTAGACATATGGATGCTCTAATCCACAAGGCACTATGCTGAGTATTTTTCACAATCATCTGAGCAGCTGTTGTGGGACAAGAAAGCTGAAGCATTGTGGGCTGATTTTATGAACATGTTTCACTCCTTTGCAAAGGCTGATGCAATGATATGCTGGTGAATAATCAGTCACTTAAAGCCTCCAAAAGAATGATTACTATGTGACACAAAATTCTGCAAATATGACTTCCAGTTGATGACCTTTGACCCCTTCCCAAACAATGCTGTGACTGGTGTTGGTCTGGTGTTCACAGATAACTGATGTTGTCTATTTCTGGTGTTCATTTGGTCTCTTGCACAAGGGGCCAAATTTGCAACATGAATTAATTTTCTCTCATGTTAATTTTGACACGTTAAATTAATCAAAAGAAACACAATACTTGTGTCATATCCATGTATGAGCATTCGAGAGGACTGCAGGACTCCCAAATGTATCTGCAATTTGTTCGTGACAATCATTTGTGCACTGGCAGCATTTGCAACCTGCGTATAAGCAGTGCTCGCAAATCACTTTTGTGAAACAGGCACCAGGGTCCCTGCTGTTTCACAGATAAAAGCTCCAGAAAGAGCCAGTAAATTGATCTTAAGTTAAGACTTTTTGGTGAAATAACTATTTCCAACATCAAAAATTAACTTTAAACCTCAACACTTGCATGAATTAAATATTAATGACAATCAACTTAGGGAACGATAGCTGACATCAATTTCTAGACAGCAAATACATCAAGATTTTATGCATAATCTTACATTTTACCACTAATATAACAGGTCACTGTCAGAGCTGGAGACTGTTACTTACTAATCTTTTGTGCAATTGTAAATAATTGTGTTGTACAGTATGTTTATCACTGCAAGTGTCTCATTAAAGCGGCTATAATCAATATGTTTTATAATAACAACGTATCAAATGACACATAATGTGTAATGTAAGAGGTGTCGCTCATAGTGATGAACTACAGAGAATTATCACTCAACACTGCAGTTCCCTTCTGCTTTATGGAGCTTTATATTGAGTTTCAGCTCATTGTTTAGCTGTCCGGCTGCAACTTTACTATTTTGGTTCACTCTCACTGCTCTCATAGAGAAAATGAAACAGAAAAAGCTCTAAAAACTCACTGTACACAACCTGCTGAGCACCAAACAGCAAACAGACAAAGTTAGTGACTAGCTGGTGAACACAGTGGAGCATTTGTCAGCTAAAGAGCCAGATATTTCCCTCAGGAGTTAATAGAGACCTATCAACTTGAGAGATGATGTCAGTGTTGTGTTCACAACTTGTTTTTGCTGCCCTGAAGTGGCCAATAAAATCAGCTAAGATACTGTACGTTTAAATAAAGTTGGTATAATTACTTTTTTAATAACTGGTACTTTATATAAAATAAAAAAACTATATGGATAACTTTAATACTGTACTTAAACCTGAAATAACTGACTTTTTGGCCACTTGAGGGCAGCGGAAACAAGCGGTAAACACAACACTCATATTATCACATTATTTAGTTCTGTTTTTGCGTTCTGCCCTCTGTCCTCACCAGCGCCTGAGAAAAATATCTAAATACTCCACTATGTTCACCAGCTAGTTGCTAATTTTGTCTGCTTGCTGTTTGGTGTTGGGCATAAACTGTACAGCAGGTTTATAGCAGTTTCTTCACTACAAACAGCTCTGGCTGTGGCTGGAAACGGTTAACCAAGTCAGTAAAGTTGAGAGCCAGAAACAAAAACAATGAGCTGAAAGACATTAAAACTGAGGGCAAAATCGGGTGAAAATTCTATGTGGGTTTGTCACTACGAGCGACCCCTTTCACATACAGTCATGTGATCGATTGTTAATATAAAAATATTGATTATAGCCGCTTTAATAAGAATTGAAAAGACATATAGATAGTACTTTATTTTAAATTAAAATGTTACAGCAGCCACTTGACATAAAACAAAATACAAAAACAATGAGGCAGGTAAAAGAAACAAATACAATTAAAGGCTAAATTACATACAATAACTAAATTAACTAACTCAAATATAAGAAATAAATCGAATATAACCTTAACTATAACATACTATTTGCTGAGTTTACACAGTTCAATAATGTTAATATGCTAAAGTATAATACACTGTTCATTAGTGTGAGTCAGGTTGACATTGCTAAGGTGTATGATTGTCCATGGATGTTAGAATTAAGTTTAATAATATTGATATTTGAATAATTTACACAAAGTATATACATATGATAACAGTATATACAGACAGTACTTTAATGATTATCAAAATATTAATCTGAAATATAACAGCTGTGATGGATAACGTAATAAAACAAAAGTCCAGGTGAGCAGTCTGTCTTCACTGTCAGAGGAGTCCCCTCTCCTGACACAGAGGAGAGTCATTGTACAGACTGATGGCAGCTGGCAGGAATGACTTCCTGTAGCAGTCTCTGACTGAAAGCTTGACCAGCAGGTCATGGAGAAGATGTGAGATGCGAGTCCATAGATGGTTTAAGAGGTGCAAAAGTACCGGAGTAGAAGCAAAATCCAGACATTAAAAAATGCAAGGAAAATCATTGCTGCTCAGAAAACGTAGAGCAGTAACAGCAGTGGTTCTGCAGTAATTAGTTGAAAACTCAAACGTTGAGGAGGTAAAATACAAATGAGGGATTAAAGACACTGAGAAACAATGGAGGTGAAAAAGGAGAACTAATCTAATTAAGATCTCAATCACTCAATTAGACTCGAGCAGGAGAAACAAATGGCAAATAAATTCTTTCATCATAACAACCGGCTTAATTGCTCCAAGACGGAGCACTGACATCTGGCATGTCCCCTCCAGAGTGCTGAGTGTGAGTGAGACAGAGAGAGAGAGATGAGAGAGGGAATTTGGTACAACAACAAGAAGGGATTGGAAGGGCGGGAGTTCAACGATGAGTGTGCTTTCACTGAGCCCTGACTGCGTTTATGAGCGTGAAACTGCCCGAGTGCAATGGAGCAGCAGCCTGGTTTATCCATCCGCACTTCACCCACATGGTCAGTGGAGAGTGGTTGAATTAATGGGATTGGGAGCCGTTTTTCTCATGAGAGCACGGTATTCAGACAGAGAATGAGGTCACTCACTCTTTGAGAAAGACGAGATGCTGTTAGGTCGACACAAACATGTGGCCCCTCTTTGTGCCTTGATTCTTGATATATATATATATATATATATATATGTGTGTGTGTGTGTGTGTGTGTGTGTGTATGTATATGTATATATACACACACACATACACACATATATACATACATATATATACATATATATATATAGATTTTTCAAAAAATATATATTTACATATTTTTTATTTCTTTTTACATTTTGATATTATATTTTATATATATTATATGTCTTTTATATGTATTTATTTGCTGTTTTTCTGTAATGGAGCCTCCCAGCCAAAGTATTTCCCATGATTGTACTTATATAACCGGATTGGCAATAAACATTGTGAACTTTGATCGTTGATAGACAATCTGAGAGAGTTTGAGAGGCACAGGAACTGCGGTGGTGGCTTGAGGTGTCGTGCCAAAAACAAAGACAGACTCAAAGGGAACATGCACTTCTCTCCCCGCAGCTTCAGTTTCTCAGTACTCAGCTGCACCAGGTCTTGTTATGAGTCTGTCTAACCACTTCCTCATGCTGCTGGCAGAGAGGTCAAGGTTCAGTCAGGTCCTCTGACAGCCAGAACAGGCTGCAATAACAAGAGTGGTGGAAACGAGAACTCCTTTCATTTTCTCTGTTCAGCTACTACCTTTTTTCTTCTCCGCAGAACCCCCTTTCCTTTGCCTCTTGTATCTAGAAATCATATTTTTCAGTGAATTCGTCTCAGAGGTGGCCTTGTTATTCACAACGTCCATGCATGTCAGTATCATCCCAACACTGTCTGATCTTTGTTTTGAGTGAATAAATGTCAAAATCAGTCATTATCTGGAAGAATTTTGAAATGAAACGAGCAGTCGCAGATTTGGTAACAGCATTTGTGCAAAAAGCAGGGTACATATGTTGTACAACATTGATGAAATCTCTGAAAAATGTCATAGATAAATAAAGACTTAGTGGCTACAGCAGTACTAGCGGATGGTAGTTCCCTGATCTTTACTCACCCACATCAAAACACACAGCCCTCTCTGAAGGGAGTGGCACTGTTAGCATTTTGTTGCTTTGAAGAAGGGCTCTCACCTCCATCAGGCCTGAACAGATGGTGATATGCTGTCCTCTGCTGGCTAAGACTGACACTGCAGCTATAATACGTTATAAAAAAGTTGATATCATAAGTTAATAAGTACATAAACTAGCCAAGATAATACAGAAAACCCACATATGTAGTGTACTTAGGGTATTATATATGTCATATTTATTTTTCACATAAACTGTACCAGTTTTGAGTTTGAAATATATATTGAAATATTGCACTCCAAACTAACCCCCCCCCCCCCAAAAAAAAAAACATGTTCCACTTAACCTCTTGAACCTGGAGTTTTCTCTTCAATGTTCCCTTTGTTGGAAAAAAAAAATGTTTCCACATGTTTTGACAGTGTCACAAGTAGCTATATTCTATATCTGCCAGGTTATTATGGCTGCACTATAATATGAAATTATTTCATTTTTACTTACTCCACTTTCTTCTAAGGATCATGTTCATTATCAATTCATCTGCCAATTATTTGTCAAATAATTAATTAATCATTTATTAAATGTCAGAAAATAGTGAAAATTTTACATTATAATTTTCTCAAGTCAAAGACGGCGTCTTCAAATGTTTTGTTTTGTCCAACCAACAGTTTAAAACGCCAGGATATTCAGTTTACCATCATGTATGACAAAGAAAAGCATGAAATTATGAAAAAATTACTAAAATGAGTTATTGATTATCAAAGTAGCTGCGGATTAATTTTCTGTCAACTGACTAATTGATTAATCAACTAATCGTTGCAGCTCTGCTTTCTTCATTATTCAACCTGATATGTCTTTCAAAGACACATAACGCATTTGCAAGACTTTTTTTTTAGCACTTTACAAGATCATGTTATGAAACTTGATTTGACTATTATGTTGGCAGTTAATGGTAATTTTTGGCCACTTGGTTAAAACTGACAATGGTCTTTGAGCTAGTTATGTAAATGTGTTTTAAAGACATATTTCACACCATGTGGGCTGTTCATCCTTTTCTCTGAACCTGTGCTGGTTGTAGGGCTGCGCTGTGCTCTCTGTTGACCCACATGTTGTATTTGTGTAATCAAAAAGGATTTATTCCACTCTTTCCATATTGTTGCCCTGAATGCGCAAAATAACCACTCAAACAGGTCACATACACAGCTATACACCCACAAGTACACAATTCCTCCCACATATGTCCAGCGGCCATGTCAAGCTGCAAACACACCAGTTTCAGAGTGCACGTTCATATACACAAAGCATATTGTCTTGCATAGAGGAATAGCGTGGTGAATATGCATGGCTAGTGTGCTGGGATGCCATAATGCAACACAATAATGTGAATATACAGTAATTATCCACATGTTCAAGTTCTGTAAAGCATGTCTGAGGCGAAACCCCCATTGAGCGTATAGTAGGTTAACAACATGTCAGCAGTGCTCAAACAGGTCAGACACCAACGACAGAAACAACAAAAAGCAGATGCAGCACGGTGGAGAAAGGCTGCACAGATTGGATGCTGGAAGTTGTTTCATTGCTGAAGTGCCAGATGTTTACATTTGATCTTCCAGCAAGCAGCAGTTCACAATCCCAGAGGGAGCATGTTGGTATTAAAAGGTCAGAATGGTGTGTGTGATATATAGGCTAAATCAGCTAAGTGGGTCAGAGATGTGGTTCCAGGGACGCTCCGGTGGGTCAGCAGGCGGACTTGGAGGTGTATTTGCACATTTCTGGCAAGGGTGTCCATCGAATGGCTTTGACCTCGCAGGTCGGCTTCAATATTTGTTGTGTGGATGATTTATAAATATTTCCCTTTGGTCTTGCCAAGGGCAAGATATCTTGCCAAGGGGAAGCTCTCTCTGAAGTGAGGCCATGAAAGTCAGGTCTGTAAGATGCCCGCGTACTTGCACACACACATGTCACATGAATTAATTCACACACACAATCTACAGTAAAAATCTCTCTCTCGCTCACACACACACACACACACACAGGCACCTCTCTGCAGCTTGTCAAAGCCAAATAACCCCGATCAGGTGAACAGGAGCTCTTCCCAGGAGATTAAAAACTGGAATGCTGGAAACCTCCAGTCATTGTGAATTTGCATCAAAGCTCAAAGACACAAAGAGGCAGTCATCATCCGACAAGCCTGAGATCACAGAAAGGCAAACATTCCAATATCCTGTGATGAAAGCAGACACTTTAGACAATTTCGAGACAACGCTCTGCATTTAAACCCTAAACTCATGCTTAATGAGGAAAAGAGGGCAGCAATTAAATTAGGATACTGCACAGCAGGGGAGAACGTTATGAGGGTGAAGCGATGAGGCACGTCTTTTTCTGCCTGAACATCAAAAGGTTAGAGTCAGTGATTAAAACAGGGGGAACATCACGACCAATTAGGATTTCATGATTTATTAATTTTTGTGATTTTTTTCAGGTAGTCCTTACAGAAGAGTGCAAGAAAGATCCTTTCTAACCTTCTAGTAGAACTCACTTGCACTTTGTTGTATGATTTTTCGTTGGTGGTGAAACTGTGTTTGTGTTGTGGGGCATTATACTGTCTTTTGATGTCTATCTTTAACTGTAATGTCATTTGTTGTTTTGTCTGACAATTGCCACAGACACACTGAAAGGATGATAAAATGAAACTAACTGGTGTGGTAGGATTAGAGGAATTTTGAGGAACTCATTCCCCTAAAACATATTTGGTCAACTACGGACATAATCTCCCATAAGAACAGTTTTTAATGATGGGGATGCACATTTATATGAATGTATTTGACTCTTAATCTAGTCTGTTCTGGTTTGATAAAGCCTTTTTTAATTTATTTAATGTATCAACATATTGAAATTTCAGTGGCATGATTAAAGTTTTAGTTTATTGGGGAGAACGATTCAAATGTAATGACACTATAAAATGACTTGTTTTCTTGTTTTCATCATCTGTCAGGAGGCTTTTAAAGAAATAGTCAATTCAAGTCTTTAATCAGCCAAAACCCTAAATATTCAGTGGTGGAGGAAAATCTTTTACTAAAGTACAAGTAGTATTACCACAGTGTAAAAATACTCCATTATGAGTATAAATCCTTCCTTTATTTCACTTATTATGAGGAAAATGTATTCATTCATTGAAGTATTCATTACATAGAATGGCTCCTTACAGGTAAGGATAAAGCCTTAATACCCAGAATAAACCCAGAATTTTAATATTGTGAAGCTCATTGAACTATTGTCTATACTGCCGGGCGGTTTATTCGACAAAACGGCATCATATTTTATAAGATCATTATATGTTTTATATTTAAAATCTGAACTGTCAAATAAATGTAGTCAAGTAAAAAGTACAATATGACCTATTAAATGTGCCAGAGAATAAAGTAGCCTATCATGGAAATGTTTAAGTAAAGGACAAGTACCTTAAAATTGTACGTGAGTATAGTACTTAGTTACTTGACACTATGACACAGAACATATAATGCAGTACATACAATATATTCTGTATTTCTGTATTATTGTGTGTATATATATATATATATATATATATATATATATATATATATATATAGGTGCCTATATGTTGTTTGCACAATCCATGTTCATGAACGCCACTACAGTTTCAGCTACCTGCACCAACTCAACCTTTGCACAGTATATTATTTTATCTATTCATTTTATTTACATTCACTCAAATGAGAAAGTGTGTCCAAACCTTTGACTGGTACTGTATATTTTTTAAACCTTTTTAAATAAGTTTATTTCTTCTTAAATTTTAAATTCTTTTAAAGTTTAAATACTTTTCTTGTATTACACTACTCTCTCACCGAAACCCCGGGAAGGGCAGTTTCATGTCATCATACAGTATGTAGCATTGAACTGAAAGGTATAAATGTAACTGTGGTGAGATGACAATAAAGGTCCTTGTGTCCTTGTAAGGTCGGCACAAATATAGACTTTCATTATCATTCTAGACACACATGCTCACAACTTGATCACATCCATACAAAAAAAGGCTAAAAATAACTTTTCATTTCAACCCTTAAAGCAGATGAGCCAAACATTCATTTGGCAAATTTTGACCCTAACGAGTTCTTGATTCTGAGCCGTGTGGACTAAAGATTGCCAAATGTGGAAGAAAGTAAAAAATGAATACAGATGTCTCAGTTTTACAGCCTGTTTACATCTCGTGAACTCCTGCCCAAAGAAAACGGTTTCCTTTTGTGTCTAATTAGATGGTGTGACAATACAGCCTTGTATTACTTGTTTCTGCTCTTAACCACCAGCTCCAGCATGTAAAGTTGATTTGAAGTCAGACTGAGTTAATATCTGTGAGCCAACATGACGATAACTCTGCAACTGAAACCAGGTCTGAGACAGGAAAGAGACTTTGAGTGTTTGACCTTTTAACCCCCTTGCTACTGAAATCCCGGCTCCATTTAGGAAATGAACAACCTCCACCCATCCACCACTATATCATTATCAGCCCACTACAAAGCAAAACTAGAAGCTAATTCATGCTTGGCAAGAAAACAGCACATTAAAGTGGGCAAAGCCTGAGCTCAGTCTGGTCTCTGCTAAATAGCCAACAATTAGTGAGGGGAACACAGGAGAATATCATTTCAAGAACTCAGGATTTCTAGTTTGTCACACTTTCTAACTATGCAATGATACATGACTGTGTAATTTCCCATGAGCTTTTAACAAAAAAGACATATAATTTATTATTATTACAATAGCACCTTGCTCTGTGTGACATGTCACTCATTTCTCCCACTCTGCTGTTTTTGCGCTTATTAAAGAAACAGTTTTTCTCATTTTGGGAAATATTCTCATTTGCTTTCTTTCCCGTCAGACGAGAACACCCCCAGTGCTCTTATATCTGTATAGTTTAGCTTAGCATCACTGCTTCCAGCTGTTGTTTGCCAAGAAATAAGAAATAATAGAAATAGTGATACTTTTACCTTTCTGTGATTCATCAAGTAAATTATAACATGTTAATTAGTGAGGTTTAGAGGTGGTGGTAGGTGGGTTTTGTTACCTTTGGACAGATCCAGGCTAGCTGTGTCCCCCTATTTCCAGTCTTTATGCTAAGCTAAGCTAGCTTCATATTTACCATACAGACATGAGAGTGGCATTAATGTTCTCATCTAACTCTCTGCAAGAAAGTAAATGAGCTCATTTCCCAAAATGTGGAATTATTCCTTTAAGCACCTGACATTTGACATGCCACTCAATACATTCACTGTGCTCTGTTTGTTAATATTAAAGTAATAGTTCAACATTTTACTCATTTGCTGTCTTCCCAAAAGTTAGATGAGAAGACCACCTTCGTCTGTGCACTGGAGGCAGTAGATGGTTAGCTTAGCTTAGCATAAAGACAGGAAGCAGGGGGAAACAGCTAGCATGACTCTCTCTAAAATTACAAAATATCCCACCTCACTTCCTCTCAGCAAAGACAAGAAGTTACAGCTGGCAGGTGTATTTTTAAACTTTAAAAAGAGCCAGGGTAGCTGTTTCCCTGTTTCCAGTCTTTGAAAGCCAGTAAACATATTTCCCAAAACTATTCCTTTGAAATAGGCCAGGGTTTTTTACATGGTCAAACTGTAATGACGTACTCATGCACTTCAATTGAACTGAGTCATTGTGAATGCTAAGTGACACCTGTTTTTACTACTATGACAAGTCAAAATGTCTCCTGCTGAGAGTCCTGCTGTCCTCACAATTATTAACGATGAACCACTGATGGAAATGTGTCATATTCTCAGCCTTGTATACACATTCTCACAAGACGGCCTAAACTTTGTTCACAGCATGTATATATAAGTGTTGACGTAGCCTGGCAGTACAATGCTGATAGATATTCAATCAAAATGATCTCAGATTTATCATCATGTGCCTTTTGATTAAACATGTGTAACCAATATAGAACCAGTATGTTTATAGCAACCTACTGGAGTCCGTGGTTACTTGCGTTTCTAACAAGCTGGATCTTTCCTTCCAATCAATAAATGTTTTTTTTTTCCTCTATTTTATTGCATTTTTCTTGGATTTAAGTTTAGTCTGTTACACACATTTCCAGCCATGAATTTATCATCAAATATTTGTTTGAACAGCTTATAATCATTTTAATCAGGCCAGTTATAAGCAAGAGTGGAGAGCAAAGACAGGCCAACATCTGTTTTCAGTTAACTAAATATAACAATCCTGCTACCAGCAAAATGTACATAAAGTTTGTGTAGTGGTTCCACATTATGTTTAACATCATAAACCCTAAACTTTGTAAAGTGTTTGTGGCCTTTTTTGATGGAGACACATTCTTTGTGTATAGTATCCGGCTCCTGGCTGGTTGTCTTAAATAATAGTAATACGATACCAATATTAGATGTTGGTAGAGAAATTTTCTGTGTCTACAGTTGGGTTCAGAGGTCAGGGTCTGCAGCTGCTGAATATCTCCTGTACATGGCAGACCTTTGATATCTTGCTCAAGGACACTTACAAACAAAACAGAAAAATGTGGTACAGCATCTAAACTGAAGTGTATCTGTGGCTTACAAGGAAGCAGCAGCTGCAACTGGTGGGATGAAATTAGCCTTTCCCTTGTGCAATTGTGCATAATATCCTTTTAGCAGTTTGATAAATATGGGCCCTCGTCTTACTACTTGCTGAAGTGATACAATGAGGGACTGGGATCTATTGGCAGAAATGGAATATAATATTCATAAGTATGTCTTAATTAGTGTCTTAATTATAATAAGAATCATTGTGTTTTCGTTACCTTAGAATGAGCCCATTATATCTACAGAGGGAGTGGGTCCTCTTCCACGGAGCCCGCCATGTTGCACTGCCATGTTTCTACAGTAGCCCAGAATGGACAAACCAGACACTGTCTCTAGAGAGGACCTTTCGAGTTTTTTGGCCACCGTAGTTTCTGCTACACGCTTGGAAGGAAGGGAAGGGGAGGGGTATTCAGTTGGTTGTAATCTGCAACCTCCCCCGCTAGATGCCACTAAATCCTGCACACTGGTACTTTAAATCTGACTAAATACAGCATGTAACAATCATCCTGTCATTTACATGTAATAAGTCTTCACTGTAGTGTCGAGGCACCCTTTGTGTCAGTGGTTAGTTTCAGCTGAACTGGCGATCCAATCAGCATGCCATCCCAAGATACCACAACTGAAAATGGAGCGTCTCCCAAACGGCAACATGAAATCAGCGTCAGTCGTCCAGACTCACAGCTTTTCATCCAGTTCTCATCACGGAATCAAACACAGCCTTTTCCAACCGCACTAACAAGCTCGAGCTAACACTCTCAGGCCTATAACCCAATGTCTTTAGGATGATTGAAACAGCCAAAGGTGGCCTCATCCATGTTTCCAAGCACCAACCGACCCAAAAGCCTTATTCTATTAAACCACATACACCGTCTCATGTGTTGGGCCACAAGCAGACATGCAAACTGGGGCGATTTTCCGTTTGAGAGCAAGGGATTACTGTAAAGAAGTGGTGGGAAGGATGACAGTGAGGAGGGAGAGGGAGATGTGGCGGTTTGGGCCCATCTGTTTCTTGCTAAGTCAATGAAGGGAGGAAGAAAAGCTGAGCAGATACACTAAGCATTAGTGGTTAACCAACTACTAATGAGGGAAAAAGAAAAACACTGAACTCAGATGAAACCATTTAGCATACAGTGGTGTACAATGTCCTTACTGGGTTTCGGGGAAAGATGGCCAACGCTCACGTAAGCCCCATGTGTAATAATAACCAAAAGGATTTAAAGAAGCGGGGGCTGTTTCTCATCTATCTGTGTGCGTGTGTGTTTTAACTTGTCCTCTGAGTATACGATTGTGTTTTAACACACGCATGCCATACATGCACTTCCACACCTTTTGATACAGCAAATGTCCGGGGCACTCGGCTCTGGTGTAGTCTTGGCATGTAAAGCTTGATCCTCCTGCCAGGGTTTGGAGCTTGAGGGTTTTCATTCCTGTGATCGCTTCTCTTCCCTCATCCTCCCTCCACTACCACCTCCCCCCTCAAAGCTCTGGAATAAATCCTGGGAAATGAGAGGGCCTCCTGCCCCCCTCTCTCTCTGCTACTCATTCCCAGGTGTGCAAATCCCAGGTCAACCCAGGATCAGACAGTTACACTGCCAAAGTGTTAGAAAGAAGAATAATAAATGACGGTGGATAAAGAGAACATGGGATGTGAGGTGAGGAGCGAGAGTAAGATGAGAAGTGGGGAAAGAAAAAGAAACAAGATGAAATAAAAGAAAAGGATGGGGAGAAGGCACAAAGACAAGAGAGCTGGTTTTGGGAATGTGAGCCATGCTGAAACCATTCAACTCAAATCAGCACCATGTGTCCTCCAGAGCCTTATTATCCCATAAATGAACTTTATTGAGGCAACAAAGTGCTTTGGAACTCTGCAAAAACATTAAAGGGGCCTCGCCTGTCTCGGCCTGGAGCCAAGAGTAGTCTGGTACCTCAAGGGACTAATGAAAAAAAAGAGGAGCCCCTGGCCTCGTGTTCGCTGCCCCCAGTGTAGCCTCGCAAGCTGGTCGGCCGGCACTGCCTGAGTAATGGCCTATTAGTGACAGAGAAATAGTTAGCAATTACACCAGGGAGACAAATATGGCACAGACCTCTTGACTGACCTGACCTGTGGAATTAACCAGGAAGGAAGGATGAGAGACTAAAGGTAGCAGGAAGGAGTGAATAAGAGGAGGGGGGAGAAGAATTCATATGGCTTCAAATAATAATGTTTGGGTGTATTTTTGGATTATTCGATACAGGGGATCATAATATTTTGCTTATCAAAGGATAGGTTCACAATATTTCAAGTCTGACTTAAAACAATAGTCAGGTGCCCATATGAACAGTGAAAGAGGTTTTCCTCGCTGTAACCATTCCTCCTGTTCATACTGGCTATTAAAAGATCCACACAGTCATTCTGTGCAAAAAAGCATTTAAAAGAAGCTTATATGAGGCTTCAGCAGTCTGAGTTAGTCATATCAAGTGGCCATTTGCCACATTTATAGTTTTTTAGCATAAAATTCCCTCTTTGTGTTTCTCTGTTGAGCTGCGGTGGAAGTATAGTAACAAAAAGAGGGACTTTGACACTAAAAAGACTGTAACGTTGAAGGATATCTACTTGTGGTGTCCCACAGAGATCAATTCTTGGACTCCTTTTTGTTCCTCATCATCAACATTAATGATTTGGTCACTGGGTCATCATCCATATTTCTGTTAAAATAGCTGGTATCATCAGCAAATAGTCTTTTTTCCACATAAACATTTTCCGTCACTTATTTTTGAGGCAAATTCTGCATTTCTAAATGGTTTAAAATTGAACACACTTTTTCTCTTTCTTTCAAATCTAGTTTCATGAAAATGTGCAGCCAAAATATAATTAGAAACAACTTTATCTCTAAAGTCTTCTCTAAGATTTCTTGGTGTTTTACTTGATGAAAAAATCATAATCATTTAGTTTGCAGCAAGATAAAAAATAATAACAATAAAATAAGTAGCTTGGTCCATTGCAAATATTTTACTTAAGATCCTTTTTTTAGAAAAAAAGATTTGTTGGCTTTGCTACATTTAGTAATCAGGTCTATAATATTTAATAGATTTTTTGCAGATAAATTCAGTAATCCACATATATATCACCACATATAAATAAGTTGCATCTTACAAGATTTAGGACAACTCTGACACAGGATACAGGGGAGCTGTACAGTACAATTACCCTTCGTTCTCGCAAATGTTAATTCAGGTTCAAAGCTACTTGAATTTTGTGGCCTTTATTCTCTTTTTATCTGTATGCTGTGCTTGTTGACAGCAGTTGACAAATGTCTGTTTACTTTTTGTTGGAACATATAATTATTGTTTCATTTTATTTTATTCTGTATGTTGTGTTAATGTGTTTCATATTTTTTCTTTCTTCATTGATAAAATGTAAAGTCCCCTTCACTCAAAAACTGTTTTGCTTATTGTTGCTTCAGTTGGATGTTTGAGCTTCACTGTGCAGAGTTCGACACCAGAAGGCTGTTTTCACATTTATCTGCTGAAGGGGGGAAAGTTTCTTTGTGGTCACATCACAACTAGTTTGGTGAGTCCAGTATGCAGCTTACACAAGTGTGATGTGGAAACTTAAAGCCTGCAGTGCGCATACACTGAGAACGGACTTTTCAGTGACGTAGGAGACATCTTGTGTCCAGCAAATTAAATCACATCAGGAAGGGATCGTTAATTTAAGATATTGTTTGATTCCTTATTTCGGTGAGATGTTTATATACTCATCAGAAGAATCCTTTTTTAATTCTTTAATATATTTTTGTGTTTTGTTACTTGTGCAAATAAATAAATCGGAGAGGAGAGGATGGGTGAAGATTTCCACACAAGTGATGAAAATCAGGGCTGAGAAAACAATGTAATGTGGTAAGTAGTCACAACAAAAAGTAGTCACAATTCCTGTAAGAAACAATGAGAGGCCTCTGAGTTTCTGTACAGCTGACAGTGCACAGCAACTCCTCCAAAGAATGAGGAGTACAGAGGAGCAGCTGCAGAGGTGGCAGACTGCTGTGTGAGATAACAAACGTTTGTGACAGCTCAGAAGACTGGAAGCAAAGATGTGGGCGTGTATCTGATGTGTATATAACCACCCGCCTGCTTCCTCAGCCATTTTACCACACATGAGGCATGCGGTGGATGGCTGGGGTTTATTCCAACATAAATAAAGTCTCTGATCCTTCTTGGGATGACGAATTTTATAAAGATGGGATTCTTTGCGGCCAGCTAAGGGGTTACAATGGTTAACCAAATGGCTGCAAGTGGATGTATGGGACTGATTAGGACCCTGGAAATGAGATTAAAGAAAGACCTAGCAACAGATTGAATTGTACTTGCCATAATTGCTGAGAACAGCTTATTCAGTGCAGACCGCAAAAAAGAGAATCATAAAACCAAGGAAGAGGAGGAGTAGAGAGGAGGGAGGGCTGCCACTTGAAACCAGCAAGCTTTTCTCAAAGGAATCAAACCCAGGACAAGTCTTGTATCAATTAGAGGGTGTGTGCATGTTGTGTGTTTGTGTGTGTGAACAGGGGATGGGATAAGGAATAGATTAGCTTGTGCTCATAAACTTGGAGTTATGCTTGAAGCTTGTATTAATTATATTTTTTGTACTGTAAGTAATCCTGATTATTTTCAAAAGCAAAAGGCCAATTCAACCACATTGTACTTTTTAAATGGAAAATTCCCCTGTGCTCAGTGACTGTGCATGCCATGAATTTATCTGAAATGAGATAACTGAAATAGCCTCGACCTCTGTTGGAGGGGGAACATCTCAGCATCTCGTTTAAAAGAGCTTTAATGAAAAATAAATCTTGTGAAGAGAAAAAAAATGCAACAGACAAATCAATAGAGGCACGGGCTCAAAGATAAAAGTGAGCGCTGTGTGCCAAGGAGCTACTCGCTCTCATTCCTGGGTTGATTGTACTTCAAGTGAAACCACATGAACGGAGCAGTTCCCACAAGGGAAGTAAGTGCATGGAGCTAAAAGTACACATTCACTGTATGACTGACTGACTTAAAGCCCCTGAAATCTTGGTTTCAAATTCTCTGTACCATTAAATATTCATAACTTGAACGAGCAACAACCAAAGTCAGGGGAAAAACATCCTTAGTTCTTATTTATTTCAATTTCAACACTCAAAACCTCAGTTAATCAGCTTTTTTAGGACTACAGATGTGGTTTGATCAGATTTAATTTACAGTGGTTTTGCAATATAAGCAAACAACCCCACAACTGTCATCACTTTGATTAAAATATTGCTAAATCCTGATTGGTGCATAGTGGTATCACATTTTTCCAACTGGAAATGAGAAGACCACAGGAAAAAACAGTACACTGACAAATTAGAATCTTGACTTGATGATGAGGCTACATGGAAAACTTATTGATCACTAAAGTAGTTTTAATTCATCCTGAAGGTGACATGAAAATCTGCACAAAATTTAATGTCCAGACATTTTATTCGAAACAAGAAGAAATGCCAAACTGCTGGTGGCGCTAAAGGGAAAGTCAGGGGATCACTAAAGTCACTAGAATGAATCCACTTGGCACCTTGGATATCTGGACTAAATTTCACACCAATCCACCCGACAGATGTTGAGATATAATTTAGTCTGGAACAAAGTGTTGGACTGACAGACTGACATCGCCATTTAGCCACCAGCTAGTGTTGCTAAAGCTGCAGAAAGTGATTTACTGTGGTAATAACAAAATACACCAAACAAAAATGTAGTTTTCTATGTTAGGCACTTTTATTGATTTTATTTTACTGATTCACAAACACAAATACTATGCCAACGAATACAACCAATTTAAACAGATTGGTTTATATTTATTTAGAGTTTTAACTGGATTTAATTAGTAGTTTATGTTAACAGTAGAAGAAATATCCAAAAGAAAGATCAGAGTTAGTCCCAAATGTCTACATAACAAAATTCAGAAGGTTTTGTTTTCTAAACTAACTGTTGTAAACAGAGTATTTGGCCAAAGTATAAAAACAGAGCAAGAAATTTTATTTGGCAAGGCGTGTTAGCTTGAAGGTAACAACAGGAGTGCTTCAAATAACAAATCTTTAAAGGGTTGCCTATCAACATAATTTAAGGGATCTGTTCTATTCTTAAATGGCATCCTACAGTAAATGTTACCCTGAACATGTGTTTTGTGCCGTTCTACTTCCAGACCCGCTGAATATCAGAATTGTCACACTGTAGTACAGTAATCAAAGTAGTACAAAGCTATGAAAAATATGTCAGTGTAAAGGCACGAGAGACTTGCTCAACAATCACAGCACCACTACACTACACCATGAAGAGTCACAAAGAGTCGGCTCAGGGGTACGCAATCCTTGTTCTAGGAGAGCTGCAAAGTTCACTGCTGCAAATATTAGGTTTCAAGCTGTAGCTGGGACATCTGCCGTCTTTAAAATGATTTGGTTTAAATGTGAAGTAATGCAAAGCAGCAGATATTAATAGTTAAAGTTAGTTCAGTTTACACCACAATTCAGTTTCTCTCAACTATCTGAGATTTCTACTATATTTCCTTAGTGTTTAGTACAGGCAGGCAGACAATACAGCTACCAAAAACAACAACTGCCTACCCCTGGGCCACACCGATTATTACAATTTCATCAACTTGGCCTGCCAAGTCTCACCACTAGAGGACACTCTGGTTTCAACAAAAGGACGACGAGCCACTGCAAACTGTAGGACACAGCAAGAGATCTCTACTCCACAACCCCATGACTCAAATCCAGCATCAACCATGGACAGTCTCATGTAACTGCCGTAACTGTGTGAGTGACATAACTGAAAGCTCTCCCACATCTAAACATGTTACTATCTACCATCTTCCAAAATGGCAAGTAGTTTTTAGATTTGGATGATGTCTTTGGTATTTGGATTATTCTGAAAGCACATATGCTAGTTTGGACCTCCAGAAGAAGATAGTAACTGTGCCCAATGCAACAACATGAGAACAGTCTGACTCTAACATCTCAAGTGAGTGGCTTAAGCGTCACAGCTGACCTGAACACGCCAAGTTTAAAGGAGAGGTTCACATTTTTTCCCCCAAGTCTGTACTGTATGTGCTTTGAAAGAGTTATTAGTCACCGTCATCATTCCTTCTGTGCATACTGGCTTTGAAGGGGTCTACTTCTAATTCTATGTTGATGTAAGATGTGGGACAAAATTCTCAGTTTTCTGTGCAAAAATATACAGCAGCAGTCTGAGTTAGATATATTAAATGTATTCCTCCCAAGCTACAGTGGTTTTAGTACAGAATTGACTCTCTTTGTTATTGTGCCTTCCCTGTAGCTCAGCAAGGAAAACACCAGCTGAAGAAACACAAAGAGAGATCTCTTCAAGGTCAGTATGGACAGGAGGAACAGTTACAGGGACCAATAACTCTTTCAATGTACACATGGACATCTGAGTATTGTAGTAAGGTTGACTTAAAAATAAAAAAAAGTGAACCTATCCTTCAAATTCCAGCAAACATCATGACACAAACATACTGTATGAGAGCTGTCTGTCAGGTGGGAATGTGAAAAGTGGTCTTTGTGTTAAAGAGAGAATTATCTATATGGGGGGGGGACCTACATACATTCAAATTATTCCCACATTACATTACTGAATATAATGGGTTAATAGCAATGCAAAGATTTGCATTATAACTTTCTAAGATTTGACAGAAATGTGTGTAATCGCACCATCACACACCTGACAACTGAAAAAATAAATCCTGCATGTAGGTTGATGATTAAGTCAAAATGATTTCACAGTTTGATACAGGACATCTTGAACTAAGTCAGCGCCATTTTAATGTAAACAGAGTTTTAGTTTCCTGTTTTTCGACTGAAGTTCAAATAACATATTTGTCCCTAAAATCTACAGTTATTCGCCTACAGCCACAACAAATAGGTTTAGATATTTGGGAACTTAAGTGCAGCTGTACTACACATAAATGTATTTCAGCTTCAACGGCTTGTTTGGAGAAATATTGCCTGAATGACACACACACACACACACACACACACACACACTAACACGCACGCACGCACACACGCACACAAACACACACACACACACACACACACACACACACACACTGGGCACCCACAGGGGCCACAGTGGGGACTCTCTGCAGCGGAGGATGTGAGAATGGTGAATTTGAGTCAGCAGGCAGCATCATGTTTGGTTGGAGGAAGCTTTAACACACAAACTCCTGTCTCATGCGGATGATCTGTAGTAAGGCGGCTTGGACGTCCTCATCCATGTGGCCCTACGAGAGAAACACAGTCAACAACGGGCTCCAGTTAATCCATCTGTCCCATATTTAAACACTGTAAGCTCACTTCTAGGCTCTGACTGTTGGGTCTTACCAATTACTGACAAAACAGATCATTTTATGCTTCAGTTTCTGACAGCTACAGTACAAATACCCCTTCATATACAGTAAGCACACTGGCCTTCATGCTTTGAGACTCCCTGTCGGAGGATCTGAGACTCACAGAATCAGTAATATCTGTGAAATCCCTTCTTAAAAAGCCCTTTTTTTTTTAGTTCTTTTATGGTGTATTTTATTTCGTTCTCTGTATTTTTAGTGGCCCGATTTTATTCAATTATAGTGCTGAATTGTTTTATTTTGATTTTCCTTGATTTTCATTTTTTTTTCTCAGTTTTTTTCCTTGGAAATTACTGTATAGATAACTTTTATTGTTACCATTTGTATGTATTTAATGTATAAACAATTTGGGCTGAATCTATACTTTGTAGTACCTTTGCCTTTTTGATGTTTAATGTATTTGCAGCCTTCTCCCACAGGATTTCTGACCATTACTGTTACCATTACCTTTTTCTAAATTTATCTGCAGTGGCTGCTTCCAGTAATTGGCATGCTTTCATACAACCTTTCACAACAACTCTGCCATCTGAATTACCTCTATCTGTGGAGTGGTGGCTAATAGTACATTTTAAAAACACGATTGGATAAAAGCGCAACCACATTTTGACAAAAAACAGACGTGATTTCATGATCTTGTTTGTTACATATTATTCAACACTAGTATTAAGAGGATCATTTATTGTGTTGACGCGCTCTGCCAGTGTGTCATAAACGATGCCTACTGTACAATTCTTTGTGATGTGTAACGTGATGTGCTAATGCTGACTGAAAGCTAACCAGAGCCTTTTTGCAGCTGGATGTGACAAACCTTCTGCACTTTGTAGCAGTTTGAAGCTCCAGTTGGAACCTCTGTGCCATACACACTTATTTCTTCACTTTCTGCTGCTGTAATGATGTTAAAAATTTATGACTAGCATTTTTTTTTTAGAAAAAGATTTCTTCTCAGTCGGTGGGCACTATGATCAACACATCCATGTTACATGATCAATGCAAATGCTGAATAATAAAAAAAATCACACTGTGTTTGCAATAAAGGCATTTTTGACTCAAGCCAGTTTTTAACTTAGCAATCAAGTGTGTTTTAATTAAATTATTAAATGTTTTGTTTTCCAAAACAAGTTACATTTAAGATATGCTGTCACGTCTAATTACTGAATCTTTGTGCGTTTTGCATCCTTACTGTTGCTGTCATTAAAATACTTAAATACAATAATAAAAATAATTAAAAACAGTCTGAATAGAACCTTAATTATTTTACTTAGTATTATTCACAGAAATGTGACAAAATTTCTCAGAGCTTGCTCTATAATTTCCTTTAAGTCTTCACTCTCAGTTCAATAGAGGAACTCACCTGTGCTGCACTAAGAAGATGAGTTCGATAAATTGAAACCACCTCCCTGTGTTGCCTCTCAGCATCCTTAACGAGTGAAACAGGCAGAGAAAGGAAACAGAGGTTATTGCTGGCCAGAAATGTGATGTGGGTCAGTTTCAACACTTTTATATACAGAATCTTCCAGCTGCACTTAAATCTAAGATTAACACCCATTTTTTTAAAAAACTAACATATAGACAGAAAGGCAAAAAGTGTTCTACTGCACAGTATAGCTAACTGTCTATAGTGGAATATGCATATGTTTACATATATTTGAATGTGTGATGTGCGTTCACTCACAGCCAGCTGCTGCTGTAGGCTCTTGATCTGTGCTTGGAGAGTGTCGATGTGCTGCGTCTGTCTCTTATTGGGAGCGTTGCTTGTGTATGCCAGCTGGGACAGACCATTCAGTGCCTGCTTCAATCGCTCAACATCTGTCAGCAACTCTGTGATCTGACACACATACACACACAGAGTAACATTAATGACATATTTTTTTATAGCTTTACCAACCACACAACAAAACTTGACAGAAATGTATACCTTAAAGAAACAAATCGATGAAAAATCCAGTACAGTATATTATGTATCTGTACTTTCCTGAGCGACACTTAATATATTTCTGAATCTGTATTTATTTATTTTAGTTATAGTCAAACACACATTGTGCCAATACCAAAAGTAGTTTAAATACAGTTGTAAAATAATGAATGAGCACAGTAATAATTATTAATGATAATAATAATTCCGTAAAATTTTTGTCACATTTTTCCTACCTTCTTGTCCTTGGCTTCAGTCTGCTGAGCAGATGTCTGAATCCTCCTCTGAAGATCACAGATGGTGCTGAGTGACTCGTCGTACCGCTCTTTCAGCTCCCTAATTTCTCTTTCAATGGCACGTCCCTTCTCCTGGACAGCCTCCATCTCTGTCTTGGCCTGGCTCTCACCCTCCCTTGCTTGAGTTGCCTCCTGATGGACCTCTTTGCACTCCTCTGCTAAGCTCAATAGCTTGTTGCTCAGGTTGGCAGCCTCCTCCTCCAGCTGCTGCTTCTCCTTATTCAGCTGGTTCATTTGGTCTTCCTTATAGCGAAGCTCCTCGAGGGCCTGAGTGGCTTGAAGGAGCTCAGATTGCAGGGCAGAGACATCCTCAGCCCTCTGGGCGTTGTTCTCCTCCTCTTCACGAAGTGCCATTCGGAGCTTAGCGACTTCAGCCTCCAGGGCTTCCTTGGCCATGGCCTGTTGTTGCAGCAGAGAAGCCTGATCCCCGCAGCGTTCCTGAAGTTCTTTCTGCATGGCACAAACCTTCTGGGCCTCCTCCTGCTGAGCCTCCTTTGCTTTCTTGCAATCAGCCTGGGCTTGCTGCATGGTGTCATGAAGGGCTTTAAGCTCCGTGTCATATGTTGCTATCCGAGTCAACTCGGATTTCAGACGCTCCTGGAGATTTTGGATCTGAGTGTTGCAGAGGGTGTTCTGGTCTTGAAGTTCAGCTTTCTGAAGGGTTACCTCTTCGTGCTGCTGCTCTAGGTTGACCAACTTCAGAGTTAATTCCTCAAATTTGCCCTTGAACTCTTCCTCCACTTCCTTGTGCTTTTCACTGGTAACAAGAGCAGTGTCTAGTCTTTGTTGAACAGATTCTATCTCAACTTTAAGTTTCTCTTCCTCCTGTTTGTTGCACTCTCTGGCAGACTTCTCTTTGTTATACTTCTCTTCCATTTCCAGCAGTTTAACCGTTAATTCCTTCACCTGCGCACTGTAAGAGTTTTCTTTTTCCTCAACCGCTGTCAGTGGGATAAACTTGGACTGAATTGCCTCCTGTATAGTATCGAGTTCTTTCTTCTGTGCCTCCAATTCTTGAGTAAGCTTTCCTGTTTCCTCCTGGGCCAACACATGCATCGCTGACAATTGGTTTGCTCTATTCTCTGCCTCAACCACAGCAGCATTCAACTTGTCTGTGATTGATTTGTGCTCTTTTACACTTATATAGTCTTTTTTCATCTCCAACAGAACCTTTTCCAACTTTTCTTGCAACTTATTGTTTCCTTCTTTCACATTCTTCAATTCTTCTCCACTTTCTTTTTCCTTGGTCTCCAACTTCAACATCTCAGCTTTAACACTCTCTATAGTGGAACTTAACTCCATCTTCATTTGCTCATGCTGCTGTCTGGGTACATACTCTCCCTCCAGGCTCTGTTTCAGAGTCTGGCTCTGTGCTGTCAGTTGTACACACTCTTTATCCCTATCTTCACATCTCCTCTGGAAAAGTTCAAGTTTCTTAATCAAGTCGGCATTCTGAGACCTCAGAGCATCCATTTCACTCTGGTGTCTCTCACTGGCACCTTTGAGGCTGCTGACATTCTCCTGCAGAGTGGCCCTCTCGGTTTGAAGCTGCTGGACTTGTGCCTCTGCTTTTCCGTAACGTTCACTGGCTTCCACCAGCTTGTCCTCCAGCTCCTCCAAGGCCTTTACCATGTTCATCCGAGCTTCATCGTGGACCTTTATGGGTACGAAGTCGACCTCAACCCTGCTGTTGAGCTCATCCAGCTGCTCTCGTAGTATATCTCTTTCTTCCTCGCTCTCCTCAACCTCTTGAATTAGTGCCTGGCTTTTTGCAGTCACATTAACCAGCTTCCTTTTCAGTGAATTATTCTGCTCTTCGAGAGCTGCCCATATCCTTTGTTGCTCCTCAGAAGACATTGCCCCTGCTCCTCCCTGGGATGATGGACTATCTAGCTTTCGATGGAGCTCCGCCACCTCCTCTAGCACACGATCATAGTCCTCCCTCAGCTCAGCAATTTGCCGTTCCTTCTCGTCAACTGCATTGGTCAGCAGGTTTTTCATGTTGTCAAACTTCTCAGCCGGTACCGTGTTGCCATGTTTAGTTTGAACCTCCTTCAACTGTGTTTCCATTTCCAGGAGGGTTTCTGCTAGTTCATCTCTCTCTGCAGACACAGCTCCTAGCTCTTCGCTCAACCTTTCGGCCTCAGCTGCTAGTTGGTTTTCGCTGCTCTTGTACTCCTCCAAGGCCTTCTCACTCTGCTTGAGGCGATTACGAACCCGACCCACCTCGGCTGAAGCACCTTCATACTTGGCCTTGATATCCTGGAGCTGGGCACGCAGCTCTTCTGTTGCCTGGCCTCCTAAGTGCTCTTTAACTGCGACCACGTGGGCTTGCAGCTGCTTCACCTTGCATTCAGAATCAAGCATCCTCTTCTGAACGTCCCCCAAGGCATCCTCTAGTTCTTGAACCTGCTGATCAGCCTGTTTCTGGATGGTTTCTCTGCTCTGAACCAGTTCTTGACACTCACGGTTTTTACGGTTCAGGGCAGATTGAAGCCGAGCCGTTTCTTCCTCCGCTGCTTGTTGCCTTCTCTTGACCGCCTCAAGTTCATGTCGGAGTGCATCGACCTCACCAGTGATGTCCCAGCCTACAGTGGGCTGACTCTTCTCTAAAGGTCTCGACAGTGAACGTGTCACAGCAGGGTTCTGGAGCATCTTCAGAGATTGAAGAGAAAAGACATTCAATAAATGTGTGTATTTGTGTGTATTAATGATACAAATACACACCTAATGAGACAAAATGATTATTCTTAGCCATTTTTATGGAAAACCAGTCACTTTATTGGAGAATAGTTGTTCATGGTACATAAGTTATAAATGTTGCTGAGAGCCAAAGACAAAACCATTTAGGATCTGAATATTAACAGATCTTTCAACACTGTATTCTTGACGTCTCCAAGTCATACAAAAGTTATCCACAGATAAAAGCTTACCTGATCAGAATCCAGGCTGTGAGCTTGTTTGACCAAAATGTTCTCTTTACCTGTTAAAAAAAGAGTTAAAACCATTTCACTCTCTGCAGGTGAAGTTCAAATTAATGTTTTCTACAGTAAATGTTCTTAATGTTTAAAGAAATGGAAGCAAGCCAACCTTTGATGACAGACTGCCCAGAGTAGTCTCCCTGTAAATGCATAGAAGCACATTACAGTTGCTTTTAACAACTCTTAAACAACATTTAGTACCGTTATCAATCCTGTAAACTATTGTGATACTAACGGCCGAAATACACCAGGCATGGATATGATGCGTCACGTAGGCAGGGGGGGAACGTGGTTTTTTACCTGCTGAGTTTTGCCAGTTTTGCAGCAAGTGATAACGCAGTTGGTTATGCAGGGTTTGGAAGTGCAGGCTATATTAACTGGTACAGAATTAATTAACTAGATTTAATTGATTTATTTAATTGTGCAATGAAAATACAATGCCTGGTGTATTTCGGCCATAACACTATATCGAACACTTTAACAACATTTATATATCTAAAACTTATTGTAAGGTTCCATATATTTATTCAACAGTTTCCTATAAAGACACTTATTTTTCTTTCCACTGACTTCTGTCTTGAATTTCTGGGACAAAACAACACAAATAAGTGTGGGAAGCAATTCATACTAAAGATATGTATGATGCTTGAATACAAATCAAAAAAATCTCAATTGTATGGATTTGAAGAGTATTAAAGCCTCAAATAAGTGATAAGATATCTATACAGTCACTGACCAAAGTGCTCCTGAGCTGGACCTTGACGGTCTCCGGGCCTCGTGCCCCGTCCTCTCTTTCTTTGGCACTGAGTAACAGCTTCAACTGCTCCTTCTGATTCAGTAAAAAGAAAAACAAAAGCATGAGTGAGTCGAAGAAGAGCAACTAAATATCCAGACATTTTCAAATGGTACATTAATAATTGGATAATGCCAAATACATGGGAGCTCAACAGTCTAGTTCACAACCAACAACTATTCATCATCATGCATCAAAAAGTAGTTTTTTTAATTGATATGATACCTATTTTTTAAATTATACTTAATAATATTCTTTATATCTTTGAGAAAGGCTCATAACAAAATCCTTTTAAGACACCATTTGGTAAAGAACTGTTGGTGCTCTGAGGGCTTTTGGTGCTAATACAGGTACTTCAAGCTTGACAAAGCTGTGGCATTGTCAAGGGTCTTGGAATTATCTTCCTGAGTGCTGCAAATATACCTTGCAGCAAAATTGCAGCTAAAGTAGAAGCTTTTAAGGCAGCAGAATAGTTGATGCTTTGTAATTTTCACAAATCGAGTTTTCATCTGAAGCAGGACCAGGCAATCCTAAAGAGAACATATCTGCTATATAGAGTGCCATACATATAGTATGTCTGTGAGTTATTTAAAGATAAGTATACATATAAGTAAAAAAAAAATCACTGGAAGAGTGCAGCCTTCCTGGCACAGCTGTTCCTTCGCATGAAGGAATATCTAAATCGTTATCAGGGACTACACAGTAATATAACTCTACATATTTATATATTTGTCAAAATGTAACCAGTCAGGTGCAATTTATTTGTATACAGCTTCACACCACAGCCATGGTGAAAGGTTTTTAATTAAAACAAATGTTCTTATTATTATTTAAACAATACTTAATGAGAAATGAGAAAATTAGTTATTGGTAGTGAAATCTGACTTATAGATCTGTGCAGAATAGCACTTAACAGTCAGGGCGTGAAGAAGAGAGCGCCAAACAGTCTTCAAAATGAAACAGTCTCGACAGAGAAATTTGTGGGATTCATTGATTTTCGTTTTAGTTTGTGTTTTCTTTCATTCCTTTTATAACAAGTCTCACACAGACGACAAAAACAGAGCAAGAGCTACTTTTTCTTTTTTCAGATTTTGTTTCAGGAAATAACGTAATTTGGATTGCTCCAGGATAACATGACCTTGACCTCTGAATGTTTAGTAGGATGTTATTCAGAGCTATTAAGTCAAAATGGAGTAGCATTTCAGACTGTACTAATCCATATCAGTTGTTTATCCTGTTTTTCCCTCCCCTTCAGTTCAACACAAACACAACATCAGTGACATCCACCCAAAATTTCAGTCTTTCTGCCTTTATGGCTTTTATATTTAGTTGCCAAGGATAATAATCTAAGATCGCTTGCATACTGCTCTGAGAACTGCCTTTATTGACCAACCTTTTATCATGTGTATCGACAATACTATCTGTGCAGGTTTCATAAATCAATTTTCTTTTCTTTTAATTTCATTCTTGCTGACAAATTTAAGATATAACTGAGAAAAATGTAAGTGTGAGGCCCAGTATGTCCAGGTGATCATTTTTGTTTTGTACCTCTTTTTGAATGTCTTCAACAGTCATCTTTTCCTGCAGATGAAAAAAAAAAAGAGATGCAAAAAAGTCAAAGGAGGGATTAATGCTTGGCAATTGTTCTGGCAGCTAATATAGAAGAATCTATTATATTTACTGAATGTAGTTGTCAATCGCTTACATGAGCAATTATTATTAAAAGCCTGCTCTGCCTAACCTGACGTGCCAGATGGTTTGTTAAACAGAACCATCTGAGAAGTCTTTCTGCTTCTGTACTGTTTGTTGTACAAACATCATTTAAAAAAAGACGTACATATTCTTCATGAGATGTATGATATTACTTCTCTGTATTGTAACATGTTTCAGTAATTTTATATAATTTTTACAGTATTAAAATTCATAATGGCAGTCTATGGGAGGAAGTGTCAAACTGAGTTGGAACCTTTGTCACTTTGAGACAAAGGTTGAGATTTTCTGCCATTTTGAATTTTTTGTAAAAACGTTTTTTTCTTCCATATTTCATCCAATCTTAATCAAACCTGTTTTCCTATTTAGAGCACCTCGGATACAACGGCCCCATTTGTTTTTCGATCACTTTTACCATTTTTGACGATTAGCTACCAAAGTGGAGTGGGCGTCAATGCAAAGACCAATTTCAACCAAATCCGGTCACATGTGCACAGAGGGCCTTGGAGTGAGCCAATAAAATTTCATGCAATTTCACCTCTGGGGGGCGCTACAAGCACGTTTACAAGAATAAAAGGCTTTAACTTTTAAATGAAATGCCTAATTTCAGCCAAAAGTGGATCACATGTCCACATCTGAGCCCCGAGTGAGCCTATAAAATCTTGTGCAATTTCACCGCCGGGTGCCACTACACAAATTTTGAAATAACTGCTTTTCTATTTACATTACAGGGCTGATACTTGGTACAGTGTCGCCCGTCCATCCGCTCCGCATATTAACACAAGAGACTGTTTGCGCCACCTTGTGGGGTTTTCTGGAATAGAAGGCTCTAACTCTTCAATGCAATAACCATTTCAACCAAAATTGGGTCACAGGCACACAGAGGACCCTTGAGCGAGCCTATAAAATTTTGTGTAATTTCACCACTAGGTGGTGCTACAGTTAACGCATATTTATAAATAACTGCTTTTCTATTAACATTACAGGGCTACACCTGCACCCCATGTCCATCTGCTCTGCATATTAACACAACAGACTGATTATGCCACCTTGTGGCAGTTTATGGCACGCTTTGACCTCAATAACTGTCTTCAAGACATCAAATCCTTGATAGCTGCAAACATTCTCCAGCTCAATGAGAATAAAATTGAAGTTATTTTATTTGGACCACAGCATTTGACCAACATTATTTCTCCTCTTCTTGGCCAATTAGCGTAATCTGTTAAATCACATGCAAAAAATGGAGTCATTTTTGATTCAGGATTGAAGTTTGACAAACAAATTAATCAGGTTGTAAAATTAAGTTTCATGCAGCTCTGTGTCATCTCCAAACTCAGATCAATTCTCTGTACCTCTGACCTGGAGAAAGTCATCTATGCCTTCATATCTTCACGCCTTGATTATTGCAACTCGTTATATATCACACAGTCTTGTTGCTGCCTGTTAGCTACAGAATTGATTTTAAAATTCTGTTGTTTATTTACAAGGTGTTAAATAGATTTACCCCCTCATTACAGAACTCCTATCCCCATATCACACTGTCAGAGAAGTGAGATCATCTGACCAAAGACTTCTGTCTGTCCCGAGATCCAGGACAAAGTGTTATGGGGACAGGGCTTTCTCAATTACTGCCCTAAAATTATGGAATTCTCTTCCTCCCACCATCCGATTCTCCCCCACTATTGAGATTTTCAAGCGTCATCTTAAAACATACTTTTATTCATTAGCCTGTAACTGTGACTAACTTAATCCAGCTCAGATTTTTTTTCCTGAAGTCTCTGTAAGTCTGCCTCTTCTTTCTCTTCTCTGTTGTTTTGTTTTGTCTTCCTCTCTGTGTGCTGGGAAGCACTTTGGATCAACTGTGTTGTGTGTAAAGTGCTATATAAATAAAGTTGATTTGATTTGACTTTTGCCTTTGCTTTTCGGCCTGTGACTTACTTCAGGGGGCAGCAGCGCCAGGTTACC
Organism: Scomberomorus guttatus; assembly: GCA_038419695.1. Lineage (NCBI taxonomy): Eukaryota > Metazoa > Chordata > Actinopteri > Scombriformes > Scombridae > Scomberomorus > Scomberomorus guttatus. The sequence continues at coordinate 29,930,464 of CM076445.1, read as the reverse complement.
AGCACACAAGAAATTTTTACGTTTTCTAGTTACCTTTATTATCTTGGCAGAAACATTGACCATAATATTACAATATGAAGACAAAAACGTGACTCAACTCATTATTATTATTATTATTATATTGGCTTATTTTCTACCCTCTCATCCACAGTACACCATATGTGCTGGCAAAAAGACAAACCAGCAGTAAAGAAGAGGCATGCCTTAAGTGTTTTACTAAACACTGTGTCTAGCTCTTGCTGTGTTAGTGTATTGTTTACCTGTGTGAGCTGCTCCTGTAGCATGCTGAACTTATCTAACAGGGCCCTCTGATCCTGTTGGTACTTCCTCAAACTTTCCTGCAGGGTGTCGTTTTGCCTCTCCAGGTCCTAAGACACACATAAAACCATGAAGCTTACAAACTTAAGCCAATCAAAAGCCTTTTCGCTGAAACTTATAATTTCTCACAACTTTATAGATATGGATGTCTTAATGATCAGTTTTGACTTCGGATGCAGAGAAAAGAATACTCCGTTTGAGTGAATTTTTGAAGTGAAGTAAATTTGCTTCTGAGTCTGTTACTACAACAATGTGAATGTGTGTGTTTGTGTGGAGAACTTATACTTACATGTATGATCTGATCCCTTCTGTTAGCCTCAGCTGCCTCTGACCGCTCCACTGAATGCTGAGGATAAGAATGGATCTTTTTTAGAGCCAGCTTTTGAAAACATAACCTCACATTTGGCAATGAAACACTCACTAACACTCACTAGATGGCAGTCATGTACAAGTGAGCAGCAACTAACTGAAAAATGAAGAAACTGTACTGAATGACACCAAGACAAAGAAAAATGTGGAACAGCTGGAAGAAAATACAGAAACTTGAGGTATTCTCACAACAGGCTACATGAGAAGTGGAATGAGAAGAAAAATGGCTATAGAAATGTGACATCATTGCCACATGTACAAATGGAGGTCCTCTAAAATATCTTTAGCATGGAGAAAAACAGATGCTTTTCTCTTTAAGTGCAGTTCAAGAGATGATGTGAGTCAATAAACTGAATGCTGCATGATTACCTGTCGCTTCCACTGTTCAATCTTAGCAGCCTCTTTATCTGTAACAAAACAAGGAAACAACAAGTTCAGATTTCATCTTTCCGCCCAAGCGTTACCTAGATTTCGCCAGATGCAGGTAAATGATTAGACAAAAAGCGTTTCTTGAAAACATTCTCAGGGAAAGGAATGCACACACAGACAAGATGCAAGATGCAAGTGCAAATAAGCATTCAGAAAAATATAATGAATGTTGAGGCTGCATGAGATAAGATATAAAAAAAACAGGTGTGTTGAGCAAGACCTAACTGACTGACTTTATGGATATAAACATCAGAATTGAAATCTAAAACATTTCAAAAATATTTTAACAAACCAATGGAAACTAAATGAAAAAGCATCAGGGCGCCTGAGTTTAAGTTATTTTTGCCAAACTGTGAAATAGTTTTCCAAAGTGTAGCTAAACACTGCCACGCAATTTCCCATGAGTCAGTGAACTGATGCTTTAAGTAACCTTGTAGCTAAAACATATCACATGTTTCTCACTATCTAAATGGCTCTTTACATTGAAAAACAGTATGTACATGATCGTCTTTAAAACAATGTAGCAACAACTTTAGGCAACTATTTTGTTAAGTGGAGTTTAAGATTTGCAGCTTTAAGTGAATTTTAAAACTTTACTATTTTTGCACAGCACTGCAAGGGCACTTCATTTGGCAGACATTCCTGCACCCATTTAACACTCATGCTAACAATGCTGTTGTATTTATTCCAAACAAATTGCTAAATGTCTCTTAAGTTCAGTCTCTGGTGGTGTATCGTCATTTCACCTCTGCTGGCTTTGTCGACGTAGCTCTTGACGATCGCAACAAGCTCCTGGTTCTTGCTGAGACGGGCGTAGTGAAATGCATCGTGACCCAAGCCGTCAACTGCCTTCACGTCAACGCCGCTCTTTAACAACACCTCCACCGCATCCTTACAGCCGTACTCACAGCCCAGAATGAGCGCTGTCCTGAGAAAAAGAATACATGTTGAGAATTAAAATGCGCAAAATAGAAATGTAAAAATATAACTATGCATTGAGCATTTAATTTATCTATCTATTCATTTATTTGGATCCCCATTAGCTTCCAACAATGTGGTTGCTCCTCCTGGGGTCCACCATAAAGAAAAATTACACACACAAAAAGAAAATCAACATTATTCAATTCAAGAGAAAAAGTCAACAATATCAGTAAGTGTTTTCAATAATCAGGTAGCAAAAGCTAACGGTTACAACCAAAGAAAAGTCAACACAGAAACATCTGGGCCAAAAACACACACCTATGTAGTTTTAATCAGCAGCTACTTGAAGAATGGTCTGTTTTTAATCAATTTAATATTCACTGGCAGCTGACAGACAGACGAAGATTCATGTAAAACAGTTTTCATCGTACAGCTTGTGGACTTGGAACAACCAAATGTCGTTGACTTAGCTCTTGAATCAAAACGTGGCAAATCAAACAATTTGTCCTGTTTTTTTTAACCACATCCAGATGTTTTATTACATTTTAAAAGACTAAAAGATTGTTTTGTGTTTTAAATTCTGCTGAAAAACCACAATAAATGACTAATGGAAAACATTATTATACACACTGTTATGATGCTAAATGTTAGATTAAACTGAAAATAGAGATTTTAAGATATTCTCAGGGACTCAGAGTGTATGTAATCATGACAATACTGCAACATATAGAAACAAGGCATGGATTTTGGTTCAAATGTTCACTAGCATCTTATTGCTGTTGTAATTTTCAATGTCTCCCTTTTCAAAAATGAATGTTTTCTTTCATTTTCTACTTTTACTGATATTTATTATCTGGCAACCCAAACGACACCATGAGGGCTGATGTCTCTTACTTGTTTTGTTTGTCCCGGATGGTGATATCAGCCCCTCGCTCCAGCAGGAGCTGACAGATGCGTGGATGACACATCTGGGTTGCCAGCACCAGAGGTGTCCTGCCATCCTGCAGAATAGCCACAGACATGCACATGAATTTACGTCTGCATCCAACCACATAATCACACACAGTTGTAACATAATCACAATACAGACCTATACAGTCCAATCCAAAGAATCTATTTGTCTCTCAACTCGAAGAAAAAAAAGGGCCAGAATCTTGAGAATTATCCAGTAAATAGACAGAATACTCCTTCAAGTGGACATGGTTAAGATTTACTGAATACCTTTTTGTGCTGCTCTAACTGACCGTAGATGCAGTTCATTACGGTCACTGACAAGGTAACAGCCTTTAAAAAGCATGGAAAATATAAAAAATATGTTTGAAGAGACCATTACAACACTCTGTGTGAAATGAAGTGAAATATCAATTCTCACAAAATCACTGGCATTCACAGATGCTCCACTGTCACACAGAAGTTTCACACTGGAGGAGCAGCCTGCCATGACTGTGGAGAAGAAAAAAGGGGGTACAAACTACAATCAATTCATGCCATTTAGAGCTGAAAAACACATGTATATCAACTCAGCTCATGCACAGGTATGGACCTGGGTGCATCAATTTGCTGAAAAGCTAAACAAATATCATTCAAGCAAGTGCCGTCTTTGAAATCAAAAGAATTTAAAAGAGAAATTACTTCTTTCTATGCTGGAACTATTTATTTATTTATGTGGTAAAATTGCTCTGTCAAGTGTCACTTAAAATATAATGCAAGAGTAGTGGCTTTTCAGGGTTATGTTCATTTTAAACTGAGTAAAATCAGTATTCTACTAGACTAGATTAGAACAGAGTAGAGTAATGTGTAGTGTAGAGTGAAGAATAGAGAAGAGCAGAGAGGAAAAAGTCTCACCAGCATCATGTAGAGCTGTTCTTCCTTGTAGGTCCACATTTCCAACTGGACAGTTGTGCTGTTGAGAGTAAAACATGCGTTGGCACAATAGAATAAAGCGAAGTAAATTTATTTCACTAGTGCTGAAAGGTCCCTCATAGAGCTACTGGGGTGTAGTGAAAAATATCTGTAAGAATACAATTTATAATGCATCTAATCCCAATAAATAAACTTTTATGTCATTTCAAACAGGCATTTTTTAAAACTATTTCTGGTGGTTTTTGGCCTTTATTACAGACAGGAGTTCCCTGTAGAGTTTTTGTCCTCTAGTAATGCTTCGGAGCAGTTTGGGGGTCCCTGTTTTGTTTGTTTTGTGATACACGTTCCTCCCAATGGTTTCACATTATTCCAATGATCTACAGGTGGCGGTAATGCGCCAAGAAATGCAGAGAAGAAGAAGGTGGGTAGCTAGTAAACAATGCAGGATGAAAAAAAAAAAAAAACAGCTTTGTTTTAGACCTTAAGGACACACACACAGTGAGTTTTGGTGAGTAACACTCAATGTAGTAAAACTCCACAGGGCAGCTTTAACCTGTAAGTCACATGTGGAAATGGAAAAATATAACCGTTTCAGCAATGGGGGGGATTTCAAGTCTGTCCTGAGATATCATTGATCTGATTTCTGATCACTTAAATTCAATTAAAATAAATATATCGAATTATTTTGATTAAGAATAGTGTGAAAGTACGGTGCAATTCTCCCATTCTTTAGGGAAATGTGAAACAGAATGTAAAATAATGTTTTTTAATAATGTTAAACCAAATTAGCTTAATTTGATGGTTGACTATATGGCATTTCAGAGGTGATGTGAGCAGATGGCTTATTTTACAAGGATGCAAAATTTTGTCAATCTTCCCAAAAGAGGGGATGGCATCCCATCACAAATAAAACCCTGGATATAATTTCTATAAAAGTAATCTGTAGTTGCGAAAGAAAATGTGTCAAAAGAATTTATTGTCAGTGGTTGGCAGTGGAACCTGAGAGGCAACAGTGGGCAGGTCATATTAGGCTAAGTGGCGCTGTGCTGATATGCCTGTGACACATCTACACAGTCAGTCAGCTGGTCAGACACCAGCAACTGTACCACTGTGGTGATGAGGGCCTGCTATGAAAGCCTTGAGAACTCAATGCTAACAGGGCCCTGATGTTGCTGGGTAAAGCTTGCAAGCGAGCTCTGGCCCCCCACTATAAAAACCCAACTCTCTCTAGCAACAAGGGCCAAAAATTAGCAGCACGCTCAAATGACAAAGCGAACGGGCGGGGGATGAGCGGCAGAGGGAGCTGACGGTAAAGTATCAAGGGGGGAAATCCTATACCTCAAGGGTTTCGGCTGACGAAGGGAGATTGTGGTGGTGGTGGGGGTGAGAGTGTTGGCATCCAGCTGCTATGTCTGGCGTGATGACGGCACCAACAATGGACGGCAGGTTTGCAGGAGGGTAGGCTTGTCAACACCGCTGACAACCCTCTGCCAACAGCCGTGACCTCCGTTAGATCACTGCCATGCGAGAGATGGAGGCGGGGGGAAGACTATGACGCTATGAGGGCACAATATTGCAGAGATTGCCCCTTCATTGTGAACACATAAATCCTCCAGTGGGGCACGGTGACTCAACAGGGCCTACGGTTGACCAATACGGAGTGGGCTCAGCTGCCAGAGCCGTTTGGCAATAATTATTGAAAGGAGCTGAAAGGGAAACTGCTCTGACTGGCCAGTGACTGGAAAGCTGCCCTGTGAAACACACACACACAATAGAGTGTGCAAATACACAACACACAAACATGAGTAACTAAAAAAAACTAACTAAAATAGAAAAGAACATGCACTTTACCTGCAAGAGTTTCTGCACACACAGAGAATGTCCATTTCTTGAAGCCAGATGAAGAGCGTTTTTACCTGAAAGTGATAAATGCAGCAATCAGATAATAAAGTAAATTAACAATCTAGGGTAGCCAATCTATTTTTGTACGCCATAATGAATGGTACAAATATTATTTTACTGTACGTATGACTCACTACGTCTGTATCACTTGATCCCAACAGCTGCCATACAAACAATATTATGCTGTGACAAACCAGCATACATGTAAGTCATTCTGTTGATCAGGTGATGCTAAAATCCTAAAAGTTTACTGCGCTTCTGCCATCGCAAGACACCAAAATACTGTAGGCACTATGAGATGAATCAGTGCATCAGTTACTAAGGAGTATTAAATAACAATTGTAGTTTTACATCAAGTCCTTTTTTGTTATTATGTCAGGGAATTCAATTTCCCGACCACCCAGTAGGGTTCACTAGTCCTACGTCAAGAATTTGATCCCTCATCAGCTTCTCATTTGTTAACATTATCTAATTGTGCTTGCTGGGTGCCCTACCATACTGGAACATATAAATATTTGAGTAGAATTCCAATATCACATCTGAAAGGAAATAAGTATCTAAATATCCCACTTTGGTATTGGTACTTTTAATTTGTGTGAAACTATACTTGGGGGTTTAAGAACTGATTTCTTAAGCTACTCTTTTCAAATTTTCTTTGTATCTATTGACATTATTTAGATTGTTAAGACCAATATACCATTAGTCAGTGAAGATGCTTTCAGACAGCGAGCACTAATATTGCAAAAATCAGGCACATCCTGTTTCAAAAAGATGCAGAAAAACTAGTCCGCACATTTGTTACTTCCAGGCTGGATTATTGCAATTCCTTATTATCAGGCTGCCCTAACAAGTCTCTAAAGACTCTCCAGCAGGTCCAGAATGCAGCTGCACGTGTTCTGACAAAAACTAGAAAAAGAGATCAGATTTCTCCCATTTTAGCTTCTCTGCACTGGCTCCCTGTAAAATCCAGAATAGAATTTAAAATCCTTCTCCTCACCTACAAAGCCCCTAATGGTCAGGCACCATCATATCTTAAAGAGCTCATAGTACCCTATTACCCCACTAGAACACTGCGCTCCCAGAGTGTGGTTCCTAGAGTCTCCAAAATTAGAATGGGAGGCAGAGCCTTCAGCTATTCGGCTCCTCTCCTGTGGAACCATCTTCCAGTTTGAGTCTGGGGGGCAGGCACCCTCTCTACATTTAAAAGTAGGCTTAAAACTTTCCCCTAGTTATGCTGCTATAGGCCTAGACTGCCGGGGGACTTCCCATGATGCACTGAACTCCTCTCTCCTCTTCCCCCTCTCCATATGTTTGCATTCATGTACCACTAATGCATGTTACTAACTTGGCTTCTTCCCCAGAGTTTTTTGTGCTTTCTTGTCTCACAGGTTCTTATGGATCAGAGTCATGGACCTCCTAGTTATGGATTGCGGGCTTCCATGGACTGTGGCTGCGGGGACCCCATGCTACTGTTCTGCTTGACACCCACGCCTGTTATTATTATTATTATTATTATTAGTCATATTTCTATTATTATTATCATTGTTGTTATTGTTTTTATTGTGTTTCTGTGTCCCTCTCCCCCCTCCTCTTTCTCTCTCAACCCAACCGGTCGAGGCAGATTTTTCCTTGCTGCTGTCACCATGTGCTTGATCATGGGGGAATGTTGGGTCTCTGTAAAATAAGTACGGTCTAGACCTGCTCTATGTGAAAAGTGCCCTGAGATAACTTCTGTTGCGATTTGGCGCTATGTAAGTAAAATTGAACTGAACTGAATTGAGCGCTTCATCTCTGCCACCCACCGATGTCGATGTTCTGTATTTTAAATGGGTGGCAGCAGGACACAACTCCACCACAGAAGCAACAGTCAGTACCATGCTGCTGCTATCCACCTACTCTAACCTCCTCATTAAGCCAAATAGAGCAGGCTGTGGCTTTAAAAGATTGTCAGTATGATACAATTAATATAGCAATCAGATCATTAAACTTTGAAAACGATTTATCTTCTTTGACATTGGTTCACTGCTGGTAAAGAGGTGTATAATTCAGGGAACTCTGATATCAGTAAAATTACCAGCTATATTGCTTTGACTCTAAGGTGTTTCTCTGGTTGCCATGGACACATGGTGTTGAACCATCATCATCAGATGGCAGCGGCAAATAATTGTGAGCATTCTTGAGAGTGCCAGCCACCCGCTGTCTGATTGCCACCGATCTTGATGGAAAGCTGCCATTGTGTTTCACTGGAAAAAAAATGGAGGCAGCAGCGGCAACCACTTACTGTCTCAACGTATCTGTAGTCATGCAATTCATATGGAAAAACTTCAATATTCATACCCTGAGATGGATATGGCAAAAATGCAAAACTTTTATGAAAACATGATACAGGTTAAAGTACTTAAAAAAAAAAAAAAAAAACAATCTAATTAGACCAGGAAGCTACTTCATAGCAACAGGAGTAATTGTAATTTGCTGCTTCCAGCTTTGCACTCTCTGACTGAACCTTTTGTCTAAATTGTTTCTGAAAATGGGGTTGTATCTTTTGCTGATTATTCAGCCCAAATAATTATGCTGTCATAATGAAGAAAATGAGCACATTTGCTGCTGAGCAGCACTCTGTGTAGTAGATTAATAGAAACAGTTCACCAAAAACACCAATTTTCTGTCCAACACATCTCTCACATCTGTGTCATCTCATCTTACCGCAAAACAGACAACGTGCTCTGGCACCAAGTACCTTAACGTGCATGAATTGATCATCAGACACAGGACCAATCACCTACATAGAAATTACATCACACCTACAGTACAGTATGTGAGACCAACGTGCACAGTGTTGGATTTCTGTTATTCATGGCAATATAACACACAAGCACATGCCAAAGACAATGTAGGCGGTCAATGTCTAAATAGTACACTGTGCTTCTTTGGCTGTTCAAGTGTTTGCCAAATGTAGGTCAACACATGCTCTGTTTGTAAAGATACATTCAGCTAAAACTAATTCAGTCTAATGCAACAGCCCTGCAATAAATCCTACATGCATGAAGGTTATAATGTTCTGTTATTGTTGAAACTGTTTTAGAGAGTTGTTGATTTAGCTTTGGAAGCTGTAGATTGTGCTGCTGTTGAATTGTATTATGCTATACTGAGAGGTTAGGGTTAGTCTCAGTATGTAAACATAGCATCAGCATCAGTCTGCTGCCCCCCAGAACTCACCAGTAGCATCAGTTGCAGTGATGTCAACATTGTGTCCCAGGATGAGATTGAGACAGTCCAGGTGTCCTCGCGTTGCAGCCAAATGAAACCTGGAAGACAAGAAGAGAGATGGAGAAAATATCAGCTAGGACAGACTGGCAGGACGTGAGACAGCAAGGAGTAGAGAAGGGCAAGTGAAAAAGGTGTTAAGGAGAGGGGTGGGGGTGGGGGGTGGGGGGTGGTGAAACCTAAGGACAAGAGAGAGACTGCAAATGGACGCCTGGCTCCTTGCTATCAGCAACATCAGAATTCTGGAGGCAAACAACAAGAAAACTCAGGGTCTGTAATGACTCTAAGGCAACCAGAGGGATACATGAGTGCAGTGTTTTCATATCAGCTTTTGTATACGTGAGGATGCCATTGAAGTGTATTCATTCATTCATCAAATATTAAAAAATGGCAAATTACTTGTAAAAAAGGCTGCACTTTAATGTTTTACTTTCCATCTCTCCTAATCTTTGTTGAGGTGCGATTGTTTTGTCAATTTCATGTTTAATTGTCAGAAAGTCATTTGTTGATTTGTGCATTTGTTGATTAAACACCTACTCAATTAAGCATGTGCTTGCCAACATGTCTTTAATCATCACGTTTGACTGGAAACATTCCTGTTCCCCGTCTCTGATTTAACCCACTGCAGCACTGCTGCCACTAGCCATGAAGGTCTGCAAAGCACTTGTGTGTAAACCAATCTCAGTCTGTCACCCATCAAGTCACATGAACCTGTTTATACACTAACCCTGAGGTATCTGCCAAGGAGACAGCTAGGCTGCCACCTCAACACTGGCGCGGGTATTAAAAGCCGTGTTGATGGCCAGGAGATGCTGGTTCTCTGGGGAGCAGTGGAGGGTCATGACCTCTTGGGGCAAACAGCAGACAGGAAGCAGAAAAGAGCTATCCAAGTTGGGGGGTACGAGTGATGTGACTTGCCAAGTGCAACTGTTCATGAGCCACGGCATTTTCCAGAAGGTGAATGCTTCTGAACAGTCAAAAATACATAGCTGAAAAGATAGTAGTGGATAGTGGTTGTGCATTTCCTCAGGACTCTCTGTATTCACACACTCTCACATGAATAGTCATTCCTTATTCATATCTCAAAGAAATAACAGCAGCCAAGATCTTTTAGACTAAAAATCATGTAATCGAAACTGTGGAAAACAAATGAAATGCAGATGTTTTTTACCCAAACCTTCAAGGAGACTTGCATGCAATCAAAATAGTCCACATTTCCTTAGATAAAATGGTAATAGCATGGTCAAATGGACAAACCAGCACATGTCTGACATTGACCAAATACAAAGAATTTACCCTGTGGAGGTACACACTGCTACCCAGCTGCAGACCTCAGTAAAATGGTTAGAGATACATTTTGAGAGAGTAATGGGTCTGGCTTTAAGAGAACACATTCAGCTATGTCATTTCAGCTTCACACCTGCTCCTTGGGCGGCTTTCAGGTTGACAGTCTATAGGATATGGTTGCTATTTTTAGAGAGTAGACAGGGAAGAGTAAACCAGGGAGTATATGCTGGTAGCTGAACCATATATGATGTGTGTCTCTAAAGGCACAACAGTCAAAGCACTGTGCCTGCTGAAGCTTCAAATACTTCTTTGTTCTAACACTGATATGAATTTATATTGCTCTGAACATCTAACTGTAGCTTGCACTGTGGAGTCCATACCCTGACATTTACATTTAACTGGGCTCCATCTCAACTCAGAAGTACATTGCCAGTTTTTGTTGACATTTTCTGATTTTGGACTGATATTGTAGTTCATGTATTACAAGCAGAAAACTAGAAGCCTAACTTTACACTAAATCAAATTACTGTGTGTAATGTGAAAGGGGTCACCCACATGGAAATTACACATAGCTCTGTAGTTCTACAGGGCTTTTCTAGCCTATTTTAGCTCAATGTTTTGGTTTTATAGCCCCAACTTACTTTATGATTCAGTCTGACTGCTCTCATAAAGGTGCTGTTTCCAGAGAACAAGCTCTAATAAATCCACAACATGCTACACCAGCACCAAACAGCACACAGGCAGAAAGCAACTATCTGGTGAAGACAGCTGAACATGTAGCTAACTAAAGTCTCAGACATCTTTCTCAGGAGTTGGTTGAGAACAAAGCAGAGCTAACAGGAGAGTGAAATAAGAACTTAAATTCATCAGGTGGCCAGAAACAGGACTGTAGACATACTGAATGTTTAAATAATGTGTCTGTCAGCCTATATTGAAGTTATTTGCCCCCTATTGGCTAAAAAAAAACATTAATACAGCTTAAAAGAAAACACTCATTCTCATGAACATTTTCATTAAGTCCATGTTTGCTAATCTTTTGTTTTCCAGGATTTTTGTAACCTGTTGCACCAGATGGTTTGTTACACAGAACCATCTGAGCAGTCGTCCATGGAAACTGTTTGGAAAAGGGCAGGCGCTTTCAAAAAAATACTTGGCAGGTGATTAGATCTTCTATCACCGTCTTACCTTGCGAGGCAGCTGGATTTGCGAGATCACAAGATAACGCAAGAACCCTCATAGGATGCAGATTGGTCTGAACCACTGGTGGTTTGGGTACAAGTGCATGAAGCCTGACGAGATGGATTCTTGCATGATCTTGTGAAGTTTTTTGACAAAATATTGACAAAAGAAGGCACATAAACGCCTTGGTATTTTGCAGCTGACTTGAAATTCTGCATGTCAGGGCTTCCCACATGCATATATACACTAAATACTACCAATAGTCCTGCACCTCCGCACTTGATGGACTGGGAAAAAAAAAAAAAAAACTGCTTCTATGCATTGCCTCTGTGCACTGCCTGTTGGCACCTACGTGTTATCGGACTCGAACTTAGCTTTATGGCACTTACTCGCGTTGTTCTCTCCTGACTAGATCCTTGCTTGTGTTGTATCAACTCTCAGATGTACGTCGCTTTGGATAAAAGCGTCTGCTAAATGAAATTGTAAATTGTAATTGTAAATTGTATTAACAACACTACCATTTTGATGTTGATTGGGATAGATAACATTTCTCAAGCAAGATTCAGTCTTTGTCATTCACTTTTTGTTTTACAACAAAATGAATGGCACGGACTGGCTGTGCTGTGGTTCGGAAATACACCTTTGAGAAACTCACATGTGGTCTATTAAATAATCAATAAAGACAAAGTATGCATTAAGTGTTATAAATGGAGTAAACATAATTAAAAACAGACTTGTCCTTTAAATTAGAAATCATAAAAAGTATATTCTCAGCATGTCCTCAGTCTGTCATTATATCAAAGTCACGCCACTGTGAAACTCATACTTATGCTATTTTTATTGTTTAAAGATACCTGAGCAAAAATTCATCACTGCTAATCCTAACAAACAATGGGCACGCAGCAGTATCTTTAGTCAGTGCCAGTTTCATGATGCAGGGCTAAACGAGTGACTGTCCCGAATGGTGGATTTATTTTGCTGCTAAGCCCTTGTCAGCTAGCTATCACAACTGCACAGAATGAACAGGTGTGGTGGGTGCACTTACCTCACTGGGATCCAGCTAATACTACAGCAGAGATGTAAACTGTTTACTCAGCTGGAAACCTCCACAGGACAGTTAGAGCTAAATTCATTAGCTGGACACAGTGGGGCTAATCCAGGGCACACCAAATTATATATTGAGGGTAACAGTTTGTAATTAGTTTCCCCACAGAGGTCCTTGATAACAAGGGATCGCCATTCGACATTCCTCTGCTTGCTGTTGCAGCGGCCAGGATGCCATACTGACACGTGTTAGTCTGTGTGTGGCCCACTGAACTATAAGCAGACTTGCTGAGTTGTGATTGTGGTTCACTTTTTGTTTTGGGCAGACTTGGCAAAAGCATGACCGCTTTCCCTAAATGTTAAGAAAGTGTGATGTGTTGATTTTATAGTCAACTAGTTCTGGTTCGTGCATATGCAGTAAGTCACTGTGCGTGACTGTGTTTGGGTACAATAGCCTCTAGTCTGTCAGTTCAGAATTTGCAGCCGGGGTACTGGATTTAGTTCTGATGAATTCTAGCACCTTATTATGAGACCAGGCATTTATCAGGTTGTGTGTATAATTGTGTTTATTTACATGCGCGCGTGTATACAATCACTGGTCCGTGCAATGGTACCACGAGAGAATTTCACACACTGCTGAAAATACTCTGCACCTTTGCTTCTGGGATCTGGTGCTCCATAACCATATGCTTTATGCCTAACTAAGCCTTTGTCAAAATAAACCTGAAGCACAGGCCAGAGACCAGCCACTTCTTCATATATCTGGGATTAAACTGAGGGCGCCTGGCTTCCCAAAATGCTGGTGTTGGAATCTGGTTAAATTTAGGGAAGAAAACAGAGTAACAACTTTTTTTGACAGTTCAATTCATTGTTTTCAAATGATGTGGCTATTACAATCATTATTAGGACCTGTAGATATTTCAGCTAATCAAATCCCCCACCCACCCCCTGTGCCCTCCCTATCCTTCTTCTAATGATACCTAGTTAAGGGTGTCAGTCCAGCTCTTTGCACAAAACCCCCTAAAACCAGAGGTTTCCACTGAAAAATCTTACCATATAAAACATGGTCTTTCAAGATGTCAACTGATCCCGATTATAGCCTCCAGCTGGGCCTTAATTTATTACTTGATGTTGCAAGCACCACAGTGGATCTGATCTGAATTTGCAGGGAGTCATTTCCTGTGGGGACTATACAAACAGCCCCTGGCCAATGTGGTCAAGCCTCGAGTGGCCGAAAACATTCTTTATACCAACTCCCACAATGACCTCCAGAGACAGAAAATGGGAAATTTCTGGATATAAAAATGGAAACAATAATATGCAACTGCAATACCATTTTATGCAGGGCAGCTGGATGAAGGTTTAAGGTTGAAATGTGCAATAGGGTCTCCATAGCCACCAGAATTTCAGGAGAATTGTTTTTGGAGGGTCAGGCAGGGAGACTTGGCATTGACGTCATAAAGGGAGGTAAGAGGCAAAACTATTTTTGAGTAAGTGACCCACTTGTAAAGGAATTCCAATCTACAGACTCTTTATCTGGGAAAGAGAGTCAGGAATCTGTGCTGGGGAGGCTTCTACAATGTTTGGAATTTGAGATGCTCAGCATGTTTAGATTAGCAAATATTCAAAAAAGCCTTTGCATACTGTACAAGGATGTATGTGTGTTGTTTGTGTGTGTATATGTATGTGTGTGTCTGTGTTTACTCACGCAGAGCGTCCTTCCACGTCGAGCTTGGTGGGGATGATGCCCTTCTTGCCGAGAACAGCAGCCACCTTATCCACCTCGCCTCGTTCCACTGCCTTCATCAGCCGATCATCATACTTGTTCCAGTCTGTGTTCTGACAATAATGATAGTGAACTATCAGACATACAGTATCTTTAACAGGACTTCTTAAACAAATAAATATGTTACCAAATACATACAGTGGCGTAATACATGTAGAGCATTTGTTTTCAAGTTATTTTAGTTGACTAATAAATACAACAGTGACATATGAAGTCAATTTCTGACACAAAACCATCATGATAGAAAGGCTATTTTTCCTTTTGTGATACAAAAACAAATTTGAGTGAATGCAGAATGTGCCAAGAATGTGTTGTACTGCAGTTCTACTCTGCCCATGACTGATGGAAACAAAGCATGGGAACAGAATACTCTTAAGGCACACAGGAGCCTCTGGGAAGCACATTTAAGTGGGGTGCTTGGAACTGGAGGTCAAATATGAACAGAGAACACAAGCAAACAAGTTAAAACCTCAACCACAAGCAATGTACACAACAGCAACACACTGAAACTAAATTATAAAAAATATCATTATTAAGCACATTATTTGACAACATGTATAATATACTGTAGTTGTGAAGCAATTAATGAGTCACCAAATTGATCCACCATTGATAATTGTCCCAATTGATCCATTTGCCAAAGGCAGTATTCCTTCACGGCATTAACACTTGGTTGAAGCACAGCTCAGTTCAATCAATTTGTAGATGAAAGCACATGAACAGTAACAAACAAACAGTAACCTGCAAAAAAATGTTTTTAGTGACAAACTGAAATTATCAACAATGAATACCTACAAAGTGCATGGAGGTGCATTTCAGCCAGCGGCTCATCTTGGGTGAGTGGAGCTGGTCCTTGCACCGTGCTACCGAAAAGGTTGCCAGTGTTCCGGTTTACAAAAGCAAAAGTAGAAGAAAAACAAAGTGTATAAAAAAAACCCCTGTCTCTCAGTGCACTCAACCAGTGAGCGCGAAGAAAAACGGGTGAGAAGACAACAGGGTGACAGTTTGTATTGCAGTGGACGTCCTCTTATGGAAGGCTCAACTAGGAGTTTTCCTCACTTGAGGAGGAGAAGTTCACTTGGCAGGATTTTCTAAGCATTCCTGTGTTGCTCACAGGCTCTGCCTGTAAGTTCATCACTGCACAGCAGTTTAGTTGATGGTTTAAGGGAGAAGAAGGAGGAGTGAAAGAGGAGGAAGGAATGGAGGTGGAGAAGCAGTAGGGCCAGCCCTGCCAGCCCTGGGACCTGCCCTGGCCGGCAACTGCAACTCCTCCTCTGGGGGAAAGTCAGCTCAGCCTGGCTATCTCTCACCTCCACCAAGTGTCTTCCCCTCTACTCTCGCCTTTATCTTTAAATCATCTGTTCTGTCTTCTTTTTGTTTTGATACTCCTCTTCGTCTCTGGACTGTTAGCTACTTGCTTATCAAGCTGAACTAAAGAGCTTCTCTCTCTTTCCCCTCTTCTCTCTCAGTGGTCTCAAGCGTCTTCACCCCACCAAATGACAAGGTCAGTCAGGCTCAGTGGGGTAAATATGTGAGCTCTCCCAGGTTTAAAATATCACCCCCTCCCTGGTAAACAGCGGTGGTGCAGACAGCCCTGCAGACTGGTTACCTCTTTTTTTTTGACCCTCCAACCTTTCTGTAGTGACTGATAGGAAGACAGGGGCTAAGAATACATTCTGGACATGCCTGCATGATGAGTAATGGCTTTAGTGTCCATCACCACTGCCAGCATGAAACAAGGCCAGCCAAAAAGACCTTGCTTACATTGCCACCCCCAACCATGCTCCCTGCTTGCCTCCATCTGAAAATATTAATGTCAGAGGGGGATTATGGTTTTCACATTTGAAGTGGTCTTGGCACTGACCCTTACAGGACAGTGGTGGGCCAAAGGCTGCTGTTAACCCATCCATCTAAACAGGGTGGTGTGGCTCCAAAGCCCCCTGATCCTAGCTGCACGGTAGCAAGGTTAGATGTCAGCCTTTTTACAACCAGCTGTCTGAGACTGCAGCCCCACCACAAACAACTACGTTGCCTCTTCACTTACGCCAACATGGCAAACACTGCAAAAGTACAACTTTCACTTTTATTAGGTAAAACATCAGAAAAAAAAAGGTAAATAACAGCGATGCAATGAAGAAGGGTTAGGGGGGACCTGTTTAATTTACACACTGCATCAGCTCCTTGTGGGCTCATGTTACTGTCCGCTGCCAGACTGGCGTTAACAGAGCAGCACTGATATCCACAAACATGCAAAAAGACCTCCTCCACATGACATGTCATATGAAGAAGTAGGTGTCAACTTACGAAAGCTGCTCGCCCTAGCATGGAGACAAAGGCGCCAAAATGGCACCTAGCCACGCGGCATACTGTATATCAGTCACGTAAATATCTCTCATGGGTGTGCTTGTGTGTGTGTGTGTATTTGTTTGGGAATCTGTTTATGTACTAGTTAATAATAGGGCTGTTAGCAAGCAAGAGTCACCACTGCAGTAGTCACTCACTTTCAAGGAGAGCTGGGTGATCGACACATTCAGATACCATGATAGGTTTAACAAGGATAACTTTGTCATATTGATTATTGATGACTACTAAAATATTTAGTCCAAACTAAATGTGATTGATATGGTCACTGAGAAAAACATTTCATTTGTGAATATGATGCCCATTAATCTTTTTACTCTGAGTTACTCTGAGCAGTGAAAGGATCCGAACATGAATTACTAAACTGTAATGCAGCCTCTGAGACCAGGAAAGATGAGAACTGCAACACATGATGATATCTAGTTTCATATAATGACGTCAATGAATCTCCCAGCTTTACTTTCAACCACTGGAAGGGAACCGTGATGAAATAATGATAGAAAATTCAACCACATAAATATTTTGTACTTTCAAGTAAATTACTGAGTTAAAGCAACATTAAATCTAATGTGATTTTTTTGTACCGAATACATATTGTGATTTATTTATTATTTATTTAAATGAACATTTTGTTTTTACTCATTTTAAAGTTAGATCGTAACATTGACATAAGATGATTATGAGCATGCTTTTGTCATCAGTAGGGAGTAGGGGTGTTTGCTTTGATTATGTTTTAAATAAGTAAGTGCAGAGTAGTTCATTTAGATTTGATACTTTTTTCTGTTAGATAGACCTTTGGGAAAAACTCTAGTTAGGAGTCATCTTTTCTGACATTTATTTCTTTGTTCTAGCAACTCACAGGCTGTTTTCCTTTGTAGCTTGCCTCTATTATTTACAAGATGATTTAAAGTCACTCACAAATGTGTTTTGCTTATTGTTACTTTATTTGTACGTTTATGTTATGCATGAAATATAGGAGACATCTTGTGTGTACTTTAACTTTAAACTAAATCATTGTATTCAATGAGGGAGAAGGAGTAGATGTAATTTTAAGAATTTTTAACAAGGTAGTTGAACTTTTTTGTGGAAAAAACATATCAGCCACAAATTATTTAAAGCAGAGTGTTTTATATGTCTTTAAACATGTCTGGAGGGGATCTTTAATTTCATTTGCTAACATGATTGTGAAACTTACAATAAATAAATTAAACTGCCAATTCAATCTGATTTTACATTGCTTCCCTTTCCCCTAGAGAGCTGGGTTGTAACCGCTTACAATCGTATCACCTGGTCTTCATCAGCGGATTGGAGTTTGCTCAGGTGTCATGCGGGTAGATGACAAGGTAGTAAGTTTGCCTTGTGTTGGGATTGTTTTGTTAAACCAGTATTTCTAAGATCAAGATTGAACTCTGATCCTTAACTAGATTGTTTTGATCATTTGCCATCAAGCACCTAAAGTAGTTTAGTTACACTGCATCCTTGGTGATGTGATGTCTGAATGAAAGATATATTCAGCCCTAGCTGCGTGCAACAATGAAACGTTACCTAAACTTTCTATTTTAACACGGTGACCTTAGGGACAAAACATCACCTGACACTATGAGCCAAGTTAGGCCTTTACCTTTCCACACACATTATTCTTGGTGTCTGCCTGAAATATTATCAGAGGCTCCTGTCATCTTCAGTTCAGGTTTTCCATAACTTTCTACAAGCTGTAATTCTTTCCAACACCTAAGTTTCCTGCCTCTCTCAGCCCCTGGCCAGACTAATGGGTCTCTAATGTCTTGACAGATGAAATCATCAGCAGGAAATATCTCACTGGTCATCTGATAAGGCTGAGGCCAAGACCAAAACATAAAGCTATATGCCAATATGTTAAATGACACTGGTGTCCATTGCCAGACTGCAGTTACTGATATGGTTTCATAAGATTATGACAGTGAGGATGATAGTTATCGCAGGAGACATCTTTGAAGAGACATTATGTCATGAAATGTCAATCTCTGACATTTTATTGGAGGGCTACATAGATATTTGGAAGAGCAGACCTTTTGCAGTGCTTACAACTTCTTTCATTTGATACTTCAAATGAAGGATAAAAGAATGTTTCAAGATGATGTGTGATTTTCTGTCATTTATATACTGTAGATTGTTTGTGCATGCCCACAGACGGCTGTCTGTTCTGTAGCCTTTGTTGCTAAGATTGTTCACGTTGTCCACTCTCATATTTCTGAACTAATTTGGATTCAAACATATATGTATGTATTTGAGAAGTTTATATTTTGAGTGAACAGGAAAAAGAATTTAAATCCAAATACTATTGTTTATGTAGCCTCCCAAGCTGCTGGAAGTCTGCCAAGGGGCAGCTTCTGGAAGCTGGCCAATCAGAATAGAGTGGGTTCATCGGGAGGGGGACCTTAATGTGTCTAAACTGAGGGGCGACATAAAGGACCATTATAAAATAAATATAAACATATACCTGGAAATGTATTTCAATGCGTATTTCAATGTCCTTAATCTGGCTGAACAGCGCAGGATGCATACCAATTGATAAATGACTACAAGAAACGACAGTAAACTTTATCATTTTTGCAACACTCATATACTCACACTCATATAAAATATACCAGAGTAATGATATCACAACACCCATGGCTTATCTTTACAACTGAAAGAGAGTTAATAATATTCTGCTTGTACAGCTGCTTTAAAGGATTAAATTTTGTTGAACTAACAGCTCATCTGAATGTCCAAGTTTATTTATAATGTACGGTATGATTTATTAGACAATTACTTAACATACCAAATACTGGGAAAAAAAATAAACAAATAAGATTTGACTTAAACCAGTTCAAACAAACTACAGGTGAAAGAAGAGATGTTTAGATGGTCCCGATCACTTTTCAACACCAAGCACAAAATCATTACCTTTGGCTTGTGAACAGGCCCAAACAGGGCACCAATCACCAGTTTATATTTTTATATCCTATCCTCAGAGATACCCGTTTGTGACATTAACATAGCTGCATGCAGTTTGAATATCTCAGTGACAAGCTGATTTATTGGTGCAATATAACCTGGCAGTGAAAAGCCAAAACTCTAGCTATGTCAGCGTTAATGAGAGCCATAAGAGCAAGCCCACATACCAGCAACAGTGCCACAGAAATCTCTAGAAATTATGTGAGTCACAGCTGTTACCCAAGATGGCCACAGTGGTTATCCATTAGGAAACAAGTGAACATGAAAGAAAGAGGGTTGATTGCTTATCAAAAACATGTTTTGTTTTCTGAGTCAGTCCTAAAATAGCTGCTGAGGAGTTGACAGCAGCTAATATTAAATCAGTGGATTGTTGATAAATACTCGCGACTCCTTCCTTCCTACTGCCACATTCAAACAAACAGCAGGGATTTTTTGGGACTGTTGTTAGCGGTATGGGGTTTTACACCCTCCACCCTCCTCAATCTCACCCCCTATAATCTGTGAGCACAGACTTGGGCATGAAGTGGTGGACTGTGCAACTGTCTGGGCATGTCGAGTGGAAGTGAAACCCCTCAGGGGCAGAGACAGAAAGGGTTGGGGGAGGAGAGAAAGAGACTGAATATGTGAGATGAACAAATGTGTAAAACAAGTGGAGAGGTGAGAAAGTGACAAGATACAGCATGCCTGCAGTCAATATGTCGATATGGGACAGGTAAGTTGATGCTTCAGAGTCCCTCCTCTAGGACAAGTCCCCACTGATGGTTCAGGCCAGGTGTCCAGAGGAAAGAGGCACCCTGTTTTTGGTATGTACATAAGGCACTCGCTGCATATCTTGGTAGCTGCTAAACACAGGACCACTCTTGCTGGGCAGAGTGTGGACTAGATGCAGGAAGCCTGACAGACATACACGCCCTCTGGTGGTGAACAGGAAAATGACAGCTCCCTTTCAAAGCCTGTGTACACCCTGGGTGATTATTGGTCTTCTTGAGTGGTTACTCTTTGTATTCAGGAGTCCCTCGTCTCTTTGCATTGTCAATACTTCAGTAGTCACACTAATACATGCTCTCTCGAGGGTTTAACGCAAATTCATATTATAAAATGATTTTGCAAGCTAATTGCAAATTTATGAGAAAAAAAAAGTAAAATCTGCTATAAGGGGTCAGCATGATCCCTGCACCAACTGGTGCACCATCATTCCTTTGGCTGTGTGTGGCCTGTTCGCCACAATGAATGTGTACATACTTTCACAAGTTGTGCTCTCGTCCCTGATGAAGTTGCCATTACTGTTCAACACTGTAGACGGAGCTGAAATCTACAGCAAACACACAGGAAGGCGGCTACTGAAAGCAGGAAAAGACACATTACGCTAGCATGTGTGTTGTTTTCCACTTGCCTTCTTGCTTTTCTTGTCTTTAAAAATATGTTTGATTGCCCGTGTGTTCTGTAAAGAGGCAGGTGAAGAAGAAATTGGGTCGGGTATGCCACGGACCAACAAGACAATCATCAACCACGTGTCCTGCGCAGTTGGCAAGGTCATAGATTGCAATGTTTCAAATTTCGAGAGCCGTGTTCCGGGTCTGTGTATCAGATGCAATTACATAATTGTGGAGGTTTGCAGAAGCATGTATGGGTTTGCAGAGCCCGACACAAGAACCAATCAGTAAGTGATAGTGATATTGACAGAAATAAAATATCACAATATTATTTCAGTAATGGGAAAACGACGATGGGTGCATTGATACAATATTTAATATTAGATGATGGATGGATGGATGATGACAGCAATGACTGAAAGTATCCTCACATCATCCATAACAGTCTTCTACAACAATCAGGGACGATTGGACAATCATCCCTGTACAACAATTCAGACAGCCAAACTCACAAAAGACAGCAGATTTTCAATAAGTCCTCTAAAATCATCAGTACCCAGCAATAAATCCCTATAACAAAAATGAACAATATAAAGAGCACATAAAATCATCTCAGAGTCCACTCATCCAGCTCACTGTCCAGTCAATCTACATGAAACTGTTGTGGTATATTTGTGATTTCTGATTGTGGCTTTGTGATTCTTGTCTGTGCAACGTTATTGATTGAACTGTGTTGTTACTCACTGTACCAGAACTAAATTCCACTAGCTTAGCTGTGTGATCATTAAAGTGAACTGAATCAAATGTACAGTTACAGCATCTGTGAAAAAACATTAGCAATGTGGACTTCAGGGACTAACAGTAATTAATTTAATATTTTTAATTTTCACTCCGTAAGAAGAGTCAAATTGTATCAGTTGACTGGAATACAGCCTTTGAGAACAAGAACATTTTATATATTACAATAACCAAAATTTCAGATTACACTGGGCGATATATAGTATAGTGCCTATAAAAATCACTAAACTTTTTTTTTTTTTTTTATTACTTTTCATGTTTTCTGACATTAAATCAGTGTAATGTGTATTAATCGGGCCTCCATGAGACTAATCAATAGAAAACTAATTTCAAAGTGAAAACAAATCTTTACAAATTGACCTAAATTAAGTACAAATATAGACCACAAAATAACTGAGTGCCCTTTTGAATGGCAACACAAGCACTGAATATATCTCTCAAAGTACGTAAGGTAGTAAGGTCAATACTAAGAAAATAGAGTAAAATCATGTACAGTGTGTAAATCTGCCAAGAGCAGGCAGCCCTCACACCATGATAATGACTGATAACAAAAGGTCTGTTTTACAATACTTGAGTTGAGGCTGGACCTGTTGACAACACAGGAACACGTTCTGGTAAAGTGGAGCACCACTATTTTTCTGTTGGCATGTTTTAAGAAATTTTCACTTGTGTGTGACATGGAGACTAGTCTGTCCAGCTGCTGGGTCACACCATTTTAGATGACTTATGACCCAGAGGGCAATGCTTTTCCTTGCTATTTTCTTCTACTTCCGACACCCGCTGCTAGGCTGAAAGATCAGCTTTCCAGTTGTCCAAACCATGTGAACTTTGCCACTGCCAGCTCTCCAGTGAAGACAGTCTCCAGAGGATCATAAAAAACAGGAAAGTTTCTGAAAGACATGTCTGTCATTCATGAAAGATGTGTCAACATGGCCCACTATCAGTTGTAAATATCTGAAAAACAACAAATTGTTGAATCTGAACAAAGCCTTTCCTGGGGTGATACTTTCTTATCTTTACTGCCTTTATCCCAAATGGATTTAGAGGATTATACCCATAATGTGTTTTATCAGAGCTTTAAAGCTTATTGAAGAATAGTGTGCAATTACTGAAAACGACAGTTTTATCTTTAGAGATAACCTACATGTCTTCAAAGGAAGCTTCAAAGGAAACACATTTGCTAGATTATTTAAAAAAAAAACTGGTAAAATAAGATAGAATTCACCATAGGTTCACTTAAATGCTTTGAAAGGGAAGGGTGAGGGGAGGGGTATTCAGCTGGTTGCAATCTGCAACCTCACCACTAGATGTCACTAAATCCTACACACTGGTCCTTTAAATCCTGATGTAACGTAAATACAATGAATAGACAATGTCCCATTGGGGCAGATTCTGGCATCTTTTTAGGGATCAATTTCGGCTAAAATAAACTGGCTAGAGTAAAATCAAATCCTGATCTCTTTTTACAGTACTCTACTGTAGAGCTGCAATGATTAGTCGAGTGACAGAAAATGAATCAACAACTATTTTGGTCATCCATTTTCATCATTTTGAGTAATTTTCAAAGAAAAATGCTAAACTTCTCTGGTTCCATCTTCTTAAATGTGAATTTTTTAGGTCTCTATGATAGCAAAATTAATATCTTTGGGTTGTAGACAAGACATTTTAGGTTGCATCTTGGGCTTTGGGAAACTGTGATAGACATTTTTCATAATTTTCAGACATTTTAGATACCAAACAACTTTTATGACCGTAAACTGAATATCTTTGTGTTTTGGACTGTTGGTCAGACATCTGAAGACGTCACCTTTGACTCTGGGAAATTTTAACAGGCATTTTTCACCATTGTCTGACAATTTTATAGAGAAAACAATTTATCGATTAATCAAGAAAATAATCATCAGATTAATTGTTAATGAAAATAATAGTTGCAGCCCGAGTGCGAATGTGGAAGATTTGGGCACAACGGTTCACATTACTTTGAGTTCTGAAACTTGGATTGGCAAAATATACATTTCTCTAAGTTCCGATACTAACAAATCTGTTAGCGAATCTTTAATCTCTCCCCTCTCTTTCATATTAGAATAGGTCATATCAGCTTTCGTTAATTAATGTTAATACTGCGAGTAACTTGATGACAGGCCAAAACAAAACTAGCTGTCAGGTTTGTTTGCTCTCTACAATCCAGTGTCTGTACTCCAAAGACTGTTTGCAGAAACTCCTCTCTGTAAATGTCACTGTACAATCACAAGTAGACTGAGTGTTTTAGTAGCTCCAACAACTCCAACAGAGTGGTATATCATGTCTCTAGCTCTAGCTTCAGATGTGACAAATTTAGTAGTATACTCAGTGTCCAAAATTAACTTTTTGACTCACCTGCCAAGGGGACTGGTGGATGAAAAAAATCTACCGGCCAAGCATATTTTTTACCGACTAAAAGAATAAATTGCCTTTTTTGTGTCACATATACATTTGTTTCAGTACATTTTATTGAGATAATAAGGTATTATGTTGAATACAAAGAAAGAAGAACCCAAAGCAAAATTTCCATAAAATAACCGAATAGTACAGTAAAATATTTAATATTTATCAATGTGGCACACAATGTTGTACAAAGAGATTGTTTTTCAAAAAAAAAAAAAATTCATAATGCAAAAATGAACAACATCTGCTGATTCAGACTTTCACTGTGCCATTCTGTACATTTAGATGTGCATAAAACCCACATATGGTGCTGTGCGTGACTACACTGTATAGGGACAAACATGAGTAATTTCCTCCAAGCCATCATGCCAGATATTTTATTACACGACTGTTTTGGTACAAATATTTACCCCCCAGTGTGGAAGATAGCTTTCCGAGATTCACTCGCCAAATGGAAAATCTACCCGCATTTGGCGCTTAGCAGGTGTCAATTTCGGACCCTGAGTATACTGTATATATACTTATATTCATATGTAATCTAAGAATAGGTTTGGACTTGGTATCAGCTGACACCCAAAGGATGTGGGTCGGGGCCACTTGCCACTTCCAAAAATCACCACTTTCTTGAAAAGGACAATAAAAAAAACTGATCTAAATGTAGTAAACAAATTAAATGTTTCACAGAATCTGAGAAAATGCAGTGTTGTGAGAAAATGTGTTGCCATTGGATTTTAAAAATAATCAAATCCATTTCACAATAATGCAATGTTATTAGGCACCAGTTCAACAGCTAAAGTACCCTTTGCCTGTAAAATGTCAGCAGCTTAGCTGACACATTTTAATGGCCATCATTGAAATAACAGTCTCCCAGCAGGAGAATTAAAAACAAGCATGGTTATTGGCTTTGGCTGTAGATGGCTGCTAGTATGGCTGATATTATTCCAGCTGATGATGTGAAGATAAAAGAAAAGAATAGGGCAGACAAAGAGCCGTGGGGGCTACAAAATGATTTCCAATCAGCTAGTCAGGAACTATTTAGGTCACTAATGTAGGAACGCTACAGTAGATTAACAAGGTAGTGATTTTAAAAGGACTATTAGATTTTAAAACACCTCAAAATTAGCATTTTCAGTGCCATGAGCTGCTCTCTGTGCATGTTTTCCATGACAATATACTCCTATATAGTGATATAGCCCCTGTTATGATGAAGCTAATGGGGATCCTAATAAATGAAAGGAAATTAAATAGATAGAGCACACGTGATAAACCATAAGGGAACATACACTGGGGAAGAAGGAGAAACACAGACGCAGACAGATAAATTGGAGTGTCTACCACCCGTGTTTATACTCGTAACAGTACTTAACAAGGCTGAAGGGAACGTTAAGAAGAATGAAGGCTGCTGTTTTGATCCACCTCAAGAAAATGATCAGGCAATATAAGGGAAAACACCACAGGAGTCTTTGGTCTTCCATTTGGTTAATCGAGGAACTCTTGGGGCATGCTGGTACTTGGGCACAAATACTGGTGATGGTGCTTATTTGGCCAGCACTTACAAGTCGTCACACACGCACGGGCAGGGCGAGGAATGTGACTGAAGGGTTGGTCAAAAGGCCTGGGCTTCACAAAAAATGTTTATACTCAAAACAAAAAGATTTGATGGAATGTATTAAATAGAGGTTGCTCAATGCCTTAAAAAAAACTTTCACTTGCTGTGTGGTAAAAAAAAAAAAAAAAAAAAAAGCCAGAGGTTACAAACACACTGGTATGCAACACACTGCATTCCAACAAACACAAAGAAAATGTTTTCCATACAATCACATCTGCTAAATCTTACATGTAAAGACGTTCTAATGAGCGGACTAAAACTATGTAAAGAAATGAATTACAAATACTAAAATAAACAAATAAATTGTATTATTATAAAATGGCATTTGAGCTGCTGCAAAGATAATAGGAAAGCCATTAAATTCCTGGTGAATGACACTTGACTCCCATGGTGCAAGATAAAGATCAGGTAAGTACAAGCAGGTAGGAGCTTGCCCATTCAGCAAGTCGAGTGCTCCACCTATTCTTTACTATGACCAAGCAGGTCTACCTGGAAAAGTCTCCATTCACCTCTCCAAAAGCTTTCAGGCCAATATACTGTATGTATGTACCTTTAGAAAAGCCCTCTCGAATCAGAAAAAAAAAAAAACATCACAGTCAGTGAAACAAAGCCAAAGCAGCAAAAGTAAAGAGACTAAATTTTGGCACTGAAATTCATTTTTGGCATTGAAACAGAAGTTCCACTGAAAAATAAAACAGGCATTAAAAAGATGACAATCTTATTTTCTTTTGATATCTTTTGCATTATGATGTGTTTTTCAATGTCAATCTTCAGATTTTTTCTGTCTTTTTCAGTGACTTTTTTTTTTTTACGCTGTCAGTTTTTGTCACCGGTTTTCAGTTTCAACTTTCTGTCACTGTTTTGATGTAGAGAGGAGGTCGCTTTGCTGGGCCTACATTACCCAGTATGGCTTGCGGTCCGATGAAGATTGGCTATCCGAGGGCGATGGCATCATGGAGTTTTTGAGCCAGACTGTTGTAATTTTTGCTCTGGGACTGTTGACATGTCACTTTGTTAAGATTTAATATTTTTTCCAGGTGGGAAAGCAACGATGTAGATTCACAATATGTGGTCAGTTTATCTAAATAACGCCTGTTTGTAAATCAGCAGTGACGTTTTTGGCCGCTGGCTGGTTGAGACTAGCCGGTCATCTCGCAGCAGCAGCCCGAGTCCTGCATCGTCATCCCACGGAGAATATAATCCAATGATTTGATCTCTGCAGCTCTTTGGTAATTTACCACTGGATCTAATGTCTCCATAATATTTTGATATATGATATAATTCCTTTTGGAAGATAGATGTTGTTGTAAAGAGTGAAAAGACTGATGGCATAACTGTCCAGGATTATTTGTTGTGGAGGTCGGCAGATAATACAGATGATGAGGGTGAGAATGAGAATGAGAAGGCGCTGCTCTGTTAGCGGCTGTTAACCCCCATCACTGTTGTTGCTCTTTTCCATGTTTACTTTTACCGGGCTGTGAGGTGCCGACACTGAATGATGACGACAGGCAATATGCACATGTGCAGAGAAGTGAGGCATCAAAAAACCACATGAATTTTGATCTGACCATTCTGACAGCGGATCGTATAAGAATCACATCCAGGACCACATATGTGTGGACCAGATCTGATATGGAAAAAAATCAGATCTGAGTCACTTGGAGGCCCAAAAATAAATAAATAAAGATTTGGGCCACTTCAGCATGTGATGTGAACATAGCCACCACATGCTGTCTCTTTTTAGAACAACAGAAGCCACTATGCAAAAGTATCAGAACTGCCCAAAAGCGTTTCTGACTTCATGTTTCAGATAAAGCAGAGACACTTGTCTAATCTGCAGAGAGACAGAAACACACACACATACACATACACACAGGGCACAGCTTGATGAGGCTTAGTCTGAGCCATTTCACAGCAGTTGGTCTCTCATCAGCAAAATCTTTGTGTTCCTGTTGCTCAGCATGCCTGACTGTACATACAATATGTGGGTGTAGGTCTGTGTGTGTGTGTTTGAGCTGATGTCAGCTGCAGCCCACCCAAAGTCAGTCAATAAGCCCCCCTCACATGCCAATCTCCCTCAATATCTCTCCATCACTAACCCTTAAACACACACACACACACACACATTTCACGTTACACATACAGTCTGTGGAACGCATGGTCCCCTTAATCATGCATGACAAACAAGATACAAACAAACACATGTATGCTCCCTGGGCGCTGTTACATAGAGTGAGCTCTGTGCTTCACGCAGGACGCTGCAGGCGCAGCATGGGAACACAGACGGATAACACTGCTGAGATGACCTCATGGCTGCCCCCATGGAGCCAGACGTTAATCCTAAAAAAACAGACCGTCACGCTACCACCTACAGCCAACACCACATCCAGCCTAGAACAAACTTCCGCTGATCCTGTCTGAGAGTTTGTTTCCTACAGTGAATATAAGTAAAATGTTTATGTGAACAAATGCAGTAAGACTACTACTACTTAAAAAGGAAAAAATGCTGAATTTTGCAGAAAAATATTTCTCAGTTGGTTCTTTAGTCCAAGCAAGACATCAACAACTACTATCCAGATTGCCATGAAATTTGATATCAGTATTCATGTTCTCCTAATGACTTTGCTGACCCCCGAGATTTTTTTCCTACAGCCACCATCTGGCCAAAATTTCCACTTGCACCCAAAAAACAATGAAAATCTACAGAGATAGATTACAGTGACACTTTATAGACATTGTGGACACTGCGCGAGTAGTTTTTCTTCTTGCTCTACAATCAGGCCAAAATGTCACCTTTGCATACAATGTGAACCCTTACAAGATGTAAACACCTAATGTAGACGACAACATGGCTTTTCCATGTTTATGTGGGCTTTGTTTAACATTACAGCCTCTATGGGGCCACTAGCAGGGCTTTAAACTATTATTCATACCAAGACATTTATCATCCTCTCTTTTCGCTACCATCTTTGCAAGAAAGGCTTGCAAACGGGATAAGACTTTACTTTACTTGAAGCTTGACAGCTGCCATTTCAGTCAATAACTTAAAAGCTCATCTGAAAGCACAGATTAAAACTTAGCCTCTATTTCTAGTTAAAATAAGTTGGTATATACAATTGTATAAAAGGACAATGTGTCTGGATAAATTATTCTGTGTAACATCATTTCATAAATGAAATCTTCTGTGGAGTCACATATAACACAGCAGTATTTATGACTGTGCAGTCCACTGTTCTGAATGAATGGGAAAAATGTTTTTCAATGATAAAATTGGCTACTGTTTGATCTCTTGTGTTCATGTGTGACAGCAGTCTTTGCTCCATTGTGTTCATGTGTGACAGCAGTCTTTGCTCCATTATACAGCATGAACATCTTCCTGACAGGGCAGCAAGCAGACCAGTAATTTAGTCTGACAGGCGCTTGTCAGAGAAGATTTGAACAGTCTGACCTAAGATTAATTCAAATGAAATTCAGTCTAAACCAACTCAAACTCAGAAAGCAAATTAAATGCATACTTTGAAAAAGAGGCAGGGAGGAAAAGAGGATTTTTCAAATCTAAAACCTTCTCACCCCCAGCAGCAGAGGGGTAAGAACGCCTGCTGGGTGTCTCCACATCGGAGTCAAAACTTGCTGAAGGAGGTTCCTACTTGATAATGTGCAGTAGGTAGTGAGAGCCTTAGGAGGCTGCAAACATTCAAGTTCCCACCCAATGGTAATGCTTATTTTATAAAATCAACAAATTTCTCATCTTTCTGTAATGTTACAGTTTTAGACATACTGGTCCAACTTCAGCAGACATTTTGTTCAGATGTGATTTGTCTGACTATGTGAAAGCTGTCTCAGATGTAACCCACAGTTTTTGCTGTTATCGTAGCCATGGACTAAGAGACATACATGTTCACAATATCCATGTTTAAAATCAAGTGCAATTCTCAATTTTGAAAAATCTCACAAAAGATGAGGCTTTGTTTCTGCATCAGACATCTGTGGAGCCCTACATAGATTATACAGTAGTGCTGGGTGTTATACCGATTCATCCGCTATACTGGTTTTAATTTCCCGTACGATATGAGTTTTTCATATACCACCATACCAGTACATAGCTCAAATAATTACTGTAACTCTTCAATAGGCAGTAAAATATATAATCGCGGCACAGAGCACTACAGTCGGGGGAAGCTGTGTAGAGTACATTGAGAGGGGAGCCCTATCAACTGCATAACCTTCTTACTAATGGTTATAACTTTATAAACACAATATTTGTGACACCGCCAAACAGCCAGGTAGCTCCGTTATTGAGATTCTGGAGATTCAGATTGAGATTCGGGCGAACGAGGCTGTGGATAGCTCAGCACCTGTTCATGCTAAAGAAATAGTAATTTAGTAGATGAAATAAAATGGTTAATGCCTGCAAGTTTCCAAATTGCAATGATAAAATGACAAGATACCGCTGGACGATAGAGGCTTGTGTACTGTAATTCCTCACACAGTTGCGTGTTGTGATCGCATTTTTGAGATTTGTGGAGCTGAGCGTTTGATCCAGCGTCCTGACGACAATGTTGATAAATGCTGTAAATCCATGTGTAGGATTCACACAGCTGGGATTACTCTCATCCGTACACTTGTCGATTTTCTATATATAAGCCACTATAAACCTATATAAAGGCCCAGTCATGCAAAAAACAACAACAACAAAAAAAAAAAAAAAAAACCAACAGCATGATATACCGTGAAACCGCCTGAATCTTAAAAAATAAAATTGGGTTGGGTGTCATTTTATCAAGTTTGATTGGGCGTTTTGACTTGTTTGTCTATGTTCTGATTCTTCTTTTTGGAAGCAAGACACCACAATCAATCTGATAACAAAAAAATAAAGAATTATGCATTAATTTAAGCATTATGGCTACAGCTGCAAAGATTAGTAGGTTAATCAATAAGTTGATAGACAGAAAATGAATCAATGAATCTTTTTTAATAAAATTTTTGAAGAAAAAAAATTCAAATTTATCTGGTTCCAGCTTCGTAAATGTAAATATTTTCTGGTGTCTTTAGTCTTCTGTGACAGTAAACTGAATATCTTTGGGTTGTGGACTGTTGGTCGGTACAAAACAAGACATGTGGGGCAGTCAGCTTGGGCAGTGGGAAACTGTGATTGACATTTTTCTGACATTTACAGGCCAAGTGACAAATTGATTAATTGAGGAAATAATCAACATATATTAATCTATAATGAAAATAATTGTTAGTCGCAGCCCTAATTATTACTGTGATTATGGACATCAAAAACACTACCATTCAATGACTATGCAGGCTATTTCAACAACTTCATAATCTTATCACT
Organism: Scomberomorus guttatus; assembly: GCA_038419695.1. Taxonomy (NCBI): domain Eukaryota; kingdom Metazoa; phylum Chordata; class Actinopteri; order Scombriformes; family Scombridae; genus Scomberomorus; species Scomberomorus guttatus. Next base: position 29,899,217 of record CM076445.1, on the reverse strand, counting down.
AAATGCAAAGACACAACTGAAAACATCAGATAGTGATCACTGCCAAAGGCTTGAAGCCATCATGCTCCCTTCTCCCAGCCCCATTCACACCTTCCTTTTGCTAACAACAACCTTGAAAGCACGAGTTGTTTCTACTTCCCAACAATAGAGTCCAACTCCATCTGCCTCCTCTAAGCTGCTCTCATCAACACCTCCAAGCCCTGCACTCTATTTTGTAAAATAACACCTCTTCAAGGGCAAGGGAGGCTCTTAAATTGCATCTGCAAGGCGCACGCCCACTGGGGGAGAAAACAGAAGAACAGGGTGCTCAGGAGCACAAAGAAGCAGGGAAATATGCAGACAAGCTCCCCTTACAAATGAAATGGAGTTTTAAGTCCAAAATCCTGAGTCCTGAAAAGTGGATCACAACACAGTCTTAAGAGAGGTGAGGAGAACCTGACACAACTCAACTGATATTAGTATGAGGCCTGTTGTGCCCTGAGGACCAGCAACATCGATGTTGTTTTCTGATACAGATTTAATAAGTAGTCATGTTGCTGTTAAGCCTGTGAGTCACATTATGCTGCCAGAAGCTATAATATAATCCAAGGGCCGAACACGAGGCTGACTAAACTGGAGAGTCGACAAATACCTGTATGAATGCTTTATCCTTGATTTACCCCTTTCATTACACTGTGGTGTGTCTTTGCCTAAGGGACGCTTCTCATTAGGTGAGTGTCTAACCTGTCACCAAAAAAAGGCTTATCAAGCTAAATGACTGGCTGCTATGATCAGCCGTGGTTTGCCTTTGAAGTGGTGTACAAACTAGATGACAAGGGATTGCTGAAGAATACCGACAAGCCTGAACCTCAGGAAAACACAAGACAATTCAAGGTCAAGTTCAAAAGCAGAAGTTGTCAAAACTAAAACAACGTCAACAGCAGACAAACATCAAGCTCCAGTAACTTGATGACTGAGTGACAGGACCATAAAATATACTGGTAGTAACCTCACTTCTCAATTACTAAAGACATGCAATAGTATGGTAGCGTGGGCAGACGCAGCTGTCTCTTGTGGTCCAAACATTTTGGTGTTTTACAAATGAGCGAGCTGCTAACGAACCTGCAAGAGTGCTCAGTCTTACCATAAAACTGTGTAGTGATTGCACTTGTTATGTTAATATTTTGTTTCTTGCACCGATTTATTGTTTTGCACAAGTGCTTCCATTTATGTAAACATGCATAATGTGTGGAAATGATAATAAAACTGAACTGAGCTGAACTAAAGGAAGCATTCGCGCTGACATTAATGTAACTGGCAGATCAGTCACCCAGAGGCAATCAGACAATCAATGCTACTGTTAGCAGCTACCTCCAAAACACGCTTGTAAAGCACTAATTGAAGGAACGAGCTTCAGCAAACTCACCACAATGAGTCTTGAGTATCATGCTGGTGAGGATAAAAAAAAAGTAAAGACAATAAGCTTAATTATGATTAATACTAGACCCTTTCCAGGATATTTAACACACTGTATTTGGAAGTCATTTGTTTTATGGTTATGAATCCTAATCGATTTTTTCTTCACAACACTGTAGAATTCTCCATTTTAAAGATATTTTTCTTTCTTACGTTTAGAAATAATACAGCCTTTTCGAGCACAAATTGGCTCTTCACCAGGTAGAGAGGTATACTATGAATCCTAATAGGAAGTATCATACTGAAGACATTCAAACAAGTCTTGCAAGTTGGACTTGGTGACATCTTTCACTGCAGTAGGAGTCTTCTGCTTTAGAAATGACTACAATGTTATGGGTTATTTTCTTATGAAACATTCAATTATACCCACATGCAAAAATGTCACTCTTAATTGACACCTTAATAGAAATGCAGTGACCACCGTAAGTTATAATTCAAGTGGATAGTCAAGTAGAAAAAAACTGAGCGGCTATAGAAGACTGATGACAAATTATTACAAAACACGAATTGTAAAGAACAACTCTCTCATCCTTTCTTAATACCAAGCCAAATATTTTTTCTCAGTAGTTATGTCAGAGCTTGAGGAAAAGACAGCGTACTTCACCTTGATGATCCACGTTCAAAGGACCCGCCTTGTTGATTTGCACCTGAGCGAGACATTCAATCCTTATTTTATACAGAGCTAGTGTTTTCTGAGGATGTTAATCCTTTACTCTGAATTTACTATTTAAACTTTAATATAAAAATTGCCATGTCTGATGCTCTGCTGGTACGACACTTAAGTCTCCCTTCCTCCCTTTACTCCAATATTTGCACAAAGGTAGCCACAATAGTATTATAACAAAAACATCAAAAGAAAGTCCATCAAAAAAACTCATGTATCCTTCTTAATCTAAGTTAGGGCCAACTCCAACAATGGTTGACCTTAATCAGATTATTATGTGTATGAAAATTTAGCCAGTGATCACATATTTTTAATGGCAGGCAGCTGACACCACAGGGAATGCTGCTCTCCAACATGTCTGTGATGATTAACCCAAATGCCAGCAGTCCATATGGGGTGTGGCACTAAATGACTTTCATTTCAGCCCCCTCTAACCTCTTATAATCCCCACCACACACACATACATACACACACTCACTCATGCATTACCCACAAGAGTTGCTATACTTGTGACTAACCTTCTTTCTTCACTCCTAGGTCCAACCATAACCATCACATTCCCCATCGACAGTACTCAGGGCTCAGTAAATGTATTAAAGGCCGGATATAGTTGGATGACAGCAGATATGAAATTCTTATTTGGCCAATAGTGGTGGGCAATATAGATATGAAAGGAACCTTAATCAAACAAAAAAAAGTAATGTTTACATTCTGTGTTACTCACCAAAACTCAATGTGTTTACTCTTAAGGCCTGATGAATGTGCTGAGAGCACTTTCTTCCTTTGAAAAAACATTTGCAAAGCTGATTTTTGCATTGTTTACATCCATGTTTGTTAGCTTACAGTCTTCTTCACTGCCTTAGTTAGTAGGTTGCTACATTTCTTTGCACATAACTGCCCCAAACGTACTCTTATTAAGAAAGGAGGTAACTATCTTACAATGTTAAGAAATTCTTTCAAAACCTCGTGGATCGACACATGGATCGCCACCACAAACAAATCACATGTTCCTTGGGCCATGTTCAAAACTTCAGGTAAAGTGTTATCTAATGGCACTTGAGATTCTAACACACACACACGGTGGAGTCAAACATTTTATGAGAGAACGGCTTTTTCATGTGCCTGTGAGCAGAATGTAACTGAAGCACTTGAGAGCTGATCTTAAACAATATTCTGAAATGACAGTTTTGGTTCTCTCATTGTCTGGCAAGGCCTTGGATGAATCTGCTTCAAAAAGACTTAATTGTAGGTTGCAGAATAGATGACTGACAGGTAGAGTGTTGTGTTCACTGAGACATCAACGTGAATCCCTATGACTCAAGCGTCCAATAGAGTGCTTTAACTGTTTTATGGCCACACACACTAAACGGCGGAGTTCCCTGACAGACAACAAGCAGTGACTGTGTGTGACAGCTCAGACTAATCTCAAAACTAACCAGGAAGTCCAGTTTCTCTCATTTTCCTGCAGAAGCTCTCCTGTCAGCTTCTGTCTTACATACATGCAGTCATAACTCTGAGGTGTTTGGGAAATGTTAGTCTAAGCAGATTCAGACATTTGATCTTTATCTTCCTGAGGGCATTCCTATTCAAGTATTTGTTTTTATTTAGATAATGATCTGCTTGTCATAAGCCAATTTTATTTTCAATAACAGAATGAAGTGATTCTATTGTTTAAAATTTTCACCAAAATCAAAGGCAACCAAAACTATTATCAAACCCAAGAATGGTTAAACATGAAAGCCTCATTTTTGTGCATTATACACCAAAGGAGGAATAAATAAGAAATACTATTGACATGGTTTGTTTTCAGTCAAACCTTAAAATATCCATAAATCTTGTTTTCTTCCTACTAGGTGCATATTTATGGTAATTATACATGACAATGGTTGTCATGAGAAGCCATGCAACTATTCACTGTGAACAGAAAATAGTTTTCTACAGAAAAGGATAACAGAAACCGGAGTCCTGAGGAAACCCTACAGAAATCCTGACTTTAATCTACAGATGGCTTTAGGGAATATCTTGGCATGTTGAATCCTGGTCAATAAGTTTTTGTTTTCCAGCTACCTTAAATGGCTGACATAGTTAGAATTCCTTAGCTGAAATAATCTCTTGTAAACATTTGATAGGTTGACCTGATTAGAGAATAATGACAGAGTACAATAAAATAAAGCAAGTAACCCTTAAAAGACAGGTTCACAATGTTTTCTAATCTGTCTTAAAACAATAGTCAGGTGCTCAAATGAACACTGAAAAAGTTTTTTCTTGCCGTAATCATTCCTCCTGTTCATACTGGCCATTAGAAGATCCCTTCAAAATGCACTTACAATGTAAGTGATGGAGGTCAAAAATGTGATGCTAAAAAGACTGTAAATGTGGCAGATATCCACTTGATATGACTAACTCAGACTGCTGAAGCCTCGTATAAGCTCTAGATAAACTTTTAAATGAGTTTTGCACAAAATGACTGTGTGGACACACTGTGGATTTTGGCCCCCATCACTTACATTGAAGGCACATTTTTAATAGCCAGTATGAACACAAGGAATGAGCGAGGAAAACTTCTATCAGTGTTCAATTGGGCACCTGACTGTTGTTTTAAGACAGACTTGAAAAACTGTGAACCTATTTCTCTCTTAAAGCAAATGTCAAGTAGAGTCTGAAAAGGCAGTTCATATCTTCTTTGTTTAAGAAATTAAAAGTAAACCTCTAAATCTCTACTTGGGAGGAGACGAAAAGGATTCATTTACATTGCACAAGGAGTGGAAGGAGATTCAGTTTCTTCAACAGATTTGTTTTCTCTGGACGGGATTCAGTTACTGTTTGTTCAAATACTAAAAGCAAGTTTCCTTTGAATTCCCCCTTGCCTCTCCCACTTGGAAAATGCAGATGTATTTTTCTCAATTATTAGTCACCCCACCAGGAAAGAGTGAGTTAGTGTACCTCCGAGGCATTTTTTACCAGTGAGGGAAGCACGCATCTAAAACATTTTATAAAATTTTATTAAAAATTTATAAAACATTTAGACGCTGTCAATCAAGCACTGCTGTTTGATTAATGTGATTTATGTTTATGATCTTCAAAAGGTTTCAGGGTGATGATCCAATTTGTAATGAATGATAACTATGCCTACACAAGAATACAAATTTAGACAAAAAGGTACAGCGTGTCTTTTTAAATCATATTAAAACAGAGCTTAGAGCTATACTGCCATATGCATTCAACCGTTGGTTTGTATCTAGGTGTTTGGTATCTACCTGCACAGAGGAATGAAATGGAAAGGTTATGAAATCATCACTCAGGCCTGTGCAAATGTCATGTCTGTTTCCTCAACACAGCTCACCTCAAGCTTTTCCTTAAGTCGTTTTTTTGGGTTTTTTTTTTTTTTTAAAACAGGCTTTTTTGTTGACTGAATTTAAATGGGGGCCTCTGCTTCTGACTGAAGGAGTGAAAACGAACACTGCGAATAATACCATTTCATTTCTGAAAGGCTCTTTTCTTTCTCCTTATAAAAGAGGGCCGGATAGTTTACCACACACAGATTCTCTGGCTTTGTGCCTTTCTCATGGTAATTGCTGGGAGCTGAAAACAGAGCACAGTGCCTAACACCCACTCCATGTTGAACTGTGCAGAATTGTAATGACTGTCTATTAGCAAATGTCATAGGTGGGTTATGAGGAATTAATTCTACATTATGGCCTGTGATGGAGTTATTTTAAAGTTAGCTGGACATCACAGACCTAATGGATGTTCTATACTGTACGACATATCTTATTCATACAATACTCTTTGCTTTATCACATGCAGAGTTAACCTGAGAAAAAAAAAAATCACTGTAACATTCTTGTAGGGATTTATAGTGTGTCCATGGTGCCATGGAGCCTTGGTGGCTAACTGCAACAAATTCTATAAGAACATGTGGTTTTGATGTAATATTTTGATATAAGTCTTCTATATGTTGTAGCAATATTACTGTATTTCCTTCAGGTAAGGATATACACTCCTGAGTGTCTCCGGTGATAACAACCAAGAGCCTGGCCTGGTACGGAAACAGCACTGAACAGAACCGCAAGGACCTGCAGAGTGGTTCGTTCTTCCAGCTTCTAGTAACGTTTCGTTGTGTTTTCCGTTTGCAGACTGTATTTAACAGAGACACTAACAAACCACCGCCCACCCGTGCTGCGCGGGTGTAAAAAACAAACCAACCCTCTGTGCTGAAGCTATGAGCTTTCATGAGACAGACAAATGAATCAGAGTTCAGATGACGATAAATGACATTAACTGACGTGCGGCATCAAATACTAATCTGTTAGACAAAATACAATGTAGTGAGTAGCTAGTAAAAACTCTTCAGTGCAGCTAAAGTTGTTAAATTGACATTAGTATTGATTTAACCGTCCAGTTTATCTAGTGCTGCTTTACATTACAGTAATGTTAATTAAAATAGTTTAGACAGTAAACGCACTGCGTGTTGTTTCTCCACAATCACTGTACTTAACACCATACAAGTTATAGTTCTGCTTCATGCTTACTCAGACTTTTAAAAAGGAAAGCTTTTTGCATTTCCAGTGTGAGTGAAGGGTTTTGCATTTGGGCCCCCAAAAAGCTATAAACGGCCCTGGTAATATCCCTGCGTCAGGCCACATCCAGCAGCCGCGCAGAGCTGCAGGTGCTCAAACTTGCTGGCGGTGTATTTTCCAACCAGACTACAGCAGCCGTGGGAACAGGACCGCGGTTAACGTGGTTGTTGAGGACAGGAGGTCAGGGTTACAAACAAACAATAACCTCCGGTACTAAGACACAATGTCTAGCATTAGCAGTGTTCATCAATACACAGCTAACGGCTAATTCGGTTGTAACAAGTTAGGATACTAGCCGCAAAACTAAGTCAAAAAAACAGATTTCAACTTACTGTGATGGTAACTTCGTGCTTTTTCAATCGATACTTGAGGCTCTTCATTTTGTAAGGTTGGTTTCCTCCTTTGGTGAATAAGTTCACCAATAAAAGGAAAACTTCCCAAAAAAAGTAAGACGAAGCAAGTTTTATCCCCTTTTCCCTCACAGGGCGAGTTTCACCTGACGCCTAACCGCAAACTCTGATCCCACTTTGATGAACAACCCCTTCAGCCAATCAGAATGAAACATGCGCGATCTGGTTGACTTTCCATCCAATCGGCTACGACGGAGGGCGGGACTTCCTTGTCGAGTGTTGGGAGAAGTTGGAGACATCCTGGGACAAGGCAGGAAAGTCTGTCATGACGTCAGGCTTACCTGAAGACCGACACACCTGGAAAAGTAGGTTACGGTCAAACCTAAAGACCCATAATCTGATACTTACAATAGACAGCTCACCATGAACCGTCTACCTGCTACTTGGAATAAACATTGTAGGTACACCTGCAATAACAATGATGGGCCAACTACCTGTACTGTCTATTACTTCCTTACCTGTCTATTATGTATTACTAACATCTTGCTTACTGTACTGTAGTTAGGTGCAACTTTATTTATTTTATTTATTTGATGTTTATTTGTATAGGGACAAGGATATAGTATGAACTAATGCCACATACACAGCATTTATGGCCACTCATGACTGATCCCCCTTTAAAACTGTTTCTAAAGCCATCTGTCTGAGTGAGGATTTAGCATACTGGCACTTAGTTTAAGTATGTCCCATTTATTGAACATTACACTCGATAACACTTCCTCTTCTAGCCTAGTTTTTAGGAAGAAATATTCCCACTGTTAAGTCTACCTGGTGGCTCTGTCATAAAACTTTACACAGAGAACAAATAGTGATTTCATTTTTTTATAAATTGACCAAGACAATAAATTAGTTAGGTCTGGCACTATTTGCCTATAGTAAAATATGGCTGCAGCATTGAAATACAATTTGTCAGAAAAAAAACATAGCTAACATCTTACATCTAAAATTACATTGCAAAAAATGTCTCCTCTCCCAAACTCCACAAAATAAATCTGCCACAAAAAAGCACAATTTTTTTTCAATCGTACAACCAGAGGATGTCAGTAGAGATGAAAAACATTGTTGTTAAGTTCTTAGAGCATTATTTATTGAGAAAGAAAACACAAAATGGAGACTAATAAACCTACTTGTTTTTATAGCTAATGGTAATTTACTGTGCACATAAAGATCTTTAATTTTTCAAATTCTGTTTCACACACAGTAAAATGCTATTCTATAATTACTTTTAAGAGACAAAATGTTTTTAACTTAGATTTATACCATACAGCAACATACAATCTGTCCTAATACATGAAGCACAATTTGTGTTGAGGGTCACAAATATTACACTGTAATCTTACCGAGAATGTAGATTTTGAAAAATAGAAAATATATTTATCATACAAAATGAACAATCAACTCACTAGTCCAGGAATCAACATGCAAAATGTCCCAGTTAAAGGTCTTTCTAAAGTGAGCCGCTGTTAAGTCATATTTAGAAGTCTATTCCAAAACTGGAATATCTCACATTTACGTCTGACATTAGGAGGTTCCCATCCCATATCACTAATGAGTGCGTTCACATGCGCAGTAGTATCCTGGTTTGATCATATTCGGGATATGGCTTTTATATGGAACATGAGAAATCTGGTAATTCATATCCCCGTATACATGATTCTGTACCAACAAAGAATATTCAGAAACCTGGATAAGGTGTTTACATCTGACAGTATCCTGGTTTCTATATATTCTGTTCAGACCTTTTTAATGGTGTATTTTACACTGATGTATTGCTACATTTACCTCAGAAAAGTAGCTGAATTATTTTTTCATTATTTGTAAAATACATTTGGAATGTGATCTGTCTGCTACCTCCAAGCCAAAAATAAATTAGCTGCCCTTCCTGCCTGCAACACTCATATCTATCTGCATCTAAATATAATCTGAACTATTAACTTAACTATGCAAACAGTTATCTATTACCTGCAGTTGCCTCATTTATCTAAATTTGCTGCTGCTTTAAATATCTGAAATAACTTACTTAGCTATTACTTCCAGTCCTAGAACATACGCCTGACTGTCGACTATCCTCAGTACACATCTTGAATAAGGATAATCTCTTCCTTTATGAGAAGATTGCTTGAAGTGGAAAACAAAAATAGTGGGACCACTACTTTGCTGTTAGCTGTTCACAGTATTATGTACATCTTTTTACAAAGACATTTAGCTGATTTAGACCAGTATATAAAACGTAAGCAGGCAAGAATCTGGGTGATTTGTTCAAGGACACTTCAACAGTGCACTCAAGTGTTGGTTGTTTTTAACAGTGATGGCTGTGATTAGTCCTTGAATTTCCTGCCATTTTATATAAATAAATAGTAGTACAGAACGAGATAGGACAGGGATATGATATTGTACACTATAATATAACAGCATTTGCAATGGAAAATCTCCAGTAGCTCACCAGAGTGCAGAAATTGTTGCTTCATCCATTGATGCTCTGAAAAAAGAGACTATTTTAGAAATCAGATTTGATTTCACATTAATTAAAATATCCATATTTAGTTTAGGCTAATTTATTAGATTTGGTGTTGTTATTTGGTCACAGGCCCGTCTCAAAATACTTAACAGAGACAAAGCAAATGTCCAGAGTTGAGAATGGCTGATTAATTAAGTATTGATTTGCTGTTTAACATTGAGACACTGAGTTAAGAAATATAAATACTGTAGTGGGGAAACACATTCAACACCAGAAAGATCACCCCTATATTATGAAGCCCACACTGCACCTCATATTGATTCATTTTACTGGTATTTGTTTTATGATTTGTGTCCTCCTGCAACTTTAATATAAATGTGGTAGTTGAACCGTGTCACAAGGCCTACAATGTCATAAACCTGAAAAATAAATCAAAAGGGAAGTATGTTAAAACAACAGGTGGAAATGTGGTCTTATGGGGGAATCAATCACGAGGGGCAAGAAAATGCTGCCCCCTTGTGGTCATTAATCTTCCCCTGTATGTACACTGATATGGAAATAACTAACCCTCATGGCCAGGGACACATCATAGATTGAATATAAGTTTATTTTAAACTTCCTATATTGCAAACTTTTAAATCACTATAAAAATGTGAATCTCTCAATAAAAAGCAGTGGATAGATGTTGTTTTGTGTTGCTGCCCTCAGGCCCCCCATTGTATTGTGTTATATGGCATTCTTCAGGCCTGCTTCGAGGAAATATTTAACTAAATGCTGCCAGCCATTAAATGTGTCTCTTTGTCTATGAATCCGTGGCAACAGTGTTACCATGGAGATGCAGTTGTAGCCTCTGGACTGGCGGCCCAAAGAAGCAGACATGGCGATACTTGTCAGACTGTAAATCAGAGACTCTACAGGGGTTCAAACAGTCACTGAATGTCAAGGAGTGTTTTCTTATATTACCCACAGTGTGTCCGTGTACAGATTCACATGTTTGAGACCTAAATATTCAAAATGGATCTAAGTTTATATCAGTTTGGCTCCAGCCTCATAATTCCAGCAAAATGATCTATTAGATGATTTTAACAGGTGCTTTTACAGCCCATAAAGTGACTAGTTGGTGGGATTTAGTGTATTGAATCTCACTCAAAATAGCTTTTCTTAAATATCTAGCCCATATATATTCATCTATACAATGGTGGGATTAATCTGCAAGGGAGCTTGGGGCAGAAATTAGCCACTGGGCCTTGAACCACTCCTCTCACTCTTTGTGAAATGTGAACAAATTTCTATGTGGAATTAGTACCTGTACCTGTAAATTTACTTTGCAGCAATATGCATTATAAGAATATGCAACACATAAAACAAAACAGAAATTCTTTAAAACTAGATTTTGACAGTGACTAATAAGGAGCCTAAAGATAAAGTAATAAAGCAGGACCCACCTTAAAACCTGCATCATGTCAACTGATGTTGGGCTTAATCTATATTACATATCTTTAACTATAATTCCAAAATATATGAATAAGTGTCTATTTCTATCCCAGGATTCGTGTTAGTCATAAGGTCCTTATACTGAGCTGGATAAAACAGATATTAAGCATATTTCTCCGCCTACACCAACCTTCTGCTGAATGATTTATAATTACAAATAGCTGGTCTTCTTATGTAAATTGAAATCATTTATGTATATGCTAGTATGCTAGTAGGAATTGGATTACAGGATGGCTGTAATTATAAGTATTGCACAGTTGTTTCAAAGTGCTTCTAGGTTTTTATTTTGTTTTAGGATTTCTCGTTTGACTACATTTAAAAAAAAATGACTCACATTAAACTTGGGATATGTATTTTGAAATGTGTCACATGTTAAATATGTGACTCAGTGCCATATGAGTAGTTTTGGGCATTTTAGATGTGTTATACAGTATTTGCACCATTATCATCAAGAGTTGTCTTGATTTCTGCTCCTTCACGTGGCGCTTGCACATTTTTTATTCATGTGCATGAAAGATGGATGTTTTTTTGCTCACTGAATATGAAATCATTATCTACAATGTATGTCTTCGGCATCTGATGTGCTCTAGTACAGTAGGGAGTTGTGCCTTCATGCCACTGTGACATTTTCTTCCATTATTTTCCAGCTTATTTCATCAGTGAGTGACACTTTGCAAAAGGCGCCTTGAAAGAACAGCAGGCACACTAAATAATTTACAAAAAAACCCACAGTAAACGACGTAGAGATTGAGTAGAAACATTTTTTCTTACAAATTGATACAAATACACAAGATACAGATACAAAAACATTAACTGCTGAGTGCTCACCATGTGTTTTTCAGCATTAAATTGCACCTCATGTGGCAGAAGAAACACTAATGAATACAAACATGCAACAGTAACAAATATCTATCAGATGGAATGCACACAAAACACCAAAGGGCTGCTTGTGGGAACAGAGAAACACATTTTTCTTGTGTCTTTTCAGAGTGAGAGAAAACGGAAAAAGGGAGAGAAAGGAGGAGAGAGAGATTTAGCTAAAAAAGGGTTGTTTTTTTTATTTATTTCTTAACTGTGACAAGCTCCTGAGACCTTTGTAGAGGAAGCATATCAGTTCAAGTGAAAAATCTCATCCATGTCTGCACTCAGAAGGGTGGTAATGGTTATTTTACAGGTGGTCTGGGAGAGGGGAGGACGCGCCTCAATAGGAGCGCTGTGTGTCAGGAGCTCTCACACAGCCTTGCGGTGGTACTCTGGGGGGGCGACCTCGTAGTCAGTGGCACTGAAAAGGGTGGATGAATTCTTTACCAGGTACCTAAAGAAAATGTTGAATTGATTGTCATTGTGAAGTGGGTGGAATGGTTATTGTTGAAAGCTGCATCTTTCACAACATGATGGACACGTTGTCTCTCAACAGTACTCATGTCCAGCTTGCTATACAATTCCCAACAAATGTACAAAATATAAAAAGTAAAAGTTTAGGTCAAGATAAGATAGTCGAAGCTTTCTGGCTCCAGAGGTGATTTGCGCTGATAAGAATGGAAAATGATCACACAGCCTTCCATCCTGTCAAATTAGAGTCCCAGTAGGAGTCGTCTTCTTGTACCAGTTGGACATTAAATAAGGTTCGCCTAGATAAACATTAAATGTGACGAGATAAGGGAACGCTCTTAACAGGAAATTCAGGATTTGTTTGCTGAATTCACAAAGCAATCCACCAGCTAGTGGACCGTTAGAAAACAGACATAAATTCTTCTTTAAAGATATAATTACATGTTTTTATTTTATTTTATATGGAATAACAAACTAGAAGTAAAAAAAAAAGATACCACACAAACTGACTTTGCTAATACTCAATGATGACTCTCATTTAGAATTAGATGGAAGACAATGCAAGTTGTAGCTGGAAGGTCTTATAGACACCAAAAAACTTTTAGTCCCAGGATGGCTGCTGCCTAACAGTCTTACAACCAGAAAACGACTGACATACTGTATTTTCATGACATTTGTATTACTTGAGCCATCTACTCTGGCACATTTGCTAAGTTTGTCGATATGAGAAACCTTTGACAGTTTACGTCAATAAGGTGGATTTAATAGTAGTTACGTTTCAAGGCCCCGTTCACACACAAGTGGACAACAGATTTAAAAAATAGAACAAGGTATAGATTTTTTTTTCCAATGTATTCAATTAGCACTGTGTGTACAGATGTTTTGACCATTAATGTTAAATATGTCTGGCATAATAAGCAACAGCCTTCCCTCACATTTATAAACATGAATCTCTACAAAGGTTTGTTATTCTTTCTTTTCTACAGCTGATGAGGTGTCTCTTGTTCATTAACTGCATGGCTGATACTGGTCACAAAGAAAGCCACGCTGGCATATCAGGCAGTGTAATTATTAAAGAAAAGAAAACGTCTGTGTTCACCATTTATTCATTTACTAAAGACTTCAGTTCCATATAAAAAAGAGGAACGTGGCAGTCCAGGTGCTTTTTTCTCCACTAGAGTTTTGCTCTCTTGCAACCATTTTAGCATCTCTAGGGCTGCAACTAATGATTATTTTCACTATAGATTAGTTGTTTTGTCTATAAAATGTCAGAAAATACTAAAAAAATGCCTGATATAATTTCTTTGAGACCATGGTGACGTCTTGAATGTTTTGACTAAAATCCAAAGATATTTAGTTTACTATCATGTATGACACTGAAAAACTTCATATCCTCACATCTGAAAAGCTGCAACAAGCAAATATTTAGCATTTGTCTTAAAAAATGACTAAAACAATTATTCAATTATGAAAATAGTTGACGATTAATTCTGTCAATCGACTTAAATAATTTCTGAAATGTCTATCTAAAATATGTACTATTCCTAAATGTCATGTTATGTCAGCATTCAAGCACTTGAGAGACATTTATTGTATTCAGTGACGGTGTGTTTGTAGTGCTTCTTGAATAGGGACAGAGAGACTCTCTGCCTTTGTTTTCATTTTACATAATTTATCAAGAAGAATCAAACATCACACATAAATCATTTGTGAAAGTATCCAAATGTAAGATCTATCTGTCACAAAATGTTGTTGAGTGTACAGTCACTCTCAGCAAAAATATTTTCCACAGCAGAAAATCGATTTCATGGCTTATGTTTTGGGGATTTGCAACAAGCCTGGCTGCACTAATATGAATGTGGATGTAACATGACATTTGAAAATCAGCCAAACATGACATGGAGTCTCTGGTGGTGTGATGGGAGTCAAACCTTACTTGAGGAAATCTTGGAGGTAACTGAGCAGCAAAGCCAGACTTTTCTCATCCAGTGGAGTGTAGGCCAGCATGGCTCCAATACGAACTGTCGGGGCAGGGACAGCATATGTGAGGAATAATGCAGAAGGACAACAGAAGACATCCAAGATACATTTTTTAGATGCCATGCACACACAAAGATTCTTCATTAAAGAAGAAGAAGCTTATGAGATCATTTGGGGGCATACATTCAGTAAATAACATACCATACTTCTATGTAGAGCTGCGACGATTAGCTGATTAATCGATTAGTTGATTAAAAAAGAATAATCGGCAACTATTTTGATAACTGATTAATCAAGGGATCAAAGGGATAGCTACCTCCATTAAAAAATAGTACAGCAACTACAACTTTGTATTTTTACAGTATATGTTGTAATAGTAGTGTCATTTGACATGTCAGACCCCAGCGTTTATCACTCCCTACACATAAGATATAAAGAAGAGTCATTATAATACAGTCTGATTGTAAAGTTTAAAATGTGAAATCTAATGAAGAATAAAAGGAAACTGTTAAACATTTAATGCAAGCATACCGTCTTCTTCATTACCTTATGAGTGTTTCATAACTGTTCAAGTTTCTGAATTGTTAATAATCCAGGGTGGGAATCATAATCAAATCTGTTATTCAATATGCGTCATTCTGCACATGGTAAAAAAAAAGATCAGCTTTATTCTCACATAACTGTCTTATTGCTACGATGAAAACATAACAAGCTCAGGGGACAGTTTTCCCTAATTTTGGACTGACTCTTATGTTATGCTTGACTGTTGATTTGTGAAGTCAGAGGTTTTCATTAAGATCAGTAATTAAATAAGATGAGTCATTTTAAATATCCTGCCGAGTCGTCTCGGTTGACTCTAAAGTGCGACATGTTAAATGTCACTTCAGTAAAACCAAAAAGATTGCAATTATCAATAATTAAAAGAGAATGTTAATATCAGTAAAAGGGGTCAAAGTAAATAACACACTGGCTAGCTGACCTGGTTATTACTGAAGGTTTATATTAATCTTATTTCTAGATGGAGAACAGCAAGTAGCTGCGCACATAAAATGCTTCTTATTGCTAATATGTTGTTGTTATATATTAAATAATAATGCTAAAAGCATTATTATTTTAAAATGTAAGTGTGTAAACTAGCTAAACTTGCTGCTTCCACTGTGGGACTGGTTTTGGACAAAATGCCTATTTAGCACTAGACAAAATAGTGGAAACTATTCAAAAGGCTTAAAAAATGTGAACTTGATATACTTAAGTTGCTGAGCTTCAGTCCGCTACATACTTGTTCTACTTGCCATGCCACAACCTTGAAAAGTAAGCTGATTATTTCAGTGGAGGTTTATAAATTTGCCTCATCGTGGTCTCTGTAGAGAACATTTCACTTTTCTATGCTATGGTTAAGTGCTCACCTCTCTGTGTGAACTGATTGCATGCTGATCATCTGTGGCTGTCTATTGTATATACAGCACAGTACCATTCAAACCTTTGACTATATATATACACACACACACACACACACACACACACACACACACACACACACACACACACACACACACACACACACACACACACACACACACACACACACACACACACACATATATATATATATATATATATATATATGCAAAAATCTGTATATATGCGCATGTGTTTCATTGTGTGTCCAGGGTCCCTACCAAATAGGCGCAGCAAATGCGGTGCTCCGTACACCTGGGACATCGGCATGTCTGGGTGTTCAGCCAAGATCTCAGCATACTGCGGCCTCTCAAACTTGTAAAGCAGCTGAGTACCCAGCATGACGTTGAAGTACTCCCGAATCCCCGCCACCACTTCGTTTACCGCATATTCCCTGAGTGGACGGAAGGAGAAAAGTCATGTATTTCTCCGGAGAAAGCTTCTATTAAGGTTGCAGAGATAGAAACTTTAAAGAAAAAAAAATTATACAGATTTGAAACAAAAGATGGTTGATCCATTCAAGCTAACATCATGCTTAGGTTTATTTGTATCAAAGTTATGTTTTCGCTGTGCTGTGACGCAGTTTTAACATTTGAAAGTCTGTCAGTCTGGTCTGTTCACCTGCTAAGAAAGACATTTAGAAATCTGAGACCTGAGACTCTGCAGATGTACAGGAATAACATCTATGTTGATAAATCAGACCCAGAAGTAATACAATAAAAACTCAAGAATGTTGCAAAAATAATAATAATAATAATGCGAATTTCATTACTTTTATTATGAATTCCTTAAAAACTTTGTAAAAATTAGTCCTGCTAACTTTAAAGAAAGGAAGTATTTATCTGAATTTTCAGAGAGCACATGAACGCACCAGTCTAGCAAACCTTTTTTAAATCTGTGTCTTTAACTGCATTACCATGCAATGACAACACAATTTAGATTAAACTGGGTATGATTTTCTCAGCAAGTTTCATTATATACTGAAATTAATAGAATCTTGTGGTATTATAGGAAGAAAGGAAAAACACATCTACAAAAATGGGCTAAAAACAAGGGGAAAAAAACATGATCTAAATACTTAATTAAATAATTAAATAATTAAAATACAAAATTTAGCAGGATGCCCAATTATAGTTGAGGTGGTGATAGATAATGTGGCACCACCTCAGTGTCATCATGCAGGGTAAATTGCACAAGATTGTGTATAAACTGCTTGTAATGCATTCCATAGAGGGAGGCTAAGGACACTGATGGAGAAGGATGCATGAACATTATGTAACAGCTGACACCTTTAGAGATGGACACACAGTGCGATGCTGAACTAATTTTCACAGTGTACCAACGATTCTCTGCTTTTACATAATTTCAAGGAAATTAGGGTGTTTATTCTTACTTATTGTCCGAGTTTCCTTTTGATTTCTTATAGTTTGCATAGTCCTCCAAGACAGTCTCTACATTCTTCTTAGCAGGCAGATGAAATAACTGTAAGCAACAGAAAATTCTCATTATCCAACACTTTCATTTAGTCATCAGCTCATCCACAAACAAGTTTAAGTGTAATCAATTCAATACAACTTTTTTTTTATCCCTGTAAATGCAGCTGCTCGCCACCAAGATCAACAGATACACAGTTTATAGCAAAGAAAGAAAAATAATGCTTAATAATAATAATAATAATAATAATAATAATAATCTAAGCTTAAAAAATGTATGTGGAATTGTTATTAAATACCTATAAATACCTAAACAATGACATAAAAAGATAGACAAAGTAATGAGGCCATACAAGCATAAAAAGTCAGACAGCAGAGGGGATGAAGAACTCACAGTAATGATTAGTTTTAAAGGCAGGTAGAGCTTAGCGACATCCAGAGAGCAGCAATGAGAATTCACCAGCCTAAATGTACTCTGGTAGGTTCAATATGCTCATGATTTATTGGTCACAAAAAGTACTCAGATCCTTCTGTTTAACTCCAATAATCTTTGAACAGATCTTTTTTTATCTCTCTGTCAGACTGTAAAATCAGCAAATAAAAGAAAACGTTAAGAGACTCTCAATAAATGGATAATCATCTACAAGTATAGCATTTTCTAATTAATTGTGATATTTACTGTCAATGCTACACTGTATACTACATGTGAACTATTGTTCTGACGTTAGCTGCTTTTGATGTACGACTTGCCACTCTACCACCTACTGCAGGGGGTTTTTCATGGCAGCGCCTGTTTCTGATGCAGCAGTTATGTGATTTTTCTTTGTGCTCAATGTCATCTTGACCTGTCACAGAGTTCTGTTATCACAATTAGTATAATTTTAAAGTAAACCGTACCGTTGGCAGACATCTATCAGGAGCAAAGCAGATCTATTTTTTATTTTTAAACGCGACAAAATATGAGACAAAGAGATTTGAGTAAATTAATTTCCTGTCAAAAATTATGAGGGCTGATATTCATTCACTCCTGGGTTCATTTCAGATAAATTAAGTCTAAAGGTAGTTGTTACAGTTAGGTATTTTCATCCTTCAATTTATCACTGGTAACTTTTAAAAGCAAGATGTACATATGAATTCTTAAAATATTGACATTTTCTTTCCTGTAGAGCCAACGTTATAACCTCCATATTTCATCAGAGCTGAAGTAACCATACAGCAAACACATGAACTTGTTACCGTCTGTGTGTGTGTGTGTGTGTGTGTGTGTGTGTGTGTTATTGTGTGTATTCACCTGTTTCTGTCGGGTGATGAGGTCCCAGTCATCCACCAGCCAGGGTTTCAACTCCTCAGGGATCTTCACCTTCACCTCCACACGGTTGGTGAACATTTCCTCCTGGACACACACACGGACACACACACGGACACACACACGGACACACACACGGACACACACGGACACACACGGACACACACGGACACACACGGACACACACACACACACACATATATAATTTCTTATTTTTTTGTTTAGAAGGAATAAATATTTTTGTTAATCATTCCAGTTGGTGTTTCAGAGCAACAATGTGTGTGCACAAATTTTTATCATATTTACATTTTCTTAATATAACTGAATTATATATTTGAATTATGAAATAATACAGTTGCAATGCATATTGGTGAATGCAAACTAAATTAGTCTAAATAAGGCCTGTTGCTTTCTCGACAGTAATCTTCCAGTATCCCACACTGCTGAACACCTGCAGCAGGACTTACAGAAGAGAATAATGCCTGCTGTGGCTGCTGCCTGCCTCCACCCTTGAATGTGCAGGTTTGTAATGACATACGTACTGTTACTTTTTGTTGACACTGTGGTTTGTGTGCAGGTCATAATTATTTCTATTGCTGGCAGCAGGGTGCCAACATTTTGTGTTGTTTCTTGCTTTCTATCTATTGTAGGGCACACAGTGGGCACACTAGAAAGAATTCGGTGGTCAAAGGGTCCTGGTAATCACCCACTGTGACCCACAGGGGACAGCAGTTACATTCATGAATGAATAAACCTCCTCCTCAAACAACTTGTGACCCAAATGAAATGAAAAAGAACAGGGACAATTTTTCAGAACTTTAAGGGCATTTTTACTATCAAATCTCAATATTTTTCCCTCTCTGCTCACACCTCAGGAAGGTACATGAGTGTGGAGTGTATGCGTCTAGCTGCAGACTAAGTACAGAGTTCTGTAAAAAGATCTCTTGGCTTAAATAATCAGTTGTGGTTTCAGTTCATAACCGTCTAGAAGCCTAGTGGCCAAAATGTCTCCTTAAAACAAGGTGGCCAAAGTTGTGTGTCTTTTTCCAAATTGAACACATAAGAAAAATGCCTTGCTATGATTTTTTAAGCTATATAATCAGGTAAGTATGTTTTCATGTGGGTCCATAGTTACCATTAACGGATGATACATACACTCTCCACAGTGGGATCAACCCGCGCCCTCTTCTTCCGTGGTCCCTGGGGCGTTTCTCCACTGCTAGTACCTTCACCCGGCCCTGGGTCTAAACAAGACACCCATTACCGCTTTACACATTAGCTAGATATGAGATTAGTGGTTTTATTATAAAAAGCACCTTCCTGTACTGAACAGATCCACAAGAAGTTCCCCATATGGAACAGTGCTTTTATGCCTAATGGATGAGCAGGTAAACAAAAAATGGTTATGTAGTCTGTATTTTTAGCTGCCAAAATATTAAGATGATGTAATATATTCAGAGTGCCTCAATTACTCTACACAATGGAGAGCATGTTAGATAAAAGGCTAAATATGAAAAGTACTATAATGTATAGTGTATAGTTGTAATATTTTAAATGTTATAGTGCCATTTTGCGATCTTGGGCAAATACACAGAAATTACTTGACTTAAAGCTGTTAATGACTAACATGTCATGTAGAAAACATTTCACTTACTCTTCTGTTTTGCCTTTTTCACTTTCCTAGAATGCAAAGACAAAAGCAGCATTATAAGTGACAATTTGATGTAACAGCTGTGTTACATTGCTTCATTCAACATACAGTCAACTTACATGATCAGATAAAATATGTCAGATTATTAGAGGTGAGAAAACACGGTAGACACTTACAGATCAACATTTTTCTGCTGCACAGCAGCAATCTTCTTGCTTGGTGCTAAACCCCTCATCTTTCCCTCAACATAATGGTCCCTGGGGAAGAAAAAAGGAAAAAAATGAATAAATGAGTAACTATTAATAAGTGTTTTATTGATATTTGAAAATATGCTGTTTGTATTGAGTTCTGTCTTTTCTTTTTAAGATGTTCTGTCAAGATCATCATATTTCAACTCAGTAAACTGATAATTGTTGGTTGAATTCTCATTATTTTGAGTAATTCTTGCAGCTTTTTGTGGCAAACACTGGCTCACAAAAGATGTCATATCAGATGTGTTCTTTTTTACACAGTAACAGATGTCTCACAAAAGTGGTTCCTACACTCTGTGCACAATAATGGAAACTTACTGATTGGCCTTTTGAAGCTCTTTTTGTTTCGCAAGGTTGCTGTCCACATATTTGAGAACTCTGCTTTCAGGAACCCATTCATCCCAGCTATAAAAGAAAAATATTGAAGACCTTGAAACTCCCATCACACTGAAGAGTCCTCACTGATTTCATTCAGATGGCAAAGAAAATGAGTACAACAGGGTATCTGAGGTGAGTACAGAGTACAGACAAATGGTATAAAAACCATGCAGCTCACTTTTTGTTCCATCCGCTGTAATGAATGAAGTATTTAATCTGCTTATCCTTTATGTTGATCTTTACACACTGTAAAACAAGAGAAGCACAGGCAGGTTGGCGGCAATGTGTATTAATTAATCGAGTAATAACACAGACATAGTGTTGAAACAAACCTTTGCCTCATAGAGCAATGGCCCATGAAAGCACAGGACTCTTTCACCTGGGAGGAAGAGAGAAAACAGTGTGAGAACTGAGAGGAAACACACACCCCGAAACACAAATTTACCACCACACTGGATTACAGTTTCGACGTGATAACTGGTTAGACTGCCCTGAAGGTCTTTAGCTTCATTTTGAACTAATACATTTTGGGCTGGCATGGTTTCAGCGCGTCTTTTGTGTGTCAGTGAGCCCATACAGAGCTAGCTCAGCCGTTAGCCTAACGTCAACGTATCCTGTGCATATTTAGCTTCATTTAAGGGGGTTTTCTGTAATATAAGTCAATTTTGTGTATGTTTTAACTGAATTATCCACTTATAGCGGCTTTAATAAAAGCTGTGGAGCCCTGTCTCCCTCCCTGGAGACCACTATTGTCCAGCTACAGCAGCAACAACAACAACAAACCCGCCCCCCTCGGGACGTTCACAGGGATTCATCTTATTTTACTGTACTGACCTTCTTGAAATTTAGGTTTAGGGTCCTGTTTTGGCGCCATTCACAGACTCAACTGATCGGATCTCTGAATGATCAAATTCTTGCATTGCCAAAGTCCATTTCTTCCAGGCGCAAACACCTCCGACATTGGAGCCAAAGAGAAGAAGCCGAGAATGGCCTGTGTGCTGCGGGGTCACATGACCGCTGTAACGGCTGCTGGAGCCTGTGGGGGCGTTCAGGGGCTCCTCCAGAAACTCGGAAAAAAAACAATCATCGCACAAATTGTGACCATTTTACAGGCAAAGCTGATACCAAATACTTTTGTTACTCCTGCGCTAGATTCGTGTTGTGCCAAGATATTTACATCCTAAAAAAAGAGTTTCAATTGTGTCATCAGATTTTTATTTATTTATTTATTACAAATAAACAAACATGTAGGCCTAAACTAAATGAGATTTTGTTTGCTTTAACATTTTGACACAGCTGGTAACAGTTCCCAGTTAAAGAATAAGTTCCCAGTTTTTCAAGTCTGTCTTAAAACAACAGTCAGGTACACATATGAACACTGAAACCGGTTTTTCTTGTTGTAATCATTCCTCCTGTTCATACAGACTAATGGAGGATCCCCTCCAAATGTGCTTACAATGTAAGTAATAGGGGACAAAATCCACAGTCCTCATTTTGTTGAAGAACTTTCTTAAAAGTTTAATCTAACGCTAATATGATGCTATGAGTTAATCAAATCAAGTGAATATCTTCCAGGGTTATTTTCTTTTCATGTAAATTTCCCTCTTTGTGTTTCCTCAGACAGTGTTTGTCTGTTGAGCTTTTCAAATGATCCAATATTTCACCAAAAATCAAAGTTTAGAGAAAAAGTACAAACACTGAAAACCAATTTGCGTATCAGAACTTCATTTCTTCTTCTTTCCCGTTAATCATCTCACAACCCTTCAGATTTATCTGGTGACCTTTTGGTGGGGCCCGACCCCTAGGTTGGGAACCACTGGACTAAACTAGCTAACTGTATATAAAGTAGTTCAAACTAGCTCCACCTCCAGCGGCTACAACAGTGACATGCTGCTTACATGGACAACAACATACAATGTCTATATACAGGTAAAACATTTTTTAAAAATGTAAACAGTAAACAAAAATCGTGTCAACTCCTGAGAGAAATATGTCCTCATTAACTAGTCACTAACTTTGTCTGCTAGTGTGCAGGAGAGTGTACACTGGGTTTGTCAGCACCACAAACAGCTGCCTGCTTCTGCAAGAAACAGGGCTGGTGAGAGGAGTGAGACTGAGAGAGAAATATAAGTAACAATAAATGTGCCATAAAACCAAAACAATTAGATAAATGAGGCTAAAAAGTTTAGTGATAATTATATGTGGGTTCATCACCTCTAAAGAAAGGTCGTTCATATTACTTGTAGTCATTTGATTTAGTATTAGCATAAAATATTGATTAATGGGGCTTTAAAACTGAATACGGCTTCATCATTTCTTATTGAATGCACCCTTTAATATAAATTCAGGGTCACTTAAATCAATTTTATGCCTCAATTTGTTATACATTGCATGCTTAGGGAACAGGCTGCTTAAATATACCTTTAGTTGATGTAAAGGGCAGGGTGATGAGTAAACAGGTCAAATTCAGGTTTCATCCGTTAAAAAAATGTTTGGTTTCATCGTATACAGTGAAAGGGATCCTGTTTTCTATTATAGCTGAGCTGTTGATCGCCTTTTCCCAAAGGTTTCCAAGAGCAACAACAGCCGTGTGACTTCAGTAAATGTAAATAGTTTATTAAGCAACACACCCAAAAAAAGATGACATTTTTGTGGAGACACCACACCAGGGTTTCTCAGCCTTTTCTGGTCTGTGACCATGTTTCAGGTCACAAATTTCTCATGAACTCAGAGTTTTTTATATTGTCATGTGAATTTGAGCGTGACAAATCCAAATGTTCCAATCAAATCATTATTTATCATTATAGTTGACACCACACGTTAAGTCCAAACCACTGGTTTAGAACGACAGGCTAACTTAAGAGTCAAGAAGAAATGTTATTGATCTTTTTTTAAGGAAAGGCAGACAGTAAAGGCTCAGATGATTGAGTGATTTAATCTACTGTGATGATATATGAACAAGATACTGAAAACCTCACTGAGTCCCAACCAGCTTCAGCTTCTCCTTACCTCCCCAGAGTGCAGCTTCAACCCTTCAGAATATGTTTATCTGTCGCTGGATAGGAAAAGTAAGTTAAAATAGAAAATATACAGTTATTGATTAGGGGCTGCATGAGAACAGGCAGGGAACCATTATACAATGTAAACAAAAATATATTCAGGGCATTTCTTAAACTGGTACCACTTTAAAATCCTACTTTACAAAGTGAGAAACACATGACCTACTACTAAATGTTTTACTACATCTCTATTGGTGACTTATTTTACACTAAACGATGTAGCTTAAAGAGTCAATACATTTATGAAGTGAATTGAATACATTTTTTAGCATCCAGATAGATGGTGCATTATTATGTAAATAAACATCATATAAGTTTATATGGATTAAATAAATAAGTAAAGCATAAACATAAAAAATAAATATTAATATGTATCAGTTATAATAAAATATGAATGAAAGCATGTTAAATAAAATAAATGCAGTATATATACAGTCAAAAGTTTGGACACATCTTCCCATTCCCTTGAATGAGAAAGTGTGTCCAAACTTTTGACTGGTACTGTGTATATAAATTAAATACAAGGAAGATAAATCAGAAATATTGTTAAGGGGACTTGCCAAACAATTCTTCATATTAATGTACACACACATATGAGTCTATATTAAATTTGATTATATTAGGGGAAGGCTTTTTAAAAAATGTAAGTTTTATGTCTATAGTTATTATGTATTCCCCTGCAAATATAACAAAAGAAATCCTCGTATATCTGTCCAAAACCTACTTGACCAGGGGAAATCATAAAACATCTACAGGACACACAGCAACTAACAGAGACTCATGTGCTGTGACAGGAATGGAAAGTGTCATCAGTCAGTTATGAGACATTATTTCTACTAAACAGAGCAGACTAAAACAAGTCAAGGCAATTTTATTTATATAGCACCAAATCACAAGAGAGGTCATCTTTCACATAGAGCAGGTCTAGACCCTTTCATTTATAGAGATCCAGCATTCCCCCATGAGCAAGCACTTAGTGACAGCAGCAAGGAAAAACTCCCCTTTAATGGGAAGGAACCTCGAGCAGAACCGGACTCTAGGTGGGCGGCAATCTGCCATGACCGGTTGGGTTGAGAAAAATTTGGCACAAGACAAAACACGGACATATACAGCAAACACAAACACACCACAGCTTTTAGAAGATGGCAGAGTTGCTCTATACCCGTATGACAAGGCAAACAGCTCTTTATAGTAAAAGCTATCACAGTGTCCATTTTGAATTTGATGACATCTCTGAGTTCCTTTCAGGCAAGTGAAGTATTGTTAAAAGCAGCTGCAACCAAGAAAGAGGCGCGAAACATTTTTACAATCAAACCGAGTTTCACCTGGAATAATGTCAAGGAAAAACCTGAGGTGGTCAAAGCAAACCTCTGTGTTTGTCTTTGTGATGAAAGTTGAACACTTGTGCTACTGTGATCCATAGTTCAGTCTTTCTTTCCATTGCTCTTGAATAAGTCGGTCTACAGTTACTTTATCTGTGAAACAACAACATAATATAATGTAAAAGGTTGTCAGCAACATGACTTTCGGTCTCTGTTTGCTGTTTGGGGGGATTTTTGTTCCCTTTATCATTGTTCATTTTTCTGCACATCTACAAAAAGTGTCTCCTTTTAGGGTCACATAACAGGCTGGAAATATTCCTGAGAGCAGTGGTGTACATTTACTCCTTCTGAAGTTTAGTAGGCTACTTTTTACTCCCCTTCATTGATCTGACAACAATCTGCCACTACATGTTGTTTTTACACTTCAGTTTTGTACAGATTAAACAAACAAGATATATTGTGTTAATTAGTGGGTACTGCTTGGCAGATTTTATTACCTTTGCACAGAACCAGGCGAGCTGTTTCCACCTCTTTCCAGTCTTAAGCTCATATTTACTACAGATATGAGACTGGTATTAAGAAGATTTTTTTGACACTCTTGACAAGAAAGGACATAAGCATATTTCCCAAAACGTCAAACCATTTCGTTGAGGATTTGTTTCCCTGTTTGACTTGTGACCACTTTTCAAAAAGCAGGGCCTACTGGACAGCTCACATTTCAAATATCAGTGAGTCAACTGCAGACACACTAAAGAGTGTTTTCCCCTTCTCAGATGGTTTCATTTAAATAACAGCTTGAGGGTCAGAACAGTAAGTCATATTATTAATTATATCATAAAAAACAACAATGATTAGAGACATTTAAAATACATTCAATGCAAATTTATGTAGCAAAACCTTGTTATTGTTGAACTAGCTCCACCTCCACCAACTTCAACATGCTACCTACACACTGATTCATCATTAACCATCTAATAATGTAATTATATGTCAGTCACATGATGCCATTTTTCTACAGAACCAATACTTTTACATTTTGCTGGTAATACTTCTGTACATTTACTTCAGTATGATTTTAAATGCAGGACTTTTACCTGTAATGAATCATTTTGACATTGTTAAAGAATATGTCAAGAGCTTTTCAATTGTTGTTAATTATCTGCCAGTAAGGTTAAAAGCTCTCAAAAATAACAAATACATTACAGGTAGGAAGAAAATGGTGTCATAATTACTGTCATAAATTAATACAGCTGGAGGAGAAGCTATCTTTTTTTTCATGCTGCAGGTTTATTAACAATAATAGTGCAATTCAAGAGGTTGGTATAATGGAAGGAAACATTTGCAATGCGCCATGCAAGAGCAGTTCTATTTATATGTCTATAACTGGTGGGAATGACTGGGGTTGATTAGAGTGCTGTTTTTACAGTAATGGTCTCAATCAAGTTTTTCTTGGAAGTTTTTCTCACTCTACAGTACCAGTCAGAAGTTTGGACACACCTTCCCATTCACTTGAATGAGAAAGTGTGTCCAAACTTTTGACTGGTACTGTAATTTTCTCAGGTACACGGGGAGCAGAGAGACAATTTAAACGTCCTGAGAGGAGGCCCAATTAGTGTTTTTAATGTCCGTGTGTCCTCGAGTGAAGGGAGCTGACCTTTCAAGATGTACAGAAAATCTTCATGATTAAAGACCAGAAGCGCTGAGGCGACACTTACCAAAATCTCAAAAGATTTATTTTCTTCAAGGCTTGATAGAAAATTGCATGATGAGAATAACACTACATACGTACAGCAGGTGCAGGCCAATATTTCACAGAATGCTACTGATGACTTCTGAAGGGTACACAACATTACTCTGGTGCTTCTTCTGGCTTTTGAACCCAAATTTAGGGAAGTATGTACCAACCTTTATGTTTTACCAAACATTGTCCATCCAGTGGAGGAAGAAATATTCAAATCATTTACTCAGATACAAATACAACAATGTAAAAATACTGAATTACAAGTGAAGAGTTCTGCGTTCATATCAACATAAATATTATCAACAAAATGTATTTAAAAAGTGGTTCTGCATCATTGTGTAAGGTGGAGCTAGTTTTAACTACTTTATATATGGTTTAGTAGTTTAGTCCAATGATTCTCAGTCTAGGGAAGATAAATCTGAGGGGTTGTGAGATGATTATTGTGAGAGGAACGAAGAAAAAACAAGGTTCTGCTACAAAAATCTGTATTCATTTTTCTGACTTTTGCCTTATTGTAAAAAGTCTGGTGATAGTGTTGGCATTGGCTCATGGAGCATCTGATCTGGAGTGCACATTTAAACACAGGGTCCAAAAGGATTTCACTCCAACAATTAATTAATTGCATCAAAGATGTACAGCTGCGTGGATGATGGATGATGATGGATGATGATGGATGATGGATGATGGATGATGGATGATGGATGATTTTTTTTCTATACAAAGGACAGTGCTGGATGATGTACTCAGATCCTTTACTAAAAGTAGCAATACTGCAATGTAAAATGACTCCATTACAAGTAAAATTCCTGCATTTAAGATCCTACTTAAGTAAAAGTACAGAAGTATTATCATCTAAATGTGCCTAAAGTATTACAAATGAAAGTACTGGTTTTGCAGTAAATCGGCTGCTGTGACTGTGACTGACATCAACCAGGAAAAAAGAAAAAACAAACTTCTGCCACACAAGTTTTGATTAATTTTTCAGACTTTTCCCAAAACTGCTTTTTGTGAAATAGTGGAAAATTTTACCTCTTTGAACCTCAAACAATTATTCGTTTTGGTGGAACTACTAACAACTCAAACTTCTGTAACATGACAAGGAGCCACAACTAAACACACAGGTTACAATCCAAAAAGTTTGGGAACTACTGGTTTAATCTTTAACCATTTTATGTATTTTATGAACTTATTATCCATCATTTTAACGTAAAATTTGAATTAGATTCTCACTCTAACTCTACATCATTAATGCATCCACGATCTTGGTTATCCTCGGCCTCACTAAACATTGGATTATTCTTTCTTTCTTTGTTCTGGAGTGAAAGGGACTCAGATTCATAACTTCTGGGAGTGTCTAATCAGGAGTGGCAGGCCATGCGTTGAGTTAGGCGGGGTGGTTTGAGGTAAACCTAGACCTGGAGACTTGAGATTTAACACCAAAGTTTACTTTTAAAATTAAATATTGAATCATTTTATCTCTTTGGGCCTCAAATTGTTATTAAAATAAAACCATCTGAGAAGGTTAGAGGGGAGATATCTCTTTCTTAGAACTGCTTACAACTCACAGACATCTGAAATGTCATCTAGATGCTGCTTTTGTGTGTCCACTGGTTTAATCTTTAGCAATGCGTGATATTTGTTAAACTTATCATAGTCTTTTATGTAAATTCTTAATCGGAAAAGTGACTAGTAACAAAATGTAGTGGAATACAAAGTACAATATCTGTCTCTGAAGTTTAGTGGAGTGAAAGTACACAGTAGCACAAAGTCACTCAAGTCACTCACTCAAGTAAAGTTATTAATTGGTCACACACACACACACACACACACACACACACAACACCTTGTGCACACATGCTTGTATAAGTCATCCACTTTATGTGTAGTGGTGCTAAATATGACTGGAACAATATTGAAGCTAATGTTTTAAATCATGTTTTAAGATATATAAGAATACTCTGCTTTGTTCTTTTTTAATTTTTTTATGTCCATTAAGTTCGATTAACTCATTAAAATCCTTAAAATGAAATCTGCTACTTCACCACATACTGTAAAATCTTAACAAAGAAAATTACTTCAGTGCAAGCTCAACAAAAAATAAACATCCACGTCAATAAATCTTGATACAAAAAAAGATTGACGGCTCTTTTCAATGCTTGTGTGAATAAACTGTTAATTGTTCTTCTCGCGTTGATTCAGATTTTTACATTTAGTTCAGTTCCATCCAAAACTGCAGCCAGTGTCCATCCTGTCAGACAAAAATAGAGCTTGATATTAATGTGTCCGCATGACACCCAGCTGTGTGTGCACGTGCGCTCCAGCTCACAAACCCATTCAATAAGGTTTGTGCACGTGGCTTTTGTAGCGCTCGTGCTCAGCCATTTCATTTCATTTGGCTCACATCTCTGATAAGTGATATATTGGAGAGCTCTCGGTGTTGAGCATAAAAATGTACCATATATGATTACATGTGACAAAAAACTTAATTAATTGATTGATTGATTGAAAAATCCATCATAAAGTCTTTCATCCACCAATATAGTCTGACTGACTCATAAATCAAAATAAACATATAAACATCTCGCACACTGCAGGGCTCCAATGTTCACTTATACACCTTGGCGCAATAAATTATGTGGACATTGGAGCCCTGCAGTGCGCACCTGCCCTCTTCGGCTTGGATGTGCGTGCATACACATATCTTGACTTGTAGATCAAACCTTATCATTACATTCGTGCACAATCAGTTAATATGTTTGGAGACGCAGTTTTTTTTTCACTTTTCACAGTTTTATTATCTTATCACACATAGTGGATACAGTTTTCTTTTGCGTATTTACAACAATCATTATATTTTCATACATTTTGTTGTCATACTTTTGATTTTGGCACATTTAGCTTAAAAAAAACATGACCTGTAACTGAAGTCCCAAGTGATGAGATGTTGTATCCATGTTTGTCTTCTAAAAACACGTATCATACACTGGTTATATAATTGACATTCACAGATGGATGTAAAACGTGCTCTGAGCTACTTTTCGCCTGTTCAATAATGCGCACACACTAATGTCTAGGTAAATGTCATGCGCAATTACGCACGCAGTCATTTAGATTGTGGACTAGAGAAACATCACCACTAATAGTTATTTAGCAAGCAGTGCCACAAAGGTAATAAAGTAAGCGGATACTGTGCTTACAGCTCTAAACCACCGGACGTGGTTTCTCTATAGACATTAGCCATATTACGCAAGCCTTTACAGACAAAAAGCGCGGATGAAAGTCACATTTTTCATGAGCAGAATCTGGTTAATTGTCTTAAAATGATGTCGCTTGTCTCCGTTGTGCTTTCTGTCAGCTCTCCTCTCTCACTGCGTGCCTTTTTGCCGTGCGCCCTCGGTGCGCTTTGGTGACTGTTTGTCGACGCATTACGCGCTCTGTCGTCTCATTCAAAATCATCACCGAACACTATCCCCTGTGTATCAGACCCCTCAGCTTGTTCCTGAACTCCTTCCTCATGAGGCAGTAAATAATGGGGTTCAGGCAGCTGTTGGTGTGCGCCAGACAGACGGTCAGTGGGAACACATAAGTGTGGACTAGGTAGTACGCTTTGTCCCAGTTGGCAACATTCAGTTTGACCAGCACACTCCACAGGGTGATGGCATGGTTTGGCATCCAGCAAAGAAAGAAGGACAGCACAACGATGGTGATAGATTTTGTAACTTGCGATCTCCGTTTGGGGTTGCTTGTTTTCATACTCCTATTGCGGATGAAACGCAGCAGCATAATGTAGCTGATGGACACGATGGACATTGGCAATACAAAGCCAACAAGTATTTTCTGTATGTGATAAACTGCTAGCCAGTACTGTCCACCGGGAAACCTCAGCAAACAGAGTTTTTCCCCGGTTACGTTGCTGACAGTTGAGAAGATCGACGTTGGCGCAGTCGCCAGAGTCGCCAGTGTCCAAACGATTGCGCAGATCCATTTGGTGGAACAAGACTTCTGCACGGTTCTGTTGTTCAGAGCAGATGCGACCGACCAGTAGCGGGTCACACTCATGGCAGTGAGAAAAAACACGCTGGCGTACATGTTCATCACGGTGACCGAGAGGATGATTTTGCACATTGCGTCTCCAAACGGCCAGCTGAAGTCCAGCACGGTGTCCACAGCCCAGAAGGGCAAAGTGAGCACAAACTGGAGGTCGGTCACTGCCAAGTTAAGCACGAAAAAGTTCACTCTGGACTTCTTCCTCTCTTGTTTGACCCAGATGAAGAAGATGACCAGAAGGTTCCCCATCAGACCCGCAGCACAGACAACAGAATAAACAAGACAAATGAGGAATCTCAAGATCGGGCTGCCGTCCGCGGTCACGTCGATGTCCTCCAGGTTGCTGAAGCGGTCCAGCTCACTCAGGGACCTGTTCAAACAAACGCTCTCATTGTCTTCATTCATGTTAGCAGCTTACACTATTAATGATAATGGGCTAGATAGATAATCAAGGTACCAGTGAGCTAGACAAACGCATTTCTGTCCAAATAAAGCTCAAGCTTGGAGTGGCACATTAATGATAAGAACATGATGCCATCCCAACTCCTCTGCCTGTATCCACCCCACCCTCCTGTCCTGTCAGCCCCCCCCCTCCTCTCCTCTGCCCTCCAAGACGCATCATCATCCAACATCACTGTTCTCAGCTCTGACAGTATGAAAGGAATGCTTCACCCTCCGGGAGTGGGGTGAGGTG
Source organism: Scomberomorus guttatus (assembly GCA_038419695.1). Lineage (NCBI taxonomy): Eukaryota > Metazoa > Chordata > Actinopteri > Scombriformes > Scombridae > Scomberomorus > Scomberomorus guttatus. Next base: position 29,867,504 of record CM076445.1, on the reverse strand, counting down.
TTTATTGGCGAGCAGGATAGCTTTGATGTCCATCAGTCTTGTGCGTAACGGGGGCTCCTCGGCGCGTGATGCCACGATAAAGCTTCCCCGTCACTTTAAATCCAAAAACAAACATCTAATTAATAATGTCAAATGTTTATGTTGAGTATAGATTGTGTCACGTTAGGGAGGCAGCGGGTAGAGTTGACAAAGCGTGCGTAATTGGTTTTGTAGCATCACGGCAGAACAAAACGACTCTTTGCTGCCACCAAGTGTTCAAATTTAAGTATAACAGGTTCTGGTAAAATCTCATAACTGCAACATCCAGCTACAAAACCCAAAAATCTCTTAAAAGAAGGGAAAACACACACAGACACACACAAACACAGAAATAACAGAATGCATTTTATTACATCTAAACTTTTCTACATAAACAGGTAACATTCAATAAGTAAACAATTTCTTCCAATGCAGGTAATAAATATTTTTTTTCACTTGGTATATTTGTACAAACTGACAAGGGTCTACTGTACACCGTCTTCTCCTTGCCCTCCTTGAAAAGCCTTTTATGATTTTCTCGGATTGGAGCCGTGAAACAGAACCTGTGAATATTTTAAGGCAGTGAGTGCAGATGTCGACTCGAGTCTGACTTTGCGATTATTATTTCAGTTGTTTGAGACTCTTTATTGGCCACAGTCCTTTTTTTTTTTTTTCTTTTTTTTTTTAATAGTACAGCTTTCATTTTCTAAAAAATATATAAATTAATTTATTCTCTCAGCTCTGAATCGACACACAAAAAGCATACAAACGGACATCAAACACCCACGTTTGAATCTGAATTTTCAGTTTTCCATACAGACATAATATACATATTGTTGACTTTTCCCTTTTATTTCAGGTGAGACATCATGACAACCAGAGAGTTGAGTTGCTTGTCGAAGTTGTCTGTGAAAACACTGCTAATAGTAACTACTGCTAATAGTGGCCTTATTCCATTCATTTGACTCTGTGCAGACGCTGGCTTTGGCTCAGTGTCCTCACACAGAGCTCGAATCGTGCGACACACAAGCTGCTGCAAAAATCCTGTAAATATAGTACGTGTGTGTGTGTGTGTTCACACCTGTGTGTCACTGAAGGAGAGAGTCTGAGATGGCAACTGCCCTGTGCTTATCCATCCCTGCATGCAATCTGACATTTTGTTAGAGAATGAGAGTGAAAGAAAGAAAACACAGCTCAATAATAACTGCTTCTCCTTTAGAAAACCAACAATTGTGAAGCACAGTATGGTGCTGTGGACACTTGACATTATGAAACAGGTTGGTGGGGAGGATCTGACTTTTTCAGTCATCCTATGTAGACCCCAGTATGTAGAGCACTTCAACAGAAACACATTCAACACGGTCTGCTCTCACTTCACCTCTGATCAACACACATTATGTGTGTCATCGGATGCACCGCCTCGTGACACTCGTGAGGAAAGAATAAGTTTAAATAAATTAAATCGTGATCAAATGCATTAATTAACTGTGACCACCTAGTCAAGTATCCAAATACACGTGATTAATATTCAAACTAACGTGATGTGGAAACAAAAGGATTCATCAGTACAGCAAGTCAACACTTTATAATAAAGGAGCAAAACATGTTTAACTATGTGACTCAGGTTGATTTAATGCAGGATGTATCATGAATTCCTGTTCACCATTAAGAGGTGATTAAGTCTAAAGCTACAATAATTAGTCAATCAACAGAAAATGAATCGCCAACTCTTTTGATAATTGATTAATCATTTTGAGTCATTTTTTAAAGAAAATATGTAAAAATTTTCTGGTTCCAGCTTCTGAAATGTGAATATTTCCTGGTCTTTTGGTTGTGGACTGTTGTTTGGGACATTTTAGGTTGCTGGGCTTTCGGAAACAGTGATCGACATTTTTCACCATTTTCTGACATTTTACAGACCAAACAACTAATCTATTAATTGAGAAAATATTTGACTGATTAATCAATAATGAAAATAATTGTTAGTTTCCCAATTCCATATTAAAGTCACCATGAGTTTATGTAATTAGTTTACGCTCAATGGATCAATTAAAGGTGAATTAACTGACATGTTCTTCATACATTTGTTCTAATACAGCCTCTCTGAAAGCAGAACAGAGCCTGTTCTCAGAAATATGAAGCTGTTTCTGTTAAATTGACAATCAGATGGAAACATGTTTGGATGTTTCACTGTGATGTACTTTGAGACATTTTATGTTGTTTGTCTGTACTCGTTGCTGCTGGACACTCTTGGAAAAAGAGATTTTTAATGTCAATGAGGTTTTCCTGGTTAAATTGAAGTTAAAAAAAAACAAAACTTCTACATGTTGCTGCATCAACCAACAGTTGTAGCTTAAGTCCCATTTACAAGCTGTTCTCAGCTTCTTACTATGAGTGATTTAAGATTTCTTTATTGCTTTTTATCTTTATCTTCTCACTTGTTTTTTAGTGGGTGAAGCTCTGTTGGAAACAGGTAATGTCACATATTTCTTTGTGCCAATCAGGATTTAGCAATATGTGAATCAAAATGTGATGACAGTTATTGGGTTGTTTGTATAAGTTGCAGCCAAACTGCATCCACACAATCCTAATGAAGCAGATTTTTTAGTGTTTAAACTCTTAATACATGATAACAAGGATGTTTTTCACCCCAAACTTTAACTTTGATTGCTGCATATTAAGATTTGAAACCAAGTTTTCAGGGGCTTTAACATTTTTTTATATATATATAAATTTTTGCATTTATGCCTTTATTAGATTGTGGGCATTGAGGAGGCAGGGGTCCCTGGCTGGAATCGAACCAGGGATGCTGCAGTTATGTGGCATTCACAGTAACCATTCGGCTATCAGTTTGCCCCCATTTTTATCATTTTAATTATTTGTCCTTGTTGAAAGAAGTGGAGTGTAGCACAGAGGAGAATTGTGCACTAAAACCAAAAACATCTAGTAGGTGCCAGTTGGAAGATTAGGGGAGAAGGGACAAACATGTTTAAGAAAACAGTTTCTATGGTAATAAAGTAAGAAAAAAAGGGTATAAATGTTGTGTCAGGAATATGATTGACTCGGCGTTACTTGAGATTTCTCAGAGTTTAGTTTCTGTTGACCATCGGGTGACGCTGCAACATGTAAAAGCTATTGTTCTTTCAGAGAGGATGATCTCTGGCTGAGGTTAGACGTGCTCTTTTCTATGTAACTGGACTGCAACTAATTTAGTGGCATATAAAAACACGTCTATGATTGTTTCTGATGCTGCCTGTATGTGCTTGTGTGTGTTTTGTTGTGCATCTTATTTCTTTTACTCGGGTCTCTCTAGCAAAGGAAATCTTTATCTGAATGAGACTACCTGATTAAATAAAGGTTATAATATAATTAAGAATAAATGTAGTAAGTCACTGTGAGTTAATCATTAATTAATGATCCATTATGAGTTTACCAATCACTTTAAATTACAGTGACTAAATACTTTAACAGTGAGAAACAGGAAGTCATGACACATCCACTGCATTAATTAATGCATGAAATCATCACAAGTCATGCATTAGTTATACATTATGTAAGCATGTGTTTTGTACCCTTATTATAAAGTCAGCTCCCAAGAAAATATGACATATTTTCATGATGAATTAACTGGACAGTACCTTGTGAGAAAACGCGCTGCTGGCAAAGAAAATAAAAATGCTTATTAAATAAAATCATATCACAACAGCTCCCGAGTGACAGTGACTCACACGTTCACCCGCGGAGGTCAAACTATTTGTAAAAATATAATATATAATAGAAATAAGAATACAAAATAAATAAAATACTGCACAACACAGGAAATACACGAGACTTGTTCCGGCAAATGATTGAGTCACTTTGAGAGCCGGGGGTTGTTTCCCATGAGAAGAACAGGGAGTAAAGTTAAAGATGCAAAGAGAAGGGGAAGGGTGGAGGTCATTTTGGGTTGTCGACAGTCTCTCACTTACTTGAAGGACAGGACAGGGGATGGAAGTTGCTGTCAGAAGTGATTATCTCAACATGGTGGGGCTAATTAGGCTTTCAAGTGAGCTGCCTGTCTCGGACGTCTGGAAGTGGAACATTGAGGAGAGACTGATAAAAGGGGACTCTGTGAAAGTTTCAAGGACACACAGGCTGAAAGAAGGGAGGGCATGGCTGAGCAGGAGGAGTCTCAGGTCTACTGTGAGTCACTGGTAATGTGACATGACCACAGTAGATCTGTACGACGTGTTAATAACTGAAATGGAAGCAAAGACTAAACGCGCGTCCACTTTCCAATGTCAGAAAACGTTCAATACATTCATGAGCAAACCCTGCATTTTCAGTTGAACGGTGATAACGTCGAGGTGTCCCGAAATCTTCACCTCGCTTTCAACATTATACACTGACAAGCTCGCAGGGTTTTTAAGTTCCAGACAGGTCATGTATTTTTAAACCAGCTGGCTTTGTGCCCAGTCTAAGTTGGCAGGTTAAGATCTCCCTCTCTCTCTCTCTCTCTCTCTCTGTGTGTGGCACTAAACAGCCTGCTTACACTTTTCCATGCTTTTCCACAAGCCATGTCCCAAAGATAACTCCCTAAACAACTCTAGACAGTCAAAGATATCAGTCACAGGTCAAGTCTTCACAAAAAGCTTAGACAGAGAAACGGCTGATGATTAACAATAGGGGACAATGGTTGTGGGTGACCATTTAAGACATTCTTTTGACTCTGAAAATACTTGTCCATCCCAAACACGCCGGGAAGCATGCACACAAACAGGCACTAGTTTAAACTTGGTCACTATCCCCAGCAGAGCTGTGGCACATCTCATGGACGCCTGTCTCTTTAAAACAGGCTCCCACACAACAGCTTGACTTTCATGGAAATGTGTTGATTCCTTTTGAACAGTCAAGCAAAAAAAAAAAAAAAAAAAAAGGAAACTGAGAAGACAAGAGCCATTTCTAAAAGGACACAGTTTAAGTGTCTGAATAAATACCAGCTGAAACCAAAGAAGAAGAAGAAATAGACACTTCACTGAAAACCCTGTGGCACACAGATTCAACTGCACTCTGATCATTGTGATAATTTTCATAGGTACCATATGTTATTTTTGGCATTGTGCAAAAAAGAAAAAAAAAGACATTATTCCAGCTCTAAACTCTTAATTGGCAAGTATAAATAGCTTGAACCTCCAAAAAACTCCATTTTTCTAAATGCTGTTTACTAACAGAGACTTTAAAAGGAGTTGGAAATCAAAGAGTTAAAATGAAAAACCAGAAATGGCTAATTTCCAACTACATACTCCCCATAGCAGTAACCTGAAGGTGTAAGGGAATGCATATATATATATATATATATATATTTATATATATATATTGTTTAAATACCATACATAACTTAAAAGCATAATAAAATTATTAGTACATGAATAAACTGTAAATCTGAAAAGTTTCTCGACATTGGATAGAGAAATAATACACAATGTATTTAAAGATGAGCTCGAGCAAGAGAAAGAGAGAAATTAAAGTTCATATTGGAGAACGGATGCGAAGGAAAATCTAAACAGGATATAGCTAAAAGAGAAGAATAAGATAACCAAGTTGTACATGGCAACAGGCATATGTATAAGCTTCTGTGGAAAAAAAACCCAACCTCAGTCCTCCACTTAAAAACAGCGATTGAAGCAGCTCACTAGACTGAAAATGTCCCGATTTAACATACAAAAGTAAAAGAGGAAAATATATTTTGTTCTCTGTACACGGTGCCACTCCTCATTTTCGTAAAAAAGAGCCTTCGTCCTTTGTGTTTATGCTCAGGTAGCGTGTCTTTGCTGTTTGTGCCAGGTTGGTACCAGTGTGAGTCATTCATAAAAGCCCCTTACGCTGAACAGCTTTCTGATCTGAGGTCAGTATACCAACACAACCTCCACAGCTGACCCCTTTAAGTGATGACTCAGTGCTGTTCTCAGGTCAGTCTAGTGAAGGGAACCCCCGGGCCTGTTACCTGCTCACAATGTTAGTGCTCTTCTAGTCATTACAACTCCACAAACGTTCTGAGTTTGATGACTTGGGCCAGTCTAGTTTCTGGATCAAACCATTACCCTGCAGTCAAAAAGTCTGTGATTGGGTTCGTTACTGGATCATAGCTGAACCCAATGAGAGTCAGTCCAACGATATAACGTCAGGTATCCCGCCGTAGATAGCTGCCACCGCCGCTTCAGTGCTGCTCCGGCTGGCCACCACCCCGGGGTGTGTGTGTGACGAGTGTGAGCCCGAGTGCGAGGAGGAGGAGTGAGTGTCACGGAGGCTGCTGGAGGAAACCAGGCTGCTGCTGCTGCCCGAGTTGCTGGCCCCGTTGGTCGGCGCGGTCAGTGAAGTCGCCGAAGAGGCTCCTGACTGGTCGAGGAACAGCTGGGAGGACGCTGAGGAGGAGGAGGTGCTGTAGGGCAGGAAGCGGTTGAGAAGCAGCTCGTGGTCGTCTGAGGCTGAGGCGGCCGCCGCTGCTGCCATCACCATGTTGTAATGCTGAACAGTGAGAGAAGCACAGGAGAGGAGGAAGTGTCAGATGTGAGCTCACATTTAGAGGCCGATAAAGTTACCAGGGGCTGTATTCACAAAACATCCCAACACTAAAAGTAGCTCCTGACTGCCTGAGCAAGGAGAAAATCCATGTTTTTGGTCTGAGAGTGATTCACAAAACATTTTAGCACTCAAATCACCAACCTGTCACCTGTCGACCAATCACTGTAAACATATTGAGTAAGTTCACAGTGCCTCTTTTTCCCCTCAGTACTTCAGTAAAAGTTGCTCTCAGCAGATTTGTAAACGGGGCTTAAGAGGAAACTTTTAGCTACAAACTTTTTGCCCCGTTTGGTATCTAAGATAAGATATTTGTGAACATGGCCGACGCTTTCAGAACACTGGGCGTGAAGGAACCAGCAGCAGTCAGGCTGTTAACTCCTGACAGCATCAAAGATGACACTGCAGAACAATGTTAACATCTCACCTTGAGATAAGCTATTTAAAAGATTACATATTCTGGGCTTTCCCTTTAACTTTTTCATATCGGCAAGAGATTGCTAAAGAAATAAGGAAAAGTTTTGGAATAGAAGTTGATCGCTCTTTGTCACTTTATACGTGAACAAAATCCCAGACAAACTCATGGCTCAGGATGAATATCTCTATAAATCACTTTTGGCTGTAAGCAAGAAAGCCATCACATGGAAATGGCTGCATTAAAGGATTACTGGACTGCAACTGTCAATGAAATACACTGTATGGAGGAATTGACCTTCACTTTAAGACTACTATACTATATGATGAATATGTAAAATACTGGAAAGAATGTACTACAGATATGTGCCTATAAGATGTAAACCATTGCTTATGTCATTGAAAGACCCTGTTCTGTGCAAGTATTATGTTTCCCTTATCAACCCATCCTTTTTGTCTGATAATACCAATAAAAATAAAGTTGCAAAAAATAAAAAAAATCAAAGACGAAGTTTCTCAAGAAAACCAAATCTTAATAACCTCTAGTGGTATCTAGCGGTGCAGTTTTAGTTTTAGTTGCCCCGGGTTTTTAAGATATCCACCTCTGATTTCTGCCTCCACCCCTCAGTGTGGCTCACTGCACTGAAAAATGACATTTAAAAAATTCAACAGCAGCATCTTTCCAGCAGCAATGTCCCAGTTAATAGACAGAAAACACTGCCTACAGTCTTCATAGGGAACATTTCTCTGGCTCAAAGAAGTTCCACAACAAAAAAAGAAAAAAAAAAAGGAAGAAACTGTTCACAGTAAGGTCTGTGGATTATATTATTAATCAACAAGGGTATGGGTTCTGAAAAATAAAGTTGCTTTTGAATTTTTTAAATGCAATTTTGCAAAGCTAAACCTTCACTGTACTGGTGTGGCAGCAGAATTCTCAGGGACACATATTTCAGACCTCACAGCTGAATACTTTCACCACTTGAAGTAAGTGAGAAAATATGTTTCTGTAATCTGTGAGAACAAACCCTTAAATTATGTAAATTTGAAATGACAGAACAGAGCTGAATGACAGATGAGGATATCAGAAATCAAGAGATGTCTTTGTGTACTTGTTTGACCGCCTCAAGTGAATTCAACCCACCAGTAACCAGAGGGCAACAACCGCCGTTTGTCAAACGTCTCGCTCTCATGTCTCCTTAAATAGCCCAGAGAGACAGAAGCAGACAGGGAGGATGACATTTAGTACTCTCTAGTGGACATCGAAACAGGTACACTATGTACCAGCAGGTTGTGTGACATTTTATGGGCAATTGCACCAAATATCAGGTTTCAAATATGTTTTTTAAATTTGTAAGTGGTTGAGGGAACATGAGAGAACTTTCATCACTGCTATGTTTACTGCAGAGATGGTATTTTGTATCTATCTAACACTAAGTGCAGGGCAGTGCTTTGCTTTTTGGTAACCACAGGAGGAATTTTGTTAAAGCGTAGAGTTGAAGCACCTAAATTATTATAAAATGAACCATCATCACACTCTTCTTTCCAGTTACACTGTGGGCACCTCAGCAGACAATGACTGTAATATGTTGAAAGTGTCTGACTGACACACCAACTATCATCAATAAGTATTTCAGCTGGTAAAATCAGCATCTCCAAGCGTTTCCACGCAACATGGCAGACTGGTGTACGTACCTGATGATTGTCGCCTTGAAGAAAAGAGAAGAAGTTCAACTCTGGAAATCAAGTACAAGCAGAGCCAGAGATGAATATCAACAAAAATCAGTATCAGAGATGAAAAAATAATGACCACCATTCCCCAAATCCCAAGATGACGTTGTTTTGTCCCAGCTAACAGTGAACAACCCAAAAATATTCCATTTACCAACAGTGAAGACTAAAGAAACCAGAAAATATTCATTTGTATTATATTATATTGATTTGAGAGTCTGGAACTAAAAAAAATAGCATTTTTTTCTTTTGAAAAATGACTAAAAACAATGACTTGATTATCAAAATAGTTGGCCATTAATTTTCTATCAACCAATTGATTAAATGACTAAGCGCCACAACTCTAGTTATTTGTCATTCTAAGATTACCTTTGAGCTCAATAATAATTTAGGAAACCTAAGACCTTTTCCTCAATGTATGACAATATCACATTTTGTTTATCTGCTTGTTCTTTATTGCAGCTATATGCCGTGATTTTTATGGCTGCACAATTACACCGAATACCACTTAAAGCTACAGAATGTACGCTTTTTCTTATACATTTTTTAGTTGAAATATGCTCCAAAGCACATCTTAATGTGGAGAGGTGTTGTCAAAGGCTTTTGTGACCCCAGACTCATTGAACAGCCTGGCAGCAGTACAGAGATATTCCCTTATCATGTTTTTAAGTGAGTCTTGCCCTTCTACAAAATCAGAAAAGGCTGAAATCAAGGGTGGGAGCTCATGGCTGTCAAACAATATGTGAACACAGTTCTAGTCTACAACTCTTCTTGTACCGAAGAGGCTCCAAGCTAGCATTAGCTGCTGGAAGATGTCGTTAGCAAGCTCCTGATACCTGCAATTGAAGAGCTCCGTTACTTCCAGTCCCCCGGGGGGACAAATCAATACATAGTGTGTGCACGATCATGAGGATGCAGGTATTGCATATTATGGCTTTAATTTACAATAAAATGTGGGGGTTTGAATAACACTTGGCCACATAGTGTTAAGATGTAAAGATGGACCCACTTGATAAAGGATGAATGGAAAAATAAGTCGGGTTTAAAAATGTGTTTTACTGTATGAAGTCACTGCCATGAATATTCCCAAATCATCTTGTGTCTGTGTGTGTTTGTCATTACCTGACAGGTCATTGGGGGTGTGGTAGTAGGGTCTATAGTCCTGGATAAGTGGGGGGACAGGAGGGATGTAGCTGGTGTCCACGGCTGGCATGCTGGGAGTACGGCTCACAGGAGAGGCCTGGTGGTGCAGGTTGAGCACTCTGAGGGCAGACACAGAGGAAGAGGTTCACTAAGTAGCCACTTCATTTATAATTAGGCTTTTATTTCACACCATATTTAAGAGGTAAGTCACAGAGCGAGCTGTCTCCTCCACTGAACTTGAAACACAAACCTTATATACCAATAACAGTCACAGAATTCAAGTTAAATGAAGCAGCAGCAGTTTCTACACAGATGAACAAAATTAATTTGACAAAAAATGTAGCCATTAAAGTTTCAGAAGGCCTAGATCCAAATCTTTAATAAGATATACTTGTTAGCTCAGAGATCCTCAGAGGTTTGTAAGTGACTTCTTTTTTGACATTTTATATATATGTGTACGTTTGGCAGAACTTTAATCCTCTGTTTATGAAGTTTAAGAGCAGTAAGGCGAACAGATTTAGTCTTTTTCTTTTGTAAAATCACCCATTTCTAGATCTGTACATCAATTTTAACTTCTAAAAAGCAGTTAAGACACAAACTCAGTCAGCTCTCTTGGCTGTCTACTGTGAGTGCAGTTCATGCAAAATGATGAGATACTTGTGTATCAAAGTGAAACACTCATGAATCATTTTACATCTAGACACTTAACCACCCACGCTAGCAACTTAAATTAACCTCATTTCCACATTTAATGAAACACAAACTGTGAGCGGAGATGAAATCACAATCACAGGTGTGCGTCTGACCCTTTGTTGATGACGGGCGGCGAGGTCGGGGACATTGAGGGGCACGCTCTTTTGGCTGGAGGAGGCAGTGGCGGCGGAGGCGGCGAATCCTGTTCTTCGTCTTCTGAGGAGCTGTCCAGTGTCAAGTCGATCACCTCCACTTTGTTGCCGCCATCGCTGCCGCTGTGGCTGGACGACGAGGAGCTCCGCTGATCTGAGCCTGCAGACGTCCGACATGAACCTGGAGAGCAGCAGTGACAGGCTGGTTTGTGTTTGTGCGGTATTTTTTTTTTAAAAACTGCACCATACAAAGACATAAAACTGAATACTGTGCAAACATACACATTTCTCCTGCTCTCATATGAAATAAAGTATGTTTGTTACTATGGAGAAAGGCAGTTTACTCTGTGGTATTATGATTGATGCTTCACTAAGTTAAAACTGACAATGCATAAACACAGCAGAGGAGATGTAAATGCACATTCTCTCTCTTCTTGCCATGTCTCTTTCATCCTTATTTAATTACTTCCAGCCTCCTCTCGCACTGCCTTTTTGTAAAAGAAACCTTTCTGTTGCTCACCCCACCCCGTCCCCATTCACCCCTCATGCCCTGTCTCACCATCCAGCCCGTTGTTATAAGAAGCAGAAGAGACCTCCTGCACTTCTTTCTTAGACCTCATGGGGGCCCAGCTGCCATCCTCCTTGAACTGGATCTCATCACAGTCCATGCAGCTGTTCAGGATCTCCACAAAAAGCCTGGGTGGATAACATATACAAAGGAAACAAACATCTTTTAATAAAGGTTGAGCACAGTGGAAAAGACAATAGGAAGAAGAATAAATTCTAAAAGACAACCAAGCTTGTGGTCTAAAGGTCTTAAAAACCTCAGTGAATTAAAGGAATACTCCACTGAATCTTTTGAGTATAAAATACTCACTGCCTATAGTCTTAAAAGTCAACCTAACCTGTCTCATGTCAGTCTAAACCCAGCTCACGTTCCCTTTTACTGGAACAATCAAACACTGTTTTTCATTCTGTTTCAGAATGACAGGGAGAGCTGATATAGAAGGATCAAAAAGCAAAATCGCTATGAATACTCGGATGCCACAAACCAGTTATTCCTTAGGTGAGTTTTCTGAAACGTCCTGCTTAAAACCCCTAAAGTCAGAGGGTGTGAGCATTTGATGCATTTTTTAAATGACCCAGAGGTACTGCTGTGAATCTAAGCTGACAGAGGAACCTTACAAGCCTACAGGCGGCGAATACTTGATATGGGGCTGGAACAAACGATTATTATTTTCATTATCAATTAATCTGCCGATTAATTTCTTGATTAATCAATTCATTGCTTTGTCTATAATTTCATAGAGCCAAAGGTCACATCTTTAAATGTCTTATGTTGTGAAGACATTCAATTTACTATAATGTATGATGAATAAAAGCATTAAAATCATCACGAGACGCTAAATCCAGCACATTTTGGCAAATTTCCTTGAAAAATTACTAAAACAATTATTCAGTTATTAAAATAGTTCTCTATTATTTTTTGTAAATCGACTAATCTGTTAATTGACTAATTGTTGCAGCTCTAACTTGATACTCGAACTGCCTATTTGGAGGAATAGGCAGTTTCCTTAAAAAAAAAGGCTACACATGAGATTTAAAGTGTTTGTGTAAACCTTTAGAATTTGAGGTAAATGACATCAGTGATGCTCTGAATGTTATTTATAAGGAATTGGTTACTCAGGTGTAACGTCTCCTGTCCAAACAAAATTTTTATGGTTTTGAGGACAGTGAGTAAATGTGCCAGTAGCAGTTAAATGTTTTGGTAGTGGTCGTTAAAAGTGAAAGACAGGCACCTGACAGAACCTCTAAAACTCTCTAATTAACACGTTATATCTTGTTTGTTTAACTATACAGAAATCTCAGTGTATAAACCACATGTTGTGTTTTTTCACGAGGTTTCGGCTGAGCTCTGTGACTCCCTGGTGTCTTGACGTTACCATGAGGTTGCCAAGAAATGTCGAACTATTCCTTTAAAGATTTTCTTTTTTTAGTAGCTGCTCAGCGACATTTGGGTTAAATCTTCTGTTCAGTTCGAATGCGCTTTACATTCATTCCTAACAGGTCAAACAGCCCCTCTGCATGATGGGATGATGGGGGTGGGGTGACTTACCCGTCGATGATGAGGTGTTCATAGGGGGCCTTCTTGTCACAGACGGGACACACCCAGGTGGGCTTCTTCTCGTTCATTTGGATGTAAAGTGTGGCGTCAAAGCACTGCAGGTGGGAGCATGTCAGCGCCCGGCATGGGATCATCAGCCGCATCTTCCCCAGCTGCACAGTGTATACACACACACACAGTCAGGGCATGAAGAGGACGCACACAGCAGGGATGGAGGGTATACGGGATGCATAAATGTCATAAACATGCCAAAACCCACATGGAAAAGGTGCACGATAGGGGTTGTGAAGACAATTTGACAGGTGGATCACGCAAACAACCAGAAGTTAAGTGCATGAAAGCATGTTGGGATATACAAACAACGGATACGTCTTGGCATGACTGAAACACCAAACTTTGCTTTAAAATTCATGAAGAGGAGGAAAACATGTTTACCGGGCAGAGCAGCGACACTCGAAGGCTGGTCGTGGCTATTTCACTGTCTGGGTCTGCTGTTAGCTTCTCTTTGACTGTAGGTGAGAGGTAAAACACACACACACACACACAAACACAAACACATGAGTGACTGAGAACTAAACAGCAGGACTTCTTCTTACAAACACGCTCAATCTCTTATTTCAGACTGCAACCCCTTTACTACTTTTGAATCAAGGTCACGAATGCAGAAGATTTCTGTAAATGTATTCAAGAGATACTCATGCAGCGTCGGGCTGACTGAGCCCTTCTGCATCTGAATCCTCTTCTATCACTTTCCATACAATAAGATACATTTGTAAACAAATATATACAATTTTATGATTGAAAATGGTGCCTTATCTGAAATGGGGAATAATTTGGCCATCTGACTGGATGAACATTTTAACACAAACTATGGATGTGAGTGAAGCAACTAAAGTACAGCTTCCTCACTTATTAACAAAGTCTCTGGACAGTGTTCTTTATTATTCTTTAGAATATCATCAGACAGACAACATATCACTAGCATATACTTAGAATAATGTATCTTATATGCATATTGCACAGCACTGCCCATATTAAACCATATATTGGCCAGTTAATATCAGAGTTGGATTCATGTGGCCATAAACTCACCGAGAAGTAATTGTTGTGGTAAAAGTGAGTAGAGATGCACCAACTTTCTCTCTCCCGATTCCAATATCTCAGCTTAGGGCACCTACAACTTTCAATTCCTTATCTGATACCAGGGCTCTCTCATTTTCCCAAATTTAAAATCTGTATAGACCACTGTGTGAGACTCATTGGGGTCATTCTTATTTAAAATAACATTGTTGTATATCTTGTGTATGTTGTATAGTTTTGCAATATTTTGTTGTTTTGCAGGAAAACTAGAAAATAAGATAACATTAAGCAAGTAGTGGTGCTAAGACTTATGGAAGCCCATTTCAGCCAATGTGATAAAAAAAAAGATCCTGTAAGTCATTATAATGAGAAACTTTCTCGAAATAATGACTTAGTATCTCAAAATAATGAGAAACCTTCTAAAAATAATGACTCAGTATCTCACAATAATGAGAAACTTTCTCGAAATAATGACTTAGTATCTCAAAATAATGAGAAACTTTCTCGAAATAATGACTTAGTATCTCAAAATAATGAGAAACTTTCTAAAAATAATGACTTAGTATCCCAAAATAATGAGAAACTTTCTAAAAATAATGACTCAGTATCTCAAAATAATGAGAAACTTTCTAAAAATAATGACTCAGTGTCTCAAAATAATGAGAAACTTTCTAAAAATAATGACTCAGTGTCTCAAAATAATGAGAAACTTACTCGAAATAATGACTTAGTATCCCAAAGTAATGAGAAACCTTCTAAAAATAATGACTCAGTATCTCACAATAATGAGAAACTTTCTCGAAATAATGACTTAGTATCTCAAAATAATGAGAAACTTTCTCGAAATAATGACTTAGTATCTCAAAATAATGAGAAACTTTTTCGAAATAATGACTTAGTATCCCAAAATAATGAGAAACTTTCTAAAAATAATGACTCAGTATCTCAAAATAATGAGAAACTTTCTAAAAATAATGACTCAGTGTCTCAAAATAATGAGAAACTTTAAGCAAGTAGTGGTGCTAAGACTTATGGAAGCCCATTTCAGCCAATGTGATAAAAAAAAAGATCCTGTAAGTCATTATAATGAGAAACTTTCTCGAAATAATGACTTAGTATCTCAAAATAATGAGAAACCTTCTAAAAATAATGACTCAGTATCTCACAATAATGAGAAACTTTCTCGAAATAATGACTTAGTATCTCAAAATAATGAGAAACTTTCTCGAAATAATGACTTAGTATCTCAAAATAATGAGAAACTTTCTAAAAATAATGACTTAGTATCCCAAAATAATGAGAAACTTTCTAAAAATAATGACTCAGTATCTCAAAATAATGAGAAACTTTCTAAAAATAATGACTCAGTGTCTCAAAATAATGAGAAACTTTCTAAAAATAATGACTCAGTGTCTCAAAATAATGAGAAACTTACTCGAAATAATGACTTAGTATCCCAAAGTAATGAGAAACCTTCTAAAAATAATGACTCAGTATCTCACAATAATGAGAAACTTTCTCGAAATAATGACTTAGTATCTCAAAATAATGAGAAACTTTCTCGAAATAATGACTTAGTATCTCAAAATAATGAGAAACTTTTTCGAAATAATGACTTAGTATCCCAAAATAATGAGAAACTTTCTAAAAATAATGACTCAGTATCTCAAAATAATGAGAAACTTTCTAAAAATAATGACTCAGTGTCTCAAAATAATGAGAAACTTACTCAAAATAATGACTTAGTATCCCAAAATAATGAGAAACTTTCTAAAAATAATGACTCAGTATCTCAAAATAATGAGAAACTTTCTAAAAATAATGACTCAGTGTCTCAAAATAATGAGAAACTTACTCAAAATAATGACTTAGTATCCCAAAGTAATGAGAAACTTTCTAAAAATAATGACTCAGTATCTCAAAATAATGAGAAACTTACTCAAAATAATGACTCAGTATCTCAAAATAATGAGAAACCTTCTCAAAATAATGATTTAGTATCTCTATATAATGAGAAACATTCTCAAAATGACAGTATCTCAAAATAATGAGAAACTCTAAAATAATGACTTAGTATCTCAACATAATGAGAAACTTTCTCAAAATAATGAGACACACAGCAGGATAAATTCATGAACTGAAAATGTTATCAAATAGAGGGAAGATGAAATGAGAATGAATCATAGAATGAAATGTTCTTTGTAAGTCTTTATTTTAAAAACGTTTCTCATTATAATGATCTTTTTTTGTTCATCACATTGGCAGAAATGGGCTTCCATAAAGACTGACTTCATAAATACAGGTTATATTGGAAACACTAAATTTGCACTGAAATTGTCAAAGAAACTGTATTAAATGAGGAGCCACTTAATAAGGCTAATTTTGGGCCTGATAGTGATTTGACAGACTAGATAGGTGCATCCCTAAAAAAGAGGTTCAGAGTCCTTACTGAGTGCTCTGGAGTGGTCTGGGTTTCTGATGCCTTTGGCCCGTAGTCTCTGTAACAGCACTGTGGACGACTGCTGCTTCACCAAGTACACTGCCATGGAGTAACTCTGTGGATACACATGTACACAACAATATAATAATGTGTAAAGTAATATTTCATAAACCCCACATGGAGACATTTTTTGCTTGTCAGCGGACCAGTGACAGAAAATGTCTTTAAAACGCCTTTTTAAGGACTCAGGGAGTAAGGAAGTGTGTAAAGAAGAACAGACGGCAGGAACAACCTGTGTGTTGCACATTGACATTTAAGCCCAGTGTGTACTTCCTTTGAACGATGGTTCCTTTACTGCCATTTATTGTGTGTCTGCAGAACATCAAACTCCAACCTTCTCCATATACTGTAATCCTAGTCAGGCTAATGCCAACTTTATTTTATTGAATAACATTTTTTAGTTAATTTTTGAATGTTTTAAACTAAAATTCTGGCCAAATCTTACACATTGCGCCTTTAAAATATAAATATATTTTGACATTTGTTGGAAGTTGTAACAGTGTTCAGTTCTTACCCTTCCAATCTCAGCGGTCCACGACACCACAATGGTATTGGGGACTGTGGTGGACAATCTGACCAGTGAGGTAATGTTGATGGGCCGGCTGGGCCGCTTGGGCTCTACACCGTTTTTGGTTGGAGGAAGATAACCCTAGAGAAGATATTAGAAGGAGAAAGAAAATAATCCGCATTTTTTGTTGTGAATATTAAGAAGTTCAATGCTAACAGGATGGACAAGGCAGAAAAAGTAAATACAGCTAAATAAAAAATCTGTCACTGCTGAGATTCAGTAATAAAGCAGCAAAACAAAGATGCCTGGCTGTTTGGCTGGTTGTTTAATTCAGCGTTTCTCACCGGCAGGTTACATGGCTTCCCGTTGACTTTCACACACAGATTGGGTGGAAAATGGTCTTCCTGAGGACAGCTTGTCTCCGACAGGCAAAACCGCAACTGAACTTGAACTGAGAAGTCGCATTTGGTCCCCGAGATGTCCCTTTGAGCACAGACACAGATTTATAACCACACATCTGCAGAAACCATGCACACGTATGAATAATTTAGATCTAATTCAGAATCCTGCAATGACAGAGTGGCTTCGCAGGTGTTCATTTCTTCTTACATTGAGCTGCTGATCTGCTGGACTTGCTGTGGCGTTAATGCAAAGGCGAAACACGTCTCCTGAAACCGTTGGCTGTTGTCTGAAGCTGCAGATAGAGACAAAGGAGAGACAAATTTAATAACAGGGGAACTTATATATAAGAATATGAGCAAATAATGTCTCAATTCCTACGTTTCACAGTACACTATGACTATGTCAGCTATTTCTAAAATATGAGACATTGAGATAACCCATGTAAGCAAGAACACAGGCAAGAAGTGTAAAGAAGTGTGTGTGCACATCGGTGGGTTGTCACTGGCATTAACAGCAGTATTCAGTAAACCTTGTGAGCATGAAGAACCTGGACGTCAAACCCAGACCACCTCAGGCAGAGGTGAAGACAGGAAGGTGTGTAGCAGAGTGTGTGTGTGTGTGTGTGTGTGTGTGAGAGGGAGAGAGCGTGTGTGTGTGTGTGTGTAAGTGCGCTCTATTTATAGGCCGACCCACAGGTGCTGGAAATAACTGGTGCTACTAACACAGCCTCCATTAAAGAGGCAGCAGGTTCTCAAATGCTTGCAAAATTCGTATTTGTTAGAACAAGGTTAGCACGACCCAAGAAGCCAGAGTGGTTCAAACCTAACTCTGTTTTATATCTGTATTTAAAGGAAATAGCAAATTCACTCAGATTTAGATGAGAAGATCAATAACACTCTTATCCATGTGTGTAAGATCCCCTCCAGACATGTTTTAAGACATGAAAAAATATTTTTCATCCAGATTCTATGAATATGCAAATAATTAACTGGCGGACACAGAAGATGTCTCCTACTTCACTGTAAAGTCCATTCTCAGTGTATATGCTTACTGCATGTAAGCTGCATACTGGACCATGATTGGCTCCTAACTAGTTGTGATGTCACAAAATCCTGCTGGTATGTACACGTATTAAACTCAGATTTCAACGTGAGCACAGAGAAATTTGCCTCTTTCAGCAGATGAATGTGAAAACAAACTCTGCACATACATCATTCTGCACAGTGATGAAGCCAGAGCCAGGAGGTTATTGTGTTAGCCAACAGTGCTTTATCAGATTTTCATACCCTACAATGTACAATTTATTACAACTCTCTTCTTTTACCTTGAAGCTTTTATAGCAAGCATTATGTAGGAGTGATTATCTTCTGTTAAGCGCATATAAATAAATATAAAAATAATATAAAAATAATATAAATATAAAATATAATGAAAATAAGGTTGAATTGAATTCAAATCTGCCATTCAGTGTTCTAAACATTAAAACTTTTAAAGTGTTATACTGCTATAAATTAGCTAAACAGCAGAGAAAAGCAAATCATGTTCAGTCTGGAATCTGCTAAGGACCTAAAGACAATCAAGAAAGAAATATGGAGTCACATATATTGCACATAAACACAAACACTCTTACTCTTAAATTTGCCAAACTAGTAACAGATTTAGCTTAGCCTAATATCACCGTGTCTGAAAATGAAACATAAAATATTGTTTTTATGTTTTGAGGCAGGACAGACAACCAAACTCGGTCTCTGTGGGAAACTGTTTTGTTTCAAAGTGAAATGAACTAAAATCTTCTCCACTGAGCGCATTGCTTTTAGCATTCACCACAAGAGCGCTTCTTACACTGGTGAATAAGCATGACAGACCAGCATAAACATTGTTGACGTGAGACATAATTGCTGGAGCTCAGTGGGAAACTTTAGGCCTGAAGGCTGTGTAAGTGACGGGGGAAGATGGATTACAAAATTACCTATCACAAATCCTTTCATGATTGTTGCCTTAATTACTTAAAGTTAGGTTGAGCTGTCAGTGAGTGACTGCTTAAAACACATGCAGAGAGTCTGCGTGCGTGCACATCAACACACATGCGCGTACACACAGCAGGATAAAGCACACAGAGGTAATTTCTTTCCATGTGGGACGTTTAGAGGGACGAGGTCTTCAGTCCCTGTGGATGATTACTGGACCAATCATGTTTCTCCACTCATCAGCCTTTCAAACAGCCATTAATTTTCCCAGTAATTAACCCTCTTACCACCCACACGGTATATAATTTGTATGGCATATATTTATGGTATGTTCCTGCATCTTTTGAGCGGCTGTCTGTGCACTGCAGAACAAAATCATTTGCAACGAGTGTGCTTTCGAACAACAGTCTTCCTCCTCTCCGGGCACACGAGCTAAAAATAGAAAGTGCTCTCTCACTCTCTCTCTCTCACTCCCCCCCCTCCTGCACCCCCATCTCTCCATCACTCTATAACTCACTCACTCTCTCTGGCAGTGGATTTGTTTCTGGTGTTTCAGTGTGTGTGGTTAGCAGAGATATGAGAAGGGTTGAAATGAGCCTTGATTGATGTCTTCCTCCCTCTCTTACACATAAACACCCACTGTGGGTTCTTTAAATCTAGTCCTTTAAGATGCATACACACTGCCTGTCATAAATTTAAGGATGTTTTTATTTGTCTGACACACACATCAGACCTCAGTACTTTATCCAACAGATTTGTGTCCATTAGAATTTCGTCATATAAAAAAAACTGTCAAGTACAAAAGCTGTAATACTCAGATTCATACTTAACATACAGGATTAACTCAATTTTGATTTTATCCCACGTAGTTACGGCAGAATCTCACAATTTGAGGACTAAAGTCATTATGAATAATTATGTTGACTACATCACATACAGAATGTAATTTCAATACACGAAGCCTCTATTTCATTTTGAGAGGACACAAAATTAATGACGCTATGAACAGAACTGTAATTATTGTTATTAAGCACATTTCTGCCACTGCATGTAATCATATTTCTGCTTAATGGTGCTTATTAGAATTTAACCATTAATAAATCATCGGGACATTAATTTTGAGACACAAGTGTAATTACAATAAACAAACAAGACTACGGCAGAGATGACTCTTATCTTCCATCACTGCAATCTCAAACCATGCGTCATGCAGGACAACAGCATGTTTTGACTCAACACAACAGCAGGTGATTTTAATAAACTGGAAAAGTGGAAAGTTCTTCCAAGTTGTCATGGAGAGAACAAACCTCTTATGAAAACAGGGATACACTTCATGCAGTTTGTGATGGACTGTGTGATTGATGCTTAACTTCAATCCAACTGTATTCAAATCATGATTCAACCTTCAGAAATGATGTTAAACACGTCATGGTGGTTTGAGACTCCGGCTGTATTGGCCACTACGCTGCCTTTTACATTGTTTTACTAAGTAAAATGAATGTTTTCCCCATCTGGAATGACAGATGGGGGAATGAGTGACAGATGGAAAAATGACTTGTAATGGGTGGGTTGATGTTAACAGTGAGGAAAAAATAAACCAAGCGGGACCCACAATATACATTTGACAAAATGGAATTGAGACATGGTTGGGCACTATTTCACAAACTTGACAGGGACGTATCGTGCACATTTCCAGGCCTATATTTATATTTTGGCAAAGATATATTACTGGCATATCGTTGCGTGGTTTACAGTTCAATATATTTTTAAAAACCAGAATTAACTTATTTATCTGACTGGTCCTTATACTGGCTCTTTATGCAGCTCCTCAGTTCAGCCTCTGTCTGAAACAGGCCGTTTTATCTCCTGTCTCTTTAAGGCCCCCCTCCTGATAGGCCCACTTTATTCTGATTGGTTAGCTCCCCGAAGCTTTCACTTGGCCAACTTCTGGTGGTTCTGGAGGCTACGTAAACAAACAGTAGTAGTAGGATTTCATTCATTCTTGTTCTTTACTCAAAATGGAAACTTTTCAAATACGTCTGTTCATGTTTGAGTCTGAATCTGATCAGAAATATGAGAGTGGACAACACAAACAACCTGTGGAGCAACCTTAGCAACAAAGGCGACTGAACTGATGGCTGTTTGTGGGCATGCAAGAACAATCTGACGTCATCTCGAGGATGAAGTAGAGGTAACTTCACAAATGAAGCGTTCAGAGCAGGCTGAAGCGCTGGCTTTTGACTTGCAGGGAGCATTTTTACATATGTTTACCTCAAGTTTTGGGACTTTTACCATATTTGACATAGACATCCGACATCAAAACAGTATAAAAACAACAGAAAATCACGAAAAGCATGATATGTCCCCTTTAAAGCAACACTAACCAATATTTTATACTAACAATGGATCAAATGAATATGTATAATGTCAAAGGAGTCACTTGTAGCGACAAACCCACAGAGAATTATTGACCGACTGCAGTTCCTCTCACCTCTACGTGTTTTTACGTCTTTTATCTCATTGTTTTGGTTTTACGGCTCACAACTCAACTGTTTTGGTTCAGTCTCACTGCTCTCATCAAACTGTTTTCAGAGGCAGCACAAAGCTCTGATACTCTGAACACTACCTGCCCAGCATCAAACAGCAGACAGACAATGTTAGGGACTGGCTGGTGAACATAGTGAAGTATTTAGCAGCTAAAGAGACGGATGTTTCCCTCAGGAGTGGATGGAGACCAAAACAGATAGAGGGAGAGAGACTAGTGGACTCCAAATGAATGCTGACATTGCTCCGTGTCTGCTGGATGTGTAAACAGGCAGCTGTTTGCTAAAAAATTAGCCTTATCACTTTGACAACGCCATAACATGTCAAATCGGTGATTTTCAGCTTGTTATTCAGTTCTACCACCAACTGGACCACCAAAAAAGATTAAAGCAGCTTTAAGGAGTGGTTAAAAAAGCTTCTATCTTTTGAAACTGTTTAGCCTAATCTTGATAAAAACTGGAGACATTACAGGGACAAATACATACGATGATAATGATGTGGACGACAAAGGCAATCAAACAGAAAACATTTATTTTGAACTAGATTCATGTTCCAGCTTTGTCACATCTGGTCTCAAGCCACTTTACAATGACATTTTTCTACATGTTGTCCTATAGCTACACTGAAAGCCAGCTGCACCTCATTTATTACAGCGTTTCTGAGGGAAACTATGGGGAAAAACTATCAACAGGCTTTGCTAGTCGCTACCAGTGCCTAGTCTGAATATTGTAACAATGCTGATTTTGAAGTAAAAACCTAGAAAACCTCGGTTCTGGGTTTAGTTCTGGTTTGAAGGAGAGATGTATGAGCTAAGCTACAGAGAATGTGCTCTGCTCTATAGCCCGTCTTCAGCACAACAAAACCCAGCTGGAGTTTATTAACTTGTTAGTGGCTTTGCTACTTTTTCTCTGTTTGGTACACCACAGGCGCACACATACACCCCCACACACCCACACACACACCATATAGCAACATTCACAGGCTGAACAAAGACAAAAAACAAAGAAAGCGTCACTCAAATTCAAAAATGCTGGAACGATCTGCAACTAAAGGTCAGACTGGATGCTACACTGACACATACACATGCACACGCACACACACGCACAGACACACACACACACACACACAATTTAAAACTTTTATGTGTTACTTCCTCTCCCACTAACAACAGTGATTACACTTTATTATCTGCATAAGGTTGTTGCACAGTTATATTTTGACAGGGCTAATTAAGGCATTCCAGTGTGCTTACAGGCTGGCATTAAATGTGCTCAGTCTGGCAGCTGGACCTGCTATTCCTATCAACGCATATAGCAGGCATTTCACAAGCCTTTACAGCTTGGCTATATGCAATATGGGCCACACCCAAGTCAGCACATCTTGAAACATACCAGAAGCTATATCAAATGTCTGACGATGGAAATACAGTAAAACAGTAAAAAGAGTACGTAAAATTCAGAGCGACAAATGTTTAGTTACAATCAGGATTTGGATCTGTCTAATCAGGCTCCTCGTGGGCATTATGATGCACCAACGACAAAAAAATTGACACTGGTTTTATTGGCTCTGAGAGTGGGAAGCCATTTTGTACAGTGTGTTTATAGTTCAGTGCAGCCAAGCCTCCTTTGTTGATGTTCATTTGTTGTGAGAAAGCCGAGCTGTTTACAGTGAGATAAAGATTCTGCTCAGGATCATGCAGGGGTCAGGGTATGAGCTGGTAAATCTCAGGTTGTGTTTTGATGTCTTTTATTGGTTTCTGCACTGTAGATGTTTGGGAACATTACCATTAGGCTCGGGCAGTATCTATCTTTTTATACCTTCATATCTTCCTGACATTTCACCGGGGTTTACGGTATATGATGGTGTTTGTATTTTTTTTTTTTAAACATAAAAGATGAGCTGCTGGTGATAGAAGTCATTGTAGCATGTATGACATTGTCTAGCTTACAATGCTGTGTGTCTAATAAGCAATTAGCCTACTTAGACAAGTCTTGCTGGAGGACCCAATGACACTTGTCGCCACGGCGGATACCGACACATCAGTGGGCTGAACTGTTTTTGTAGTTGGAAGTCATTTCAAGATAAAGTTATATGTGGCAAAACGGGGGCAGAGGCATTGTTCTTTTTTACTAGTCCTGTAACGTTATCATCACCACTCGCAGTCGCCATCTTTCTCAGCTCAGCTGCCTGTTCCACCAGTAGAGACTGACCTCTGGTGGTGCGTGCTGTGCACTACAACACCTCAACACAGCATCTCCGCATCAGTTTAATAGAAAGAGGCGCGTCTGTATTTTTGACGGCACTGAAAATCATACCTTTGGGATTTCTAAATACCCTCGTATACCGTAATACCTTGATACCGCCCAAGCCTAAATACCATCAGTTGATAGTGTATGTGATATATTATCTTTACTGATTCTCTAAGGAAGAATGTGTATTTGCCTGCCAACAAAGGGCAAAACAAGATGTACAGAACAACTGACTTGTACTGATTAAGTGTGCTTGCTCAAGGACACTCCTACAGACTGTCTCAAATAAAGGCCTGTTTTTCTCTTCATTTGAGGTAAATAAGAGCCCAAACCATCAAATGAGGTATTATGTTAGACAGTTTTCTTACAGTTTACAGGCTTGAGAAAACCTTTCTGTACAAATGACAATAATTCAGCGGGGAAAAGAGGACAAGTGAAAAAAACTCATCTTTGTCAAAGTCAACATTCATTTCAACACTGTTCCACAAGTAAGTGTGTGTCCAGGTTGTGCTTTGTGAACCTTGTGTGCTGTGCATTGTTGGGTTGATGTTGGTGGGATTGCCCGAACATTAGGGCTGTCAAAATTGGCCAAAAATAACGTTTGATTATTCCTTCAAAAAAAAAAAAAAAACACACGGTGTTTCACAGTATTTCACACACAGTATTTCTGTGCATTATGTCTATAAGAGGGCAAACCAATACCGCACGGTTGTTGTTGAATTATTCGCTCGTTTCAGCTTGACCCACATCTCATTTTCAATCAGTGAAAGTGACATTGCGTGACTCCTATCTGTCATGCAGTGCATTCAGTGCAGCGGCCCAGGCCCAGGCGAGAATTCACGAGTCACACAGCTACGGTTGTGCTGCTTTTTTCTCACAATCGAATGTTTTTTACAATTCGATTATATAATTGAGTTTAGAATATTCATTGACAGCCCTACCTAACATACAGTGGTTCTGTGATCATTTTCTGAGCTACAGGAATGACAGCTGCCTAGAGGTTTTGAGAACTGTGGTATTGAAAATGGCACTGAAAATAGTTAGTCAGATACACTGAACACACACCTATGCATGTATGTGCTAGAGCAGATTTATTGTATAATAAACATTTATTATATGACATATCATTCCATCATCTAACTATAAAGGAAGGAGTCTCTGTCTGTCTGTCTGTCCTTCGCTTTTCTCAACAACCGTTCATCCGATTGACTTCACACTTGGCAGGTGAACTGCTGAGGACTCAAGGAAGTGCAGTGTTGAGTGTGAAGTTGTTTGGACACACGACACATTTAATATTAATTAACTTTGAATAAACAAGCGAACAGCCAGCCGCTCAGCTCTGTGTCTGAGTGCAGCGGATCGGGGCTTGTGGGCTCTGACTGGCGCAGACAATTTGATTGGCACCTCAATTTAGTCTCACTGGTGACGTTTCTGTCTGGATTTAAACCATTTAATTTCTTAATCCCTTGTGGAATAAGCAATCAGCCCGTTCCAAACAGGCACATTTTGAACACTAGTTTGACATAAATGTCGTGCATTTGTATCACATACAAATTACCACAAAATGCAAACCAATGCCCACAAAACCACCAGCAGGGCGTAACCTGTATGTTAAAAAAGCAGCTTGCAGTTGGAAGAACAGTTGTGCTTTATGTAATGTTACTGCTGCTTACAAATAAAGATTATGAAGGACCACTTCTACATACTGTACGTGCAACAAGGAGGAATTAAATTTTTGGAGTTTAAGACATCTTAAAAATACTAAATATCAAATTTTTCACAATCAATTCATTCAATCATTTTGTAGCTGCTCAAGTGGCACTTGAGTGGCCTAATGTCCAACTATAATCAACATGATATATGTAACATAATTAGTTACGCAAATAACACCATTAATTTAGCTGATAAATATAATCATTAGAAATATCGTAATGCAACTTACTGTATTTTACATTAGGATAAGACATATGTGGCATTAAAGTGAACTTTTAAAGAAAAGTGTACTCTTATGAAATTGAATATGATTAAGCTGCGACAGTGGGGGTTCTGGCAAATGTCTGCTCTCTGTGCAACAAAATGGATGAACTGCTGCTCATAAACAGAACCAACGGGGATTTTTCAGGATCTGCTGCCCTGTGTTTCACTGAAACCTGGCTTGGTGAGTCCATCCCTGACAGCATTCTACATCTGCTGGGCTTCCAACTTCACCGAGCGAACTGCGCAACAGAGTTAATGAGGAAAACAAGGGGAGGCAGAATCTGCCTCTACATAAACGAAGGTTGGTGTCCAGATGTCACAGTGTCAAGGAAAATATGCACTCCTCACCTAGAGACTATTTTCATCAACTGCAAACCGTTGTATTCACGGCGGGAGTTTTCCTCCTTTATTCTGGTTGGTGTTTACATCCCACCTTAGGCCTGCATTAGTGAGGCCTTACAACACCTGGCTGACCAGATAACCAGCATGGAGTGAAAACATCCAGACTCCCTTCTCATTATCCTTGGGGATTTTAACGGAGCAAACCTCAGCCACGAACTGCCAAAATACAGACAGCATATTAAGTGTCTCACCAGGGATAAAAACACAC
This sequence comes from Scomberomorus guttatus, assembly GCA_038419695.1. Taxonomy (NCBI): domain Eukaryota; kingdom Metazoa; phylum Chordata; class Actinopteri; order Scombriformes; family Scombridae; genus Scomberomorus; species Scomberomorus guttatus. Next base: position 29,840,836 of record CM076445.1, on the reverse strand, counting down.
TGGACCACTGCTACACAATATTGAAGGATGCATATCGCTCTGTTCCTTGCGCAGCTTTGGGACTCTCTGATCACTGTCTGGTTCATCTTCTCCCAACCTACAGGCAGAAAATTAAATCTGCAAAGCCTGTGGTTAAAATCTCTCCCCCCACACTGCAGAGAACCAACTAGCCAACGACCTGAATGTGTTTTACTGCAGGTTTGATAAGCCCACTTTCACACCTCTCACCTGCTCCAACTCAGACATCATACAACCACCTGCATGCCCACATGCAAGCATCCCCCCCCCTCCCCCCTGACTCCCCACCGGCACTGACGGTCTGTGAAGAGGATGTGTGTCAGCTCTTTCAGAGATGGAGGATCAGGAAGGCACCAGGCCCAGACGGCGTGTCACCCTCCTGTCTGAAAGTCTGTGCTGACCAGCTGGCCACCATCTTCATACAGATCTTCAACAGATCACTGGAGCTGTGTGAAGTCTCCTCCTGCTTCAAACGTTCCTCTATCATCCTGGTCCCCAAGAAACCCTCCATCGCTGGACTGAACGCCTACAGGCCTGATGCTCTGACGTCTGTGGTCATGAAGTCCTTTGAGAGACTGGTGTTGACCCACCTGAAGGACACACATCCTGCAACACCTCGACTCCCCGGGGACGTACGCAAGGATCCTGTTCGTGGACTTCAGCTCGCCATTCAACACAATCATCCCAGAAACCCTCCTCGCCAAACACACCCAGCCCACTGTGTCCGCCTCCACCTGTCAGTGGATCACAAACTTCCTGACAGACAGGAAACAGCAGGTGAAGCTGAGAAAAATCACATCCAGGACCCAAACAGTCAGCACTGGCGCCCCTCAGGGATGCAGTAAAACACATTCAGGTGCCCCCCGCTGGTCTTCTCTCTCTAACACCAACAACTGCACCTCAGGAGACCCGTCTGTTCAACTCCTGACATTTGCAGACGACACAACAATCATCAGCCTCATCCGAGACAGAGAGGAGTCTGCATACAGAAAGGACGTCAAACAGCTGGCCCCGTGGTGCGGTCACAACAACCTGGAGCTGAACACGCTCAAATCTGTGGAGATGACAGTGGAGAAGCCCCCCCCCCATACTCAATAGCACTGTGTTGGCTGTGGAATCCTTCAGGTTTCTGGGATCCACAAACTCTCAGGACCTGAAGTGGGACTCAAACATCGACTAAGTCATCAAAAAGGCCCAGCAGAGGATGTACTTTCTGCACCAGCTCAGAAAATGTAAACTGAAAGTATAACCTGCCTCAGGAGCTGCTGATCCAGTTTTATAGTCTGTTCTCTGCACATCCATCACTGTCTGGTTTGCATCGGCCACCAAACGGGACGGGAACAGACTACAACGGACAGTCAGGTCTGCAAAAAAGATAATATAGGTGCCGACCTGCCCGCCATCCAGGATCTGTACACCTCTAGAGTCAGGAAACGGGCGGGGAAAATCTCTGCTGACCCCTCACACCCTGGACATAACCTGTTTCAACTTCTCCCCTCTGGTAGGTGCTACAGAACACTGTACATCAAAACCACCAGACACAGGAACAGTTCTCCCCTCTCGCTGTCACACTTATGAACAGTTAACTCACTGTGGCACTGTAACACTATAATACCCACTGTACCTACAAATTATATATTTATTTTAGTCTAAAATACAAAATGTGCAATACATTTCACAGGCTGTATATAGTGTACATAACCACCTACTATACAGTATGTATATAAAGTAACATCTTTTTTTAACATTTAATATTTATCTCATCACTCTTTGCACTCTTTCTTTGCAGTATTTATATCTTGTTTACAGTTCACAGAAACGGACTATATAGTCATTCCTTGTGTACATTTCTGAAGATTGTTGTGTTGTTATTCTGTGTAAGTACATTGAGAGCCACTAAACTGGAGTCAAATTCCTTGTATGTGTAAACATACTTGGCCGATAAAGGTGATTCTGATTCTGAATGTAACAACCCATTATGCATGAAATGCTCATCAAACACGAAATGGGCTTGCATCCTTTTCCTGAAGATATGGTGATTAAATCATGTATAATGCATGCACATCACAATGATACCCATAATGAGCACGGAGACATAGTTCTCTACGGAGGACAGATAAAGATGGAGATGAGTCTGGAGTTCAACCAGTGAGGTCGCCATGGTAATAAAGGAATAGCTGGTGTAGCTGTTGAGCGGTTTAGACTGGTGGGGCTAAACTGTGGGTCGACTAACCTTTATCCCACAGACTGATAAGACTCAGCAGAAGAGCACAAGACTGCACAGGAGGAAGGATAATGATGGGGGGAGAGAGGGAGAGAGAGAGGGTGGATGATGTGTGGTGTGAGGGTGATAATAACTACTTTTACATGCACACAAGAAACCAGGTTAATGTGAGAAATCAGGTTAATGCAGGAAATCGGCGAACACATTTACATGCAGTGCAGCACACCAGCTAGTGTAAAACCTGAATTTACATGCAGCTGGTCAGTAACTGCATTTCTTCCCAACCCCAACTATATTTGTGAAACAGAGCTGTCATATTATGTTTATTAGTGATGTTGTGATGCTGCAGCTTGAAAAGGTAGTAGCATTTAGACTGATGTTGCAGTGAGAGGAATGACTCTGTACTGTGAGAGCAGTTTTCTTGCACTGCACACATGTGCAATATTATAGAGCTGCATCTTATTTTAATCATTGATTTATGTGCCAATTATTTTCGCAATTAATCGGTTAATCTTTTGTTCTATAAAACATCTGAAAACAGTGAAAAAAATCCAAGGTTAAATTGCCTGGTGTGTCAGACCAACAGTCCAAACCCAAAGATATTTAATTTACTGTCACATAAGTCCAGTGTTAATTTTGTTAACGAAAACTATGACTAAATATGTTTGTCAAGGACCTTTTTTTCCATGACTAAGACGAGATGATGAGGAGATGGCACTGATGTCGTTAAACACTAACTGTGACTATATCAACGTGCAATATTGTTGACGAAAAAAGACGAGACCAAAATGTAGTTTAAAAAATAAAAACTTTACAAAAATCTTTATTTTTGTTGAAAAAAAAAAAGAGGCAAAAAAATATCCTGTTCCTTTTCTTTGCTGTGCGCTCCATATCAGGACAAGACCAGCACAATGAGCACAGTGAGGAGTACATCAACTATTTTATAGAAAGCAAGTTAACGTTAATAATGACAAAACAGGGCTCATTTTCATACAATGAAGCTGAGGAAAAAAACAAATGCATTCCTTTATCAGAAGGGAAGCAATGTGGCCATAAAACAGCTGGTAAGAATACAACAAACCTGAAGAGACACATTAAGGCTCACCACAAAGACATTTAGTTAGGTTGACATCTTGGTGGTAACTAAAATGACAACAAAATTATTAGTTTTGGCTAGACTAGATTGACTGAAATGTATATGATCAGAATGTTGCCATTAGTATGGTAGCAATAGTGCTGCATTTTGTTAGATGTCAATTTTGACATCAAAGGGGTTCTGAATTGTAAAAAGGGTAGGTACAGTCATCTGTAGCTTCCGACTGCACCTTTGTCAGTATCTACATCTTTATGCTATGTTGAGTAATTTCCTTTTTTCAAGTGTCATTTTTTTATGTCAAATTGTTTGTGTAGTTACTTACAGAGTGCAACACATTTCAATTTCAATTTCACATGTGCCTGACTTTGTACAAATGTGTGGAAACTGACTTAGTTCAACTTATCTATTCAAGTTATGGACACAAGGATGCACCATACAAGTTATAATCTTCAATATCTTAGGTGTTTGTCATGCACATGAACTCTCAATGGCAAAAAAAATCAAGCAATGATAAGCTAGGAGAGCAAAGCAAGCAAGTGGGGGAAGGGAGTCAGAGAAAATGAGAGAGCGAGGGAGCGAAAAATGGGAAGCGAGGCAACAAGAGAAGCAACAACAATAGGGAAGAGAGAGAGAAAGAGGGGGCTTGAGTAGTAATCAGAAGATCAGAGAAGTAAACAAGCAGGGAAGAGAAAGAGTATGTGAAAGAGAGTGATCAGGGAGGGAGGAGACCACGGCTGTCTTGAAGCAAGAGACAGAAAAAAATCTCCCAGTCTGCCCATGAGAAGGAATTACAATTAATCAAGTGGTTTCATTTCAGTCGTCCATTATTTTTAGGATAAAGAGGGTCACCACCACAAAGCTGGAGCTGAGTAACGTTTTTTTTTTTTTTTTTTTAAAGCAAATTCAAATCTTGAGCTTAGTGAAATAATGTGCACCATCTTTCTCTGGGTTCTTCCTCCTCTCACTCATCCTTCCACTTTCTCTGCTTCTCTGAGAACAATACGATCAACATGCATTATTTATAGGAAAGTACGTTTGGGTTTCTGTTTTGAAAGAACTGTATGTGCAGACGTGTGAATGTATCAGTGTGGGTGCGTGTGTGTGAGGATGATGTGAACGTGCGATTCAGATTCAAATGAGGGGAGGGTGTGTTCTGCGGGCACAGGTGTATGCCTGTGTGATTTCATCACTTTGCATGCAAATTTTCGCTGAGGATAGCCATGGAGACCGAGTGAAGATGGAAGACGGAGGGAGAGAGAGAGGGATGGAACATGTGCAGCAAATGGATAGAGTGAGAAAGGGAGAGGAAGAGGAGAAAGATGGTGTGATGACAGAGCTGCAGGCGCTGTGTTTGTACATGCATCTGCAGGCAAATTAATCACGAGATGGTCTCTTACTCCATTAAAATGCTAATGTAGGAAAATCTAGACATTTCCATATATTTGCAATATATTCCAGAGCCCAAGGAGTGTTATTATGCTAAATGCGGGCTGGGTGCTGGATGCACACCTAATATAACGACAAATCTGACCAAGATAAAGCCATGATTAAACGTCTCTTAAGTAGTGAATGAAAGGACAGACTAGATACAGGACATGTTGCTTAAATGTTGGGCCTTAATGAGAGACAAGAGAGTATTTTGGATATTTAGACTTATTAACTTCTTCTTACAGTTGTTGTAGTTTAGTTTTCTGGCTTACGTATCAGTAGCTTGTATAAAATCCATGTAGTCATCAGCTTTTGTGTATGTATAAAAATATTCTACAACATGCAATTATAGACTTAGAGGCTAACATATTTACATTTATTCATTTGGCAGACGCTTTCCTCTAAAGCAATGTGCAAATGAGGTACAATCCAAGCCGCAGTGGATCAAGGAGAAGTCTTTAGGAATAGTGCCACGACACTCAGTTCCATGTCCCACCTGGCACAAAAGCCAGAAGGCTGCAGGTGCATAAAGAAACACATAAGAGCACAGCAAATTACTTTTTTTTTTGGAGAGAGATAGAGAAAGATGGACTGGAGAGACAGACTGAGAGAGAAAGAGCAAATTAGGTGAGTGAGTACTGTTGAAAGCCTTCAAGTGAATTTTTGAAGTTACGAAGTGATTCTGCCGACCTAATTGAGTTGGGAAACTCGTCCCACCACCAAGGGAACATACAGAAGACGAGTTTGGATTGAGATGTCCTGCCTCGCAGTGATGGTAGGACTAGTCGTCGTTCATTTGCAGATTGGAATTCAGGTAGGTAGGTGCTGTGCTAGTGGGAACTCTATACTAGAGCATTAGTGACTTGAACTTAATGCAAGCAGCAAAAGGGGGCGGAGTAGAGAGTAATGAAAAGTGACCTGTTTTTTAAGACAAGATGTACCGCCACATTTTGGACCATTTGCAGAGGTTTTACTGTGCATGCTGTCAGAAGGGTGCTGAGAGATGACCACTGCCTGTACACGAAGTTGAGCGGCATACTCAGTCAAATAAGACCTGATCTTTCTGATGTAGAAACCTGATATAGGGTGACGCGACAAGACCGAGTGACAGATGAAACATGCTCGGTGAAAGTTAAGTCATGATTCCCAGATTTCTAGCAGACTTTGTTGGAGAGAGCGAGGAGGAACTGAATTGCATACTAGTGTTGCTGAAGGAGTTCAGTCCTAGAGAGACTGAGTTGAAGATGGCGTTCCATCATCCATTTTGAGACAAGTGGAGATCCAAGCTGAGACAGTAGGGTTGTCTAGCAGGAAGGACAGATAGAGCTGGGTATCATCAGCATAGCAGTGGCAAAAAAAAACAAAAAACACGTGAGCGGATAATTGAACCAAGAGAGGTGGTGTATATTGGGAAGAGAAGGGGACCGAGCACAGATCCTTGCGGTATCCCAGGGGAAAGAAAGTGACGCTTGGAATATTCCCTTTGCCACGTCACACTAAACAATTACCATGTGACTCACACCAGAGTTGCGCTATACTAGAAGACGCCTAGTTCGGATAGGGTGGACCAGGTTAAGCAAGTGATGACAGGGCTTCAGTACTCACTGACCTCAGGGTTTCTATCACTGACAGAGGGAGGAAATCTGAGGCTTGGGTGAAAATTGCACGTTCTAAAACATTGGATAGAAAGGGAAGTAGTGAGACCGGCCCTGACTTGAGATGGGCTGAGGGTTGGCTTTTTCAATAACTGCGTAACCTCGGCCCACTTAAACCTCATGCGGAACATACCCAAAGCCAAAAAACATTTTTTTTCACGATTGTGGGTGAGATGGCTTGAAAAAGCTTGGTGGGAATAGGATTCAGAGGACAAGTGGTGGGACAACTTGAGAGCAGATGTTAGGAGACGTCTTCCTCACTGAGAGAGAGGAAAAAGGAGAAAGTGAAGCACCCTCAACTGGAGGCGACACACTGCAGTTTGGTGGTTCTGTAAATTGGCCACTGATAGCTGTCACCTTGTCAGTAAAAAAAGGATGCGCGTCATCATCTGAGAGAGAGGTGGTTGGAAGGTAGAGGAGGCTTTTGAAAGTGGAAAATAATTTACACGTGTCTGTAGCAGATTAAGGACCTTTTCTTATTTTGGCCTCATTACAGCAGCTGTGTCGCCACATGGGAAAAAAGTAATTTAGAAGATGTGACTTTGTGCAGATGTATGCAGCATTGTCATCATATGTTGTTGACGGTCTAAATGCAGTGTTTCATTTATATTCTGTTAGCAGCAGTGGCTCCACGCTGATGTTAATTTGGCCTCTTGGCTCGAAATATATACATACAAAGAAAATATAATGACAATTCATCATGTGGTGGCATTGCTCGGGGCAGCCAATGCAAATTATAACTCCAGCAGAGCAGTCCATATATAAGATATAAATATCCAAATAAGAACCATTATTCACCTATAATGAACATGGAAATGTATCCAGGAGCGGATGTGGCTCTCAAAATTACATTCAGCCTTTACATCCTCAAAAAATGAAAACTATACATACACGATTCATCTTTACATATTGGGCTAATGATTATGACTGATAAATGAAGGCTCTCTTGTTTGTTCAAGGAAATAAACACCTGAGCAAGGACTACCAATATTTGGTAAGGCCACTGAAGTAGCACAAGATAATCGGAGAAGGTAAATTCTTCATATTTTATTTTTTGGAAGAATGGTGGATAAAGCACCCAATTAATATTTTGTTGCAGCTTTCAGGAACCAAATCTGGCCTTCGCTTTAACACTTGAAAGAAATATGAAAATGATATTTCTGCGTCTCTGTGTCCTGTCAACACATTAACAGGCAGCACAGCAACACATCGCTGACAGGGAGCCTCTCCATAGCAGTGGAAGCACAAAATGTCAATGTTTTCTGTGACTGCTGCCATGATTATTATGGGAATAATCTATTGATATAAATATACACAACCCTGCAGAACATTTTCACCCTTATTAGATAGTTTGATAGCAAATATATAGAAAGGGAAACATATTGAAAGAGAGAGATAGATTGCAATAAAGTTCCCTGGCCGGAATTGAACCAGAGTTGCAGTTATATGGTATGTGTCCGACACTTTGTTCTTCCACAGCCCCCCATAAATAAAAATGGTGGTGAAAACTGAAACCAGCTTTGACTCAATGAATTATTACTCACCAGGAAAGTCTTGCTCATTTATTATACTCTGCAGTGTGATGATATATAGTGCAAGCAAAGCAAGATTAAATACATCCATCTACCATCATTTCTCTTAAATCCAACACCACCTCTCATACAAAAATCACTCACCCATCCTCTCACCTAGACTGGTTGGCTTGATTAGCTCGTCTAGCATGTCGTAGAAGGGCAGCCTCTGGAGCTTAACATCTGGGTGGACCGGGTGCAGCGTGGTCGAGGTGGACAGGTGGTGCGTCAACCCGGTTAATTCGTGTTTCCCGGGACCGAGCAGTGAGAGGGGTAGTAAGGCAGCAGGCGACGGGGCTCCACCATGACCGGCGTGACCCTCATACGCCAGCTGTGTCAGGCCAGCAGGCAGTGCGGCGCCCCCTCCTCCAACCACACCAGCTGTGGCTGGGTGGTGTGGTCCGGGCAGGGCCAGCTCTGAGTGAGATACCATTTTTGCAGGGAAGCGCCGTCGGTAGAGCTCTTTGATCTTCATGTGCACAGCGGGGCTGCAGCCGGCCTTCAGCAGATGCAGCGCCTTGGTTAGCAGCTCATGCTTGCGTCCGTGCTTGTTGCGCCCAGCGTAGCCCAGCAGCACCTGCAGCTCCGACACCCGCAGGCTCATCACCATTTGCTGTGACAGATGGAGAGAATGAGGAAAAGAATGAGAAATTAACTCTTCAGGTACAATGATAATATGTTTCAAATCTGATACAATACAGAGCTCTTAGCTTTTGTAAGTACCAATCAGAGCGGCAATGAATCATTGAAGCAAACCATTGTTTGCAGCATACTTTAATTTATGATGGCAAATCTTTATTTCTCCCAAAGCAGCAGCAGCATTTTTGCCTTTTTTGGACAGAGAAGAGACAGGAAACGTGTAGAGAGAGGGGTATGACATGCAGTAAAGGTCTGCAGCCAGAATCGAACCTCGAACGTTGCGGTCATGTGGTATGTGTCTTAAATAGTAGGCTATCAGGGTGCCAAAATGGTCCTGAGACTGATCACTGGTTAGGTTCATCAGCTGCAGTAATGCAAGCTTTTTTTAATCGGTGCTTGGTGGTGAAGAAGTTCTCAGTTTACCGATCACTGCTCACTTTAACCCTCGTCTAGTTAAAGTCGTAGTTTGAGAGGTTACTAATCAAATGAGACTGTGCATAGAAGCAGAGAAGAGTGCAGTGATTCAGGAGGATTTTGGTATCAAGCCTCTGCAAGGACCCAGTCGAGTTGTATCAGGCACCTAGTAAGGATGCTTTGTGACTGTGTCCGATTGGAGATGTTCCAGGAGTGATCGATTGGGAGGGAAGAGCCAGAACACACGAGTGTGATTACATTACTCATAGCTGAACTAGGAATGCCTGGAGATTCCCCCAAGACAACCTGGAGGAATTTACTGTGGTAGAGGACATTTGGGCTGCTCTGCTGCTGCCCTTCTGTCATTACAAACCTGACCAGGTAGAAAAACACATGGATAGAATTTCACAGGCATAATTGGATGATTTGCATCATTATTCTGTCAGTCTGTAGATGGCTTGTTGCTAATGCGTTGCCTCTAGATAACACCAGGGGAGTCTCTCCCTACATTTAGACACCTTAGCTCAGCACAACTGGCAGGTTGCCTCACAGATGTAAAAGAAATAAATTACTATACTGTAGAGTTTTTCTTCTGCCAGAAAAGCATTTTATTGCACTACAGTGCATGTCATTTAAATCTTAGTATTGGAACAGTTTCATTTACCAAAAGGTGCATGAGAACCTGTCAGATCACTGACAAATACTACATATACCACTGACTGGGAAGCAGTAGTCAAGGCACTGGATGCAGTAAGTTTTTGTCTATGTTAAAGTAAGAAATAACTTTATCAAACAAAGGGGTTTCTCTGGTTCAACATGAGGCTGGGTGGTACCTCCTGGAGGGACGATGGTGATCGAGTAGCTGCAGCAAGAGCCTGAGAAAAAATGTTGCCTGCACTGACTTCAGGTTCAGCTTAAGGTTTGCAGAAACAACAGTAAGGGCCAGCTGCTCGTCATCTAACCAGATCACTTGTCAAAATGTATATCTAGAACTTCTAATGTCAGGTTAAACCTAGCAAAGTTAAGGTCAGTTTTACACTTAGTGACGATAACTTCTCTCCTCCAAAGCAATGGTTTAAATGCTGGCCTGAGAGGGAAAAACCTGATGACAAGAAGAATCTGAAGTAATTTCCAGATTTTTCTTTTCTGAAAACACTTTCCTTCCATTTTCGCCAGAGCTGAATCATCATTTGTGGTAAAGCCAAAGAAAAACAACTAAATTTAAAATAAGTGATGGTCAATTTTCTGAGAATCAAACCACTAACAGTTAAGATCAGCTACCAACATTCACTTCATAAGAAAAATGAAACAACGCTTAGTGTTTTTGTCCCATTGGTCTTTGATTAAACAAAGATACAGAACGGAGCAAACAAAAGTGTACAGAAAGATTAACACACAAGCTCTTTTATCTTAAGGTGTAGGAGGATGGTAAACAGAGTTCAAACCTGAGCTCATTAACCAGCTTCCATCATGACCATCCATTCAACACATGGGCAGTGTTATAGCAAATTGTAGCAATGAGAAAGACATTAAAGAAATGTTAACTGCATTACACAACCTATAAACACGAACACATATGCATGCTGGAACCAGCTGTTTTCATTATTACTAACACTCACACACCTACTGGGTAGACTTATAAGTCTTTGACAAACCTCCTACCTTCATCTCCGTTAATGACAGAGCAGGGATAAAACACACACACACACACACACACACACAGACACACACACCCTCTAAATGATAAAGCACCCAGGGCTGTTGGTGTCTGGTTTCTGTTAGTCTAATCAATTATAAACACACAGTTATTATTGTTATGTACAGACTATGTGTACTGTAGCATCTACACAAATGATTAAACCTTTAAGCCTTTAACATTCTTCTTGGGTTATCCTAGGTTTCTGCATTTTGTTGACATTTAAAATGACGCGTATGAAGGCTGTAGGCTGTTTTTTGTGACCTAACCGAAGCAGCAATTTTTTTAGACCTGAAAAACAAAAACCCAGAGATGCACCAACACCACTTTTTTCCTCACTGGATCAGATTTCATGTAAATAACTTTCCTTATATTGCACAATGATCCCACGCAGTCTATTTTTTTCTCTTTTAATAACTGGTCAACTGTGAAGCCACCTGTAAATCCAAAAATGTTATCAACACACTTTCTCTGCATGTTAAATTATATCACTCAGGAAAAATACCCCTTACCTCACACATTAGCTTTTGTTTTACTTCCTCTGAGCATTCTTTCATGGACATTTTCACAGGAATATGGCAAAGTCGCTGTTATGTGTAATCAGAAGAGGACAGAAGTGAAGCTCATTCTGCTGTTGTCTGACTTCGCTATAGATATGAGTATCCGCTAAATGTAACAACCAAAATATCTCACAGTACCAAAACTACTTTCACTTTTAGTATTGGCAGGTCTGGTGTGAATGAAACCTCTCACTCTAGTCCAACCACAGGGCTGTAATGAGTCATTAAAATTGATGTATTAATAGATGTAAAAGGAAATGAAACCCCTCAAGTGTTGCAGTTTACTGTAAATCCTTCCACCTTTGCACAGCTAGTTGGCAAATGCATCAAACCTCTATGTGCTTAAAATACCAGTACACACTATCACACACTTCATCTTCATCTATCATCTAAAGCTGTCAAACATATTTACCGGTAAAATGTTGGACAAGTCAAACCTGGGTTTTATGGCTTTACATTTAATTAGATGTGATGATTAGAGGATTTTCTGAGATCATTAGTGTATATTTAATTTTATTTCATTTAATTTGTTGAACCAAATAGTGAAATAGTGAGACCTGTGTAAAGTTAATCTGATAATAGGAGAGACAAATTACCAATCAGCATGATCAGATTTTTTAAAAATCCATTTTTTTTCTTTATTTAGTGAGAAAATGCAGTAACTCTGTATTTGTCACTGACATTTAACCAGGTAAACATGTTCAACAAGAGCCTAATTGAGGTTGAGGATGGTGTGCAAAACAAGCATCCAACACAAATTTGGATAATAAAGTGATAATAAAGTGAAATCAAATCAAATTTGATGATACCACCTTAGGCTTTAGGGAATTGTGATGGGCATTTTCCCTCATTTTCTGGCATTTTGTAGACCAAACGATCAATCTGGAAAATAATGAGCAGATAAATCAATAATGAAAATTACCTCTCCAAATAACCATTATTTTCGTTATCAAATAATCTGCTGATTATTTCCTTGATTAATCACTTGACTGAACTGTCAGCAAATATTGAGAAATAACCATCCTAAAGCTTAAACTGACATCTCTAAAAAACTACCAAATATATTTAGTTTCTTTATATATCAGAATATTCTACATAAAGAAACCAAATATATGTTTTTTTATATTTAGTTTATTAATACAGAAGAATATTCTATATCAAGAAACTAACTAAACTTAGCACAAAAAACAAGGAAATTTGTGTTTGGTAGATTATTTCTTTGTTGTAACAATGCTTCTTGGCAATAAATCTTATACCATTGGAAAGCCTGTTTATTTCCCTTTTAAATGGTGCCACATTTGTAAGGAACATGCATTTGTGGGATGAGCAGCGGAGCTGAGTATGTGGGTTGCGTCCATGAAAAATTTGCCAAATCTTCTCTGCCATTGCTATTGACACTTGTTTTGAGCTTCTGGTACACCCTTGTGAGTATGGGCCCTGCTACAGTGGTCAGTAGGTGTCTGCTCCAAGACTCTACATGCCACGTTTGACTGATCTGGATAGGGCTCGTGCGATAGGGCAACTTCAAGCTGGTGTTCTGCAAAACCAAGTTGCGGCATTATTTGGAGTGAGCCCTAGCACCATCTCCAAAGTGAAGGCCAAGTTCCATATAACAGGGGATGTCAGAGACAGGCCGCGAAGTGGGCATCCCAAGAAGATGACACCCCAAGAAGACCATTTCCTCACCCTGTCAGCACTTAGGAACCGTAGGCTGTCTTCTACAAATTTGCGGTCAAGGTTTGCAGGACAATATGGCCAACGGCTCTCTGCCCAGACAATCTGGAACACACTGCACGCAGCCAATCTCCGGTCTCATAGGCCTGCCATGACTGCCCTTCACCACCAGGCCCGTTTGCGCTGGTGTCGGCAACACATGCACTGGAGCCTGAACATGTGGATGAACGTTATGTTCAGCGATGAGTCCAGATTCTGCCTACAGCAGTGGGATTGTAGGGTCAAAGTGTGGAGAAGACATGGAGAACGCTATGCTAATTGCTGCACCGATAGAGTAACATCTTTTGGTGGAGGCAGTGTGATGGTGTGGGGCGGCATCTCCCTCACTGGAAAAACGAGGCTTGTCATCATTGGAGGCAATCTCAATGCAGAGAGATATCGAGATGAGATTCTGCAACCAGTGGCAATCCCATATATCCACAGTCTGGGACCGAACTCTATCCTCCAAGATGACAACGCTCGCCCCCACAGAGAGGGGTTTATCAGAGACTACCTCCAGAATTTGGGAGTGGACAGGATGGAATGGTCTGCCAGCAGTCCTGACCTCAACCCCATTGAACACTTGTGGGATCAGCTTGGGCGTGCTGTTCGTGCCAGAGTGACCAACACAACCACGTTGGCTGACTTGCAACAAATGCTGGTTGAAGAATGGGATGCCATCCCACAGCAGTGTGAGACCAGGCTGGTGAGCAGCATGAGGAGGAGGTGCCAGGCTGTTGTGGCTGTGTATGGTTCTTCCACACGCTACTGAGGCTCCTGTTTGTTAAATGAATAAATTGTTAAATTGCCAATATGTCTTGTTTCTTAAAACTTCAATAATCCAATACACCAAACACCAAATAAGTCAATGGCAGAATAAGTTGTTTGGCTTTGGCAGAGAAGATTTGGCAAATTTTTCATGGGCGCAACCCACATACGCAGCTCTGCTGCTCATCCCACAAATGCATGTTCCTTACAAATGTGGCGCCATTAAAAGGGAAATAAACAGGCTTTCCAATGGTATAAGATTTATTGCCAAGAAGCATTGTTACAACAAAGAAATAATCTACCAAACACAAATTTCCTTACTTTTTGTGCTAAGTTTAGATATACAGTGTATGTATTTTTTAACAAAACAAGTAATTTGGTGATGTCACCTTGAGCTTTAGGAAATTGTGGCGGTCTGAAAAGTAACAAATCTATTGAGGTTTTGGCATTTTGGCTTGTAAAATGACTAAAATAATTATCGAAATAAATTCTCTATCGCTCAACTAAGCAAGTAATAAACTAATCATTTCAGCTAATTGAAGCTTGCCCTGCTTCATAAAACCTGAGCTCTAGCCAACCTCCAGACTGCTCAGAATGAGAGAGAAAGGCTGCCTGGTCAGCCTCTGTTTACAGCCCAAACATTGCATCTTGTGTACATTTGCCACTTGCCTCTCATGCATAGCTACACACATAGTATACAAAATCCTGACACAATTACCAGTTAGGACATAGCCCTGTCCTTGTCCTTTGTCACTGCAGACATACGGTACATGCACATTTGTGGAGGATAAGGCAGACACCCACATGTGAATGCAAGTCTGATGCTTCGCTCTGAACCACACTGCAGTTATAACAACACATCAGTCAAACACAGACGGCAGGACGAGGCAGCTCAACCACAGGTGCAGCACGCAGGCAGCAGCTGTCTGTGGATTTTAAACATTTAGAGATTTTTTTTTGTATGTTATTCTGTTTAGTATCTCTACACACACACGCACACACACACACACAGGCACACACAGGCGCACACACACACACACACAGTGTATTTCTTCGGCCAAGGAACTTTCGTGCTGGTGACATAAATGACCAGTTCCATGAAATATGCATGTGGTAGAGAAGAGGGGGATGTGAGGATGTGAAAAAAATTGATGACACTGGCTGCCCACCATTTCTTTTCTCTCTCTCTCTCTCTTTCACATACACACACACACACACACACACACACACACTTTAAACACAAACACACATGCGAAGCCCCCCACCCACTCTCACTACAAAGCAAACATGCACATAAGAGAGACAAAATACACATAAGCACAAACACTGGCTCACATAAACCTGACACACAAAAACAAGGGACACACACACACACACACACACACACACACACACACTCTTCCACCACACTGCGGATGTGTAACATTCCTCTGGCTTCGAAAAAAAGAGAGAGCGAGAGAGGGAAAACAAATAGAGGAGAGAAAACACTGGAGCGGGCGGAGGAGGAGAGATAGATGAGCAGCACACAGCTCTCACTAGCTCCTCTTTCCTTTCTTTCTTCTGTCTTCCTCTCTATCCGTCAATCATTCACCTTCCCAAGACTGGTGGCCCTAAACTCTTCCGTCTTCCGAGTCCACCACCACTGAATGGCATTCAGATCCCAGCTTTGTTGAGTGATTTATTTGACAAGAAGTGTAGTTTTTTCACCCTAAATGAAGTGTCTGCCACCAGATTTAAAAATTAAAAAAGAAGATAAAAAAGAAGGAGAAGACGCTGTTGTGCCCCGCTTCTTGCAACGACAGATCATGAGTTAAAGGTGTGAAGTTTCTGACCTCTAGTAGCACCAGGGAGCAGCTCTTTCACGATGGCCTCCCCGTTTTGTTTGCATGAGCACATGCAGGCGATGTGATGCACAGTCCTGCCAATGGTTTCACAGTATTCCAATGATCTACAGGTGGCTGTAATGCGCCAAAAAAGGCAGCAATGCGCCAGCAAAAGCAGGGAAGAAAAAGACTGTAAGCTAGTAAACATGGATGTAAACAATGCAGGGTTTTTAAATACTTCAAAATCAGCCTTGCAAATGTTTTATGAGGGAGGAAATGCATTCAATGCAAATTCTGAAATATTGCAAAAAAGTTTTAATGCTTGGCTGAGATCTGTGTGGAGTGGAGGAGGAAACTGAAACGCTCCTCAAATAAATACATGAAACTAATTATTTCCATCACGCTTTCAACATTGTTTCTCACGGTTTGAGCTTTGACTGGCACCCTTTTAATTACACCATCTTGTTGCGTCCTCTTCTTCTGGTTCAATGTGCCCCGACTGGAAAATTAGCGCCACCAGCTGTTCGATGACCCAACTTCTAATATTCGCATACCAGCAGTGGACTGAAACACGCATTAAGATGAATTTTCTTTTACCAATTTTCTGGAAATTTGGTTAAAATTTGTGCTACATTCGGATGGAAACTGAGTTAATATAAACATAACTTTTGTTTGTTCACAAGAAAACGCCACAGGGCTTCTTTAAACATCATCCGGTAAGCTGTTGGCAAATCAAATACGTGCAAATAAGCCTTTTTAAAATGTAAACACTGTATTTATAGTGTTACCTCACGATTGGCGAGAGATGAAAGACTTGTGACTTGTTACAACCAGACTTGTAAAATTCTGTCTCATTGTATTAGAAACTACTGTGCTGTATTTTGGTGTCTGATAAGCCTTCAGACTCAAGGATCTGTTGCTCAAACTGAACTTCCTGGATGGTATTTCCAGTCTGGATCAACACGCCTCCACCAACACAGCCCCCTTACACTGTTTTGACGCAGGGCTGTTTTTGGTCTGAATGCCCACTCAAAGTTTGATCGGGGGGGGAGGGGGGGGCTTCTTTGTCCTTTTCAGTAAAATGAAAGTAAACAAGTGCAGAAGAGATGAGGGAGCAGGAAGGGTTCATGTGAAGACGTGGTCTGAAGAAAAGACTGGCACTGACATATCCAGTGGTGTGAAACAGCAGCTACCATCTCGACGTGGGGACTGATAGCTGTGTGTATTTTATCTGTATACTGAAGGTTTGAACCAGACAGACTTTAGATAAATAAAGTTCAAGCAAGTTATGTCCATCTAAAATGAAATTCTTGGCTAAATTAACCTTATCCTTCAGTAAGTTATTACATCTCAATTAACTTTAATCCAATAATTTGCACCATGTGTTACCCTAACGAACTAAAAAGCCATAAACAAGGCATTACTTCCGTGCTACAACAGCAAAACCCTTCTGTAATTATGAGGGAATGAATCAACTAACAGGTGCCAGAATTCAAGGCTCTTTAGTCATTACACTGATCAAAGCTATTGAAGAACAACAAAGAAATGCTGTGAAGTAGTGGCAAAGAGGCATTGCGGTGTTATAGTCTATACTGTATTAGCAGCCAATGTGGCAGATGGTGCTTATCGATCTGAAGACATTACAGTGAAAATCTTTAAATTACTTAAAATGTACAGTTTTCCTTGATTCTGAAACGAGAGTGAGCAACGCACCATCACAGCTCCGACCGCATTGAAAAAGGCCAGTTTAAACAAAGCAGGTTTCTGTGGGAATGTGCTCTATTGTATTGTTTTACTGAAACAACGTGACATGTAGGTGCAAAGGGAAGCAGCAACAAAGGAGGAAGGAGGGGAAGAGGGAGAGAGGATATAACATGAAGAGAATAGCTAGTGGTAACAGGGGAGGTCTTACACACACAAACACACATAGCATGCAGACCAGTGTGGTTTTTTTTTTAAAGCTAAAGCAGAGATTTTTGCTTTAAATTGGCAGCCGGTGACATTTAGTCTCCAGTATATTTAAATGTGACAGTTTCTGAGCCAAAGAAAAGAGGAGGATTCACAGTGTCCACCAGAGCGATATTCTCGTCAGAGTGGAAAGGCCCCTGAAACAACATTTTGACCAACATGTGACACAAAAAAACAGAATGATGAAATTCCTTCAGGCAAGTAAACCACTGCACAAAAATTCATTTCAGAAAAAAAAAAAAGATCAAAAAAGGGCAGAAAGAGTTTAATTCACATTTCACTGCAAAGTTACAGACTGTTTTCATTTGGTGCAGTAAGAAATTAGAAAAACCACCTCGTGGTTGTACGTCTCCGCCAACCAGTCAAGTTGCAGTTTACATCCACGTCTGTCCAGACTCATAATATTTGTAGTGAAAACTTTGAAGGAATGTAATAAGAGGTATTAAGTGTATTTTCATTGTATGTGCTGGCCAATAAAGCTGATTCTGATAGAGCACAAAGTTGTAACCATGACAGCAGACAAAGCTTCAGATATGGACGTTGCTGCAAAGAAGCTACAAATTCTAAAACGCCGACGCTTCACACACACACATCTTCAACCCGGCAGCACAGAAGATCAATACAATCACCACAGTTTCAAGGTGGGCGCCCAAGATTAGTGTCACCAGTTCAGTATCCGATCAAATGTGAAATATGGTCACAATCTCCCCTTCTGCTCCTGAGTTATGGCGTTGAATAATGGCCAGAAAAGTGTATTTGCAGAACATTATGACGTCACAGTGAAGCTGACCTTTGGGATAAAAAATGTCATCACTTCATCATTTTAACCTATTAGATATTTGTGTGACACTTTGTCATAATTTAGCGTATGAATTCTTGAGTTACGGCCAAAAACTTGGTTTGTGAGGTCACAGCGACCTTTGACCTTTAACCACCAAATTCTTATCAGTTCATCCTTGAGCCCAAGTGGACGTTTGTGCCAGATGTAATCAAATTCCCTCCAGGCATTCCTGAGATATCGCGTTCACAAGAATGGGACGGCACAGAGGCTTATGTCCTTTGACATCTCAGCTTAACCCTTATACACTCACATGATTGGATATTAAACTAGCATGAACAACGTGAAGCATCTTGTGCTTCAACAGTTTTGTTTCTACTTAGCAGTCCTAAAGATTAAAGCACCCCATCACCAGGCTCTTATTCACCTTCAGTATTTTTCAAAGCAGAAACTTTTCCACTAACCTTTAGAGGAACTCTGGAATTTTATCGGATTTTTGACCACAAGAACCAAGTTCCAGTTTTGGTTCCTGGATCCTGGTTTTTCCCCCCCAGAAAAAGTCCCTCCCAAGGTAGTGCTTTCATACTTTTCAGTGCTGAACGTTGCTGACTGTTCAAACATGAGCCTCAAGACTTTTACACTGCAACAAAGTGCATCTCTACTATAAACATTACAACTTTGGATGTGAATTCATTGCAATGGAATACACTTTTAAACAAAGTTTGCTGATTGTTTCTGACATCTTTGACTTAAAAGATTAAAAATAGAAAGGTTTAGCAAAAGAGTTATTCATTTTAGCCACTATGCTAGCTGCAGAAGAAATGACATTGCGTGTTGTGGATGCTGAGCAGGCTGTGCAGCTGTGACGGTATGACAGCTCCAAATGTTGTATTTTCACCAAAAGTCAACATGACCAACCTTTTTTAAAAAGTTTGCGGTGTTGTTTCTGACTCATGCTGTTCCTGTCTTATGCTTGCCGAGACGTGTTGCTTCCTCGTTCCAAAAACATCTGTGGCTGTCCAAATTGTCGAGTCGGGCCGCTGGGCAAAATGAAGCTGGTCTCTAATAAACCCTGATTGTAAAGATATTTAACAGATTTCCATCTCTGTTGAATGTTTATAGAACACTGCATCTGAAACAAATATTAGTAATGTAGGCTTACTTTTGGACAGACCAATAAAAACCAACATAACTGTCTCTGATATGATCTGTTTTGGAAAACTGGACATCCATGTTTCCAATATCACGTCCGCACTAAGCTGGCTAAATCTGAAGATGCATATTTTCTCCCAAAAACAGAGTTCTTTGAAAATGCTCTCCAGATTGGAGTAATCTCTAAATTCTGGCCTTGCTTTAAGAGTGTGAATGCAGAAACAGACTTTATCAGAAACAATGTACTATTTGATCGTAGGTAACATTTTTGAGCTGCTTTCATCTCACTATTTATATACAGGGTGCAGATGTCTGACAAAAGAAACAAAAAAAATGTAAATTAGAAGAATTAAATTGTGAGTTTGGCTCCATTAAAACACAATATATGTGATCACAGAGAGAAGACTGAACATAGGTTTAACCAGGTCGAGTGTTCACTAACAGATGTTGGCTGTGAAGAAGAGATTCAGCCATTTTCCTATTTTGAGTGTCAGTGTGGACGGAAATCTTTACAAAAATGAACCTTCAATATTAGTCGGCTTGGTGTGGACATAGTCTTAATATTCAATTTGAGCTTGTCCTGAGTGATCTTAACTGGAGTCTCATCTCTCGCAGTGTGTTTGGTAGATTCTTGTCAGACTGGAGGGTGGTGTGCAGGGTAATAATTCGCTGGTGAGAATGACGGATGGAGGGATGAGGGGAAGGGGGATGGGGAGGGAGAGAGAGAGAGAGAGAGAGAGAGCGAGCAGCTGAGCCTCCAAACCAAATGAAATTCTCCACAGCTCCAGTGAAAACACAGCAGGGAGGGGGAGGATGAGGGAGGATGAGGGAGGATGAGGGAGGAGGGTGGTGAGGCTGGAAGTGGCAGCTTAGATGGACACATTATCTGAGAAGAAAAAGATCCACTGGAAACGTTCTCACACTCTCAACAGATGAAGTAGATGAAGCATGGCAGTTGAACATGTCACAGCCACCTTTTTTGAACAATATATGTTTCACAAATGAAGGCACATAAAATGACACTCAACCCTGATAAAGAGAAACACTTACAGTAAATAAGAGTAGTAAAGTGGGAAAACCCGCTGGTTGCATGAGCATTCCCATTGCATTAGCAATTTTGTCAACATAGAAACGAGGGACTCTCCTGGATAATTTATCATTGATGTCAGTTTATGTTCTGTTTCTTCATGTTTACTATTTTAACCTCCCTTCTGAGAAATCAATGAGCCTCAGACACCTTTTCTATGAAGAAGAAGCCAGTTAGAGAGGTGAATCAGAGCTGCAGAAAATTTGAAAGTCTTTATTGTTGCAGTAAGGAACAAAACACCTCGCCATATATTCACCCGGGCCAATGTATTTGCCCATATTGGCTTATCATATACTGAATATACTGGTATTTAGAGCTGCAAGGATTAGTTGATTGACAGGAAATTAATCTGCAACAATTTTGATAATCAAATAATCTTTCAAGCAATTTTGTGTCAAAAAACATTTTTTTTTAAATGTTTTTTTTTACTCCTCTTTGATAATAAACCGATTATCTTTGGGTTTTGGACTGTTGGTTGGACAAAAAGACATTTTGAACAGTAACCAGGGGCTCTGGGAACTTGGGAAGGACATTTATTTTACAAACCACACAAATAATCAGTGGATTTATCAATAATGAAAATAAAATTGTTAGCTGCAGCCCCACTGGTATTGCTGTCGCTGAAAAGAAGAAGCTGCAATACAGAAATGCCAAAGTTATGTTTGAGGTGTTGTAGAAATGGTAGAAACCAGTTTGTCCATCAGAGAGCACTGGCAAGGTTATTTATGTCTCACTTAATAGACAATTACAATTCTTCAAAAACCTTAAAAATGTTCCTAGGTCTATGTCAAAAAAACTCAATAATCGCTTGATATATCATTATTTAAACTTCTGTTGTAACATTTTCTGTTTAGCATTTTTGCCTCAAACTCTTGAACAGTTCAGATAGAAACAGAAAACACAGGGGGACACAGAGAGCATGATGAGGGTGGAATAGGGATGTTGTGGTTATATGGTATGTGCAACAACCACTAGCCTGCCAGGAATCCCCTGAATTGCTTAAACTATCTAATATTGATATTGCTTCAAAAATCCAGTATTAGCCAAAACTGCACTAATTTAAGCTCTGGATGTAATCTTTAAAGAATTTAAAGCGTGGTGACTGGATGTTTCTTAGTGAAATGCACCTTGGGAGTCATAGCTGACTTCTCTCTAGTTGAGTTTTTCCTTTCTCTTCAGTTCTGTTTTGTTTTTAAATCAGAGAGCAAGTTATGTTCTGATGCAGCTGCTCATCTTTTGATGGTTCAACCGGGAGACTTTTAACGCCCATCCAGGCCTTGGAGGTGCTCCAAAAGTCACTTAACATTGTCAGTGCAAAAAATTAACAGGAAGCATGAATTAATCCTCCCACTTCTCAACTCTATTACAGTAATATTTTAAAAACAAAGCACCGAACTGAAGCTAGACTGGTTTTCATGGCTCTGTATTATCAGGGAGAGAGAGAGAGAGAGAGCGACACTACTGCATCTGTCAGAGGCTTACATGCTATTAAAACGCCCGTATACACACACAGCTTACCGAAACACACAAACCAACTCTTACATGCTTTTTCTCACACACACACACACACACACACACACTGAATGACCCTCACCTCTGCCGTAAACACACACCTGTTAACGCTGCTGTGCTGCAGTGCAGATCAGTCGACTGCAGTGGAGCCATAATGAAAGGAAACAGGCAGGACGGAGGCCTGTTTGATGAGGAGAGGCAGGTTGGAACTGGCCAGTGGCCGAGCCACCTTGAATGGGCTGTTTCATCTGTCAGGAGAAACACTGGCCCTCACAACTGCAGACTGGCCAGCAGTGAGCTCCGGTTTCATTACACAATGAGAAAGTTGGAGAAAGACCAGCACAGGTTACCAGCTTCATGCACTCCCTCAACTCTGTTATGATTTTTTTTTTCCACCATTAATCTCTTATTTCTCTTATTTAAGACATTGTCATCTTTCTGTGTTTTTTGCAGACGAGTCTTTAATTGTCCTCTTGGTCTTTTTTTTGTCAGATGTGAAATTTATTTTTTTTTACCTTAGCTTTAAACAATAGGCCAATAAATTGATTTGTCAAACAACAGAATATGAATCAGCAACTATTTTGATAATCAATTAATCGTTAAATTCATTTTAAGCTTAAAACCTCTTTTAGGCAAAAATGCCAAAAATTCTACAACATGAAGAGTTGATGTTTCTTTCTGTTTAATTTCTGTGTCTCTGCTCATTTTAACTTTGATATCTTGGTTTCTGGATATTCGCTTGGACAAAACAAGATATTTGATGACATCAACCAGGACTCTGGGAAAATGTGATTAGTCTGTTTCACTATTTTCTGACATTTTAGAGACCAGACAATTACACAGTGTGCTGTTTATAATGCACTGATACTGTATATTTGCTGTTACTGTTTTGTTTTTGACAGGTTTATTTTTAAATGCTTAATATCTTGGTCGCAACTTTCCAATAACCAAAATTTAAATCATCTTTATCAAAAATATTTTGTGTTTACGTTAAAGACAAATATCATCAAACATCAGCCGATACATTATACCAGAGTTTTAGCCTCAAAAATTAATTACCGCTCAGACTCTATTTCTGACTGTATATATAGTGTATGACTAATTTTTTCCAGCAGACATTTTGACTTGTCATAGTAGGAAAAGCACAGTTATTACTAGTATCATTAACAATGGCTCCGTTTTAATAAAGTGTCCCAGTAAGCTGTGACAGTGAGCCAGAGTCACAATACCAGGACTGAAACCGCTAAATGGGATTCAGCCATCATTAATTTCATTATTTACACTGTGACAACCAACAGTCACATTTTAACAGGAGAGAGCCCACATCTGCAAACTGGAAATTCACCAATAAACAGTGAACACACACACACACACACAAACCAAATATTTCACGCAAGGTGCTTCAGTTTAACTGAGCACAAACTCAAAGACGGTGCATGCATGCCACAGATCTGGCACACAAAGAGTTAGCATGCGAGGGGGAACATGTTCTCTCTCTCACTCACACACACACACAAACACACAAAGCATCAGAATCCACACACGACACGAGATCATTAACCTCGCACTCATCACGTGTTGTCCAAATGGCTGGTGTGCACAACCTCAAATGCAGCGTTCTGTCACATGACCGTCATATGACCATGTGACACACACACATACACATAAAATGACACTTTATGCATGTGTATGTGAATACACAAGCTGAAAAGCCACAACTACCTCAATATCCCCCCTTTTCACAGGATCAAAAGATAAAAGATAAAAATATTTTTGATGATGATTATTAAATCCACTATGCAGAAAAGAAAATCCTCAGTTGCAAGCTTAAAAAGGCCCGGGAACAAATTTGGCCTCCATAAGAGGACAACTTAGGCTAGCTTTTTTTCATTGCCTGAGGTGACAGAGTACACCATAAATATTTTCCTCCCTTCATGACGACACTGAGAAGTAATGCTGTGAAACAAGAGTCTCCAGACCACACCTTGATTCTGACTCTGACTTGATCCGACTGATTTTACACCTAAAACTTTCACAAATTAGTCACAAATCCATCTTAACGTGCCGTAAAAAACCAACATGTTTCTATAAATCTATTGCCTATATTTACTGATTTAGGGTGCTGATGGTTTTTACAGCTCAAATAATAAAAGATCCTGGTATAACTGTGTGAGAAAATATCTGAGGACTAAGAGCTGCCAGCTAATATTACTGTCAGACAACAATCTGGTGATACTATAGCAGATAGTAATAATACCTGCTGGTCAGAAATAACAAGCAAGAATTAGACATTTTCAACATTTTATAGACAAAATGGTTAATTGAGAATATAATTGACAGAGTAATCTATTGAAACAATAATAATCATTAGTTGCAGGCCTATTTTCTACTAAACCATTTTTTCATTTAACAAAAGAAACTAAATGTCTCAACACAAGCAGTGATACAAGAACTAATAATTGTCTAAAATAAATCACATTTACAATTTAAATCAGATGCTTTGATCATCAGATTCGATGCTGGAGTTTTCAACCTTTGGTGCCAGTACAGACACATTTCTGTTTCAAGTTTCAAGTATTCAGTTTTGACAACCAACTGGATTCGTTGGTTTTATGGTGAACAACAGGTGTTCTTTATCAAACTCAACCAAAGACTACAAACACACTGATAGGGCTGTAAAAGGATATTCAGTGTCGACTCAGAGTATTCCTCAATACACCTCAGCTACGATAATGAGAAATACATCATTCTTAGCATCCGTGAGTCATGTCGTACCTGCAAGACTCGTGTTTTAATGCCTTTAGTGCTGCTGTTCATCATCATTATACCAAAACATTTCCACACAGTCGAAGAAATAAAAAATGGGCGTCCTGGTCAAAGTTTAGTTATAAAACCTTAGCGCACCATGAAGCATCTCTCCTGTGTGGCTGCTGACAGCGCCGTCAGTCGAAGAGTCAATCACACTGGAGGGTAGAGGAGGAGGTTGTACCAGCGTCTGGTTCAAAAGTACTTTAGCCGACTTTGCTAGCAATCAGCAACAGAGCAGAGAGCGCTGGAGCAGCGAGCAGAAACCGGTCACTTTGCTCTGCATCACGCTGTACTCCGTTTCCATCTCAGTTACCTAATTTTGAGAAAAGATTTTTTGTAAAAGTTAACAGCCTGTCACGCTGTTATCCAGCATTACTGTGTACAGTGACGCAAAACAGAAAGCAGTCAACGACTGACAAAATGCAAGCTGACTCGTGAAGGTTTCTCAAGTGATTATTCAAGTTATCAACGCTTCAGGGCAGGTCCACACGTTGCCCATGTTTTGTCAGATGCTTCTTTTTTTTTGGAATAAAGCCAGGCTGTATTTGTACACATACCATGGCAGTACTTCATATCTCTCCTTAGCCTGTAGCAGCCATGGACGCATATGAACAGTGAAGCGCCCACATGTGTGCTCTCTCCTCCGGTATGAATTTGTTTAAATGAGATTTAAACGTCAATATCGTTAAATTAAATTTCCATCCCCAACAGAGACACCCTGTTCTCACTGAGGGTCGGCAGCGTCTGACCTGGGGTCAACTCAGATTGTAAACAGAGTCACAAACCAAGGTCAGCTGACAGGTACTGACCCAATCAGATTAGCTGCCAGTGAAGATTTAACCCGTGTGACAGTGCGGGTCTGAATGGAGTACAGTTAGTCGAAAAGTCTCAGTAGTGACCCTTAAAGGTCGTGTTGGTCCTTTTCACCGAACCACATCAAAGTTGTGTCTTTAAGCAACCCGGCGGTGTTTCCCTTTGAGCTCCACACGTTTGCTAGCAGAGCTAAAAAAAAAATCTGCTGCACTTTACTTGGTTTTGAAAGGGTGAACAGTAATGCAGTTCTTTTGACTCCCAAGAGACTGGGAGATGGTGAGGCTAATAATGTTGTGCCAAGCAGTTTCTGCAAAGGATCTGCAGGATGTGTGTGTTTGTGTGTGTGGGTGTGCGGAGGTTGTGTGGGCGGATGGGGGGAGGAGGAGGAGAAGGAGGAGGAGGAGGAGGAGGGGGGAGCTTGCACACTACCTGGCCATTATATAAAGCTCCCACTCTCGGCTAGAGGGCTCTGTACTGAGTGCCAGCTCCCTCCCCATCCTCCTCCCCTCTCTGTCCTCCCATCCCCCCACCCCTTAGCCTTCCAGCTCCTCTGACTCAGGCTTAACTCTGAAATACCTCCGCCTGTTGTTTTCTCTCCCTCCTGCCTCTGTGGTATCAAAATCACAGCACGCATTGTAGATCAAACAAAAGGCTGAGTTTGGGACTAAAATATGGATCAGGCCCATTCTTCCCCATGCTTGATCAGTTCATGAAACCCAGCTGGACTGAGTTCTGAATGATTTCTCTTTTATTGCGTTAAATGTTGTGCCACCACACCTGGGGCTACAGAGGTCTAGTCCCAGCTTGCCACAGGCTGATAGTGAATCTGAGACCCGTCCCTTTCGCCGCAGAACGGCACAAAATTGTGATGACAACCACCAGGGGTTTGTAATCTGGTGCCAAAACAGTGCAGGTAAAAGCTGCTGGTAGCAACCAAACAGCACAGATTTGCTGTCATGTATGTATGACAGAGACAGGTTGCAGGAACAACTTGGATAAAGAGCTGCGACGGCAACGTGGACCTAAGAACCGAGCGGGGGCAAAACAGGAAAACACCTGTTAGCTTATCGCTGACCTCACCCCTGTGTTAAAGAAAGAAGGAAGGAACGGAAGCTGAAAGGCAGCGAGAACAAAGACTTTAGACACCAAAATCCCAGCGCACTGGTCTGGCAAGAAAACGAAGAAGGGTAGGATGACACCGATGAGTTACACTCGCCCTTTTAATCCTGTGGAGTTGGCGAAGGGCTGAACAATTAATCGAAATTTTATCTAAATTGCAATATGGCAATTTTGAAATTGCAAAACGTGTTAAAATACCATTTTATTAAATATTGTCGTGCTGCAGAGACGACATGGCCTATACATCATATTCTACAGACTTAAAGAACATCTTTGTTTGGTACAGATCCCCGCAAAAATCACACCATAATCGTTTTTCAATGAAAATGAGAATCATGATGTAAAAATGATCATTCCCTCTAATATCTCAAATCATATCACAATTGCAATATCAGTCAAAATAATTAGAGCAATTAGATTTTTTTTTTTTTTTTTAATTGTTCAGCCCTAGTCAGCAGACACCAAGATGAAGGGGAATTGTAGAGACGGTAGCCTGAGACTGCAGTCTGTGAAGCAAACATGTTGCTGGTAGAGAGCAGAAAGCTCAGATACCTTTTTATTGTAAGACTGGCTTCTCTGATGTCGAGCTACATCTTACGACGGTCTGGGGATCACAATTACATTACTGTGGTCCAGTCCTGAGCTTCATTCAGTGGGCGAGGACAGCCTGGACTGGCACACCAGGTCTTCAAATCCAATTTCAACCTCACCACAGCTGCATGACTGGAAAAAACGTGCCTCAAGTTGTTTTTGGTGAAATAACAACTATGATATACAGCATACAGCAGACAGCTATTTATTTCTATCTTCTGGTTCTTGTTTAAAATGTTCCCTTATCCTTATGTCATGGTTTTAAGTCATTTTGAAAATAAGATTATCAGAATACATTTTCATTTATTTGTTCGTATTGTGTTCTTGAATAAGCAGCTTTATTATATTACGTATTAATGTTGTTATCAGCTTAACAGGCATAATTATGTTTGAAATGAATATGAGCTTAATATTCAATTAAATCTACTTATTGATACTTGATTGTTGCATGTCACAAGAACCCGATACTTCAGTAACATACTGATTTTTTTAAAAACATTAAGGCACTTATATCAAACTATACAAAAGATGACAGGCTGCTGGTGCTGCAGAGTCTGCAATAGATTTGCCAGCTCTAATGAAAAAGAAAACTGCAAAAGTCATTTCTGGAAATACTTTTCCTCTGAGGCAATATTATTTGACAGTAAAAATCTTTCACCATGGTGGTTAATTTAGGATAATGCTTGGAATTGCAAAGAAATGCACATCTGTTAACAGTCACAAACACACAGTAGCTCCATGCAGTGCGTTTGCTAACATGCGTGTGCACATTTTATTGCGTTTTACCTGGCATTCAGTTGGGTATCAAGCATTGTCAAATTTCACTAATATTGTTATCATCATGCCGGCCATGTGTCTGACTTCATGCCTGGCTTGATGTGCTCTGTGCAGCTTGACAGCAGTGTCTCACGAAAGTTGGAACAAACTTTTGAATTAGGCCTTTGTAGATCTAATACGAGTGAAGATTCAACTGGATTACTTATTTCTCGCCTCAAATTCAGGTTACATTGTTTATATTGCATTTTAATTTTCAAATTTGAATTAACATTTGAATATTGCCCACTGTACAGCGGGGGGTATGACTTTGAAAATTTTAAAAACAGCTCTTCCATTTTCATTTTAATATGACCACAGAACACCCATATGAGTATGTGAAAATGAAAATGAAAATTGGAACACTGCATTTTCATTTTTACTCAAGGAACACAGACATATGTGGAAAATTACAATGCTATTGTGGAATTACATTTTCATTTTCAAGTTTTCATTATCATTTTAATAAAGTCCTCAATGGATTTCCATTGAGGACATCCTCTGATTCATTTTGAAGGGCATTTATCATGACTGTATATTGTCGCACTTGTTGTACATGTTACTGCTTTGAGAAAGTTGCCATAACAAATCTCATTTTATGCAAATATAATGACAATAAAGATCTCTCATCTTATTTTTGACATTTTAAGGACTAGACGAATAATCCTGATCAATGAAGTTATTGATAAATAAACCAATTATGAACTTAA
Organism: Scomberomorus guttatus; assembly: GCA_038419695.1. Taxonomy (NCBI): domain Eukaryota; kingdom Metazoa; phylum Chordata; class Actinopteri; order Scombriformes; family Scombridae; genus Scomberomorus; species Scomberomorus guttatus. Next base: position 29,811,880 of record CM076445.1, on the reverse strand, counting down.
CTCTTAGTATAAGCCTTGCATCCAGTTATGATGAAAGATGCTGCTATTCATCACACAGTGCTGATGATCACTATTCACTAACTTGCATATTAGAGAGTAAGTCACCTGCCACTCCACAGGTACGAGACGACCCACTGAATCATCACAACACGTTCATTTAACTTTAACCATCAAAGCACTAAAGCACTTCTTTAAAATGCAGATATCACAGCAGGCTTCTTGCTCAAGGATGAAAGCTGTTTGTTGAATCAGTGTCTTATGCTGCGGTCCCTCAGGTTACAGGGTCACTGGAGAGGCTACAGCATGTGCTCACTTCTAATATTAGTCATTAACCCTTCAAGCTGACTGCACAGGACTCCACAGAAACATCTCTACAAGATGGCATCATTTGCCCAGAGATATAAAAATAATAAATCCTTCATCACCTCAGAAAAAAAGGCCCTACAGGGCTGCAAGTGTCATGGTACGACATGACAGGGACAAAAAGATGCCAAGAAAGACAAACACCTGGCTATATGTAGATTAAAAAAGTGTCTTCTTTTCATTTGATGACACTGTCTCATTTTTCTTAAAATGTCAGAAAAAAATCAGTATGTAGTATTTTTCTGTTTAGGGAAGAGAAAAGAAAACATTTTCCTCTAATGCTCAGTGTTTCATGTCATAATAATATATATATATATATATATATATATATATATATATTAAATAAACCAGTTAAGCATGGCAGGCCATTAATTATGTTTCCATGTCTACATATTTAGATCACATTGCATGCAGGCAACTATAAAAATAAACTCTGTATGTTAAATCAGAAGTTTAAAAAAAACAACTTATTTCCTCATTAACTTGCAGATGTATGCAGATACTGAAGGTCTCCAAAATCCTTCTTAAATCATTGTTCATATTTGGGTAACCTGTGATGTAGGTGCTATCAGATGTTGTTGGCAACATGATGTCCAACATACTGCACCAAGGCAGGGGCACGTAAAACTGAAGCTCAAGATTTATGGGAAAAACGCAGCTAATCTTGATGCATGTGGAACACAGAAATCTTATGCCACGCTGCTGCAAATCATAAGTGAATTATGAGCCACAAATTACAAAAGTGACAGTATAACTAAGCTCTGCACACAAGTTGCTGTGTGCCTCGGGTGGAAAGATTTATTAACTTTATGCGCACCAGACTACGAAAGCCTGCAGAGGAATAATAATAAAGAGTTATTCTATGATGACGGGCCTTTCACGGGACATTTTTTTATTCATTTATCCCTCCACATTCACTCAAAAATCTCTCTGATATTCCAATATTTAAAAACCTAATAATCTGCCAGGAGGGTGGTCAGTGAAATGCCTGTCTCTCTCTTCCAGTTGGAAAAGCACAACTGAGCTCCAAACTGCTACCTACCCATGTCCATCTCAAATGTGACACGTTTCCACGGCAACAGGACTGCATAACAAAATCACCGAAGGAGCTCCATCTCGCCAAAGCCCCACAGAAGTCGATGACTGCAGACAAACAGGTGCTCGCACGGGGCAAAAAAAAAAAAAAAAAAAAAAAATCGGACGACAGTGCAGCTTCAACACTGGCCTGAACTTATAGAACAAACTGTGTGTCGTGCAGCCTGAAGTGACAAATCACAGCGTTATCTTCACCTTGCAGACTAACTGATAAACTTCACCAAATACTCAGAACAAGGAAAAAGGCAATAACCCAGCTTCAACAGTTTGTTTACAGGTCTCTGCAGAAATTATGTGCTAAGCTCTGAAAGCTTTTTAAACACCTCTGACATCTGTGTAGAAGACAAGACATGCAACATCTGTGAGCTACAGACCATCCGATGTGCACTGTGACCAATCTGATTTTTTTTTTCCTTACTTTTGTCTACAGCGGGTCTTTTGTGGCTAAAGTGATGCTATAAAAAGCCACAATATCTCATTTTTAAAGACCAGTGTGTGCTTAAAACACACACCAAAACCTACATGTGTATTTAAGCATTAAATACACCAACAGAAGAGAACAGTTATCATTCAGTTTGATGATTTCTATGTGGACGTCTAATGCTCTTTAAACTGAAAATCAACTGCTACCATAATGACAATGGAAATAAGAGAAATAGGCAGGTGCTGAAAGGATGTAGGGGAGCAGAGAAGAGGGCCTGTATCATTAGGGATTAACCTAGCCACAGGCTCTACAAATAGACTGTCTCCACCTATAAGCTGCCAGCGCACAGACAGTTATTTGTATTGCCAGGTTGCTGCTGCTGCAGCTCCAGAGAAGGGAGAAGACAGTTCAAAGAAGCTGTGGCGGATCGGGACTCCTGTGAAACAAAATGCAATGCAACAGGACACATTTGTGGGCCTGGAATCATCAGGGGGTTTCCACAGGCACAGGTTTTATCTGAGGTGACTGCATTACGGATTCATGCACCAATTCAGCAGCACACTACAGTAACATAAGCACTTAAGAAACCGTGAACAAAGCAGGCAGCAATGCAAACCTATATATTAATGTCACAGATCAATTCTGCAGAATTACAGGTGCTTTTGGGGATTTGTGTGAAATCTGGTAATTTCGTTGCCAATCTGAAAACAATACAATAAAGCAGGTAAAGCCTTAAATGTCAAGTTACCAGAGCTGCTCCAATTAAAAAACAGCTTTCTCTTGTCTCACATTAAAGTCAGCTGATTATCTTCAAGATTTGGACTGTTGGTCGCACAAAACAAGACATTTTGTGACTTCACCTCCTGTTACAGAAAACTGTGAGGGGCCTTTTTCACTTGATTACCAAACCATTAATCAAGAAAGTAATTGGCAGATTGATTGATAAGGACAAGAATCATTAGTTGCAGCACTACCTTTTTTGGTTGATCAACAAAAAAAATGATCAGCAACTATTTTGATAGTCAAGACTGTCAATCATTTTCTTTTCCAAGCAAAAATGTCAAAAAAATTACTTGGTTTCAGCTTCTAAAGCTTCTCTTTGACGTGTTTAACAGCGAACTGATAAACTGATAAATCTGAAGGCTTCACTTTAAACGTGATGATGTTTCACTATTTCCTGACAATTATTAGTCAAAACAATGAATCGATTGAGAAAATAATCAGTAGATATAACAACAAAAGTAACAAAAATTCCAAAATTAATTGTTAGTTTCACTGCTACACGTTACAACACAAAGGAGAGCTTTGAGGCTTTGAGGTTGTTATACAGTATATAACGTTTTGGGAGAATTGTACATTTCTATGTGCTTTTCCTTTTCATTAATACTCTCCACATCCACAGCTTCTCAGCTCTCTCTTTTGTGCTGGTCTGATGATTCCTGCCACATACGTGTACGTTTGCAGCTTAAGACCAAGAATAACGCCTGACCGGTGCACAATATCACAGCTGGTTCTGTTCTCTCCGACCCTATGGCTGCTGACAAAAGCACCACATGGTGCATGTGGACAGAAGAGAGAAATTTGTTCATTAAAATGACAAATTTTCATCTCAGGTGGGAAACAGCAATAAAATGCTGTGATGTGCCAGAGTTAGTGCTCATTTAATTATTTAAATCTCCTTATTCATTGAACAGGGGAGGGCGGAGAGGGGGGAGCTCATAACATTACAACATAAATACATCTGATTTTATGAACGGCCATCCCTCGTTGTTCCTTCAGTGTTCGGAGTGTAACAATGTGGCATCGCAATACATGAATGTGACAATATGCAGCATGCAGCTGAAAACATAGATTGCAGTATTAACTCAATCTGATCAGTTGTGACTCCCGAATGGTACTTTTTTTTTTTTGCTTGCACGTTAAATGCAATTAACAATTTAGTGTCTTCCATCAACACTGTCAACTGTCAGAGGTCTCTACTGCTGCCTGATAAAGTTGACAAGCTTATAGTCTTGTCAACTTTAAAATATTCTTGTCCTGCTCTGGAAATCTAAAAATAGTTTGTGTGAAGGCTTAATTTGGGGTTTGCGGCCGACTGAATTAAACTCTGAACAAGTTCAGACATTTGCTCTTTATCTGGTGAAATTCTCATCCCACATTTTTTTTTTTATTCCTCACGTTTGTAGATAAAGATCTGCTTTCAAAAAGTTCTTTAAAGACAATTAAAGGACGGGTTCAAGTTTTTTCAAGCCTATCTTAAAACAATTCTGCTGAACTTTAGATTGCATATTTACACAGAACAAACACTGTTGTTTGTTTGCTCTGCACACCCAGTGTGAATGATGAAAGTGATCAATAACTCTTTCAATGTACATGAGGACATGTGAGTAGAGACAGACTCCAAAAAAATTTGAACCTATCCTTTAAGCTTTTGCATTTTACACGAAAACCTTTAAGACAAACTACTATAAAAAGTGAAATTTATTCCTTAAGTTTTTCTTCTTTCTTTGCAAAATGTGCAAAAAAAAAAAGTCATAATCATTTCATTTGACTTTTTTTTTTCCTTCCCCAAATGAATCAAATCAATGTCATCAAATTGCTTGTTTTGTCCAACCAACATTCCAAAACTCAGATATTTACCATCACATAAGACAAGTACTGCAGGTTATAACCAGAGAATTTTTGGCACTTTTGCAAAACAAATATGGTACTTAATTAATCGACTATTAAAATAATTGCAGATTATCTTTCTGTTGATTGCCTAATCAATTAATTGACTAATCATATGAGCACTAAATAAGTCAGACTTAACTTTGTTAAAAATACTGTGAGTGGATCGTGACTCATCCCGGACTTTCTTCACAAACATAATCAAAATCTCTGTCTGCAGATGTGTGCGCTGTTTCGTCAGAAAGATAAACGATGTGCTCGGTAAATGTGAGATGTACTGAAGCATTAATATCTCAAACACTGTCACGTATGCTCATAGCCAGGACGAACAGCAAGGAGTCATATTAGGTAAATTGTTATTGATTAAAGTTTTTAACAACTGGCAAATACAAACACTTGAAAGATTCATTGTTGAGCAAAATAACATAGCATCTATGGCAAATATATATATTAAAAAATTAAAATAAGAAAAAAAAAAAAAAAAAACTACCCATCCCACTGGTAGGTGATTTGAGCTGGTGGGTGTTTATTTCAGCCCCTGAAATAAACCCTAAACAGAACTCAAGTTTGGAAAGCATACACACTTTCGAGCCAAATGCAAATGCTCTTCAAAATTTATCATCTGGTGTAAACAAACTAATGTCACCGACAGCAGTGGATAACTGACTGATAATTTAAGTTATTTAATCAAGAAGCTTTGCAAAGAACACACTGTTTAAAACATACAAGAATGTCTCAGTCTTTGTTTACATACTTGTTATGTCCTTTGAGAGTGTTTGTCTTTAAAAAGGTGAGTAAATATATGGCGATTGCTCAGGATGGAAGATTTGTTTACTGGCTCTCATCTCGCTGTGCTTTTGATGGAATATTTTTGTGTAAAATTAGTGTTTCAACTGTTAATGTTTAGCGGCTTTACTTATCTAATAGTTAACATGCTCAGAAGTTGTTGTTTTTTTAAAGCACAACTCCTCTGAAATCCACAGGAGTTATGGGACGCTCATGCTGGAGATATTTCCACCTAAAACTAAGAAAAAAGGTAATTTTAGAGATGCTGCAGTTGACTCATGAATTCCTGTGACAAGAAAAGTCTTTGCTGGCATTTCAGACGGACAAAAAACAAGAGTACATTTCCAGAACTATTTCAAAAAAATGTTCATACCAACACAACTCTCGGAAAGCTTAAGAGCTTTGTGGTATTCATGGTCTCACGCAGCTTTTACCAAGTTTGAAATTGCTCTGAATTAACAAATGTCCAGATAATCTGTCTGTCAATCAATTGTTTCTACAGCTTCATTCGTTTCCATATTGTCCACAGAAACTGACAAGTAATAACACCTTAAGCAGGTGAGCAAATCTGTGGTGAACCAAAAACCCACTTGTTTGGATTTCAAGAATTCAGTCAGTTTAATTATCGTTTACAGTGGTTTATGATGCTGTGGATTTATTATTGATGTAAACAATCTACGCAATCATTCCTCAAGTTGGAGTATGTGAAGTATCATCGGTGGTCATTTCAGTCACCAGCAGGGCATGAAGTTAACACATAAACACATAAAGGAAGCAGACAAGCAAAATGACTTCCCTGATGTTTGCACAGACAAAAAAATCTACATTTTAAATTTTTTTTTGTAATAACAGCAGTCTAAAAGAAATGTCACTGCTGTCAATCAAAACAAGGCTATAACTGGCTTATCAGTTTTTTATTCAAAATTATTATTAAGGTGATCTTTTAACCTCTAAAAACATAGCGACTAATGCCCTTCACACTTTTGCCAGAGCCTGAAGTTATGTTAATTTTGTTTGACCAAAAAAGTCCAAAAACCCTCAATTAGAGCTGAAACAATTAGTTGTTTCATCAGTTAGTAGATCAGCAACTATTTTGACACATCACCGATCATTCAAGCAAAAATATTGATGGTTCCTGAGTTCCAGCTTGTCAGTTGTAAGGATTTGCTGCTTTTCTTTGTCTAATGTGATAGTAAACTAAACATCTTTGGGTTTCTGACTGGCGTTGGGTTGGACAAAACAAGCTATTTGAATATTTCACCTTGGGCATTTTGACATTTTATAGACCACACAACTGATTGATTACTCTGGCAGATTCTAGCGGTTTAACATACGAGTTATTTGCCTACTGTAAGAATTCGACTTACAAGAAAAGCAAACAAATGTGCAACTTTGAGAAGGTGATTTACACAAAGCTGCATTTCTTTTCGTCTTATCCTTTAACCAGAAAAGCCAATGATATACAAGCATATGTGGCGTATATACTGTAGTGTGACCACATCTGGCTCTTCATAAGAGGCTGAGGGTTTAGCTATAAATCTGTTCATTACTGTCTGTATAGCTGAACAGCAGCTGGCACAAAGAAGCATCTATATAGATCCACAGACCCCGGGCAGGCAGTGCAACCACGCTGGGGAAATGTCCAAAAATAGCTCAAGACTCTGATCAATAACTGCTAGATGGTTTCCAACTCTGCTTTACAAAGTTAAATTAAAGGACGGGTACATAATTTTTTCAAGTCTGTCTTGAAACAGCAGTCAGGAGCCCAAATGAACATTGAAATAGGTTTTTCTTGCTGTAATCATTCCTCCTGTTCACACTGGTCATTAGAAATCCCTTCATAATGCACTTACAATGGAAGTGATGAGGGCCAAAATCCACAGTCCTCCTGTGCAAAAATGTATTTAAAAGTTTATCTAGAGCTAATATGAAGCTTCAGCCGTCCAGATTAGTCAAATCAAGTAGATATCTTTCAACGTTTCAGTCTTTTTAGTGCCAAAGTTCCTCTTTTTGTTACTCTACTTCCACCGCAGCTCAACAGGGAAACACAAGGAGGGAATTAGTGGCAGATATCCACTTGATATGACTGACTCAGACTGAAGCCTCGTATAAGCTTCAGATAAACTTTTAAATGCATTTTTGCACAAAATGACTGTGGACACACTGTGGATTTTGGCCCCCATCACTTACATTGAAAACACATTTGAGGGAGATCTTTTAATAGCCAGTATGAACAGGAGGAATGATTACAGCGAGGAAAAACCTGTTTCAGTGTTCATATGGACACCTGACTGTTGACTGTTCTTTAACCTTCATCCTACCAACATATTTAACATACGAGGACTACCGACTGGGGTCCCTGGGGACCTCAACAGTAAACTACTGTAAGAAACAACCATCATAGCAAAATGTTAACTTATTTCTTCTCAAAACATCATCACTTATGTAATTAATCATCTGGAAAAAAAACATTATTATAATTTCAGGAAAGTTACACTTAATTTGCATATTGTATAAAACGAAAATATATACTTTTCTTTAATAGAAATTGCAGCTTTTATCCCAAGTACCATCTCTCCACAAAGCCTTCAAAATGACTGACAGACCCCCCCCTCTGATAGTGTGTGATACCTTAAATTAGGACCCGTGGCAAACATCAATCTATTTAATCTATTTCCTTCATCTATCCCCCAGGACCCCAATGCATTTGTATTTTTAACAAGCTCTAATTAAAACAAAGAGAAAACAATGATGTGAAGTCATTAGGAACAAATTGAATGACAAAGTCATGAAAAATTGGAATGATAAATGAATAAAGCACCTGTGAGATATGACAAAAAGTAAACCTGTGGGGTCTGCGGGGACCCCGGTCGGTAGGATTAAGGTAAAAGAAAAAACTGAAATGTGGACGCAAGGTGCATCAAATATGAATGTATGCTGGCTGCTGATGTTTAGAGGACGTTTTGCTGATATCGATCCGTATAACGGTTAATCAGCTACCGTTACAAGCAGCGACGTGTCTTATTATAATGGAGCTCGCGATCATCAACAGGTAAAGTGAGAGCCAGGTGTGACCTGAACAGGCCGGGCAAACGTCACTACAGCCGCGGACAGACTCTGAACCAACAACAACTTTACAATCATTAACATGCGGAGTATTTTCTTGCACATGTGGCGTGTTTTCAAGCCGGAGCCGACACGCGTGATGCCGCTGTCATCTTCTGACAGTCCTGCAGCCTGTCGGCGCGGTGACCCGCTGAAACAAAACCTCCAGCAGCCCGGACAGAGACGCGCTCAGCACGGCAGGGAGTCAGCAGCTTCCTTCGTGTTAAAATATCAAACAGAGGATGGTTATAAAGTGAATACCGCCCCGCCGGGAGCTGGTGTGCTGAAGAAAACGGTCCGTTCAGCCAAAGCAGTGCGTCTCAATATCAACATAAACATGCCCGCGCAAGCTTTGGCAATAAAGTTCCTGCTGCGTTTGAGCGACAAACACCAACATCTGACAGCATCTCAGCCCCGCGAGGCTTAAATCACCGGAGCACGGTGCGACTTGACAATCAAAACGCGCAGAAACCGAGTAAAATTATAATGATTTCAGGCTGCGCCTTACCTTCAGTTCCGCACTCTCCGCCATCTTGTATTTCTTAGCGCAGGCGTGGTGAGGAGTTGTCACATGACTGGGACGCGCAGAGCGCCGCGTGAACGCGCCCATAGCCACAGGGGTGCGTTCAGGAGCACAAAACGATGTCATGAAAAACAGCTGCAGAAGGTTTGACGAATTTTTTTCCCTCTTTTATTGATCTCTGAGGTGGAAGAAGTATTTAGCTCATTTACCTAAAGATCCATTCAGTCTTCCTGAGTGTATTTGTGCTTTAACACCTGCATCTTTGACCTCAAACCACCTCAAAAGATATCAGAAAGATGTTAATTTTCTCAATAAAGCAAAATACTGCCCACTTTAGTCTTCAAAATCCTATTTATAAAAGCTTTACTAATACCCAATAGTGTTTGCTCTATTCATTTAGAAGTTTAAAAGGTGTATCACCGGGGAAAGGAAGTAATTTGAATTTAAAGGTCTCCTCCAGACATGTATTAAGATATATAAAGAATAATCTGCTTGGAACAATAATGTGTGTCTAATGTGTTTTTTCCAGAAAAAAAGTATAATTACCACATTAAAATCCTTAAAATGGTATCTACTCCTTCTCCCTAATTAAAAAGGCCAGAATCTATAAATATGTAAATATATTTCATTTCAGAAGTCTATCTGCTGGACACAAGATGTCTCCTACTTCACTGTAAAGTCCATTCTCAGTGTATGTGAGCTGAAGGCTTCAAGTTTCCACATCACACTCGTATAAGTTGAATTTTGGACCAGGATTGGCTTCCATTGGCTTTTCAATGAGCACAGAGAAACTTTCCACTTTCAGCAGATGAATGTGAAAACAGCCTTCTAGTGTCAAACTCTGCACATAAATCTTTCTGCACAGTGAAGCTCAAACATTCAGCTGTAGGAAGAAGAAGAAAAACATATTTTTGAGTGGAGGGAGACTTTAAGTAAAAGTACCAATACAGCAAGGCAAAAATACTGCGTTACAAGTAAAACTCCTGCATGAAAAATCTTACTTAAAAGTACATAAGCAAAATGTACCGAAAGTATTAAAGTAAAAGTTCTCATTTCATCCCTCTGACTGATATATTATTATATATGACATCATTAGATTATTAATACTGAAGCATCAGTGTGTAAGCAGCATGTTACTGTTGTAGCTGCTGGAGGTGGAGCTAGTTTGAACTACTTTATATATAGTTAGCTAGTTTAGTCCAGTGGTTCCCAACCTAGGGGTCAGGCCCCTCCAAAAGGTCACCAGATAAATCTGAGGGGTCGTGAGATGATTAATGGGAGAGAAAAGAAGAAAAAACAAAGTTCTGATACACAAATCTGTTTTCAGTTTTAGGACTTTTTCTCTAATCTTTGATTTTTGGTGAAATATTGGATCATATGAACATTTATTGAAATGAAACCATGTGAGGAGTTTAGAGGGAAAAATCACTATTTAGTGGAGCTGTTAACAACTCATAGACATCTGAAATGTGACCCCGACTACACACTGCTTTTTGTAAGATATCAAAAACCAAAAAGGTTGGAAACCACTGGTTTCATCTTTAACAATGTGCTGTATTTTAAAAGCTTGTTATATTATCCATTGTGTCAAATCTTCATCTGAAAAGTAACTAAAGCTGTCAAATAAATGTAGTGGAGCAGAAAATACAATATTTCCCTCTGAAATGTAGTAGAGTGGAAGTATAAAGTAGCATCAAATGGAAATACTCAATTAAAGTACAAATACCTCAAAATTGTACTTAAGTACAATGTCCAATGCCACAAAGTGAGCAGCAGAACAGAACAGAAACATATGAATATCCAACAAAGGATGATAAAGAAAGAAAGAAAGAAAACCAAAGTAATCACAGTTGATGTAAAAAATGTCCTATAATGTACAGTCGTACTCTATATTTTGTTACCATAAATTAAGACATTTATAATATCATAAAACATCATTAGAATAAGCTGTACAAGAAGGTGAACATTTGAAAAATCTACACTTGTGTATATAATATTTTGACAAAATCAACAGTAAAGCTGCAACAATTAGTCGATTAATGAATTAGTCAATCTACAGAAAATGAATCGCCGACTATTTTGATAATTGCTTTGTCGTTTTCAGTCATTTTTTCAGAAAAAAATACCAAAAAAAAGATTGGCTATTTTCTGGTTTCTTTAGTCCTGTATGATTGTAAACTGAAGATATTTGGGTTGTGGGTTGTTGGTCCAATGGGAGATTCCCAATGATGAATGAGGAGATTTCATATGCTTGTTTCTAATTAAGTGAATATAATTAGTGTTGTGTTTTTTGTTTTTTTTTATGTTTTTAGTAACCTACATCATGAGACTCTGTACCTGGAATGGTTGTGGCTCCCCCTGTTGGGATGTATGGTTGATGATGGTTGGGGTCACCCTTATAATTAACCTGTGTCTATTAATTTGAAATTGCCAGAATACACACTGAAGAAGGGCGTCTTGCCTGAAACGTCCATGTAGCAATATTAAAAAGTCAAATTGGAGTGCTGTCCTCTTTTTTATGATTAACTACAACGAGGATCCAACACTCAGTCTTCAAGGTCTAATCGTGAGATGAGCGCTTTTCATCTTATTTTCTACATTCCACAACAATTTTCTGACATTTTATAGACCAAACAGCTAATCGAATAAACAAAGAACATAATCGACAAACAGATTAATCAATAATGAAAATAATTATCACTTGCAGCTCTAATCCACAGGAATTCTTCATTTGTTGTCCTTTAAAAAAATACAATAGAATAGAAAAGAACTACAAAAATCTAAATTCGATCTTAACGTAAGGTCCTCTCACTAGTTTATTTATGGACAGTCTTCATGATGGATGGAGTTTGCTCTGCTTTCACTGATGAAGACCACAGGAGGCAGTTGAAAGCCTTGGAAAGTTAGTAGACCTTGATTTAAGATTTTTGTATAATGTAAGTATAATGTTCCAAGGTGACAGATGAACCTCAACTAGAAAAGAATAGAATAGAATAAAATAGACATTTTTTCTGACAAATGAAATAAATGTCTTCACATTTGGGTTCTTTGGGGGGAAATTAGATTTTTAAAGCTGCATTGACAGTTTTTTTTTTACACTGTTAGCAGTGTTATTTCCAGAAACCAAAATCATAACTAGTGCATCTTTTATATCTTCAAGTCTTTAAACTCAAAGTAGCTGATGTAATAATTGTTGACCATATCTATATGGTTAAGACAATGTTTTCTCTACACGACTTTGTGTCTTCAAACAGTCCTCCACCTTATTTTCCTTTCTACCTGTTTTTCCATTTGCATTCATTACAAATGTAGCTTCTATATTTGCTTGCGAAAGTACAAGAAATTCAACATTATTAGTCACAAATGTAGGTCATCTCTGACCATAACAATGTGACCCAAATGCTCTAACGTCATGTCTGTCTCAAATATCAACAAACGGCCCGTTTCTTTATCCACCTTGAAAACGGTGCTATCGGTGACACACCTCGGCTCATATACCAGCGCTGACTGAATGCCAGCAGGGCCACCTTTAAGTCAGATCTGAGCCAGCTCAGTCTGCTGTGTGGGTTAACTCATTCCCCATGCTTCAGGACCAACAGTGTCCTTCCATCCACCCTGACATCTAACTAATCTAACACCGTGACTCTGTGCAAGACTAAAATAAGTCTGACACATTGTGATGGCACTGACTTGCAGCCTTAACCCAAATGGTACCTGTAGTGAAAAATTACATTTAAATTCAACAGCAATTTATCTTTTCAGAAACAACATTTTGTTAATGTGCACACTCTAACTTATTAATGAGTTGCATTATGGGAAGTATAGGACTAGGATTCAGTATTTTTGGAGCTTGACCCACACAAGGAACTAAAAGTCAGGATGTCTTGGCCTCTGCTGCTTTGATTTTAATCATTCTTTTATAAATCTCTTTTCATCTCTAAGTCTCTTTTGAGTCCCCCAACTGTATGAAAGTGCAATACTACTATAATAATATCACTAAATTTAACTAAATTTAACTAAAAATGAAACATTTCACAAAATAATTGCTGTAAACGTATTAAAGCACAGGTTCACAATTTTTCAAGTCTATCTTAAAACAGCAGTCAGGAGCCCAAATAAACATTGAAATAGGTTTTTCTTGCTGTAATCATTCCTCCTGTTCATACTGGTCATTAGAAGATCCCTTCATAATGCACTTACAATGGAAGTGATGGGGGACAAAATCCACAGTCCTCCTTCTGTGCAAAAATGTATTTAAAAGTTTATCTGAAGCTAATATGAAGCATCAGTCCAAATTAGTCAAATCAAGTAGATATCTTTCAACGTTACAGTCTTTTTAGTGCCAACAGGGAAAAACTGTCTGAGGAAACACAAGGAGGGAATTAGTGTCAGATATCCACTTGATATGACTAACTCAGACTGCTGAAGCTTCAAATAAGCTTCAGATAAACTTTTAAATGCATTTTTACACAAAATGACTGTGTGGACACACACAGTCACTTATATTTAGAGCACATTTGAAGTGGATCTTTTAATAGCCAGTATGAACAGGAGGAATGATTACAGCGAGGAAAACCTCACTCCAGTGTTCAGTTGGGCACCTGACTGTTGTTTTAAGAGAGACTTGAAAAATTGTGGACCTGTCCTTTAAAGTACACTTTATGGTTTTAAAAACATGTATTATTCATGTTTTTTTTATTATAAGTCTTTTTGTTCTGAACATTTATATTTTTTCACTTATTATTTGTTGCTCTTTTGCTTTTCTATCTAGAAAAAATGTCTTTTGTAAAGTAAACCTTCAAATCTACAGAACGCAGAACAAAATCAGGGCCATACTGTAACTACCAATGAGGACGTGGCAGTCATGTCCTGTTTTCCTGGGAATTTGCAAGTATGAACTGAGGAAAGTGACATTCTACAATTAAAAAAAGACAGTCAAAAATTTAAATTTAACTATTTTTTGGTGAGCAAAAGAGGATTCAGTATTTATCCCCCTCAAATTTTACAGTCACAACAGTGTGGAGCGTTCTTTGAAGCAGCATTTAGACCTCCATTTTTGGAAATAAACAAACATAAAGCATAATTGAACTGAATATTTCCAATAAGAAAACCCCAAATCATTAAAGACTTTCTTTTTGGTGTCAGAGGGTGTGACGGTAGTAAGGTGCACTCTGGGACTGATGACTGAACGATTTCTAAAATATTGGCTACGGCCCTGAATGAAAGACATTTGTCAGTCTGGATTTAAATCAAACAGTTTTTAAAAGTAGTTTAATGACACTGTTGCCACTATTTAAGTATTCATAAGTACAGTAAGAAAAAAGGTCTAAATCTGACACAAAAAAATGACCAAAAGACTAAAAGTAAAGAATTGTGCACTGGTGATCCAGTGGGTGGCGCCCTATCATTTCGAATGAAGAGGAAAAATAACAAAGTGAATTCTCAGTTACTGCAGATCACACTGCATCTCTGCTCCTCTGTGTTTTGTCTGGAGTGGACGCCTGTAAAATCTATTTGTTTTCCAGCAATGACATCTCTGCCTATAATGGTTTAATACTTCCACACTGAACAAAAATCCATTAGGCTTTATGCCCAAATCCATTATCAGAAAATGCTCGTTGCCTCGAGGTCCGTACAAAGAATCTATTGACAAACTAGTTGTGCTGTTTGTTTCATTCAGACAGAATTGCTGAGGTTTTATTATATCATTATGTATCGCTGCCATCTGTTGTATTGTTGATAGGACAGGTGTCCACTGACCACAAGTGTTTATACAAGCAAGTAATTAACCAGTCGCACAGACAGTACTGCAAATACTGTGAGACAATATGTCCAACAGGTAGATAAAACATAATTCTCCTTTTAAAATGTTTGATATTCCAGAGTGGGGTTTCAATATTCGCTGTGTAAATGCATTCAATGTAGACAATGTGGCCTTTAAAACAGTTGAAACAACAAATTAAATGGCAAATGACAAATCAACATACTTCACTAGAATGATGCAAAAACCTTTGACATGTGAAACATTTCCCCAATGACTTACTACAACTAGAGATGAGAAAGTGATTATTATTATGGTGAAATCTCTGATGGTAGACAAATATATATCATCTCATGGTTTATATGTTTACGTTGTCCAAACCTGAACATTAATCACTGTACATAAAAGCTGCTTATATTGAGTTGTTGTGTGTACGTGAAATCAGGTCATAAGAAATGACCTAAATGACTAGAAATCATATATAATATATGAATGGGTTAGGGTTAGGGTCTTTTAAATTTTTATGTCATAGAAGGTTAAAATGGCCCATCCCACATGGGTTTACATGACACACAATCATATCACTTATAAATAAAGACTTCAGGCAGTTCATGTTCCAAAGAAATAACAAACTAGGTTCTGTGAAAGTAAAACATGTTTTACACAGAAACACAATATAAAAGCTGTAAAAATAAACATTTTTCTTAATTATCAGGCATTGTCTAGATACTGAAGTTTTCATAATTTCAGCAGCTTTTGTAGTTCTACTGAGTAACGTCTTAGATTATGATATAAAGGAAATTCGGAAAGACAATCCACTGTTTCCATTCTCATGCCAAATAGTGAAAATGTTACAGAAACATTTGGCTTTTAGTGGAATATCTCTACCATTATGTCCATTATGGAACTTATCTGCAAATAAAATCTATTATGAAGTCGTTACTCTCTGAGGGATTAGACACAGGAAACAAGAAAGACTTAGAAGACAAACTAATGGGAGCTGCTGGCAGGAGAGGTACAGTCTCAGCAGCGTGTAGGTTGCTGTGCTCTGCTACCTCAGACAGCAACTTCCAAACTAACTTACAATGTGAATGTGACATGGGTATACCCCTGACTACAACACAACGGGATGCAGCCCTTAAAAATAGTATTAAAATATCAAATTGTGTCAGATACAACATTTTGCATATAAAGATAATACACAGCGCCTACATTACACCCTGCACATTGAAGAAAATCAGTCATACATAAATTGTGTTGGGTTGTGAAGTCGAGGGTACACTGATGCACCTGCTCTTGTCAGGCAGTTTTGGTTGGATGTTACTGAAAACCTGTCATGCTTTCTTAATATAGATGTCAAACCTTGTCCAATAACTGGTGTCAAAATGACCATTGTGCAACCAAAAACTGTACATAATACTATAACACTGGCTCTACTATCAGCCAAGCAGATCATTTTAATGAACTGGAAACAACGTAAACCAAACTGTTTCATTATGAGGAGCTGGTGTGAGGATTTTATAGACTTGCTATCAATGGAGCAGGCTGCCCTAATTCTCTAAGACGATGCTCTCTGTTGTTACATACTGGACCCCCCTGCCCCCCTTTCATTTTTTTTTTTTTGGTCTTTTTGTATTTTTTGTTATTAAAAACTATTAATTAAAAAAAGATATAAAGGACAATATAAAACAAAATGCATTTCATTTTCTGTTTCATTTAACTCACATAACTGACAAAGCCTATTTAGCTCATCATGTAGTGAGAAGATACCAACACTCAGCTGGACACACAAGAGACTTTTTCCTCCTGGACAGATTAAGTTTCACATAATTTCCAGCACTAAAGTCTGTTTTGATCAAACTATATGTTCTAAGGTTTGGTGTGTTCAAATCTCAAGAACTGAAGAACAAAATCTTTAATGAAACCATTTACTTTTTTCTCTCAAAGTGTACAGTAAGCTTCCTCACACCCTACTTTTAGAAAAAGTGCGTCCACATATCTGTATGTCCCACGTGAGGATTTTTCTTAGTCTACTATAGTTCACCACTCATTACTGTACCTCTGTTCACTTTTACTTATTTATTTTGTCAATACATTTTTTCCCCTAGTGTATGAAATAAACCTTCACGTTCACAAAGTAAAAAAAACCCAAAGAATATATCAATGTAAAACTGTGGTAACGTGTAATTTGTGTGTATTTCTTTGTTGTAAATGTATATGTTTATCATCACTTTGTCATATACATGCACCATGGAGCATTGTGGGAACATAGGGCACATTTTCGAATGATCCCCTTAAGTCCTACTTTAAATTTTAAAATTGCATAATTATGAAATTATCATGAAATAATTTATCAAACCAGTAGTCAGCAGCTCTCAGGCTCTACAGATTTACTTTGTAGGGTTTCAGAAAAGTCTGAAATCACCTTGTTAAGGAGAAATTTCAGTAACACTTTCTATGACCCATGTCTGCAATGCATTATAAACATATAATATAATAAATTACAAGCTGGTTATAAGTCACTATAAGTGGTCATTGTTTGCTTTAAGTAAAGAGAAACAATATAATTAAATATCATTAAAGCTATGCAAGAATAACACGAAATGTAAAATGTATTTATTTGTTTAAGGGGTCATAACAGACAATAAACTGAGTGCTCCAATTTGACACATTTTGATGATGAACAACTGAATGATGGACATTCACATTTCACTAATGTTTCCCCACAAAACTCACTCTGAAGACTCAATTGACTCAAATTATAGATAATAACCAAAACAATTTCTACTTTATCTGTAGCTGTATATGTATATGTATGTATTTACTTTTATGTAAACGTTTGATCAACAAAAGTGACTCCTTAAAAAGACTTGATGTTATTGTAATGCATTATAACAGCGTTTATAATGCATTATAACAATGAGAATTATAATACACTATGATGTCAGCGAGTGACCAGCAATTATGAAGTATTATGATAGTTGACCTTATAACACATTATAAAATGCTTTATAATGTGTTTTGATTATTGTTTTATGAATATTTATGAGTGCTTATAACTATAATTATAAACAGATTATAATGCATTATAAGTACATTTATGATGCATTATAGACATGAGCGTCATAGAAAGTGTCACCACATATCAGTATTATTCAGTTCTTGCTTGATGCTTAACAGCTAAATAAAAATACAGCAGCTGATCATTTATCCCCACAGTGGCTGCGTTCTGTTCAGCTCTGCAGGCCTTGTTAGTATTCAAAGAGAACAGGCTTTGCCACGGAGGGCAATTACGCTCACAGAAAATTAACATTCATTGTGTGTCAGTGACATTATGCGAGTATCTGTCTCAGTATGAAGCATCCAGGGACCGAGAGCCGTGTAATCAATATCTATTAGTCCTCCCATCAGAAGAATTAGATTTCACTATTGGATCAGCCTGCTCCCCTGACTCCACGTCAAACATTATAAGTTGACTGAACATGTCATGCCCTGATGTGGCTGCCTAATGAAAGAGATCATGTTGAACTCAAATACAATAAGAGGAAATATGATCCATCTCCTGAGGAGGTATTCTGAGCGGAGACCAGCAGGTGTCAGGCTCGCACCAGGAACAGAGAGGAGAAAGTGGTTTTCACATTTTTATTAATATTGACATGGGTACATACATAAATGGAAAAATGATGGGTAGATTGTGTCAGAAACCAGGATTAGCTACTTTTAGATCTGCTCTCGGTGTGTTTTCTTTTTAAGTACAAACCAAATTTAACTTTAAATGATAGAAAATGAAATGTGTGAATGGCAGTTTACACATATTCCATACCAAAGAGAGCTTCAGATGATAGGAAAAAGTTTTGGTTTTTGTTTGTTGGTGATTTACAGAAGCATGTCATGATATAAAAGAAACCCAGAAACAGAGATTATGGGATCGGATTTGTGTTAAAAGTTGAACACAAAGAGCTGCAGTCTAAACTGTACATGAAATCTATAAATGACTCTTTTTAAAATTACCTCAAAGTTTTTATGACACATGACTTGGTGAAAGAATTTTTTTTTTTTTGTATGATTTGAAGGGCTGTTGAAGTAAGTGCTCATAATAATGTGCTCTATTTTAAAACATAATGATCCCTCTAAGAATTTGGTATCGGGAGGAATGGTCAAATTCAGAAATGTTGCCCATTTAAAGTGCTTAACAACATATACAGTGTTACAGAGAATCTAAACAATAAATTAAACCAAAGACAGATAAATAACAAATATATGTAAAAACTCAAGATATTCAAACAAGCAACAAAAGCTAAATAATGAGATACATTTGAACTTAATGTCACAATTATACAAGCCATTGCACATCGTCACGTGATATATATATATTTATATATATATATGTATATGTATATGGTGTTGTGTTTTTCCCTTTTCAGGATAGCTAAAGAGCGGACGACTTTGATTCACTCCTCTGGTTGAGCTTTGCGGCTTCAGATCAACATCCTTTGATTCACAACGTCATGTTTTAAGTAAATCCTGATCTCTTTAACGCAAGAGTTCAGTTTGTTGGGGAGACGTCGCTGCCAAACGTCTCCTCCGAGTCTCCGCGTATTTACTCAAGTGCTGAAAATCAATATCTATACAGTAGGGGGGTAATCCTTGGGTTACAGGTGTGAAGTAAACACACGAGAACTCTTGAGGCGGACCTGTGTGTGTGTGTGTGAGTTTGAGTGTGTGTGTGTGTGTATGTGTGTGTTTTTGGCTGTGCTGGGCACTATGGAGGCAGCAGTGGGGGCTTGAAGGTGCAGGCTCCGGTACACTGGCGAGGGGTCAGCATCTTGCAGGAGAAATGATGAAGGGCGTCATGAGCTTCTGGGGAGGAACAGGTCCAACAGTGAGAACATGCAGACCAACACTCGCACCAATTTAATGCTGAATTTAGGTGTAAGTTGCTTATTTTCCCCCAAATATTGACTATTGATTGGTATCTTAGTCACTTGTCTACATATCGATCACACTGATGTTGAATTTTAAAAAAGTAGCACTTGCATATTTATGTTTGTAGGCAACAAATGACATTTATTCCTATTTGGACCAGATAAAATTACCTTTTAGCTTCTGCTGTATTGCATAACGAGCCTTTCTCTCTTGGTCCAACTCGCTGCACAAAGTGTCTATCAAAAATAAAGTGATAAAAAATAAAAATAGTCAAAAAAGGAAAAGAAAATGTGAGCATCTGAAGTGGAGGACTGTAATGTATGCCATTTGCCCCTATGGTATTTAGAGTGACCCCTCTGTGTACTTGAACCATGTATTTAAACTACTGTAACATTAAACCAATCCTTTAACGGGTGGCATTAGTTGCTGTCTACTGCATGTAACCGATACAGCGCGACATAATGGGCTGTCTATTCAGTTTTCCAGAGCATGATTTAGGAGAAAATAACCTTTGCAAACAAAACAATGTGGTCTCAGTTTCACCTTTTGGTATCTAATAATTTACTCAA
Organism: Scomberomorus guttatus; assembly: GCA_038419695.1. Lineage (NCBI taxonomy): Eukaryota > Metazoa > Chordata > Actinopteri > Scombriformes > Scombridae > Scomberomorus > Scomberomorus guttatus. Next base: position 29,791,658 of record CM076445.1, on the reverse strand, counting down.
CTGCAGAAGAAAAAAAACATGGCTGGAGTTTACAGGAAAAAGGCTGGACACAAATTGCCAATATTTCAATATGCAAGTGTCACTTTTCCTTTTTTTCCCCAGTTTATAGAGAGGCTGGTTGGTTGGGATTGATTGATACGGCCTATAAATGTTATCTTGTGGCTTAATTTTTTCCCATAAACTTAAAGAGCATTGATCTACATCCGCTTTACAGTCATAATCTATGTAGGTACAAAGTAGAGAGAGAGAGAGACCAACCTCTAACAATCTGCAGCTGCTGGACCATTTCCTCTCTGTAGGACAGCTCACGCTTCATTTGATCCTGAAAATTATCTGAAGAGTACCGAAGGCCACATCAGATGGAAACTCTCTGACATTGTGGAGAATAAACTTAAAGACACATTCCTGGATTCAAAGGACAAAAAAAAAAAAAAAAAAAGCTCTCCTCCTAAAACACCCAGGCTACAAATGCAGGATTTTAACATCCAAACATTACAACAACCAGACTTGTTTCTTTGATTTACAAAATACCTTTTTTGTTCTACCTTTTAAATGCTGAAATTCTCTCTCCAACTTTTTCCTCAGCTCCACTTGCTCCACAAGCTGCTTCTGCAACTCCTCTGCAAAGCCAAAAGCCAAAAAGTGTTCAATTATTTTTTTAATCTGCTGCAAGTAAATGTCATTATTCACACTAAAACATGCCCCGTCTGACGCCTACAGTTCTCCTGAATAACAAGCAGTTAGAAAAAAAAAAGAGAAATAACTTGAAATTAACCAAATTTATTCTTCAAAAAATGGCAAAAAGGCATGTTCTCCTTCCTTAAAAAGCCACCTTCATCTAACTCACATCAGTTAAACTCCACTTACTATGATATATTTTGAATATCTGCACATAAAGATTTATGTCAGCCCAGTAGACCGACTTCAGGTGCGTTTACATCCTTGATAACAACCATTTCACTGCTTTCCTTTCGCTCGCTGCCAGAGTAATTGCCATGCATTGCCTGGAGGTTGAGGCGATAATAATGGAGTCCCAGGGTTTTTCCAAGCGTTGTAAAATAATTAGCTGCCGTGCCTCGGGGTTATGGCTCTGTTCGTTAAAATATTAATAGCCTCTAAACGATTTCCTCTTACAATAATAAGTCAAAACTCCCACATTTTGTGATTAAGTGGTTAACAACGATGGAAACACTTTAGGCCCACAAAATGTAAATTCACATTTGAATTCTGGCACGTCATCTTTAGCAGGCCGTAGGCGTGCAGCTGCATTTAAATTGCAGCAGAAATTAACGTTTAATATTAATATTATACACACATTTTTTTCATTTTTTAATAATTTAACAACCATGGATTAACGATCGAGTTAAATTTAGGTTTATATGCTCTGAAATTCAACCTAATTAGCAATAAATAATATGTGTTTTTCGATTAAATTAAATTTAATGTTTACATTTTTAAATAATACATAAATATCAGTCTTAATAACTAGAGTCTTAATTAATTTTGGTGACCAGGCCCTGTCAGCCGTTTAGCTGCTGTATAAATATATTTTATTGGCTGGCAGTAAATGTAGCTAAATGATGATTAAAACAGGCATAATTGCAAATGATAATTAATATCGCCTGCTACATTTTCCCCTCTCTTTTGTCTCCTTTTGATCCTGAAGATTGCCTCTTACCTTTAGCCATGTTCTCCAGATCTCTTTCATGCACGCTGATGTCGATGCGTAAAGCTCCATCGGCTGCGCAAAAACATGGAAACACATGATTTATCCCACAAATACAGCAGGTCATATATATCATATTGTAAAAGAAGTCTGGGGGGATAGAGTAAAGCACCCTACAGTGATGGAATTGGCAGATTTTTTAATTTTTAGGTAATAAAATCTAAAACAGAAGAAATTAAAAACCTTGTCTGTCCTTTTGCTCCTGATAGTTGCGTTGGCTCTGTTGCTCAGGCACGTGATGCACACCTAAACATAAACAAACAACAACAAAAATCAGTAACAAAAAAAAGGAAGAAAAAAAAACACCCCCAATTTGCATAAAAACTATACCATAAATGGCACAAATAATCACCGTTTGATCTGCGGGGGCTGCTGGATTGTTTCGACCCAAACGACGAGGGCTCGTTCAGAAGCACGTGGCCGTCCTTTTCATGAGCGTACACCTGTAAGAAGCAGACAATCACGTTTAATAACACGCAGCAATTATATATCATTTCCTGCAGTTCTTCACCTAATTGAGGCCTTAATAATTCGGTGGTCGACCCCTCACCCCCCCCCCCCCCCCCCCCCCACTCCCATGGAGTGAAACCATGGAGAAGGATTTAGTGTTTAGGGTTTAACAAACAAAACACGGATGTAGAACGGCCTTGGTGCCTTGCTAAACGGCACTTTGGCAGGCCAGTTGAGTGAGAGTGTCTCCAAACACTATGCTGCCATATTAGCCCCACATTCTTGTTAATATTAAGAAAATAATTCGATTCCAAATCTGCTATTTTAAACATCCTGGCCAATTGATCTTGATTATATTTTTTATCGGCCTCCTCTCGTCGTTTTTAAGCTCTTATAATAGGTTATTCTCTACCACTGCGACAATTCAACTCCCCCCACGGGGATCATTAAAGTTTCATTTAATCCAATCTTACTTCATGAAGAGGAGAGCCATTACGCATCTGTCTGTCCTCATCTGATGACCCAGTGTGCACGGAGTCCTCCGCTGATGCTGATGCTGCTCCGGGGCTGGAGGCTGGCTGCTCCTGGCTCTCCTCAGCACCCGAGGAGACCCGGTCCGGCACAGGGGAGTCATGCTGGTCCCCTCCTGGCGAGATCCGGATCAGGTCCTCGTCCTCCTGTCCCCGGTTGGACTCCACATCCACGTCCGGGTCGTCGTCGTCGTCCACCACACTGTCCCTGTCTGGTGATATCGATCTGTAACTGGAACTCTCGCTGACAAAATCCGGGGACAGGTAGCCAGGGCGCACACCGTAGCTGTCCCGGTTGCCGTAGAGTTTGGCGATGGTCTCTGCGTCTTTGACTACGGGTCTGAAGGCCGAGATGTAGCTGATTTTCCTCTGGGGGGTCTCGTCACCGGACTTGTCCTCGTCGTTCCTGGTGGTGGAGGACTGGGAGCTGGGGCAGCGCTCTCCTCCGTCCTGCTGGTGGTGTTGGTGATGGTTGCTGTCTTTGGGTGTGTTTGCGCCCCGGTCGCTTTGGTCCGATAAATCGAGCTCGCCCTGCCGGACGCCTGGCAGCTCTGGGGGTTTGGGCGGAGAGCCCGGATAGGGCGGCAAGGGGAGGCCGCCAGCTGTCGGCCAAAACACGGGGAAAGCAGGGTAGAGGGTGTCCTTTGCACCAGGCCAAAACACACCAGGGACGTTGGTTTTGTTCGCATCAGGCACACCGTCATTCTTTTTCTGACACAGCCCATAGCCGGGGAAGCCATAGGGGTGGTGGGGGAACAGGGGTGGGGGGATTTTCTGAAGCATGCCAAAACTCTTGCTGGGCACCGGGATGACCGGGTAGCTCCGTGCGCTGCTCGCCAAACTCAGGTTATTATTCCCCTGATCCTCGTCGCGCCGTAAAGTTTTGTGGGGGATCTCAGGGGAACTGGTTTGGGCCAGGCTGGAGGAGGCCTGCGATTTCATGGACGAGGACATACCCGACCCACTCATAGGAAGTGTCCTCTTTCTACTCCCCCCGTTGAACATGGCCTTAACATCCTCCCACGCGTGGTTTATGTCATCAGATGGTTTTTTGTCCGTCAGTTTCAGGTGGCGCCTCCACGAATTGAAGTTGGCCGCGTCCGGCTGCAAATACTTGGACTCCGGGGTGCGATGGGAGTGGAAAATGAATTTATTTGGGGAGAAATACATGTTGCAAAAGGTGCACTTGATGCACTTTGCTCTGGAGCTGTTGTATCTGGCGGGTATGAAGCTGCCCCTGCTGCCCCAGGCGCAATCATGAGACACGTCAAATGCGAAATTTTCTGGCAGCTTTGGGGGGCTGTGCGCTCCCAAAAAGGACTTGCAGAGCCGCTCGGCCTCCCGTTTGGTGATCATGCCGCAGCGCCTGGAGGAGATGGGCATGGCCCCGGCGCGCCGCAAGAGCTCCAGCTGGACAGGAGTGCACTGCACACAGGTGATGCCCAAAGCGACCCGGCGGTTGTGTATCTCGTTGTAACTGTAGCTTTTCAGCAAGGTGTTGGAAATCTGCGCCAGGCAAAGTCTCTCCTTACCGTCTATGACCAGAGAAACGATGGGCACCCCGTACAAGGAGGTCTCACTCACTTGGTTTGGTTTGAGGGAGCTGGGGCTGGTGAAGCTCTGTGCGTCCTGCTTTAAACTGGGGGAAGAGCTGGCGTCTCGTCCCGCGTCTCGAAGCTGTCCGGGCATCGACTCCATCCCTGGAAGCCTGTCAATCAAAGAGAAAACTGGAGTGAGCCGGAGGCCTGTTTGACAGCATGCATGCATGCAAAAGCACAATGTTGGCAGTATAACATATTCAAATAATTTAGCTTGAAAGCAGAAAAAATGCTACTAAAATGCACCATGTTTAAGTAACAGAAAATGAAAATATAAATCCAAAATGTCACATAAACATTAAATGGAAGTGTGTTTGTATCCACATGAATATATGATTACTAATTATTATTATCCATAATATTTAATAACAATAACAACACTAATACATTGCTGTAGCAGCTATTATTGTTATTGCTGGTAGCCGTAGTATTTTAAAGTTTATATTAATGCAATATTGTTTTCAAAATTATATCATTATTATGATGATATTTATTAATACTAGACTGCTAATAAAAATACAGTAAGCATTTGAAAAAGGTGACCAAATATTAGGCTACTAACGTCAGTCTTTTGCAGAGGTTTATATTAAAAAGTGAAATCAATCAAAAGTCTTATTAATTATTTCTCGTATCGCTTCATTCCTCCTTTTATTCGGCCTCCTCTCTCAGGTTATCCGGGTTCCTGCGCGCGGAGGTGGATCCGCTGCTCCTCTTATCTTCAAATCGGCTCAGCACTTTTGGGGCAACTACTTAAGGGTCACATAAGACCTTTATACGCGGATAAGGGCAGAAGGAAAATACAGCCTGAGCTGCGCCAATGCGCTTAGCAGAGAGGAAAAGAACAACTATAAGCTGCTTTCCTGGTAATTACACAGATCCAAGCGTGCGTCTTCGTATTGTTAATAAAAGACTAGCCCTATATATAATTAAAGCTTCTACGCAGATTAGCCGCCGCCAGTTGCTCGAAATTAGGTTGAAGCAGGCCTATCTCACGTTCACCTGCGCATACTTACTTTTTGCATCTCGTCACTGCATTACGCAGGCCTCTAAAATCAACCCGCAGCTGCCTTAATGCTTTAATTTAAATAAAACAACCGGTATGGATTATAACTATTTTAGAGAGACTGATGATGATGATGATGATGATCACATTTTGCAAAAATAAAAATGCAAAATTAAAAAAAAAAAGCGACTGCAAAATTCTAATGATTTTTGGCTGAATTATGAATAAAAATTACATACCTTTCTCTTCTAAAAAAAGACGACACACTCCAATAGGTTTCAGGGTGGAAAAATAATAAATAATATGAATATAAAGAGATGGAGATGCAGGGCCGGTGAGTCCAGAGAAGCTCGATGCCAAAGACGAGACGAGTCTGAGTAGAAACTATGAGCCTGAGTCTTTATTTCGGTTTATTTCAGCGCAGGCAGCAGCAGACAGGACACCTCCATCCTGTTGGATCCCGGGGAGGTGAATGGCGTGAAGGCGTGTAGACAGGAAGCACATGGCACCTCTCTCTCTCAACCCCCCCCCCCCCCCCTCCTCTCTCTCTCTCTCTCTCACACACACACACACACACACACACACACACTCACTCTCTCTCTCATGTTAGACGGGTGTGTAATAGCTCTCTCTCTCTCTCTCTCTCTCTCTCTCTCTCTCTCTCTCTTTCAGACGTTTTGATAATTCACAGTTTTGCAGCACTGATGCACAAACATGATCGGAAACAGAGAAACATCACGCCCAATTAGGCCCCTGCTGACCTCAAATGGACAAACCGTTTTGGCCCTATAGGATCCCCTTTGTACGAATTTGTTTTTAGATATAATTAAGAGCAGAGTGACATGACATAGCTGTGGAAAGATTTTGGCGAAGACAACAAAATAGAGCAACATCATAACTGTGATATCAACGACCCTGTCAGACCCCTCAAGGACCCTCTAGGGGGCCCTCGGACCCCAAATTGGGGACCACTACTGGCCTAACTGATCGTGTGTGTGTGTGTGTATTAAGCATCAGTTATAATAATCACTCACATCCTGTATTTCCACAGCAGGAGCGGACTGACGAGCAGAGGCAGAGCGAGTGGCACTTTGGAGGGCAGCAAGAATGACAAAAGGCCCGAGCTCATTTATCAAGTTACACGGCCATCTGTTAGGCTTCCACACCGGCCACGCAAATCAATTTGAGGCCTCAGCGATAAAAAGAAAAGGAAGGAAGGAAGGGAAGGGAGAGGGAAAAAAAAGGAAAGGACAAAATATTTTTAGAAAATGGCATGAATTTGGAGGCGCTTTAAACATTTTCAGGCTATTTGCGATGAAAATGGAGCGAATCTGGGATGAGCTCCAGTCAAGCAGATTGTCCGCCTTAGAGACTTTAATTTATTATTAATAACCGGATCGATGGCTGACTGCTTAACCAAGCTAATGCCCCGTCTGCCTGGTGCAGATACAGGTGTCGATACCTGCAGTAGGTGGACAAACAGACAGACAGGCGAAAATCTGTGGAGGAATGAATGGACGCTGGCAGCAGCAAAGTCTTTTCTCTGACATTCTGCATAAATACATAAATGGAAAAAGATGAAGAACAGGCTGCCTGTCCTGGAGGCTCCGACACTGAAGCTCCTTTCACTGCAGCTTGGTTGTATTTTGGCTGCATTGATGTTACAAGTTACAGAGACCTAAATAAAAGTTATTTATCAGCCATGATTCTCATCTTCTAGATCAGTGGCTCTCAAAGTGGGATCCGGGGACCCCCAGGGGTCCCTGAGGGGGTTCCAGGGGGTCCCCAGCAAAAAGGGGAAACATTTATTTTCACTATAATTCCATCCATAAATAAAACAATGACATAATGTCATTATTCACTATTCTGGTCATGGGTTTCATACACTTTCAGTAATAAAACATTTAAAAGCAAAAAATCTTATCAGGTGGGGGTCTGTGGTCTAATTTGTGTCAGTTTAGGGGTCCTTGACGTGAAAAAGTTTGAGAACCACTGATCTAGACCGAGGCCAACATTAGCTTCTTGCAGATATCAGTATCAGTGTATATGTGGGCTGATGAGTTAGATCAAAGGTTAGTACAGAGATGTTGTTAGAAACAGTTTTTCGTCACATGCAGAGCCACATATCTTCTTTAAAGTTCTTTAAAAAACATATTTCAGGGATCAGCAATGATTTGATTATGTAAAAAATGACTCTCAGTCGTTATTATCTGACACTTTTAGATTAGATTCAACTTCAATGTCAATGAACAACTACAAGTACTTAACTAAATGCAGTTGGCATCTAATCACAAATGCACATTAGGCATGAAGTGCAGTATGATGGGTTATAAATTATCTGTATAAATAGCTAATGTGTAATATATATAAATATACAGTACCAGTCAAAAGTTTGGACACATTCTCATTCAAATGAATGGAAAAGTGTGTCCAAACTTTACTGTACTATATACAGGTTTTATCAGGTTTTTATCCAGTATCTGTCGAGCGTTCTCTATCTTTCAGCTTTCACACCACAACCTGTCAAGGTGATCCACATTTTTGCATGTTTGCTGCCCTTCGTGACTACACTAACCTGCAGTGGCGGACTCAGGCTGTCTGAGGGGCAGATGTGAAAAAATACGTACGTAGGTATAGCTTGGACATTGCTGATAGGGAGAGCAGTTTGTTTGTCTGTTAGCAGGGATACTCAAAGGGTTTTCTTCCAGATTTCATGACAGGATACATTTTAAAAACCTTTTAACATGCCTAAACAGAGGTTTAAGTTCTACTGGGCTTCCCCCTAATTGTTACTGGCTAATGCAAATGTACCTTTATCTCTGTCATCTCCTACCTTGCTGCCTTTGGCTGCATTTTGCAGATCCCTTTGTATTGTTGTCAATTTTCTGTCTCTTCTTGGCATTCTGTAGTCATAATGTAACCCAATGCTAATCTCCCTCTCTGCAAGTGTAAGCTAATCCAAGGTAAAGGGTTGTAAACGCATTTTGAGCAAAGAATACTCTGATGATTTCTGATGAGGTTTTAATACACACCAAGGTTAATTTCCAGTTTGTACCAATTGTTTAGTATAGAGATGGCTAATTAGGCTACATATCTAGTTAGCTAGCTACTATCCATCTAGCATATTGTTTAGCATGTTAGCATGTTGGACAGGCCTATATACAGACTGCACTGACCCAAACAATCTAAATGGGGTGTGACTGAGCAAACTGGTGAGTAGTTCTGTACCAAAATCAACTGTGTGCAATAATATCAGCTGCAACAACTACAATATGTTTTAAAGGCTGCTTTATTTTCCCAATGGTCAACCTACATAAAGGATACATTAATTTATACCAAAACAGCCAGTTTACTCCATCATAAGGGCATCTTATAGAGCAAAGTATCTCATGTTCGTCAAAGGAAGGGCACTTCACCATGTTTTTCTCCCATACAGTGCACCCTATAGGGCACCTTTTTTCATTGAAAGGGCACCCAATTCTGCACTTCAGTATGTTGGACTTAGGGGAACCCTAAATTGTACTTTTTCCTTTTTTTTGTTTACTAGAAAGGCACCCATACAGAACCTCCAGCTCACCCCTTTACAACTGCATCATAAGGGGCACCTTAGAGGGCACTTTCTCAGTTTTTGTTTTGTCTTCTGGGGCCCCCTGTCTGCCAGTGCTAACCTGCACGAAATGTGTTATACAAATAAAGTTTGATTGATCGATGAACAGTTTACTGTGTAAAACCAACATTTTCTTTGATAGGAGTGGAGTTATTATTTATAACATGGCTGTCAATTTATTTTCTCACATCTAAAATTCCAGGTAGTGAACTCCCACAGAGTCAGCAGTAAGTTTATTAAAAAAGCAAAGTTTCATCAGGCATCAAACTCACAAAATGAAACATCTTCAGATTCAAATACTGATCAGAAAAGGAGTCAAATCACAAACTTGAGACAAATACACCTCCAATAATGCCTGATAGTCTATTGTTCTTTTCAGTAAACACACAGTGGAGTTACACTACACTACCTTCTTTTATATGACTCCATCCTCCTTATCACCTGCCCACCAGGTGCAGTAGACAGTATTCACCTTGATGTTCAACATCTAAAAATTAAAAAGACTTTCTGATTTGAAGCCACATCCATTGTCCACTTAAAGGATAAATCTGGTGATATTCTACATTTTTCTTGTCTTTTTCTTATCAAGCCTAATAAAGCTTTTCCTCTTTGCTGTAGAGCCTCATTGTTTCCAAAATCTATTTAAAACACATCAATAACCCTCGTTGTTACACTGGGTGATGTTTTTCTTCATTACAAAGAACATGGGCACTGTAGTTTACATGACTCAATCCCACATACGCGTCCTGGTACCGTAACTACTCACTAGAGCACCAAATGTGTATTAATCCGCCGCTGAAAATAGTCCCCAATAAATGCACTATTTTATCCTGTTTGAGTGACATTTGCTAAAAATGAAAGAAAGGGTAGGAAAGTCAGAAAGTAATGAGATATGGACTGATGTGCTGCTGGTCTTTTCATGGGATTTCTTGAAAATAAGAAGAATATAGAACGACACAAACATTATCCTTTAAAGAAGAAATTATTGGGTGGTAACATTAAAGGATAGGTTCACAAATTTTCAAGTCTGTCTTAAAACAATAATTAGGTTCCCAAATGAACACTGCCGCATGTTTTCTTGCTGTAATCATTCTTCCTGTTCATCAGAAGATCCCTTCATAATGCACTTTTAATGTAAGTGATGGTGGACAAAATCCACAGTCCTCCTTCTGTGCAAAAATGTATTTAAAAGTTTATTTGAAGCTAACGTGAAGCTGCAGCCATCCAAATTAGTCAATTCAAAATCTTTCAAAGACCTTTCAACAGTCTTTTTAGTGCCAAAGTTTGTCTTTTGTTACTGCCTTTCCCCTGCAGCTGAACAGGATAATGCTGTCTGTCGAGAAAAGAAAGAAGGAATTATTTACCAAAAAAAAAAAAAAACACTACCTCAGACTGCTTCATATTATCTTCAGATAAACTTTTAAATACATTTTTGCTCAAAACGAGGACTGTAGATTTTGTCCCCCATCACTTACATTATAAGTGCGTTTAGAGGGGACTTTCTAATGGTCAGTATGAACAGGAGGGATGATTACAGCAAGGAAAACCTATTTCAATGTTCATTTGGGCTCCTGACTGTTGTTTTAAGACAGACTTGAAAAACTGTGAACACGTCCTATAAATGTATTTGTGTGGGTTGTGGGGGGCGTGGACCCCAGAAAGTGTCAGACCGGCCCTGCCTTTAAACAGACACACAGCTGCATGTTTCACATTAATCTGTGGAAAGACATTTGTGATGTTCATTGCACCATAATTAAATAAAAACATATGTTGAGGAGAGTCAAAGAGGACAGCCAGGAGGAACTAACGGTTAAGTGTGTATTTTGGACAGTTTGTCATCAAAAAAAAAAGTGAGTCAGCGGCAGAAAAACTAACCGAGAAACACTTGTTTACACTCTGATGTGAGAAGTGTGTATAAAGTGAGTGTATGAAGCATCATCAGCCTGTGTGCAGCCTGAGCTCGCCAGTTTTACCTCCCTGCAATATTGATGCTGAACCTGATCCTAAGCGCATCCTCTCCTCTTTCAACATCAAGAGGCTTCCCCTGCAGCCCCCGCCAATAATTACAATTTTATACTGTAATTATTCCTCTCCTTTTAATTATTTAGACCGCCGACCTGAATGCAGCCATTGTCGCTGCTTATTCCGGGAGAAACGTGAGCTGACGTGGCGGGATCAGCAGCGAGGAGTTTTTAATTAGACATTTCAGCGGTAATTTTAGGCGAGCTCTTTATTATTACTGTTGGATACAAATTACCCGGGCCTCATTGATATGCGCTCAATTGTTGAAACAAACCTTTAGCCTGAAATATTAATGCGCTTCAGGTTAAAGTCATTAGGAGTCCCGAGTCAGCAGGTGAACTCAGACCTGATGGATTATTTAACGCGGCGGTTGGTTGTGAAGATAACTTTTAATACGCGTTTGATTTCCAGCTTACAAAGTGAAGATTTGCTCTTTCTGAGGCAGAGAGTGAAGACTGACGGGACATCAACATACATGTGAAGAGACAGTATTTTTTTATTTTTCTCAAAACAGGCTTTTTGGCACCTACATGACTAAATAAATTGGATTTATAAACCATCATGGGAAGGATTCATGCCCCCAATTATACTTTCCATCTTTGCTGTGATCTATTTCCTTTTATTTCTCTTTTTTTCATCCTTTCCTAAACTGATCTGAAAGCATGACAACCTCCTCAATCTCCAACTAAACTTTACTCTTTTCACCATCTGAGTACTTTTATTAGAATACTTGAGCACATTTCATTTGTTTAAACATTTGACTGAATAACTGGGTAATTTTTCTAAACCTCAGTGCATTTATTCAATTTTATTTTACACTATTTCCTCTTTTTTTAAATAGTTTTTGTGTATCATTCTAGTTTCTTTGCCTTATGTTAAGCACTTTGAATCACCTCTGCACGTGTCTGACAGGTTCAACACAAACAAACCTGCCTTATTTCACAAATAATTTAGCTCTATAATAATTAAATGAGTCAACAAACGTGACGGTTTAGAGCCTATATGGTGTATGCCTGCTTTTATGTAATATTAATATTCTTATATTAATTGATTGCCTTATCAGAGATCATGTTCAAACCTCTTATCAAACATGCAGTCATCGGTTTTTTTTATGGTTAATACGAGTCTACAGGAGGAGAAAAGGTGTTTGTATCCATGTAAAATTGTCTCTCCCTGTAACAGCAGCGTGCTTTAAAGTAAACTGATGCACTGACGCCACCGATCTCTGACAATCACTGATTGGAGTCTGAAGCTGCAGGATCATATTTTCTGCTCCATCTTCTTGCTTTCACAAACACTTGCATTTTGTCACATAATGTAAAAAAGATAAATCAAGCCCGGCTCAATCAGGACAGGTTTAATAACAGCAGCAATTGAGGCCAAATGTTTTATAATTAACAGTTGTATCAGCACCCTATAAAACCATGACCCCTATAAATCCCATTTTAGAGACCAATCAATCCTCCTCTTGGACTAAAGGGCCTATTGATCCCTGGCTGCTCGGCTCACTTAAACGGTTTCTCCGTATCCTTTTTTGTTTCCAGTGAAAAGAGCATTTCGATTGCACTTTTTATTGGAAGAAAGATTCCGCCGAGAGGAAAGCGATGGCTCGAAAATTAAACGGTGACATTTTAATTACAGGACATTGATAAAGGGATCTGGGTAATGGCTGTGTACAGGGCGGCCACTCATTGTCCCGCCTGATGTGCTAATCAAGTCGGACTGCTCTGGGAAAAAGGTCATCGGCCGACACAAAGCAGAGACGCAGCTCGGTGGGAATTTGGGAATATGAGGGTCCCGGACTGCGCGAAATGAAGACGCATCTCCAAACAATGCGCGGTCAATATCCCGAGGAGAGGCCCGCCAGATGAGATCATGGAGCAACCAAATTTTCATTCCAGACATATTATCACTATAGGTCACATGAAGCACAGCCATAGATCATCCGCTGCGACAATTTACATGGTGCAGAAAACATTTGTGGCGCAGAGCTGTCACAGCCCTGACTAATCATCAGCAGGCTGCAGTTTACTTAAAGCAACCGACGTGATTGGCAGGTGAAAGATGTTGAAAGAGTTATTGATTGCTGTAATTACTACTCCTGTTCATACTGAACATTAACAGATCTTTTCCTAATATGTTTTCAATGTACAATACAAGTCAAATGTTTGGACACACTTGGGAAGGTGTGTCCAAACGTTTGACTGGTACTGTAAGTGACTGGGATAAAAGTCCACAGTTCTCTTTCTGTGCAAAAATGGATTCCAAATGAGGCTTCAGCAGACTGAACTCCAGTGAATATCTTACAAAGTTACACTTGGTTTAGTGCAAAGTTATGTCATTGCGCCAGTCAGTGTTTCCTTGAGCTGCAGTGAGGGGATAGCAGTCAGGAGATCACCAAAGATCTGAAAGATCACAAACGTCTACAGCAAGTTTCAGTTGTCAAGGCATTTCACTTTGAACCATAATTTTCAACCTGCTGGTTGTGCTAGAGGAAAAATGCAGGGATCACCAAAGTCAGTGGGATTCATCCTTTGCAGTGCAGTGTCGAAGCAGTGATGAAGTCCACTCTTCTTTTGCAAGGATTCTAAATCTACGTTTTGCTGAGAACCAAGTAAGTTGTTTTACACTCCTAAAGTAAGAGGTAAAAGACTATTTCCTGCTCCATGCTTCATTCCCTTTGTTGGATTTTGCAGCGTTTTGTTCCTGTTGGATCAATGTTGTTCCTTCACTGCTAAAACAATGAAGCAACTGAAGAGGTTTCTAGTTAAAGAACTGATTTCACCCTTTTTGTCAAGTATTCTTCTTGCCAACGAATCGTGCAAAGGGAATCTTTGAAGCAGGAATAGAGATGAATGGCAGTAGTACTAAAACCAAAAAATAAAAACCTTGGCCATTTTAAAATGAGCACATCTGGCCAGCTGCTTTGGAAACTTTAGGGTCGTCAGTTTCAGTTACAAAAATATTCAGATCTGAAAGGAGCTTTCCAGTTCTGATCTAAACTGCTGGGTTGACATTTCAGGACACCTCTCTTACTGATCTGGCAGCAGATGTCCAAGGCTGTTTTTTCTAAACAATATTACAGTAAATGTGACAAAGGCAAAAATGATTTCCTGCCTCACTGGAGCCTCGGTGAAGAGGCGCGAGAGATGCTGCACTGTGTACTATAGAGTCGACCGTGCACTCACCAACCACTAATCATCTTTCTCAAAACATCACTTTTCTGGAACCTTGGTAGTATGAAGTTCATACAGTATAGAGGCAGCTCTCTTCCCTGCTGGAGATTCTTGTCATGAAAAAAAAAAAAAGAGAAAGACACACAAATACAAGGACAACCAGCATTCTGGCTTATGTTAGGTATTTGTTGTATTACTGCTTTTGGTGTCCCTCAGAAGAGTAATTGGTGCTTACATTGCAGTGTAATAGGGGTCAAACAGCAGGTAAAGCATCTGCGACACAGTGAAGGTGACCTCAATCACAAAATAAGTCTTCTTAAGCCTGCTTTCATTTAATGATCAAATAAAGCGGGGAGCGAATTACTGCATAATCATAATATGAAAGCATAGACCAGCTCTGAAAGCACATTCTAAAGCTCCTGATAATACATACAACGCAGCAATGACTGACTACATGTTGCTTAGGTGTGTGTCAGGGTCCTGGAACGCCTTCACGGCTCTGCTGTGTTATACACAGCGGCGTAATTTTTAAATCATGCCTGCCAGTTAATAGACGTGGTGCCTGCATTCAGACAGAAACTTGCATAAATAACACTGCACAAGGTCTCCGGTCAAAGAACAAAGTATGACTAACAGTAAGTAATACAATAAAAGGTGTGAAGGCTGAAAGTCTGTATAGAAACCTAAAGCTGACATAGGTAAATATGAGATTTGTTCATTTAATTATCTCTGCCAGCTTGGAAGGGATCATGCGTTTGGTCGTGTGTGTATCTGTTCGCAGCTGATCTCATGTACTATACTGGACCTATCAGCCTAATATGTTTTGTGCACATTTATGACTGTATGTTCAAGGACCTCTCATGGTTTGCGGTGATTCACAATCTTTGAAAAACCTATTTTATAATGCCGTTCCTAATGAGCCAATCATAAAGCTTTAGACTTTCATCTTTTCAGCAGTCCTCGCCATTTTACGATGTGTGCTACGACATGACATAACAAAAGGTATTCCCGGCACACAAGGCTTACCTAGTCTGTCGCAGGCCAAATTTTGGCCTTTGTTGTGGCTCAAAAACTGACATCTATAGAAAAGTTTGGTCTCACCTTGAACTGGAGCATCTGCTGATTAATTCCATACCTGATATGTTCTGATCCACTAAAGTTAAGACACTCTACTGAGCGCACTCTTCTGGTTTTTAGTGTGACAAAAAACAAAAAAAAAGTGTGAACTTGACATATGCTTGTTTACAGATGAAGACTATTCTGTGCTCAAGATAAAACTGATTTGAGGGAAACACAGCAGTTAGACCTCACTGGCCTTCTGCAAATGAATCATAGGTTGAGTTTCACACTCAGGCGATAAATTAATTAGCTTGTAAAAGGTGATGGTGTCAAAGCAGAAAATTAACCATCTATTATGCTACACCTGAATATATGAATTGTCTTCCAGCACCCAGCACGGCAGTCAGAATATGTTTTAAGAAGGTATGAAAGCCTTTTTTGACATCTGCCATTAAGCTGAATTTAACTTCATTAACATTCACAGCTTTATGTTAAACAACTCTCCATGTTTCTGTGTGTTAAGTATGATGTAAGGCCGGGTTTAGCTTAGCTTAGCATGAAGACTGGAAACAAGGGGAAACAGCTAGCCTGGCTCTGTCCAAAGTTCAAAAATGACAAGAATCCAGGATTCCTGCGCAGACAGTCATTGCACCAGTTTTTACATTTCTGTTAATGTACTGACTGGTTTAAGCATATTTCTGTCCTAACGGAGCGACACTGATCTTCTTATCTTACTGTCTAATTTCACAAAATGTTGAACTATTCCTTTAATTTCGACTGATTAAAACAAAAACACTGGTAAACTGTCACTTGTTGATTGCTGCACATTAGCTACTTTCAAAATGTGACATTCTTGAGAAAACACCAAGGTGCAAAATATAAACTTTTACATGAGAACTAAATTTAGAGTTTTTGCACAAATCAAACTTCATTATGTCTACATAAAATGGAAAAACCACATTATACTGCAACAAGCTGTGGAAGAAGCCTTATTTCAAATATAAGTTCTGAATTTTATTATTGAGGTTTTGAACTATGGATATAAATAATAAAAATTTAAATTAGCCACATTCATCAGTCTTCATTTCTAGACGTCCTTAACATTATAAGACTTTCATTAATGGGTTTAACTTCCAAACATTGCCAAGCTCATTTTGGTTGTCAAAATTGTAACAATTATTAATTCATTAGTACAGCCTCTTTGTATTACATTAAGAAGTTCCTCTGGAAATGACCCAGATTAGTTTGCAGCGTCTCGTCCTGCATGTGAAGCTGCGGAGGGGACGAAATGCATTTGGTGAAACAAGTTGACTACGTTGTACTTTCGCTCTTCTAATGAATGATAATAGACTGGTAAAAGGTAAAAGTGTGTACGGGGTGTTTTGTAGGCAGGTATGTTCATCTTCAGGAGCTAAAGGTTTGGGAGCGATTCATGTTTCAACATGTAAAAATGCATCTTTCCTATTCAACTGAATTGACCTGTAGAAAAAGAAAAGTGGACGTCCTTGATGCCTTTAGAGAAAAACTATGTAAACACAATCTTTTTATTTGACTATATTGCACACTCTTACCACCTTTTTACAGGTTAATGAACAAATTAATAACCAGGAATGAAGCTGATGTTAATTAAAGGTTGACCAAGATAATTATGAAATGCAAATTACAAGTGAACTTTGGATAGCAAGGTGCTTTCAGGTTCAGGTCACAGGACATCTAAATGTCAACCTATTAAATGAAGGGACTGTTTGCTTTAAGCCATGATAAGATTTGGGTCTGTGTCCTAAAGGTGTCCAGAGTCCCGTTATAGTCAGCTTAAAATCACAGTATCTACTTTAACTTCATGGTGACTTCATGTGCAGTCATGGATTTAATGATGTGGAAGGAGCTGCTCTTCTTTCACAAGGAAAAACAAACCAGCTTAACAATGAGAAAAAAAATCCCAAAATGCAAGAATCTGTATGAAATCTTCTTGGGTGGTGGAGAGGGGCAGTTTTAAGGTTATCAAAGAATAAAGCAGGTGTTATTCCATGAAAAGAACAAATTCAACTATGTGTTTATTTATCTCTCAGTATTTTCAGACTTCCCCACCCTGCCTGTGACTCTCACAAGCTTATTAATTCCTACTGAAGACGCTGTTGTTGTTTTTTTTAAAGAAATGTAGCTCAAAAAGGAAGAAATATTGCAGATGTTGCAAACTATTTTCAGGTGCGGATTAATATACATTTTGAGCACTGGTGAGTATTTATGACAGCAGGATGGTGTATGTGAGTGTGTGTGTGTGAATGACAGAGTGTCTCATTAGTGTGTTTTAATAGTTTTTGGACATCAATAAAAGTCTACAGAAGAAACTATATCATACTTTGGATGCACAGTATACAATATTTATAAGTACGATCAAGTCGTGTTGGTTTTGGTCTTTTCATGGGATTTGTTGACAATAAGAAAATGTCATCAGCCCTACTCTTTAAAGGGAGCATAATATGCTTTTTGTGATTTTCTGTTATTATTATACTGTTATGATGTTTGATGTCTATGTCAAACATGGTCAAAGTTCCAAAACTTGAGGTGAACGTATGTAAAACCCTCCCTGCAAGTCAAAAGCTTCACCCTGCTCTGAACGCCCCGTTTGCAAAGGTACCTCTACTTCCTCCTCGTGATGACATCAGATCGTTCGTCCATGCCCACAAATGGCCGGCCCGTTCCATAGCCTTTGTTGCTAAGATTGTTCCACGGGTTATTCACATTGTCCAGTCGCTCTGATTGGATTCAGAAAGTTTGGTTTCATCTTGAACCGGAGCATCTGCGAACATGTACGGATGTATTTGAGAAGTTCCCCTCTTGAGTAAAGAAAGGGAAAAAGAAGTGAAATCCTGCTCCTACTGTTTGTTTACGTTGCCTCCTGAACCGCCAGAAGTTGGCCAAGATGCAGCTAACCGGGAGCTAACCAATCAGAACAGAGTGGACTCATCAGGAGGTGGGCCTTAAAGAGACAGGAGCTAAATGGCCTGTTGCAGACAGAGGCTGAACTGAGGGGCTGCATAAAGGGGCCAGTGTAACATACATATTTAGTTTTTGAACTGTAAACCATGAAAAGATATCCCTGTAGAGCATCAGAATATAAATATACACCTGGAAATGTGCATAATATGACCCCTTTAAGATAAACATTTGAACAGAGTTCTCAAATTTCAGTGCAGAATAAGAAGTTACCACCAACATACTCTTGAGCAAGGCACTTCTTGCCCCCGTGTGCACAAGTGTCCAACAGGGAGAGTGATTTTGCTTACCAGCTCATAAGACCTCAATGAGGAGTGCAGGAGGGCAGAAAAACAGATTGTCTTCTCAAACTGATGAGACTTCACTTTGTGTCTGTGTGAAAGCAAAATCAAAAGATATCAAAATAATCTAGAAACACACTTCAATATACTGAATCATGTTTGTGACAGAATATGTTGCACTCAAAGGTCAAGGTAACGTAAAGCAAACAACAAAGTCTCAGACTTACCCTAAATTTTTATGTTTAAATACTTTTTATTTCATTTGTGCATTATGGTTGGAATATGTGCGAACAAATAATTACAGAAAAAGGCCTTTTATCAGCCAGTAACATCACAGCACACAGCAACAGGTGATCTCTGTTGTAAGCAGGCTGAAAGTAAAAAATAATAAATATTTCCATGGATATTGATGCTGCAGATTCATATTTAAAAATCACAGTCAATGAGTACAGAGCTCAACCATCAAAGGAAAAATCTAAATTGTGTTTGTACGAAGAGTCTTTGGAGCTCACAGTACACCTGTTCAGAAATATGAAATGTATTTTTCTTTTTGGTTTTATTTGAGTTGCTAGAATACATTAATGTTTGCAGCGTCGTAACCGGCTAGCAAAGTGTTCACTGTTACATCTAAGGCCAACTTACTGTAAGCTCATGTCTTACAGATATTTTAATAGTATGGTAGAATTTGAATTATCCAAAGTGACACATGAATATAATGAACAATATGTGGAATAATAGAGAGTAAATATTCTATTCATCTTGAACAACTGTTGGTAAACCCATGTTACTGGATCATATTAAAATATCTTTCTGTTTATCATGTCATCTTATGGTGGCATCTTGCACTAACACCTTCCCAAAGTGAAGGTAAAAGCATATTTATGTACATTAAATTCAAAAGGCTGCGCCTCATTTTCAGGTTTCAGAGGCAAATAATGGCACCCATGAACTTTGTTAATATGGGAGGGATTTTGACACGTCGCGCATCTGCTGGTTGTGTACACTCATAAAAAACAAAACAAAATCACTTCACTTTCATTAACAAACACAAACAATTTGGGATGATTTAGCTCACAAACTGTACCACAGCTGCTGTAACAGAACGAAGTATAATTAAATAAAACAAAGACACTCAACTTAGTTGAGCTTCCTGCAAACAACCTTTATGAGCAATAACAGAGGATGAGATATGGAAATGGATTCCATTTGAAGGTCAATTTAATGTAGCTTATGATTATATATGTCATATATCCTATTGATCATATATAAAATTTGCGGAGAAATCATCTCTCGACTGAACACAACAAGCAGAGGACAGTGGTTACCACCAGACTGTGGTCCTATGTCCCAGCTCCATCTGACATACTGTACTGATACATTATTACACTGAATATTTTCATGGTTTATAGTATTCAAGAAACTATTGCACTTTATAATTTTGCACTAACATGAAGCATGTCCACAGCTGGACAAGAGAAAGCTAAATGTTTGTCCAAAGATTTAATATTTGAATTTTTGAGTGTGAAACTTTGTTTTTGGTTTGACAGCTGGAAGAACACAAGATGAGCATGAAAGCTCTGGAGTAAGCTGTGAAGTGGATCTTGAATCAAGATTTTTTGATCAAATTGAATTTTTTGTTTTTAAGATGTTTCTGGAGCTGCTGATTTTCAGTTTGCAGTGTTCAACACCACAAAAATTAAAAAAATAAGCAAATACTTGCATCTTTGAGTATACCAAATTTTGTATATTCAGAGATAATAATGATAAAAATAATATTTTTTGAATGCATTTAGTATGGAGTATGGAGTTGGGACACAGCTTGGGTTTTCCCCACGCATGCAGTATTTCCTCCATTTTCTGTCAGGACGAGTTTCAGTTACACAGCAGCGTAAATGTTACTTTAAATGGCAGAAATTCTACACACGATGCTAGAAAATCATACCGATGAAAAAAGGGTCTCATATTAGGATTGGTTATGTAAATATATAACACATTTTGATGTCGAGCTCCTAAATTGTGAAGGTCATGCTGGCGCAAAGTGTAATTGTGCTACAAACAACAAATGTGTCCTCAAGATTTGAATTACAGTCAAAAACCAGTGATTGAATTCTACCATCTATGTGTCTCCTCATCATTAAAGAGGACAAAAGCACATCTAACAGGGTGCTGAAGAAACTACATGTCACATGTTAAAGAAATCAGTGCTCTTTTTCTGTTGCCGTTACATTCTTTTCCAGCGATGATCACACTGTACACATCATGTCACTGTAGGCTGCTTTTACGTTTACTTTGTGGAAGTAATGACTTTTAATTGCACTTGAGTGCTACACATTCCATCAGCTGCACACAAAGACCTTGTCAAAGGTTCATCGTCACTTAATCCTTTACGTTTACCTCAGTCATGAGATATAATTCACCATTTGGCTCGTCAATGGTCTTTGGTGTTAAGTGCACTGCATTAATGTACTCCCTTTATAGTTTATCAACTGATCTCATTAGGCAATACAATATAATATTGTTATTTCTGTACAGTCCATGATATATCTTACTAAAGTAAGGAAAAAACAAGTATTTATAATTAAAAAAAAGTGTTGGTTTATAAGGGGAAGAAGAGTTATAGTCTCTGTTACATTACCAACCGTCCATACTTTCTCTCACTCTTGATGGTTTCTAAGAAAAACAAAAAGATACAGAATGAAAGAGGAGATCTGCCTCTGTTAAAGATGATTCGGTGGCATTCACCGTCAGCAAGTCCGCGCAAATGGAAATAAAAGATGTGCAACCGAGTAAAAACTGGTTTAAACGAAAAGAAAACCCCTGGTTCCTCTCGGTGAGTGTGAACGTCAGTAACACTGTGAATCAAGAAAAGATGGTGGTCAATATTTCATTCCACTCTAACACTGCGGCGCTGCTTCAGACTCGCTGGTACTGAGGGCTTGTTGTTCACTTCACTAACACAAACACCCCTTTAGACAAAGAGAGAAGAGCTTTGAATCCATTTATTCTCTAACCTCACAAGGTTTGGGAATAACTGGGAGACTAATACTCTAGTCCAGGCATTGAAAATAGGTACATTTTTGGGGGAAGCCTTGCTATTACAATGACAACCTATGTTTGCTGAGGTAATAAATTATACCACTGGTAAAACAGGCACACACATGGGCAGTTACTCACAGGCAGAAACCTTAACATTCACTAGAGGGCTGTCAACAGTAAAGCACAAGACGGTTATTTGAGATACCATCCCAGAAACAGAGCGCAACTCTGTCAGCATATTGTAGTCTTAAACTGTGAAGTTATTTATAGTCGCTGATCCTTTAAATCGGGACCATTTACCTCCACTCATCAGATCAGGATGCTCACTGCATTTCTGTGTACTCCCCAAAAACGTGGGGACGAAGCTGCGGATGGAGACCCACGCTGGAAAGAATTTGCTCTCTGCACTTTTTGGATGCAGAGATTTAATATTCAGTTCAAAGGATGTGAGCTCTTTGTCGCGCCATCGTCACGGCGCAAAAGTGCTGTTAAATGAAGAATTACTCACATGAAATCTTAAACATCTAGTGATTTCTGTCCATGTACATAAAGTCCTTTGTACAGTGCATATTGACGTACTTGACCCCGAAGCCTTTGATAAGTGTTCAAGGTTTGTGGTCAAACATCACCGTCCATCTCGGGGCGGTCGGCAGGAGGACGTCAGATGCGTCCCTGAGCCTGCTGCGCTCGTCTCTCCTCCAAACAGCGACAAACCCACATCGACACGACCTCTGCGTTTCCATCATTATACTGTATGATGAAGGAATGATCCTAAAAATAAGAGAGAGAAGAAGTTTTAATTAGGAAAACATTTGACAAGTTTGACGTTTTAGGGCTGCAACTAACCGATTAATCTGCCAGTTATTTTGACTTTTTCTATATGCTATGTTAGGTTCATCTACAAATGTAACCTGCTAAATATGTGCATTTTTTTGACTGTAATTACCTCTGTAGGAACTGTAGGATCTATTTATAGGGACCTACTTAAGCCTTAAGCATTCACTTTGAGGTACATTTATGCTTGTTACTATACAGAGTGTTTTACTTCTCCAGCTCCATGTATGATATTGGAGACTGTCATATAGTAAATTGATGTTTGGTATCTATGCCTTCATGTAACTGGTTGCTCCCTATTTAAGACGGCTTCTCGTTGCCTGATGAAGATCTAGCAGAAACGTCGCAAATAAATGTATCATTGCAAGTTAGACAGTGTGCGGGAGTTTGCAACTTTAGAAGCTTGAACTGGGAAATACGTTGAACAATTATATAAACAATTAATAGATTATAGTTGCTGATTAACTTTCTGTCCACTGACTAATATCAGCTCTAGTAAGTTCTGAATCTAGATTTAGAACAAATGTCAGTAAATGCCTACAAAAATTTTATTTGAACCACAAAATTCTGAATTTGCAACATGAAAAATAAACATCTAAATAAAAAAATGGATGTAATAAATAAAAATGGATTGAAAATCTTGAGACACAAAGAGCAGGGGCTTTTTTCTTTAAATAAGCCCGAAATAAGAAAGTTAGACAACAGAATTTGTATTTCCAAAAACAAAAATTGTACTTAAATGGCAAATTTTTACATTTATTTATTCAGTCAGATGTTTCTGAGTTAGGCGCTTTAATATCTCATATTTCAATAAACATTTTTCCACTTTGAATACAATCTCTGTTGGCACTAATCTTATTCCATCCATCTGACTTCAGAATAAATATGACAAAATGAATTGGAGTGGTGATAAAAATAGTCAACACAAATAATGAGATTTCTCATAAAAAGGGAGAAAATTATATTCTAACAGCTATTAAAAATGGTTTATAACCATAGTGCAATATTTTTTATTATCATTTTTATTATTATTAACAGATTGACGCTGCAAACATTTCGGCAGCTTTATGTGAAGTGTGTTGTTTAGTTTTACTTGTATAATTATTCTAAATCATTAGTCAAGAAATAATAATAAAATACAAATAAATTAAACAGGAACGTCATTAAACACTCTTAAATATTAAAGCCCAACAGATTTGGTTTTAAATGCAAAATGTTTCTGTGATGGCTTGTCAGGCCATTTTAAAGAAATGTGTTTGGAGTTTATTGATCTACGTGAGTCATAACAGGTTGTAAAATGAGCTTTGTCATAAAATGCATCATCATAACACAAACAAAAAACTTCAATCACCTAAAAAAATGTGCGAACAAATGCGTTTGTATCTGATGATAATTCGTCTTCACATTTTCACAAAGATACAGTTTAATTCTTGAGGTAGATACATCAGAATATCTGTTTGATTTTCATCAGTGGTGCCAGTAATTGAGCTCAGACAGTTGATTGGTGGCTCATCACGTTTATTAAATGCTGGCAGAGTTCACTTGTTACTGCAGCAGGACTGAAACAGAGATGTCACATGTGATATCTCAATGACAACAGTCCCAATCACCGGCCTCATCTGGGAGACTTTCCAGACCTGAGCAAGAGGTCGTGGAGGTCAAAGAGGGGTCAAAGGTGAGAGGGGAGGAGGTTGTAAATGAGACAAGTCAACTGAAGCTGACCATGAATTTTATTTGTGGTGTCTCGATGGCCAATTAGATAAAACAACATTGTGGCCGGCCAGTTGAAATGAACTTGTCAACACTGATTTTAACAATATCCGCTCTCAACAACAACAAGAGACTGTCACGGTTGCACATAGTTAATAGGAGAATGTCTCGAACTAAAGGCCGGGGTATGCTTGAAACGAACTGTATCGTACAATGTGTCGTCAACCTCATCTACAGGTCAAAGCTCTTATAGCGGTTTGAAATGGTCGCAGTCGCTTTCTCACCTCTGCACGCTTGGCCAGTGCGGGGATGATTGTTGGATTGTCTGTTTCGGAAAGTTATAGAAATTGACAATTGAAAAGGTGTGAGAGGAGGAGCTTTCAGACACTGTTCGACCATCTGACAGGAAATACATGAAGCATACTGACGCCTTAAGACGGCTGACTCACAAAACAGGAATTTGAGTTTTACTGAGATGCTGCACTTAAATTCAGGATGCTATGACTGTCTATAAAATGAATGAAGACTTACAGAGGAGTCTGAATAAATTAATTAAAGAGAACATTTTGTTCCATAGAACAAGAATACTATTAATATCCCTCTGTAACAGTGACATACTGTAAATAGTTTGACTCAGATTTGACGTGTAAAAGTGATTTCAAGGTGAGGTAGTGTTGTTGTCAGCTGCTTCTTCTGTGGTGGCACAATGTTAAAACCCCCCCAGCAACACCCAAACTGGTGCAGACAATGTAAGATTAGAAACTAAGTAGGACAGGCTGACAGTGACACTCCACTTTTTTCCTGCTTATATTGTCCTTATCCTTTTGCAGTTACACTGTAAAATGTTATATTCAAGAAACTAAATCACATGACAGGTAAATACAACATACTAAGTTAAAAGGACTACTTTGTAAGTTTGTAGCACCGCAATTCTTAGTTGAAATCTACCAAAATCAAAAAGACTTATGTATGACGTCAATTCTTTGTTTGACTACTACAATCACCACGTGTGTAGTCTGGTGTAGTTTTATATTTTTTAAGTAAAATGGTCACACATTCCTCTGTGCTCTAATCCTGCACAAACTGTAGAGAGTTGTGAAGGACTGGGGGGAGCCCCATCAATCCTGTTGTCCTTCTAATGGGCAGCTGGGGTTAACACAGTCTGAGGTTAATTACTCTCATATCAGTGCGAGCGTGTGTGTGTGTGTCAGTATGAGACGGGTGGAGTGGACGCTCCTGGGTGCCCCAATGTGCTGAATACTCATCTCATCAATCATTCTTCCTTGCCTCAGTAGAGAGGGAGTGATACAGAAATAAGGGAGGAAGTCCTGAGTGATGTTTTTAAAATCCAGCGCTCCACCTCTGCTCCAGAAATTAACCCTGGCAGGCCTGCTGATGTCTGCTGGAATTTGACCTGGATGAAGGTGCGTGGCTTTGGCTTGGCACACTGTACTCCACACAATCACACATGCCGAGACACTGTAGAAACAACATTAACTTAGGCCAAACACTTTCTGTAATATTTTTCACCTGAAGCCGTCGTTCTGGCCTCATCTTTATCTTCTCTCTCTATTAAACCTTCAACTTAATACACAAGTAAGTGTTGCCACCTGGTTGAAAGTAGGTTTGTGAATTATGTAAAACAATGAGTGAGATAAAGAAAGTGAGAAAGGAAATACAGAAAGCCTAAAGGAGAGATACTAGTTAAACCAGAAAGTGAAACAAGACAAAGTTACAGTGAACTTATCATTTGATGAGATTGTTTGTCAACTACTGTTTCCAAGATGAAGAATAAACTTTCAATTTCAACTTTTAGCAATACACTGCAAATATCAAGCATGTTTGATACAGACATGGCTTGCTCCAGATGCACTTCATGATTCTGTGACCCTTCTTACTTGTTACTCTTTGTCACAGCTGGATATGTCTGTGAGCTGTGAGCAGTAGCAGTTTTGGTCCTGAAGAGGTGAAACTATTAACTATTTCACAAAAACGAAGCTAAGATTTGGAAAAAGTAATTTTGTATAGCAGAAACATTTGTTTTTCTTCTATTTAATCTAATTTGTTTATCTACTTGTGACCCCTCGGGTTTATCTTGTGACCTTTAGGTTGGGAAACACTGTTTTAGACTCACCATCATATTAGGTATAAGGTGCCTCACAAGTCTTGTTTGATATAGATACATACAGGTGCACACACACCTTGATAGGATTACATCCTCTGTCTGACACACACACACGTGTCCATCACTTTAGAGGACATTACACTGACATATAATAATTTCCTGGAGATTAACCCTAACCCTTACCTTAACCTTAAAACAAGTTTTAACCCTAAAATTTAAATCATTTACATTATGGGGACGTTTTTGTCCCCAAAAGGGAGGCGATCGAGTCCCCACAGTGTG
Source organism: Scomberomorus guttatus (assembly GCA_038419695.1). Lineage (NCBI taxonomy): Eukaryota > Metazoa > Chordata > Actinopteri > Scombriformes > Scombridae > Scomberomorus > Scomberomorus guttatus. Next base: position 29,765,222 of record CM076445.1, on the reverse strand, counting down.
ACCGTCTAAACAGATCTATGTCCACACAACATGAGTAATTAAAGTACGCACACCCATAATCTAATAATTAAATTACCTGCAACTTAAATTAAATATGGAGACTGTAAGGAAAGAGTTATAAATACAAAGTGAATAACTACTCCTTAGTTAGGTCATTGAAGGTGTTCTGACTTTCTGCTGTAGCAGTGTGTGGACAGAGGTGAGATGGGGGAAGGACTCATTTAAAAGTTACATTAATCACCGTCTGGCCACATCAAAATGGGATAATCACCTGCAACTGTGCTGCTGAAATAGAAATGGCTTAAACCCAGGGGAAATTCTACCTAACTCTTTAATTGTTTGAAGCCTTTGAAGGGTCTGTTTAATCTAAGATTAATTTATGCAGTTTTAAATAACTCTATGTATGATTAATACGCTCAGAAGAAATTAAAACGAGTTTGAGGCAATTATAACAAGAGACTGGTCATCACCTCATTAGAATAGTGTTGGAGGAAACATGGTGTGTGTGTGTGTGTGTGTGTGTAAGACAGAGAGAAGGGTGAGGAGGTAGATAGAATAACTAGGTCTTTACAGATTTACATGCTAATCACTAGCTCCCTCTGGAAACTGGCTGGCACTGGTAGGTGTGTGTGTTTGAATGGTGAAAAGTATGTCTGTGAGCACTTTGACCAATCTCAGTTCACAGGGTTTCCCCTCTAAACTTAATGATCCAAGCCTCTAACGCTACTTTCAAAACTATCTGTTGCTTTCAAAAATGTCTGCATAGTAAGGCAGAACTTTTTCCAGATATTCACCAATAAATGAGCCAGAACACTAAATGTTAGCCACCACAATGTAAAAAGGTATTTAAAAAAAGGACAGTAAAATGTGTGAGAGCATCACTTATTTCATGGCCTAGTTTAGTCCCCAACCGACTATATAAAAGTGAGAGCAACAATACTCCTCCACTACACCAGCGGCCCCACTTTCATCTCTAGCTGGTTAGTTTCTGGCTTTGCTGTGCTTGGAGATCACGCCATGTTTCTGAACCTACTGGCTGGTCACAACCATGGAGAGAAGCAGACAGTGGGCAGGAGAGGGTGAACATCTACAAGTGTTTTGATCCTGTTGTAGCTCAGTGCCAACAGCTGCAATAAAGTGGCAAATAGCAGAGAGGCGTGACAGTCTCCAATACATTGCTGTCTAATCATCAATTCATGGATAAACTAACCAATTAACTTTCCTAAAGAATGGGACTAGCTTGCTTTGGCCATAATATTCATTGCTGTCTAATTTTATGTCATACCTAAAAAAAAAAAAGGATGGATTCACAAAAAAAGACTTTCTTTATGCATATGCCAATATGGATTTTTATGTAAAAAAAAAAAGGTTTAAACATCAATTTGATTGTATTTTTGACTTCAGTTATTATTCAAAATGACGTGGTTGAACAGTTGTGCAGCAGTGCCATACTGTAGTGTACTACTATGTGTGAATGGGGTTTATGTCAGTGAAGACCCGAGGGTGAAATGTGAAAACATTTGGAAGAGAAGGTGCTGACAGGAAAGTAGAGGAGAAGAGGAGACACCAGTGATTTTGGCACAAGTCTCGAAAGAAACAAGAAGAACCCCGAAGAGCAAGCATGTGAAAATCCTTTTTGCACATATAACAACGTAAACATAAAGGCATCCTCAGATACTAAAGCTAGAGTTAAGTTTGAGATACATGATAACTAAACTTCGAACAAGATATCACACACATGAATCATTACCAAAAAACTACACATACTGTATGGATGATTAAATGTGTGATATAGTCAATACATAGTCAAATATATATATAGTCAAAATACATTATCATACACCACCTCTTTTTAAATAGATAAAAACCAAGTCAATAAAGACAAGATCAATGTTTCCAGAATTTAGGAAGCTCATAAACTTGTAAGAAAGCTAACTAAGTGGCTTGATCAGCTACTTTTATTTATCCAAAGTGAATTCTATAAATTAGAGCATCTGCCAGTCCACTGCCTTATCTCATGCATGTGTGTTTTAACATTAGGGAGTCACTAAGTCAGTCAGTCAGTGACATTAAAGGACAGGTTCACAATATTTCAAGTCTGCCTTAAAACAGCAGTCAGGCGCCCAAATAAACATTGAAACAGGTTTTTCTTGCTGTAATCATTCCTCCTGTTCATACTGACCATTAGAAGATCCCTTCATAATGCTAGTTTATCTGAAGCTAATGTGAAGCTTCAGCCGTCCAAATTAGTCAAATCCAGTAGATATCTTTCAACGTTACAGTCTTTGTAGTGCCAAAGTCCCTCTTTTTGTTACTATACTTCCACCGCAGCTCAACAGGGAAACACTGTCCGCAGCCAGTATGAACAGGAGGAATGATTACAGCGAAGAAAACCTGTTTCAGTGTTCATATGGGCACCTAACTATTGTTTTAAGACCAGACTCGAAAAATTGTGAACCTATCCTTTAAGTCCTCTTAATTGGCTTACTCAGTAGTTTGGCCAAAAAAACAAAACTGACACACACAAAAAAAACACACAGAAAGACATAAAAGCACATAAAGAATTTCTGTATTTTCAAAAAACTACATCTAAAATCTATTAGGTTATTGGCTTATCAGAGACATTCAGGCTCTTGTGGTTGTGGACAAATGCATATTATCTTATATCATTAAATTGGAATGAATGGAATATTCAATTAAGAAGCAACCCATGAAACAGTGTGGGTGGCATGGATTAAAATTACTGTATGTTGACATGTTTTATGGGACATGTAGCATGGATAACTAATAACCAGTCAGAGTTTATTTGCTGGTAATGCTACAGTTTACAACAGTGTTGGATACTTTTGTTGTAGTAGTCAAAACTTGATGCTACCAAGCTTCCATCTGTATATGTGTGTGTGTGCATGTGTGTGCGTGTGTTAGTCTGTAACTAGATTTGTGGACAGTCAGAGACAGGAGGGGTTCCTTTGTGAAAACCGAGGGGCTCATCTGGTGTGTCTGGGGTTGAAAGGGGGCTAGGAAATTTGTCTCTGTGTGTATGTCTGCCTATGAATAGTAAAGCAGAATAGGGGGGCTGCATTGACAAGGGTGCTAAAAGGCTGTGTGAAGGCTGCCGGCTAGGGAATGAGGGATGATGAGTGAGAGGGGGGAGGGAGAAATGAAACGTCCATCAATTCACAATCAAAGAATATAAGGGTGTGGGGTGATCAGTCTTGTTTTTCTTCACTTCATACACACAAATGAACACAAGCAAAAACAAGCACACTGATACACTAAAATAACGCTGCACCACTTATATTTTGTGAAGCATATTAACTAATATAAGGCTAAATGTAATGCGTCTTTTTTTTGTCCTAAAGCCTATTAAATGAGTCAATAGACTTGTATTGAAGGAGCAGCGAGAGGAGAAAGAAAGCCTGTTTAGAACCAAAAACAAGAAACCTCAGCTGCAGGTATTTGGTGATAATCCGTCTTGTCTAACGTCCTGGGAGCAGGCCAATGGAAAGTCTCCTCCACTGACCGGCGTCATTAGCTTATGATGACAGGATAGGGTGTCCACAATGAAAAATGCATTAGTAGTATTAGGAGAGAAAAACACACTCACTTTCCTCTCTGATGGCTCATCATGTGATTCTTTACATAAGAGGGCACTTGTAGGAATTGGGTATCGAGACTGATACAGCCAGACAGAGGTCAGTTAATTATTTCTTCTTGAGTAATCAGTGACCAACTTAATGACAATTAGATTATGAGTCATGGTGTAAAACATCTGGGCTCAGATAAGCTCAACATCTCCAGTTCCAGTGCTGAGGGTTTTGGTAGCTTCAATATACAGTACAAGCTGCTAATTTACAACGGAAACAGCTCATTAAATTGACACACTGTATGTCACTAACTTCACAGTAGGAACACAGCAATAGGTAATTTCTTAAGCTAAAAACCAAAAATCATAAAAACCAGGAACTTGATAGCTCACTTAAATGAGACAGTAATGACTAAATATGTGTCAATCAATCAAATCAAACCAACTATGGGATTTAGTAAGCTGGAAAACTACTTTTCATTTGTTGTATTGTTTGTGCAGCTGACTTTGGTGAAAAGGACACGGGGAGAATTTTCTGTTTAATTTAATTTTGCTTCAGTTTAACACTTAATAGACAATGGTACAAAATTGTTTGAAAACCAGTTTGATTCTGGGAGTATTAGAGGACCGGCGTTTTGCTGCTGTTTTTGTGAGGTATTCAGAGCAACAATCAAGCAATCATTTTGGAATTGAATTAACACCTCTTCAAACGATCAAATTTGTAATGTTTTATCAAGCCCCTAAGAAAGTGATTATTCCTAAGGTCTCTGATGTTAACGTCGGCTTCAATAATCATGTTTAGACCATCATACTGCCACCACCTGACATGCCATTGGAGCTGTTTTAACAAAGGTTCGTGGTAACATGGTACTGCTTTTACACTGACATGCTGTAGCGCACCACTGTGAAGCCTTAGTTGGGTGAAATGACAACAAAATTCAATTGGATAAAATCTTAATAATGTAAACAAAACATCTAATACAAGTAGTTGTAACACAATGTGTAAAGCTTCTGGGACAGAACCCATCAAGAGCAGGCATGCAAACAAGCAGCAGCCCTTTAAAGAACATCTAATAGGATAAAATCCCAGTGACAATAATGACGTCAATAAAAGCTATACTAGTGATTAGAGAAACCACATGCTGAAACCTGATGAGCAAACTAAAGCTGCTAGATGAGCTTGTATGGCCATAAAATAACATTATTTGCTCAGCGTCTACACCTATTGTGTGATTTCCTGCATTTACCTTCCAACAGAAATGAGTTGCAAAGATAAAAACAGAGCAAATGGTGGTACACTTTCTGTACAGCAGAGGGAGAGGAGAAAGGGGGAGGTGCATTAACATACAGATAGAATAGGTAAAGAGTTTTAATGTACTCAGGAGGCTGGGGGAATGGGGAGGTAGAGTGAGAGGTGGAGAGGAAAGAGGGAATAAGGAGGAGGAGGAGGAGGAGAGAAAGACAATCAGCAGGCTGGTGCCACAAAGGCAGGCATCCATGACCTTATATCTGAGTTCATCATAGGCAGAGGAGGAAATAAAAGGCCTACAGGACGACTAAAATATAGGTAAAGGAAAGACGAGAGGGAAGGAGAGAGCGGGAGTCAAAAAAAGACAAAGAGAGAAGTGTGAAAATGTTAAGGAAGAGCACAAGGATGACAATGAATAAAGTGGGGCAGAGTAGGAATGTGAAGGAGGGAGAGAAAAAAGAAACAGTGACAGGAGCATTGCTGAAAATGCCGACATGTGAACTACGATGATCCGTAGCATTTAAAAACCAGAGAAGGAAAAAGCAGCATATAATGATGTAAGGACAGCAAAGTCATGGTAACACTGATGCTTTCCAACAAAGAAGAAAAAAAGAAAACACAGCCTGAAACCCAAAATCAACATGTTGACACTTTCAAATCTTGCAGTTGGACAAACTGCTCTGTACTGTTAAAGAGTCTAGAAAACAACACTGCTCACATGTTCGTATCGTTCTTGTGCTGAAACTTGGGCTTTTAATTCATTCTTGAGGTTCATGTCTCAAACTAATCCACCTTCAGCTGGCACAATAAACTGTCATACTTTGTTTTTTATTTGTCCCATAAAAAGACAATAGGCAAGTCCAGTCAAGTCAATTTTATTCATAGCCCAATATCACTAATCACAAATTTGCCTCAAGGAACTTCTCTGTACTGCATACGACACCCTCTATCCTCTCGACACCCCTCGATTTGGATAAGGAACCCCCTCCCAAAAAAAACCTTTAAGCAATAAAGAACATAATCACCAAGAATGATCAACTTTTAAGAGAGAACAAAAGAAAGAATGGGCTCTACTCATTACCTTTATATGAAATCCCGGAAGTCTTTTAGAGTGCTACTATTCATGAGCAAAGATCCATTGAATCCTAATAAGTAGAGTGTGCCCTCACAATTTTTCTTCTATTTCTTAAATCAATAGCAACAGTCTGCTTGCACACACCGCTGTTTTGGGCTCTGCCTACTTCAGTGGGTGCTTAACTGACTTTTAATACTTTATTTTAATAGAAAACTTAACTAAGGGGGTATCAGAAAGTTGGACATGTTGTAGGTGACTCACAATGAAATTTGAAGACACAATAGGTATTGAACCTTATCAGAACAGTCTTCTTGACAGTTGATGTTAACTCATGGAGATATTCTGGATTGGTAAATTGCTATTAGCCCCTCGTATCCCCTTGAAAACGAGATATATTATAGAATTATGTATGTTGTAGTGTAGTGAAGCACTGGATAACTTACAGAGTTTACTGGATCAATTGTGTTCATATATTTGGGGGAATAAATTGCCTATTCATTGGTAAAGCTCCATTGTTGTCTGATAAATATTGGTAACTGATATTCAGTGTAACCCTTGTCCTTGCATTGTTTTCATCTGGCTGTGAAAACATGTCATGGAGGACACAAGAAACTGAACAGTGATAAAGCTCATAATTAATTGTCAACTATTCATATTCTTCCTCACGGAATGAATACAAAAGCAGTCCACAAGAAGTGTGGACTGGGAAATGAGCCAAACTAAGAGGAAATGGGCAGATTCTTGTATCAAAGTAAATACAACATCCGCTCCACTAGAACGATTATATATATAGACTTTGACAACATATTGTTTGGAGTAGGAGGTGTCACTCATCACGTTAAAGGTAAAGATGGCACAAAGACAAGCTGAACTTCCCCAAAAGAAGTAGTACATATTCTCAAGAGAACCACTTTTGTCTTGAGGCACTAATTCCCATTAAGTGTCCAGCCGACATTTCCCTTTCAGTCTTCCTTTTTGGTGGGAGACTGAGAACATGCAATCTGTTAGCAGCTCTGCATTTACACCCTCCAACCCTCAGTCCCCACGACACAAACCTTCACCCCTCGTCTCTCTGTGGACCTAACTGTCGCTGTCCTTGGTCCCAACACAGAAACCAGAGTGTGTTGCAACTCTTAAAAGCCAGTTTGTGCAAACTGCTGTAGCCTTGTGTGCTAATGCTATAACAGAGAAAACCATCAAGTCCACACTGAGTGGGAGGCATATGGTGTTGTTCGTAAACCAGTCAGACACGCTGACAGGGAGAGATGGAACTTAGTGTTTACTAAGGAGTACTAAGTAGACACTACTAGGGAGTCTGCTACCTTATTTATAAAACTCAATTGTACTGTACTGTACAGAATCACAGTGTCAACACACAAGTCTTATTCATTAACTCGGTGGGGCTGTTATTACCTTGGCAGAAAAAAAACCTTCATTACTACTAGTGTACATGTTTTACTGGCACCTCTGTAACAATGGCATCTTTTGAACTTCAGACACTATTAACCCTAACTGTATGCCTAAAGATACCTGGGCCTCTTTTCCTAGCAATGACAGATCTTAGACGTTAGAAGAAGAGCACTTTCTAAGAGTGCTCTTAAATTTCTACACTTGTTTCCCAAAGCAGTACTTCAGAGTGTGTGCAAGCACAAGCCGTTAAGAGCTTGTCAGCTGTCCGTGGTGCTGAAGATGATGCTGAACACATTTTAAATAACTTGGCATATTTAACTGTCTGTAAGCCGTGTTATATCTCAAAAATACATACATCACAAAACATAAGTGTAAACGAAAGAAAGAAATGTTTTATACTTGGAAGTAAGTTTAACAAAGTAAACTTTGATTGATTTACCTGCTGCAGATGTTACTTTAAAGCTCATATTTAACCTAAAATGAAGCAGTGGCGGTTCCTATGAGTTTCATGAATATGTACGTCATCTATTGTGAATGTCATCATTTCTGTATTAAGCCAACAGCAATATAAGCACAAGGCAAACAACATAAGTAAAAAAGAAAAGTGAAGATATGGAACCTGAAAATATGCCATCTGGTAAGTTGCATTTCAGCCAGAGGAGATGAATATATTAGACGACTGAGAGGAGGACATTGACGACAGAAACTGGCAGCTCAATTGTTGAATTGATATGTGTGTGTTAGTTTACATTTATTTTCTTTTTTCCTGATTTAAACATTATCACTCATTTTTATCAGAATCACCAAATCTAAGTTTCCACTACAGATGTCTGGAGCTGATACACATGTCAAAAGCTATTCAACGTAGCCTGAAAGAGTAGTAATAATGCAGGATGCAGAAAAAATTCATGGAAATGACCAAAAGGGAAAGATCATTTCTATTAAATTGTAAAAGTGACCTAGTGCTTTATATTTTTGAATGAAATCTTTCTATGTCTCCAATTTGCAGGTGAGTCTACATGTTGTTTTCTTTCACTTTCTTACTGGTACATGCACAAAGACACACACACACACACACACACACACACACACACACACACACACACACACACACACACACACACACACACACACACACACACACACACACACACACACACACACACACACACACACACACACACACACACACACACACACACACACACACACACACACACACACACACACACACACAAAAATAATTTCCTTTTGTCCATTGCTCAAATTTTCGTTAAGCTATAAAATTTAATTTTTGCAAAATTAGAATTATTTGACTTTTGTGCAGCTGCTAGGCCTGATTCATTCAGGTTGGGTCCAATGCAGTGAATTGAATTGCTGAAGTAGGTCTCAATCCTACCTCAAGGTTTCTCACTGACCTCTCTCTCTGACATCTTTCATTACTATCAAAAAGTTCATTACTGTTGTTTCCATAGAGCAATGCCAACTTTGAGGGTCCTTGACACCTCAATCATTGGGAAAAATACAATTATATTCCAAAGGCTACAGAGATTATAAAATTATGCTTAATAGAATTTTTATTGGAATACATGAATATGATCACCCTCTGTGCAGAGTTATTCAAAACTTATATTTTATGGGGTTAGATCTGTTTAACTGAAGGCTTGTTTTAACTTACCATGAGGTTATTAGGGGCAGGTCTCTCTTTGGGTTGCCGCCTCATACTGAAAGAAAGAGATACAAGCAGTCTATATCCAGGCACCTTTCAAGCTATGTCTATAAGGTGTTTTTGTTCTAACTTTCATTTCTGTGGCATTCTTTTCATTTATAAATGAATATTACTTTTTAATTAATATTACTTTTTACCTGCATGAGATTTGTTGCACTTGATGTTCTTATATGTACAGTATTGTATTGTATCTCTACGTGAGCTGTGCACCAGCGAAAGACAAATTTCCATTATTGCCTGCATTAATGGACAATAAAGTTTTCTTGAATCTTGTATTGAAAGAGGATGCTTGAAACAAAACCTTTCATGCCACAGAAACTGAAAAACAAGGGTTGATACACAGTAAACACTATAGCTTAACAACACAGTAATTTAAAATAGAATAATTGAATCAATATTTCTAATATTCTTAATTATCAGACCACTAAACTGCAGCAGTTACCACATCAGTGTGTGTGTTTCTGTGAGTGTCCTCCATTTTATGTATACATACACTATCTGACAAAACGACCTACATAGTGGACTTTGAGGGATGAGTGCAGCAACTGGTTTATGTATCACAATGAATGGGCCATAACCCTCTAAGAATAGCCAGGTTGAGGCCAGTGCCAGTCCTGCACCAAGGCAGGGCACAGCACCCGTAAATCAGTGTGTCCTAAGAGAGGTGCCCTGCTTGAGTAAATAAGGAAGGTATGGGGGGTAAACAACAGCTGGCACAGCCAGCTAGTGAGTACAAACACACACTATTTGCATGTGGTTTGGGTGTGTATATGTACGTGTTTGTGCAACTGTAAAGGTTACAGGAGGCTAATGAATCAGGGGCAAACACAGGGTAAACATTGTCTTTGTCCTGTTGCATTAGATAAATAAGTCATTCACATTTTATTCAGCATCATAGCTAAAACCATTACAACAACAAAGCATTAACACACAAGTCAATGCACTTAAATCTAACTGTATGAGATGATACCTTTTATTCATCTACAATAATTTGGTTCATCAATGTCAAATGCAGCTTGTGGTTTTTTCAGTCTTGCTGTGTGGGGCTCAGATGATTTACTGTGCCAACATATTAAGCTAGTACAAAGAAGGATCACAAACAAACACACTACACAGTTGACATAATTGAAGTCAGACAAAATTCCATTTAAAATATGAAGGAGAAATCCAAAGTGTATTAACAGCAACAGCAACTGACTTACCACTGAGTGATGAAGTGAACAAACTTCTCACTGAACTGGCTGACAGGAAGAACTGGAGGATCCTGTGAAAGGAAAAAAAAACAATTTAGACAAAAACAAACATTTTATTCTGGGGTGATGATAACTTGGTGCATGAACTTAATCTTGAAACTTAACTGTACATGCTTCAAACTTCAAAATTTTAAGCCTTTTTCTTATTTTTCTCTTGGAAACCTACCAAGAGGACAGGTTAAATCTAGGTTTTGGGAGGACTATAAACATATAAAGGAGGGCTCAAAATGAAACTAGTTAAGCTTAAAACTAGGTTTAGGCTTTTGATGCAACAGAATTGTCAAATAAATAGGTAGATGTAATATAGGTTTACAGGTTAATCCAGGCTAATTGGCTATTTTTGTCCACAAAGGGCAGAATAACATAAAAGCTGACCAACACAAAGCCACCACCAAGTTGTTACGGTAAGTGGGAGAGGTTGCTGGTTCTGACAAAAGGCTAATGCAAAAAGATTTAGTGCTTCAGAAAAGACAAGGTCATAAAGATGCACTAGTTGAACAAGATCAAGTGCAACATTTAGCAATTTATATCTCATTACACAATTACTCAAACAACATACTTTATGTACAAAGAGTACGTTACAATGAAGAGTCTGCATTCAGTGACGTTTGTATGAACACTTTAGTGTCTGACTTCAAGGCTACATGCTGCACTCTTCATCCATTGTATTCATGGCAGCATTGAGTGGAGATTGACAGTCAAGTTAACTTAAAACATCTGCTGGGTGACACATCATTTGTCTTCCTGGGTCTACAAATTCAGTGACTCAAAAGGTGAAAGTGCAACTATAAGAGAAACTGCTGCGTATTAGAGCTGTCATTGTTTGGACTTTCTACCACCGCCTTGGCACCCTGCCCGATGCTGAACATGACACACATGAAACAGCAATTGATAACAGTTATAAATTTCACAAATATTCTGTAATTGTTATTATTGTAGGTACCAATGTTTGGACAATAAAATTAACAGTCAAAAAAGTTGTTCACGGAATGGATTCTCTATGTGACTGAGCCAAGTCGCACCTCTCACTGAAAAGAGCAAATCAAGGTCTTCTGGCCAAGGCAGAAACACTTATTAAGTGAAAAACTCTCAAAGCTAAAACTAGACTAAAATGTCCTCTTTGACTAACAAGAGACTAAAATTTACTCAAAAAATAAAAGGAGGATGAAGTGGACAAAAACTCACATGGACATTCGATCTTAGGGCTAAGACTGCATGTGAAAATAGCTGCCCAAGTTAATCAAGAAACAAACAATAATACAGTATGTGTGTGTGTCAGGGTTGCTACGTCTTGTCAATGGAGGTTCTATGAACTGTGTCATGTAGAACAGCTGTGACACACTGACCCTCTATCGCAGCCCCTCACCTGAATTATCCCCATCCATTTCCTTACTCTTGCTCTTACTCTGGGTTCTTTACCTACCCTTGACTGCCAGTATGAAAAGCTCTTTTCATTCAAACCGAGATTCACCTCTGTCCCTAAGGAAACAACGGCGACCGCTGCATAATAATAACTTTCTAAATAATAATGTATTAAAATAACTTTTGTATTCTCTTTCTTGTGTTTTCTTTGTCTCTGTCCCAGTAAGCTATAGCAGAGAACAAAATATAAAGGTGTGTGCGAAAAGCAAAAGTCATTGAAAATTTCCTCTTTCTAGTTTTGAAAAAATCTTTCCAGTTTTTAAAATCAGTAAAAAATAACCAGACACACTTTAATGACAGGAAATAAAGTATATATTACCAATTTAAAAAAGAATAATAGTACTTAGAATGAATGATGAATGAGTAGTACAAAGTATTATGTTATAAAGCAGAATATGCTTCATAAAAGCTTTTTGTTTTTAATATATAATATTCAAATATCTTTTTATATATCAATGTTGAAATACACAAGCTAATAGAATGAGACAACTGCCATTAAGTCATCATCATCAACATCTCCAGATTACTAAAATATACAGCATATCTCCTCAAATTTGACATTGATTGCTGCATTTTAATGTACTATATGCCAACAAACTAGCATGGCACAGGATTTGTTTTTAGCACTGGTGGTACTATCCTAAAACATCTAAAGTAAATCAACCAACAGGTAAAAAGTAGGTGTAAATGCTAAGCTTATATACACCGTAGTGATGTCCACAGATATGGAAGAAGATATGAAAAAAAGAAATTCACAAACTACTCAGAAATGCACAAAAATCATAAAACCTGGGTCCAGAACCAGGGGTTTATTCAAATGCAGGGGAATTGAACCTCTTTATATTTGAAACCCTGCTGTGCCATTAAAAACACCTCTGGGCAGTGTTCGCCATTCCTTAATGCTCTGATCGGCAGGCTCCCGCAAAGCATGATGCATGAACCCATTTAAATTAACAAAGAAATGGGTTCCTTCTAATCTCGCTGCACTTCAGAGTGCTGCCGCCGCTTGGATGAGCAATATATCATAGCGCATGCACACGCACACACACACGCACAAACAAATGCCCTTGAGCACTGCACACCACAAGCCTGAGTGTATACTCCGTTTAGAGTAAGAGTACCAAATAATTTGCAACCAATGTACTATAGTACACACACACTCTCTCTCTCTCTCAAACACACACACACACACACACACACACACACACACACACACACACACACACACACACACACACACACACACACACACACACACACACACACACACACACACACACACACACACACACACACACACACACACACACACACAGAAAAACAGGATCAATTGGACCCACAGTTTGTGCAAAGTGTTGACTACACAGCTAATTTATGTGTTGTGTAGGCAAAATCTGATACAAAATCTCTCTCTGCACTTTCCCCACATATTTGCATGCACATGCACCTTTTGCAGACACAAACAGAAATACACACATTTATGCATGTATTCATGTCTCCAGCTGAGAGGAACACCGCTGCAGCTTTGATGTGGCAGCAGGCAATGGCACAAAAGACAAGCAGGCTGATGAAAGTGGCTAGTCTGTGAATTATTCCTCCGGTTGTCAATGCGCTCCACTATGAGAAAGAACACACACTACGAGGGTACAAGGGTACGAGTAAATATACATGTCATTGCCATGAAGCAATTATTAGGCAAAATTAGATCAGTAATTACAGGCTTGAAAATAAAGTGGGAGTTCTTTATTAGTGGAGCCACTTGCTATTCAATAAACAGAGGAGAGAGGCACATTAATGAGGGTGGACAGGGGACAGATGGTAGAAAAACTACAGAGAACTTCTCGTTCAAGAATTAGACTGAAGAAGATGCATGTTTGTCTTCCATACACTAATACAAACTAACATTTAAAAAGATGCAATTCCCTATAGTGTAGGTGGACCTAAATGCACTTAAAGGGAAGCTAGTCAAAATAACTGAAAGTAAACATACATCAATGAACATGAGGTACCTAATAAGCAGTGGGGCCACTTTTTGGTCTCAATATACAAACCAGTCAAAGGTTTAGAGACACTTCTCATTCCCTTGAAAGAAAACTTTTGACTGGTACTGTAACTTTAGTCCTACTTGAATCGCTGACATACTGTACATACAAGTCCTGAACACTGGACTGTTCTTTAAAAAGTAAAGAGTCAAAATGGAGCAATGCAGAGTGTATCTGGTTTTTGTTTCCAGGTTTTGTTCTCCTTACACAAGATTCTGTTTGTGGTCAGGTTGTGTATAAAAGCTGTTTTCAAATAGGAATCCAGTAAATATAACATTTGTTTGGTCCACAATGTAGCTTTTCTTAATTTTTAGCGGTATTTATTCAATTGTTTTAAATACCTTTTAACAGTGAAAGAGGCTCAATGTAAACTGTTCTGTGTTTGTTGGCTGTGAATTCTCCAGGTAAACTGGGGCATTTTTCTGGGTTGATGATGTTGAATTTTGCTGGAAGAAATCTTATTCCTGAATCTTTGTCAGACTCATGTTTCCCTGTGTGGCACCTTTGTATTTGAGATTTCTCAGGGCAAATTATAATTATTTGTGTATCTGTTAATCTGTCCACCCCCTTATGTTCATCTCCGTATTTATTTGGTCTTTATTATTTGCCTTCCATGGTAATGCCTTTCTGCTTGTTTGTGTGGGACAGAAAAAAAAGAAAAAAAAAGAAAACGTGAGAGGAGATGGCACATGAGCGAGAGGCAGATTGCCACACTCCACCCCCCAACACACACATACCTCTAGCTACAATAATATTAATGATCCGCTCACAAAAGCAGATTTCTCATTCAGCCATTGAAGCAACTTTCAAATCCCCAGTGGATAAGTCACACACAATATCAATGCATCACAACCAAAGGAAATAAAAATGTATTTGAATCACTTCTACAGTGTTTACTAATAGGTAATATCTACAAAATGTCAGTGAGTAAATTATAATTTATCACACCTGCCATGATGTTGAAGTCAGGTGTATCTAGCCCAATTAAAAATACCCAAGCATTAAATTAACTACTCTATAGAATCGGTGTTAGCACTTTCAAATCTTGCAATCGGGTTTTCTTAAAAGGTCCAGTGTGTAGGATTTAGTGGCATCTAGTGGTGAGGTTGCATATTGCAACCAACTGAATACCCCTCCCCTCACCCTCCCCTTCCAAACGCCTTACTTTTTTCCCACCTGCATTCCAGCCCTACTCTGCCTCTGATTGGTCAGAGCCAATCAGAGGCAGAGTAGGGGTGGGTCTTCACAGAATGCGGGTGGGAAAAAAAATAACGCCTTCCAAGCATGTAGGAGAACCTACGGTGGCCGCGAAACTCGCAAAAAACGCGAAAGGCCCTCTCTAGAGCCAGTGTTCGGTTTGTCCATTCTGGGCTACTGTAGAAACATGGCAGTGCAACATGGCAGGCTCCCTATGTAGATATAAAGGGCTTATTCTAAGCTAATGAAAACAACGATTCTTAGTTTCATGGGAGTATACACTAATTAAAACATTCTTATGAATATTATATTTCATTCTTCCAAGTCTGTTCAGCTAGATGCCACTAAATTCTACAAACTGCACCTTTAAAAAGGAAAAATAAAAAGGCAACTGCTAGGGGGATATCACGTGGAAATGGTAGTAGAAGCAGTGGATGAACCACAATTTTTATTTTACTTCAGGGGAGACTGATACTGTCATGTTGTACCAAAAATAAAATAAATTTCCAGGCTCTATTATGTCTCTAAATCCTACAAGTTGCTGTAGGTTCTCAACCGGAAACAGACTGGGAACACTTTAAGATACAGCACTTCTCTGGGTATTCTACTGCTCCCTGATGTGTATACACTTCCTCACTTCAGTGCAGTCCTCAGCCTTTACATTCTATCAGAGCAACTTCATCTTTCCAAAGAGTGCTCATCCTCCTGCCTCTTCCTCTGAAGCGCTGCATAAGCTGGGACAGTAAGGTGGCGCTGGCTCGCCAGGGATAACAGAGTGTTCTCTCGCCTCAAGGGGAGACGGCAAAGGGCACAGGAAAAATAGTTTGAGTGATGCCTCCGTCTAGCTGACTAATGAACAGTTCAGTCGGGGTCAATCCATTACAACCAAAAGCATTTAATTATTAATTACGGCCAATCTATAGGCAGTTAAGGACAAGTGACACTGTATGTTTAATGTGCGATATGGCTTGTGAGGGTTTGGGGGGCTGTTTTAGGCTAGAGAGGTGTTGTGACATTTTTGCTATTAGTGTACGTCAGCAAAGAACTGAGGCAAAAAAAAAAAAAAAGAAAGGAGGGGACACATTCATGCACACAGACATAATAAAACAGTGTGTGCATTAGGAAGGAAATAGAAACCTCTTCAGATTAGGCTCAGACTGAGTAGCAACGTGTGGTAGCCTGTGAAGTATTTCAACTGATGAACTGTGTTTGTGTTTTAAGAGGGAGAGCAGGCAATTCAGAATCAGATGTTACCTACCATAGGTTATGTATAAGGTGATCAATACGCCAGATTTTACTTGAACCTATTTCAATCATACACTGCTGTAATGTGCCATTGCTCTGACAAAATCCAGTTTTTTATAATAAGATTCGTCCAAGTTTGGGTTGTTTACAGTGTTAAAATCTCAGCCAATTACAAGCCTGGAATTGTGAAATGAAGGAAAGAAAGTGTGATAAGAAGCTTTCAGATGTGTCACGTTTGACGTTGGTCAAACATAATCAGTTTGTATACAATGTTAAAGGGCATCTGCCTTTACAGAGTGGATAGATATGTTACTTAAATTACTTAAAATAAATTAAGTGAACTTTTTGTGTGTGTTGCTCTTTTGTCTGTTCATTTTTGTTTTTATCATTTTGTTTTGGTATCCGACTGCTGATTTTGTACACATGTAGGTTTACATGTGTGTGTATTGTGAAATAAAAAACAAACAAACAATAAAACAGATGTTACCTATTAGATGGGTAAGCACTTGCTGTGGTCGTCAGAGCTCATGTATCATTATCAGTCTCTTTGGTTTTGTTGTTTGTGCATTTTATAGAAACATAAACACTTGGTACAGTCAGTTGTTTTGGTTACACATTTTTGTCTGCTTTGTAGCATACAGAACTGTGGCTGTGCTGTGTGTGTGTGTGTGTGTAACTCATGACAGGTCCAACCTCTACAGTAATGTGCGTGTGCATATGTGTATTGCCTGAGGCAGTTGCATAGGGTGAAGGGTTGAGTGAGTGGGGAGCAAAGCCGCCTGAGTGGTTTGCTTCATTAGGAAACAAAATATAAGCTTTCCGGGCCATTAGGACTGACTTTAGATGCAAAAGCACATAAGACGACGACTCACCTCATCAACGATGCATTGCAGTAACTGGAGAGGCTGGAAGAAGAGAGACACAGTGCAATGAAAAAACATGTTAGTGCACATGGAATTTCTTGGCAATAGAGAAAATCAATAGTGTGATAAAAAAAGTATCTACTTAGATTAATCAAACGCAGCGAGCTCAGACAAAGCCATCCTTCAGCTCCTGAATGTTTTTATTATTCCATAATGGCACCTAATGTAATACCAGCAGTTTAAGCATGATCTAATATTTCATTGCAAAAATGCAATTTGAGTGAATTTTCAAGTGAGAGAGCCAGCCAACAGTAACAGACTATAGTGTGAGGGACCCCTATTTTCTTTTCTCCTATTCTAATGCAATAAAACCTACCATTAAAGATCCTTGGTTTTTCTGAATCTGTAAGGCAAGACATAGAAGAAGAGAAGAGGCAATATGTAATTAGCATGTCATAATCAAGACGATGCACTTGGACACATTATGATCACTAGGAGAAAATTATTGCTTTCCTGGTGGCAATTTGCGTTAACACCATTTACATAATGAAAACACACAAATGTTAATGGCTTTGCTCTCATTTGTGGAGAATGGGGGTAAAAGATCCACTAATGCTCATTTTCAGAGTAGCACTTTATTCCTGCCCTCCAGGTTATCTCGATGTGCTGGGATGTAGAAGAACTGTTACAAACAGTAGGATAAAGCCTTGTAATCAGCATACTCTGTGTCTATTTCAAAGGTGTAACACTGACAATAAACAGGCTGGGACATAGTAAGCTACCTAAATCCATAATGACAATAGAGTCAGAACTATCTCATTTTTGGAGTGAATTTTCAAAGACGTGGAAAAAATAATCCCCAAAAAGTAGTATTTATCATTTAAATCAAGGGAAACAAAATATAGAGAAAAAATATTTATTTTACTTACTGGACGCACAGTTTAGTGCAATCATAATCAGAGGGACTGACGGGGTAAGAAGTATAAGGTAAAGTAGAACAGGAACTATCCAGACACTGCCTTTGAGATTAAAATGCATGACACCGCAGTGATACTGTAGTAATGAAAGCTTTTAGTTCTCCTATTCAAAACCCTTGTGGTCACCTTCATCAGGACAAACTAGACCACATATATTCAGTTTTAATTTCCAGAATCACAAATTTGTAACTTTAACATCATACAGATTGAATGATAGAAGACCCAAGACCAAGGCTCAGCTAAATGTTTAATAGTGTTTGGTAAATAAATTGCTCATTTCTTCAGGTTCTTCAGATAGTTTTGACAGTGCATTAGAGCACATATTGATTCACTCAATTAAATACAGGTTTTCACACTCTGTAAATACCAAGAGACTCCTAAACTGCCTCTATATCCAGTTTTGCCTGATTCAGACACATTAAAGGCAACTATGGAAAAGTAATTTGTTCAGAAATAATTACTAGGACCAAATTGCGTGCTGCTCCAGGGGTTGAAATTGGATAGTGGGAGACTAACTTATTCAAGCATAATTGAGCACTTATTCTTCTTGTACTAGGTAGCTTAACCACATATCAAAAAGTGAGGTTTAGCAATCCCTCCCTGTCTTTCCCCCTTAACATTGTCTCTAAACTCTAGGCTGATCATCTGATAGGCATATCTGCATATTTGTCCTGAGGGTAAACATTGTTTAATAAGATATTTATACTTAAACAAGACTTCCTATTGAGGGATTTCTTCACAATGAGCATCCCATACCTGATCTATGAGCAACGAACAATTGTTTGACAGTAGTGTTGGGTTTTCATTAGTGACAGGAGTTAGGAAGGGAACCACTTCCTTCACAGACTGTGGATGAGAGTATATATACCTTTGTGTTTGTGTGTGTGTGTGTGTGTGTGTAAATAAATGGACTTCTGTAGCTGTGGAGAACATCATCGACTTCTTGTACCTCTGAGCTTTGGAGGCCTGTTACGAACCACTCAAGTGCTTCTGTGACGATTTGTGAGCCACATCAAGCTTTTTTTTGGTTATTTGAAAATATCGCAGTGGGCTCAGCGTGAAAATAAGTAGTCACAAAATCAATTTTTAGATGTTAAATTATTTCTGTCCCTATTAAGAGCAACTCAATTAACGCTTCTAAAAGATCACTTGGCTTTTCTCCCTTCTTAAGGATTTCAAAGATATTTCTTCAAGGGTAAGAATATCACAAAACTCTCACAAGAGGCTCCCTGTTTGATCAAAACCATCAATTTCAACAAAGGTTGACAAGCATGTTTTGGTTATGGAAAGGGCTCTGTCACCATGGAGATATAACTAAAAGAAGAGGGAAATGGTGAGAGGTCATTTTCTCTGTTTTCTTTATTGTTAGGTCAACAACAAATAAGTGGCTCTATTAGCCTGAGATGTGCTACACTGAAATTATAAGCGATTAAAAATCATCTATTCTCAGCTCTTCTCTGATCTCCTTTCATCCTCACCCAAAAGCTTCAATACTGCTCCCTGCATGGTAAATTCAGACTTACATCACGTTTGCTTAGCGATAGAGAAAACGCTATCAAGTCAAAGATTTGTGCAGACGCTGTGCATTGTTCAAAAATGCTTGGATGCCAATAATTAGCATGATAATAAATAGTGAGAGATGTAGTGTAGATTTACATTCTCAAGATTGAGAAGGGAGGGTCAATATTTTCTTCACATCATTTGTAAAGTAATCTAAAGCTAAAAGGGAAGCCTAATATATCGAAATGAAATTGTAACCAGTTTCTTAAAGGAGGACTTGTGATGGAGATCAAGGAAAGTGAGAAAACAGACTTTGGAGTTGACTTTTGTCATTGAAAATTTACAGCAAATATTGTTTACAACACACATACAGTATACAAGTACCACAGTACCATTTTCTTTCCATTTCATTTGACAGGAAAAAACAAAGTAACAAAGGGAGGGCATCTAAGCAGTTTGATGGATGCAGTGGTGTGTAATGGAAGCTCCTGAAACATACACACTAAAAAACTGACATGGTATTTCATCCAGAAATCTATTCAAATTTGAGAAAATATGACAAAATGAAGAGAAACAAAAACAACCATAGAGCAAACAAAAAGACAACAAATCAATCAGAAGTAATAGTGCTGGCGGCTGTATACACATCACATCAGGTCTGGTGTCTTCAAAGACTTTCAGAGCGAGCCGTGCAAAAAACTCCATTAACTCCTGACAAAGAATGCAAATGAATCCCGACATGTGGCGAAGTGGAATTAAAGAGACCATCTCTAATCATGACAAACACGAGGTGATGACTCCGCTCCGCGTGCATACATACACACAAAAGAATGAATGCAAGATAATGCATCAACTAAACAAAATCCACAAATGAAAGCAACTGACAAGCACCCACGCTTTCCCAGAATGTAAAGGGTGTAAACGCTGCTAAAATTGGCTTCTAAACCATGAACGCCTCAAAGTCTAAATCAACTTTAACAACTCATCCTGTGTCTTACACTAGTCTACAGTGGACACAGATACCACTGATTTTCTCCCAATCTTTCATCTCCTCCAACTTCAGTCCTCAGTCTGTACTAAAATGTTCTCTGTGAAGTGTAGCAGGGGGTTTTGCACAGACAGCTGTGCCAGTGTCTGTAAAAATGACAGCTAAGGCCCGAGGACTTTGGCTGGCTGCGCCTGACGAGCTGGATCTGAGCGCTCTCGCCACACCGCTCTGCTACAGCCTGCAGGTGAACTGTCTGCAGTACCATATGGAGCTAGGGGAAAATTAACACTAAGATGAGGAAAACTGCGAGATAGAGCCCAAACTATATCTATAAACTGAATAATATTAATATTTTGTCCACTTTGTTTATATCGAGGGTAGACTAAACTACCACTAATCTGCAAAAATACACTGACAATTAACAAGATAATGATGGCATTAAATGAAGGAATAAACAGCTAATAATCTAATATCAGGCATGCCCTGGGCTGTAGTGATACACACACTTATATATGTACATGGATAACCACAGTGTGACATTTACATTCCTAACAATTTTAAGACTTTTATAAACACACACTGGATTTCTATTTGCATTTCATCCGCAGTTAAGAATCAAGAATCAATGATCCACAACAGGAAACACTAAAGAGCTACATCAGTTTCTCTCAGCACACTATATATATATAACATTAACATGATAACATCTTCGAAAGGTGGTTTTGCACAACTGACAGGTAATGCAATAAAATCCAAAACAGCTACGACCTGAAAGTACAAATTACATTGCATAAGACCGAAGATTATAAAGACCCACATCTCACAGCACCACCTTTGACCAGCGGTCAGTAAATGGGTTCCAACTTCCTCAGAAAGGATAATTAGCGTACTGGAAGAAAGCAGTCACTTAGGCAATCCCTGGGCAGATAGTGCATCACACTTTGCTTTTTTAATCAACCACAACTATGTTTCATCTGACTTTCCTGATGCAGGACACAGTCAGGACCTCAAGTTTCTTAGTAAAAAAAAAAAAAAAAAAAAAAAGTGAGAAGTTGCACCTAGTAGTCGACATGAGGAAATGGTATTTAAAACAACAAAGATTCTGTTGTAAATTAAGGTTTCCAAAGCATTTTTTTTTTTACATGTGCACAATGTAGTTTAAAGAACAAACTCTTAATTTGGATAAAATCTGTCCCAATACATTTCATGAGGGGCCAGCAGGTAACCTGAGGTAACCAGATTCAGATTGCTCAACTAGGGATTAGTAGGATAAACCCATCTTAAAGGGCTAATTAAGACTTGATGAGATTGGGAAGTCACTTCTGTGGTCAGCAATTACATTTGGATTTTAACCTAATGTAATGAGGGAGAAAAAAAACCCCCACTTATTGTAGTAGATACATGTAAAGTTATATTTCACTACTGAACAACAAATCTAGAAAATATAGTTGACAGAAAATTATTTTTCCAGGTCAGCACACGACATAATTAGTGTTTTTTGTAACTGTCAGAAAGAACTATATGAATGCCTTAATTTATTAAAATTATTTGATGAAATTCAAAGTTTGGAATAATCAGAAAACCTCATTATATGAATAGTTTATATTTGATACATATTTAAAATATTAAAACCAACGTTATCTTATTTAAAAATTAAAAAGTGATATAATACAAATATCAATGAGAAAATCAGCTATATCAATACTATTTGCAGCAAAAATACTGTATTGGTGGCATTTAAGGTAGCAACAGGAAATAATCAGAGCAAAAATCTGCTTAAACAAATCATCTCCTTTCAAAGTATTAAAATAGAAATAGATAAGAAATGAAAACAAGCCTTATATACAAATTACATATAAATACAGCATTGAAAATAACTCACCTGTGGATAGGGGAACATGCCTAGCGCCAACTGTGTAAAAAAGAAAATAATGAGTGCTACAGGACATTCTTGAAACATTTGAAAAGGATGAGTCAGTACTGAGCTTATATGGTAAATGGTAAATGGACTGTACTTGTATAGCGCCTTTCTAGTCTTCCGACCACTCAAAGCGCTTTTTACACTACGAGTCAATTCACCCATTCACACACATTCATACGCTGAATGTGTACAGGGGCTACCATGCAAGGTCCCAACCTGCCCATCAGAGGAAATCTAACCATTCACACACACTCACACACTTGATGGTGGCAAGCTACCACGCATGGTGCTGGCACAGCCATCGGGAGCAATTTGGGGACACTTCAACATGTGGACTGGAATCCATGGGAATCGAACCGCCGACATATTTTAACATCACAAGAAACTATGACCCTTAGTCAGAGACCTGAGAGTTCAATCAAAACATCTCAGACAAAGTTAAGAAACATTATAAACTTCACAAAGGTAGAAATTCTTATATGGCAGCTGGATTGGATTGCATTAGACTAGACAGGTGTTGATGATATTTTGTCCACCCCCTGTATATACTGTATGTACACATGCATTAATCTGTACATGCCTCTCCATTGCCAGTGTCTTAATGCCATGAAACAAATGTGTAGACACAGAAAGAAAATGATGCTAAAGTCGCTGAAGTGTGCAGAACTTGAGACTTTCAGTCTTTGAGGTAAGCTTAGTGCCCACCTGCTGGTAACACTTCCTCATCAAACAACATCAGCTATTAGTTAATAACCCCCCCACGATTATCACCCGCTGAGAACAAAATAGAGGGATAAAGAGGAGGAGGACAGGATTGTGGGACAGTTGTATGTAATGTGTGTATGTTTGTTATTTTGGCTGGGGGGTTGGGTGACAGCTCTCCTTGACATTTGGTAATTCACTTGGGGTGGGCATTTTTCATCTTGGTCAAGGGCAGCTTATTGGCAACATTACGTTATTAAAACGTCAAAACGCTCACAGTCTTTCCTTGAACATAAATAGACCAACGAGTAGGCTAAAGATCAATCCAAATTAAGTGGGACTGCAAGCCATTTAATTTAGCTTAATGCAGACCTCCACGGATAGAAATAAAGAGAACAGGGCCATGGGGTCCACTGCAATAAAACTCCATCTTTATCACACAGAGATCATGTCAATAATTTTGACATGGCTCTTTTCCTGTGAACTCATCTATTATTGTTATAATTGTAATGACATTAAACATTATTGACAAACAAAGCTGAGGCAGAAGCCCAAATCATTTGTTATGCTGCGGAGGGAGAGCTGTGGACAGAAACAGATGGAGAATCAATAGTGTCAGTGGGAGGACAAGAGACAGGGGAAGTGTAATACTGAAATTAAAATGTTATTTGAAAACGCAGGGTGTCAGTCAAACACTCGATCAAGACTCTGGGGAGAGATGAACACTGATGCATACCCATATGGACACACAAACACACATGCATCTCATGCAGCTCAGTCAATGAGCAACAGCCAGTCTAAAGACATAAAATAATCTGTAAGATTTAAATTATGAGATATTAAATAATGTAAATTGACCACTCTTGCAAAAATGTTATGCTTCCTTCATCAGTTTTTTTTTACATTGTCATATGCTGTATATATGCTATCATACCTCCATGAAAGAGATTCCCACGCTCCAGACATCTGCATGGATACCATACTGTTCCCCTGATATCCTTTCCGGCTGTGGAGCAAAAACATCAAAAACCATAAGGACAAAGCTACAAGGTCTGAGCCAAATTGTATCTTCGCTAGAAAAACTTTTGTGACACGAGACTTTGGGGTCACTCACCGCCATGTATGCGTTAGTTCCCACATATGTTTTGGCAATAGAATTCACCAACTGCAATTAAAAGTTATTAACAGTGGATTAGCAACTTATCATGCTGCATATCGATATAAATGTAGACTATTCAACTGACAGTAATAAATAATGCCATAACCTTTAAAAGTCATTACCCCATTGTCCTATATTAGGGATTAAAAAATAGAAGCTGGACCTAACTTACATTACCTAAATTTATTGACATATCAGGCTGATATTTTGGGCTGTTCTCAAACCTCGCAAAAGGGAACAGGAGTGAGACAAGGATACATTAGTGAGTCTGTGTGTGGATACAATGGCACATGCCATCAATGACAGGACTGTGATAATGAGTGTCTATTCCCTTATGGCTGTTTTTTTTTTTTTTTTTTTGGAGCATGCCCTACAGATAGTGCAAGAGGGGGAGAGAGATTATATGTGTGAAAGACAGATAAACTGAAAAATAGAGCTAAAAAGACAAAGGACAAGTCAATGCTGCTAGTGTTACACATACAGGGTGTAAAATTCACCTTGGAACTTCTAAGGAAGTGGAGGTTAATTTACCATAAAAGGAATGGTGTGTGTGTGTGTGTGTGTGTGTTGAAGAGGGAGACAGATCCTCAGGGTTGATGTTTTGGGGAACGTTGAAGGTCTGTCCCTGATGATTACATTACAAAACACACACAAACACTGCCACACTCGCCCAAGACACACAGAAACACACACACACAGAAACACACACACACAGAAACACACACACACAGAAACACACACAGAAACACACACAGAAACACACACAGAAACACACACAGAAACACACACACACACACACACACACACACACACACACACACACACACACACACACACACACACACACAGACGAGGCTATTGTCTGCCACCCACGCTCTCCCCACATCTTGTGAATACATATCAATGAGGCTTTGCTGATGTGTGTGTGTGGGTCATAATTATAACAAGAGATTTCTTTTGGAGGCTGCAGAACAATGGAGGTGGGGGGGAGTTAATGTGAGAGGAAGACCCTTGGGATAGCGCTGATGTTTTGAGTTGAAAATGAATCCAGTGATTGACAGGTTGACCATATGCACACAGATCTTTGCGCACACATACACACACACACACACACACACACACACACAGATTGAACAGGACTATGGTGATACAGCTATAGACAATTGTTTTTCTTTTTCTCTCTTCCATCTTCCATCCTTCCTCTCTCTCACTCTCTCCAATGCTCACACAAACAAATCAGTGTACCTGTGTGCTGACACCAAAGTCACAGAGCTTGACTTGTCCTCGGGTGTTCACCAGCATATTGGAAGGCTTGACATCTGCGGAGACAAACTGCTTGATAGAACTGCAACATCAGCACTCTGCAGCCTGTCTTTATCAACTCTGCTCTTTCCTTTTTTAATAACACACAACCCGCACACTACCTTACTCACCTCTGTGAAGTATCTTCAGGCTCCACAGATATGTCAGGCCTTTGACTACCTAGAGACACAGACGGCAGAAAAAATATATTCATTTCAAAATCATTCAACTTCTAACCAGCACATTTGGCTGATTAATTAATTCACTTTTATGATTAACTCCACTCCACATGCTTTATAGGACAGTACAATTATACTTGCGAATATCAACAGCCCTGACCTTAATATATAATTTAGTCTGTGATTTGAATGCTCAATCCTGAAGCAGCTACTTTGACTGTGACATTGCAGACAGAGTTTTACCAAGCTGATATCTCCGTGTCCATATGGACAATTTTCTTAGTTACCTTTTTATTCATTCTGCAAGGCCCTTTACATCAATGTGACATACATATTTAGGGATGTTGGACAAAGTCTTATCAATTTCTGAGGATAAAAATAAACATCAGCCAATAAGCACTGTACTGTGAAAAATGGACAATGATCCTGTTTGCACCTTGCACACTTGGATGTCAAAGCACAGGTCGCTGAGGTGGTCGTGGACAAGATTCACCCTGAAGTGCTGAAATTTTTGTATATTGCTGGACTGTCACAGTTGACACGTCTCTAATGCTGCACTGATGTTGCCCTTGGATTTTCCATCAGCACGCGTGCTAAAACTGACATGGAATCTTATAGTGAAATGCTCGATGCTGGAGAGAAGACTCTGGTCAATTGTTAAACCTGAGATTTAGGAGGAAACGTGTTTTTTTTACAGTCTGACAGAAAATTGAGATTTCAAAAGAATTTGGTACTCTGGTCTGCATGTATTTTTTTGATCTTGAAAAATGCTGAAGATTGTTGCTTAATGTTTGCGTGATTTTCTGTCAGAGGTGCTGTTAGAGTGTTAGAGAGGGATCAGCCACATTCATTTTGACCATGTTTATTCCCTCCTGAATTCCTCTACCTCCAGAATTCGAAGAATTCAGGTATCTTTGAGTCTTAATAATGGGGCAAAGGATCCTAAAATTGACTGCAGTTTAGGTTTGTCAGCTGCAGCTGCAGACTTTGTATAGGAGTGAGATGGCAAAGAGAGAGCTGAGCTCTAAATTAAAGCTTTCAATTTACAGGTCAATCTTCATTTCAATCCTCAGCTATGGTAATAAGCTTTTGGTAGTGACTGGAAGAATGGTAAATGGTAAATGGAATGCACTTTTATAGTGCCTTTCTACCTTAACAGACAAAGCGCTTTACAATTTTTGCCTCTTATTCACTCATTCACATACACACTCACACACCAATGGTGGCTGAGCTGCCATGCAAGGCACTGGCCTGACCATTAGGAGCAACTTGGGGTTCAGTGCCTTGCTCAAGTGTCTTGCTCAAGGACACTTTTAAACATGGACAGGGAGAGCCGGGGATCAAACCGCCAACCATGTGGTTAGTGGATGACCCGCTCTTCCTCCTGAGCCACATCCACATTACAGAGACAAGCAACTGAGAAGATGTTTCTCCACAGGATGGTTAGTCTCTCTCTAGAGGATCGAATGAGGAGCAATTAGGGAGGACCTCAGTATTGAGATGTTGCTCCTACATATTGAAAAGTCCACTGAGGATGTTTGGGCAACTGGTAAGAGAGGAAAGGCACGTGTTTATCGCCTGTGTGCAGCCCTCACAGGGGGCCATACTCCTGTTAGTTGAACTCATGGCTCCGTCCGTTTGGCTAGATTCTTCCAGTGCACCCAGAGACTTTGTAAAATTAGCTAAAGTGATAACATTAACTATGCCAGTTGTCATGGGGGGGGGGGGATATGGGATATTGTTTAAGTATGAGGATAACAGCACCCATTTTCACACAGTCTCTCCTGGAAGTGATTATTGATGCACTCGGTTGTAAGTAAGTAAGTAAAGATGTATTTATATAGTACTTTTCAAAACAAAAAACTCGGGGGAAGGGGGTTTCTGAAGCTATTTGACTATCCGACAACCAGTTCTGATGGAGTATACTGGCAGCGTAATCCACAACAACTTCAGAGACAAATTAAGAAAGCAAAAAAGCTCTGGAGTCCTGCTGCCTCAAAAGGTTGTGAAACTGGCATGTGCAGCTTCACTCACACCCTCTTGGGTGCTTTTCCTTCTGTGATAATTAACAACTGTGACAGTGGCAAGAAGGGAAAGCTGTGAATTAGAATTAACACTGACTAAATAGCTGTCATTATTTGATTACGGACAAAGTTAAAGTGGGAGAGACAGAATAGAGGAAAGGAGACAGGAGAAGGGTAATGAGTGTGGAAAGGAGACATGCATTTATCAACATCAAGGCCATTTCTATAAAAATGCTAGTTTTAACTGAGTAGAAAAGGAGAGAGGGGAGAATATGGGGAAAACAGGCACTGACTTTATCCACCACTTCACCAAATAGAGGCTAATTGAAATATTCACACCTGTGGTTTTCTTTTCTATCCCATCAATAAAATGACTCAATTTTTTCCTCAGACCGGTTCTGTATTCGACAAACGAATAAGAGGTCACGCTAAAAGATGTGACTGCCTGGCACATATGGATGATTACATCGTCCATTACATCATGAGGTATGTAGCTGAGGGGTACTTCAGTGGATAACACACTTAAATAATTGTTTCTAAACACTCAAACACATATTGATTAAAATGCTTTTCACTCAGTAATCACAAACTACTAATTGGTAGATCTTGTGTATTTCATTAAAACTTACTGCGACTGCAATCCTACCCAGCACGTGCTCTGGAATCCTTTTGTACACGTCAAGAGAACCACCTGCATGAGACAAAGTGTTCTTTCATTCAGACGGTCACATAGCAAACGACTCTACACATTATGAACACATTTCTTTTTTAGAGCATTTTTAGCACAACACAGACAAACTCATGTTGGCCACAAAGATTGAGACACTTCACACTTATCCAAACAACTGACAAAAATATGTTGCAATGTTGCTTGCAATTTAATCTGGATATTAGCTTTATATTAGGTCAACCAGTATTTCCTATGATACTTTGTAGCACAAACTGGCACCTTTGCCAAGAAAGAAATGTTGATCCTCTTACATTGGAAGATTCATGTTCCTTCGTCCCGCCACTGCGCGTGTGAAACACGGTTCTGTTTACAGATCTTCAGGAGTTTGTTGTGCTACATATCAAAACCTCTTGACTTTGTACTGATTTATACGAGTATAAAGTCAAGAGGTTGTGATATGTAGCACAAGAAACTCCTGTAAACAGAACCGCGTTTCCACACATGCGCAGTGGCGGGTTACAATCTTACTGCTATTTTTACTCTTTGGAGCCGTTTCTAAACAAGTTACGGTCACCAAACTCTTCATGGACAAAGGAACATGTCACCCAGTGCAACGGTATGGCTCATTGACATGTTTTTAATAGTTTCTGGACAACAATGGAGCTCTACGGCACAGAAGGATTTTATAAATCAGATTTGGATACATGCACAATGAGTTTATTGTTGGTTTGGCTCTGCACATTAGATTTCTTGAAAATTAGAAAAATATAGAAAATCGCCAGCCAAATCCTTTAACACATCAAAACTGTTCACAGACACAGTCAAATATGACCAAAATAGAGAAGAAAAGAATCTTTTCAAAATGTTCCAGATTAGTGTGGACATTCTCAGACATTCTCAGAAGCGGACCACTGCTCTTAATTCCAGGTATGTTTCAAGATATACTTGAAAATTAAAGTGAGTCTACACAATTATATTCAATATATTCCACTTTCTGCCACTTATTGTATTTGTTTAATATGTCTGTATTAACAATAAAACAAAATTCAAGATGACAAATGTATTGATGTTTCCTTATCCTGTCCAATTTTCAGAACATAGTAATTTCTTGTTTCCAAATAATCAAGTAAAACTGGAAATTTCTGATCAGGGAAAAGTTCCATAAAGTAAAGAGTGCTCAGAGGTTAGACAGACTTTGCTGACAAGTTAGAAAATGTGTGAAACAGGGGAATCACTGCATTAACACGCACTTGGACAAACACACACACACTTAAAACATAGACAGTCCCCCATCTCACACCAATCTACACACACACACATACAAACACACCTACAAATGCACTTAAGTCCAGATTTATCACGCCCTTGTAGCTTTTAGCACACAGGCATGCTAAGCAGCTCACAGTTATAAGACATTCTTTTGATCTGCAGAAGTGAAAATGGATACACGGCAGAGAGACAGAGGACACTTCCCCTAAGTCACCTCTACACAGCTGTGGCTACCAAAGAAAAAATATAAGATCCACCGACATAAGCTGCAGAGAAACTCACCGTCCATAAATTCTGTGCATATGGATATCCTGTTCTCTACAAAAAAGGCACTGAAGAAAGTGATGATGTAGGGAGAGTCACACTGCAATCAAGAGAAGAGACAATTTCATTATTAAAGAGCATATCAAAATATTTATGCTGAGTTGATAGTAAATAGTAAAAGTGCTAGCTGAGCATAATACTTCCATTAAACACAACGATATACTCACTGTGCTTTGTTCATGTTCCCTTTCTTTCAAGTCAACCACAACTGCTTTTTTCATATTCAACAATGTTTATGACCAAAAATGCATCAATACCCAGTTTAACCCCTTAAACTCCCCAAAGATGCCGGTGACCTCGGCCAACATTACTGTCTTTCAGAGGCTGTAATTGGCTAAGGCACCCATTGGCACCAACCATGTCATGATAGCTTGTTGGGAAGGGGGCTAAATAGCGCTCCAAATTTAGGCTAAATTCTGTTGAGGGAAAAACTGGCATGGCCATTTTCAAAGGGGTCTCCTTGACCTCTCACCTCAAGATATCTGAATGAAAATGGGTTCTATGGGTACCCACAAGTCTCCCCTTTACAGACATGCCGGCTTTATGCTAATCCTGTGCAGTTTTGGGCAAAAACCATGCAGTTTTTTTGCATGCAGTATAAATGGGTTATTTTCACCTATTCTAAAAATGGTGTATTTGAGTATTTCTGCATACTGGGGTCCCTAAACAGTCTTGGAATTGCATAAATTTGGTATGACTGGAAAGCTGAGACTCTTGTGGATTCAATGAGCCCAAATGTATTCATATGTGATGATGTTAGTCCCCATAGTAGCCATTTCATTGTAGTAAGAACATTTTTTGAAACTTGACCTAACTGTATAAAATTACCTATTAGAACCTCTAGGCTAATCACAGCCTCATGAAACTGTACAACCACAAACTATAGACCCAGGGCATTCAGAAGATGTATTGGCTTTCCTAGGTATATTGACAATAAGGGGTTTCTGAGCAATTTCCAGAACAGAAGTGCTCGCAATCTAATCGCTGTAAAATGCAATTTTTACAGAAATCTCCAAATGTCAAAAGGTTTTTGATACCAAATCACAGCATGAATTTTTCTATTGTGCTCCTCAAGGTCTTGGTGTCTTAATGTGGTATTTTGGAGGGATTTTTGACCATTTTTATCAATTCTCAGTGGAAGAGGTTAAGTGAGTTTCCACGGTCAGATGGTTTGGATGGGTACATTTTCTAGTCTTAACAGTAATCTCTTCTTTTGTGCATGGAAAAAAACTCACATGCCTGTTCCATGTGTCACTGATCCCTGGCTTATATTGTAAGACCAGAGGTGATAAATTGGCACTGCATTACTTAGACTCATTGTTAATTAACACAGCACATGTGATCGGACACTCAGTGAAGAAAAGAAAAAAAAAAGGTAAATAGGAACAAGAAATGAGTCAAAACTGACCTTGTAGAGAATTTCTAACTCAGACATGATCTGCTTCTGTAGTTCTACCGTGATGTCTAGGGGAAT
Organism: Scomberomorus guttatus; assembly: GCA_038419695.1. Classification (NCBI taxonomy): domain Eukaryota; kingdom Metazoa; phylum Chordata; class Actinopteri; order Scombriformes; family Scombridae; genus Scomberomorus; species Scomberomorus guttatus. The sequence continues at coordinate 29,733,662 of CM076445.1, read as the reverse complement.
GACCTGTAATGAGACACAGGAATAAAAGATACAACCAATAACAATGACAACTCAAACAGGTCCTGTCATGGACATCTAACAAAAAGAATAAACCAGACATCAATCTTCACCTTTGTAATGATACACATTTAGATATTTGTACTAATCAGCAACACTATGAGGGAGTCAAAACTATCATCAACATGGTGTAAAGGTTTATTCAGTGGCGTAAATAGGTCTTTCATTTCATCAAAGCCACAATGCAGAGAGTGAACTAGTCAGATCAAGCTCTAGTCTTTGGCTGGAATGTAATCCTGCTGTCTCTTAAAACTCCATGGTTGCCTGTCCCTGGATTATAATTAAGATTCAAATGTGTTTTAGATGTTCATGAGGGCTTTGAAATTCTCTCCTATTGCCTCTATTGTCAAAGTTATTGTAATCTTTGGCCAATTTGTCAGATAATCACTTCAACTTTGTTCAAAAGTCTGTTACTGCGTCTAAAGCAAAGTTACAATTCAAACGTTCTGCTGATATTGCAGTGGTGTCTGTAATATAAATCAATTTTTAAACTTAAAATAAACTGAAACCTTTCATTTGCCAAATGGTGTAACCCTCATTATGCCAACTACATAGTCAAAGGCACCATGGACATCAGTCATGTTGGAAGAAAGGAAGAAAATGGTATCAACTTCAAGAAAAAGATGAAAAGATGTCACAAAGCAGGTCTCACCTTCACAGCTAAAACCCGCTTGCCAAGAAGATGGTATGCTCTAGGAGGACAAAAAAAAAAGAAGACAACATGAAACAAAACTATATAAAGATGTTTTTTAAAATGGTCACCTGAGTGCCTGTGTTTTGATTTTCAAGTTTATTTTTAGTTTGCTTCCATGTGAGAAGCTCTGATCACAACGTGTATTTTCACTAGTAGAATACAACAAAAATGTTAATGGGGAGATACATTATAACCACACAACAACTGGCATGTATAAACAGTTAAAAAGTTCAGGTGATGGGAAATGAAAGGATATAAATGACAAAGCAATACAATAAAAAATTCCCCGTCTGTGATTTTCAGTGCAATAGCGGAGTCTATATAAGATGAAAAAATGCCTCTCCCATTTCTCTTAAAAGGTCAGAGGTCACCACCCAAAACCAGATCCAGTCAGCCCTATTGCTACTTGTTCCAGACAGAGTTTTGAGTTGCAAGTATAGCAGCAGCCACAGACCAGACCGTCCCCGTAATGATTTAATTATCAAACTCCTTAATGCCAAACGTCGGCTTTAGTTACAGCCCTTGAAGGTTAGTTTACGGCACCAGTGACAATAGCTCAGGACCTCTCAACATACAATCCTCAAGGACGAATTCTGTCCAACAGCTGTCAGGTGATGAGGCTGAGGTGGGGGTAGTGTACGTCACACAGTTTGCTTGCAAGCCAGCTTAGTACATGTGATACCTGGCTACTCACTTGTCAGCGAGTCTTCCAGAGAAAATGTATATGGTGCAAGGTGTGATTAATGTGTCTTAGATTGGAGTATCACATTGCTCTTCGGCCAGACACCTCTAAACTGGCCCAGGCCTTTAATTAATGACACCTATTAGTGCCATGTCAGGTATTTACCCACAGTCAGAACAAACACTGGTTCCTGACTGTATCTACGCCATGCTGTACACCAGCACACTACTTTAATTTGGTTCAAGCCACATGACAAGCCATGTCAGCTGGCAGGTAGCTACAACCAAAAGTTGACACATAGATAGATAAACAAAAAACAAATATGGAATGGCCAATGATACAGAATAATTTTTTTGATGAAAGTTTATGAGAATGAACCGTAAGCTTTCTTCTGACTTTTGTCTGTTTTTGCCCCAAGAGTGTTTTTGATCTTAAGTGTCATGTTTTCTGGAAAAGAGCTCTTTGCACTAAGGCTGATGGCCTTGTTTCCATTTTGATGCATCAGTCTTCCTTGAAGCTACAATCAATATCAGTTAAGCATGACTGCTGCCTCTTAATTAAAATGAAGATGTTAATTGAGGCAAGATCACAGGGGTAGACATGTTAAATACTGACTGGGCAGGTTGTGTGTGTAAGGCATCCTGAAAAGAGATTAAACCAAGTCTTCACCATGCTAAACAACTTGTAGTTCTCAATAACAAGTCTAGACATCCTGAATAACATACTCAGCCTGTGGCTGAATGCACCTAACTATTACTTTAATACATGAGGAGAGCAGCTCTGTGCATATGCACACTGAGTGCACAGGTACTGTCAGTGTGAGTACACTTTCTTTTACAGGCTCACATCTGTTTAATAAGAGAAGTAAGAATAATAACTTCTTTGGCATATTGGTTCATTTGGTTCAGGTCCAAAGACGTTTTGAAAAATGCGTGTTTCACAAAGTGGTTTCTTAAATATGATTCACAACATATATAGAATAAGTTTATGATTAATAGTTGTATCTAAACATTGCCCAGTAATAATTAAATGATGAACACACTGTATGTCTACGTTATGTATCTCAAATAGAAATCACAGAGTTTAAAATAGTTGTTATAAGGGCATTCTTTAGGGATAGAAATATGGTGTGACTACTGTTTGGTTAAAGCTTTATTCCCAGACTGTCCTTGACCACCTCAGGGCCGAGCATCCCTGTATGAGTTACAGTGACAGGCTTGTGACAGCGGCAGAGATGAGGACAAGGTTACATAGCCACCCCCCGCCACTTCTCCCTGATCTGACCCCAGTAAACGTGCCCCATTGCCTGGATCTTATTTACACTCCAGCTCACTCTGTAATAAAAGCTCCATCATGCAGTATTCATAGGGCCTCTCTCTATGTCTCTGAAGTTGGGGCTGTAGATTAGAGATACTGGCCTCCTGGATCAGGGCTACCGTGGTGCTTTTTACACTGCCACGTGGATGACGGGCCACCTTTCTCTCTCCCTGACTCTATCACCTGATACGGCTATACTGGCTATCTTGATTGACACAGACAGACAGAAAGCTAAACACAGAGACAGACACGCACATACAGTATAAAAAAAAACCTTTATGGGACTACAGGAGAGTCGAGGGTTGGAAACCACCTCTTGACTTTGCTGGAAAACCAGTTGAACATGTTAAATGGTTTAAATTTCTTGGCACTATAATGTCTGCAAACCTTTAATGGGAAAGCCAATGTTCATAAAATTGTAAAGATGGCTCTTCAGAGATTATATGTTTTGTGGAAGATCAGGAAACTTGGCATTTCAAGGAAAGCTATGGTCCAATTTTACACATCTGTTTTAGAAAGTGTGCTAACTTTCACAGTTTGGTTTGGTAGTCAGACTACTGCAGAAACAAATGCATGTTAGGACGAGTGTCTTTGCAGCATTATTTTTACTGTCATTAACAAAAATATTTAAGTTAAATTTTTATTCTTAGAGGGTGTCTTGTGACATTCACTCATTGCCACATACAGGAAAAGTTAGTAACATCATCGACAGTTTGTTGATGTCACCATCAACAGGCAACAGAGGTAAGAGCTGCTGCAATATTACCTCTTGTAATATTGAAAGGTAATTAGTGTTACTGCTACATTTAATTTAAACCACTTTGTTCCAGACTGAAATAATTCAACAACTTTTGATGGACTGCCATTCCAGTTCCACAGAGGATCAGTCCTACTGACTTTGGTGATCCCCTGACTTTTTCAGTAGCACAACCGGAAGATTGAAATTTTTGGCTTTAGTAAATATCTCAACAATTATTGTATTGATTGCCATTGTGTACAGAAGATGAATCGATGAATAGTTACTTTGGTGATTCAAAGGGCTTTCCTGTAGTAACATCATCAGGTCAGGGTGACTCTTAATTCTTGTTTGTGTGTTTGGGAGGTTTTACAATTTTATAATGGACTTGTTGGATCATTGAATGTGTCCAAAATCACTCCCTATCTACTATATAGTGCACTACATTTACCCTCCACCATTTTATTTGAGTGCCCGAGTGTGTAAATATATCCACTATATAGTGCCCTCAAAAATTCCACAATGGAACGAGAAAAGGAGTGTCCAAGGCATGCACATTACTTTCTGCTAACAATCCCACAATGCAATGCTCCATATTTTAAAGATGTGAAAACTACCGTCATACGACTCTACAGCTGATGGCACAAAATGACGACAATTAGTTAGTGTCTGAAATCTTGATTTGCTGCTCACTATTGAGTAAACTATTTAGTGTCTATTAAATAGGGAGTAGTGAATGCATGAATAAGGGAGTGATTTCGGACACAGCCAGTGAATAAATACTCCAGGAAGCTAAGCACCAAACAGCCAACACCATCCTCACAGCGTGAGTATGACAGTGTTTCGTTAGCCTAAATGAATCCACTCCAGTCATATTAATACTCACATTCCTCGAGATGCTGGCCGAGGAGGTGGAGTTGCAGCCATTTTTGACTCAAGCCTATTAAACAACCCTAGAACTAAACTTAATTATAACTTATTCGAAAGCCTTGTACTTAGTCTTTCACACCCAACGTAGAAAGATTTACAGCCAATTCTATTTGTTATAGTGCACCGCCCTCCCGGCCCGTACTCTGAGTGTTAATCTGAATTCTATCCGAGTTTTTAATCAAACTTAATCCTTAGTACAGACAAAGTAATCATAGTAGGTGACTTTAATATTCATGTGGACATCAATAATGATAGCCTTAGCACTGTGTTTATCTCATTATCAGACTCAATTGGCTTCTCTCAGTGTAAATAAAACCACTCACTGTCTTAACCACACCCTCGACCTTGTTCTGGCATATGGCATATGCCTTTTCTGCACTTTGGCCAGGCTACAAAGAGTCATAACTCTATTGATCTATGTATTCCTAAAGGTCTCAGCAGTAACGACTTCATGAGCTTCTTTAATGATACAATTCTAACTATTAGAGACGAAATTCATCACCTGCTGTCCTCAACAGGCACTGATTTATCCTCAAACACAGGAACGTTAGACAGAGCTATAAAACTTTATATATTTAGACTGTTTTTCTCCAATCAACCTTCCTGAACTAACTTCAACGATTTCTTCATCTAAAACATCGACCTGTCTCTTAGACCCCATCCCAACTAGGCTGCTTAAGAAAGTTTTTACCCTAAGTTAGAACTTTTGTACTAGATATGATCAATCTGTCTTTATTAGCAGGCTATATACTACAGTCCTTTAAAGTAGCTGTAATGAAACCTCTTCTTAAAAAGCCTATTCTTGATCCAGGTGTTTTAGCCAACTATAGACCTATGTCTAAACTTCCCTTCCTCTCCAAGAAGAAAATACAATTTTGGAAAGGCCATGCCCCTCACACTGTAAGTCCGATTGACTTGAAATTTCACGCGTAAGTCCAGCTCAATGTGCTCTACATAAAAGCCTCTTGGACCATAAAAGTCCGCCATGATGGATTTTTTTGCTAATTTGCATAAACTGAAAAACAGTAATGTGACATCTACTTTTTGGATTTTGATTTTATTAACACCAAATTTGTAATATAGCCTTGGGGGACTGAGACACACAATTCTACTATAAACAAGCAAGATCAAAAACATGGCTGCCATCAACCAAAATATCTTCGCAAGGGGTGAGGCTTAGCAGGAAATTGGCCGTAACTCAGTAACCATTTGTCCAATCGTCATAAATCTTGGCACATAACTTCAGTCCACGTTTGCGAATAGGTTTACCAAAGCATTTTGAGCCCGACCCATAGGGGGCGCCACAAATGCCACAAACGTGTAGCTGAAAACCCAGTGGACAGAATTTCACCAAAATTGGTGTGCATGCTCTAGGGGCAAGTATTAACCAAAATCTGAAGTGGCATACTCATCGGGGGGCGTGGTATGTCACATATTTTCTCATAACTCAAGATGCCTTTGAGCAATCCTGATTAAATTCACAGAAGACATCCTGCGCTATCTGATGAAGGGGGGACAAATGGCTGAACTTTGAGTGCGCAATTATTGAAATGCTGCAGGCTTTGTAATGATGAAACAAGTGTGTGATTGGTCTCACTCCTTTAAATAGAATTAAACTAGCTGAAATGACTTTGCTCAGCTTTGTCAAACCTGAAACCAGCTCGTTGCTGCTTGCAGCTTCAATTTTGGCCGATTGAGCTGCTTACTTCTGCTGAGCGCAAAAAGGTTTGAACCGATGAACTGCTGCTTGTGGCTATATTTATTATTTGCCCACTGCTACCACTATTATTATTAGTCATATTTCTATCATTATTATTGATGTTGCGGTGCTTCTCTGTGTCTCTCTCCTCTCCCCCTCCCTTTTTCCTCTCTCAACCCAACTGGTCAAGGCAGCACACAGATGCTCCTAACCTGCTCATTGAAACTGCAAAACACAGTCATTCTGATAAGACCCCTCTCTCTTTCTCGGTTTTTAACTGTTAGTCACCTCAAACCTTCAGGTTTCATTCGCAATTCAAAACTGCCTTTATCGCACCAACATGAAGAAACAATACGTACAAAGACAACATAACATACTGGCATGCACTGGCACAAAGACACCTCCTTGTCACCTTGCCTACTCCACCTCCCTTTCATATTATAAAAATGTCAGAGGTGCAAGCCTTATTTCTTTATGCAATTAAAAGTCTAAATATAAAAATCTATCTTGCTTACGGTTTGCTGTGTCACACGTTGGCTCAGTGCATAGCTTTGCTGTTTTACAAACACGAGGACACAGGTTCGATCCTACCTGCAGGCAACATCAGTCTGGGTAAATTTTCAATACTATTCAGCTTCCAGCAATGCAATCTAAATCAGCTTTCAGCAATCACACGCAATTTCTTCAGAAATTACATTTTCTAGTTGTCATTCTGAACAGGTATAAATAATAAATAATCTAGACGTGCTCACATGACACTTTGTGACTCCTTACAAACTAGTTTGTTTGAAGTGTAATGAAATCTTCATCTCTATCACCATGTCAGTGCGTAAATACATATTTTCCTCTGTTTGGATATCACAGTTTACAGATAAAATCAAATGTAAGCAGGTCACTCAAGATGCATTTGAGAGGCACTACGATGAAGGTGTGAACTAAATCCTGTTAACTGGTTCAAGACACAATTTTAAAGTATCTGAACACAAGATACTAGGTAACCACCAATTAGCCAAAGAGGTTTGGTCCTTCAACATGAAGTCTAATCAATGTGGTGACAAAACAAAATCAATGGAGAAAATGGGCTGAGACTAAAGGAAAAGCCATGCGTGCCTAAGTAGATGTCAACACAGCCACGTAAATGTGCTTGTTTTAATTGCACTGCTAGATCCATGAGTCACAAAAAATACCCTGTGTGTCCTTGTTATTGTAGCTATGCGAGTATCTATAGCCATAGAGTCAGTTAGATTGTTGGACAAGATGGACCTCTAAGAGAGTGTGTAATAAAAAACAAAGGCCGACATTGATGGATGGTCAGGTCAGCGTGAGGCTATGGAGAGCTGAGGTGTTGGTAACATCCAATTGAGTCTAAATGGCTCTGGGTCATAAACGGGCTAAGAGGTTAAAAGGTGGGGAGCCTTTGTAGTGCTTTTCACATGTGATAAGCCTAATATAAGCTGCACCAAAGGGTAGAGGCTGAAGAGAATTGAGTATTGCTTTCTAAGCAAGTAAGAAGACTGTCCAGGTCCACAGCATGTATGCATACTGTAAGATCATGGCTCATTTGCTGCATCACACAGCAAAATTTGTTTGTTAGATCTGTGCAATATAGCGAAAATACTAATTATCTAAAGCCTTAATTATATGGCATTACAAATGTTTTTTTTGTTTACATATATATATAACGGTAAATATTTGAATATTTGAGAAATTAAAATCAGCTGGAGCAGATTAACATTAATTACTAAAGACAAAATAAAGGAAAACACTAATCGGTGGCACCTGACATGCATCAGAACAGCCACACCTATTGCATTCTATGTAAGCCTGTACACCGACTGTGTCTGACAATAAATCCATCAAGATATGCCACTGTCCTATTTCCCAGTGTGACCACATGTAAACTCTTCAGAAAAGCAGAAAATTTGCTCCATGAATCAGCATATTCAGGCTGCTGCACCATGAGCACTTATTTTGTCCGTAAGATGTGTTCAGTGTGTGCTACAGACATCAAGAGATATAAGGCTATGTAGCGTGTAGCACAGCAGCACCTCAGCAGCAGCTTCAGTCTCGTATATTCATCTAACTGTTAGTGTTTCTTATTGTTTGACCCAGTTTAGTGATGTCACCACATTCAAAGATCCCAGCAATTTGGTGAGTACAAATTTATCATAACAAATAGAGGTGATGGCCAGAGCAATGAAAATAAAAGCTGTAATAAAGCGTAGTTTTCTTTAGGCAAGCACTGGCTGCCTTTTTGGTTTCTCCAGCTAATTTTTGAAAATGTGATTTCTGTAATGATATTGTGAATGAAAGCATGAGTAGCTGCATAAAGTCACAAAGTAATATACAAAATCGGCATGTACTGAAAGAATCATGGTCAATCATAGTTGATCATAGGCAACAGAGTAAAAACTTATATAGACAAAGAAAAATCTCTTCTCTTTCTAAGAAAATAACGTTACCATAGAGACGCAGCCTGAAGCCTAAAGAGGTGTACAGTTGCTCTGTTTTTTTTCAACGAACAACTTGTGTTATGTTATTTTATTCGAAGGACTTTACACAGCTGAAAACACTAAAGTAAGCATTCTAAGTCATTTAAATATGTTGGAGGCAGCTGTTTGTACAGAAGTAATACCCAAAGGTTGGGGTCAGCAGTGATTGAGACGGACAGCAGATTATAGTGATCCTTCCAACCAAGTGATCCTTCCATTTTCATCTCTTTATGCACCTGATTGGATAACCGCAGCTTCCTGTCCAGACCCTTTAAGAAAATCCCACCATGATAAAGCTCTGGACTGGATAATTGATTTGATGTAATTATCAATGTTTTTCAACTCAAAGTAGGTTAACTTCCTCCTTACACGGAACATACAAGTTTTAATAAATTAATTGGAACTGTTAGAGTGAAAAATCCAGCCAAATTGTGTACACCACTACATAGAGGTCAGCACGTAGTCATTCTCTCACTCTAACTAGCTGAATAATACTTGTCAATATAACATCAAAAGCGACACAAAGGAAAGAGCAGCATTAAATATTTGGAGCTCTTTCTGATTGTGACAAAATAATTAAAATGAAAGAAACAGGGAAGTAATTAATGAGACAGTTATTAATGAAATTTCTAGGAGCTGGTGTTAAGGCCACGGACACAATTAACTCCTATTTAGTTACAAATTCACAATTTTCTGTAGCTCTAATAACCAGCATAGTTTTATAAAGGCAAGAAGGCCTAGAACTGTGTAGCCTTTTCTGTGTGATATACAAAGGACCTCTAACAGATAAAAATATCCACTTATTTTTCATGGCTACACCTGAATATCACAGTTGTACTCTCTGTGGACGGAAAACATGCAGAACATTAATAGTTCTATATCTACTGAGCTTTGTATTATATTGTATTATTTTTTTGCATATTGAGTTTTGGCTGACAGTAGCTAAATAAAAAATATCAATACAAATGACTATACTCTTGTTGTAGTTGTGCCTCTCTGTGTCTCTCTCCCCTTTCCCCCTCCCTCTTTCTCTCTCAGCCCAACTGGCCGAGGCAGATGGCTGCCCACCTAGAGCCCGGTTCTGCTCGAGGTTTCTTCCTGTTAAAAGGGGAGTTTTTCCTTGCTGCTGTCACCAAGTGCTTGCTCATGGGGGAATGTTGGGTCTCTGTAAATTAAAGAGTACGGTCTAGACCTGCTCTATGTGAAAAGTGCCCTGAGATAACTTCTGTTGTGATTTGGTGCTATATAAATAAAGTTGACTGACTTGACTAAGAACAACAGTGGACAGTTATACACTCTTTTGGCCGAGGATGCATTTTTCACTGAAAAGCTTCCAGTTAGGTCCATGGACAGTGTCATCTGCCTAAATTTAGCATTTTTGACACAGCTATGTATAGCTGTATATACAGTAAGAGGTCTTTCTGCATGAACCAGCCTCTTTCTGATACAACAAGGGGCTTAACAAACTGGGAAAATGGTGTCGAACCACTGCACCTCAAATTAAAGAGTCGGCTGACATGATTGTGGCATCTGGTAAAGATGTTTTTAACACACATAATAAAGCGGGAAGGGACACTCTATTCAGGGACATGTGAAACAAGCTACATCTCCAAGATGGAGAAAAGGATGTTTGGACTGCTCTGCTTGCCCTGATATTTCTGACCTGAAAAAGCACCAACAAACTGATGAATGTTTTGATCTTAATTAAAACCTATGTGAGAGTTTTTCTAGATCTCAATTAAAACAGACATTAATTAAAACAATCCACAACTCCAAAATAACAAACACCAAGGTAGATTTTTTTAATCTATATTTTTTATCCTCTCCTCCCAACCATAACAATTTCAGCACCAAAGCATATGGATTTTCTGCTGCACTAAATTGACTGAGAAGTTGTTGGGCTTGCAATATGGCCTTCTTCAGTGCAGTGTAACCATTTCTAGTGCCAAACTGATCAGCAATCTCTTTCTCCTACAACTATGAGAGATTGGCTCTTAATGAAACTATCTCAAAGCCATAAAACAGTAAAAGGTGCTTGGAAAGAAAAAAGAGAAAATAAAAAGACTGTGGATTCGCTAGATGGGGAAATTTACTGGGTTTGCTGGGGAACATGTGAGGCAGACCACTCTGTCAAGTCAAGGTTAGTCTGAGCAGTGATCAATACTTCAATCTCAATAAAACAGCTCAATAGTAGTGGATTGATGAGAAGGAGGAAACAGAAGGTGGGGAAAAGAAGGATAGAGGCAGCGAAACAAATGCCAACCTTGTCATAATGTTAGCAGGGCAGTAATACATCTGTCTAGCCAGTGAGGATGGAACTCCTCTATTGTGGCAAGTAATGTGCTGTACTATAGACCGATTAAGTCAATTGCTGTCATACCTTACAGCCTCAAATCAATATCATATATGTTTGCAACCTTCAAAGCAGAATAAATAAATGAAGACACAAACCAGCTTGATAGATGTCACACGAAACAGTGAGAGATAAATGGACAGATGGAGGAACAGGGGGGAGTGTTGAGGAATGGAGAACCCTACACATAACACAATTTTAGAGTGATGTCTGCAATTGTGTCATAAAAACGGAGCAGAAAAAACATGAAAAGTTAAGAAGTATATCACACTCATCAGTCTAAAACTGGCCACTTATTGAGACATTGTTCCTTAATACTTGCACTGTATAGCAGCTTCAGCATCACTGAATTCATCATTCCCACTATCTCACTTGCTTCAGCAGATATCTTCTCAGTGTCACTATCTGTTATTGTGCTGTGGCCTTGTAACGTTGGTGCCTCACTGAGAGAGCCGGCAAACACTTACTTGTAAACCGTGCCTCCGTTTCCATGGCCAAGCTGCTCTTGATAGTGGATATCTTGGGCATTTATCTGCAGAGCAACAAAGACACACAAACACGCGCACACACACACACACACACACACACAGGTGTACAGTAATGGTGTTTAGATTTTATAACATGAGAGGACATGCAACCAGTGGGATGATACGGTATGTGTAATTACACAAGAGCGAAAGAAAGAGAGAGCTGCATTTTTTTCCACTGGAGACTATAAAGACTATAAAGAGAGGCAGAAGAAGGAGCAGGAGAGGAGATCAATACAACGTTTGCTGTCCAATTTATTAAAAGGACATTGTGCTTGGGTGAGTGAGGGAGTGACTGATGTAGAGTTTAATGACGATTTGTTTGCTGTCGTCTTTCCAGTCCAATTTGATAAAAAGCGTCAGAGGGGGACAAAATAACGGAGCCCTTGCTAACATGGCTGTTCTGGGCAAAAGTTCCCTCTTCCTCTTCTCTCCCAGCAGTCCAAAATGACCTGTAGGTCCCTCTGTAAACTACTGTGAACAGAATGCTCAAACAGTACTGTAGTTATAATTTAGTTAGACCACATGTGAAAATATCTAGTAAATAAGTAAAGATCTCAGACAATGAGATGGAGCACACAGCTCAATTTTCTAAAGGTGGAATTTTTTCAACTGCATAACATCCCTCTCAGTATGTATCCTGTTCAGAACTCCTCAATAACTAAACTGTTATGATTGCTTATCAGAAATGTTTGTTTATATTATGTGTTTTGGTTTTTAAAAAAAATGAATATCAGCCAATATATAGTTAAATCTTCAAATATCGAATATCTGTCGGACTCTACTTCTAAGCGGCTTCCCTCAATCTCATATATGCGTGGAAAAAATCTGTCACTAACTGGACAGTCGTTATACATTATTTTCACAAATAATTATGTAGTTTCAGTCCTGAGTTTTAGAGTGAGAAATACTGTTACAGCAGCTACATGTTTGAATCTCCTCTGTTAATATCATAATTGAGAAAAGATTAACATGCTAAGTCACATGTGTATGTGTTACAATATATTTAAATGTATTTGTTGCATAATTTAAATATTTTTTAAAAAACACTACATTTGCATTTCATTATTGCTGAGACACAAAACCTTAATTTTAAGTTATATTATTCACAATATTAAGTAGGTCATAATCATATGGAAACGTGCAAGTGGAAAATGTTAGTATCCTGTATATCCCCAAATTAATTAATTTAGTATTACAAAAATTGAAATGTAGACCTGAGTCTCTTTTAATATGTACTGTGGCATATATGATATCAGACAAAAAGAGGCAGGCATCCCAACACACATGCAGGCGTCCATGCAGACAAAACTCCCCCACCCCCTATTCACTTCAATTGATTTGATAACATGGTGAGGGGAGGTAAAGAGAATGAGAGGAGATGGAGGAACAGGGAGTGAACAGCTCTATTAGTTCACTGTGTTACAGCAGAAACCTGAGAGGCCGCTGGCTTAATTGTCTCCCCGACACGTTAGCCACTCTAACACTCTGTGTGTGTGTGTGTGTGTGTGAGAAAGAGAGAGAGAGCCTGTGAGTGTGTGTTTTCAAAAGAGAGCAAGAGACGAGACTGTAGCACGCTTGTTCCTAGGATCCCACAGACCCCCTGCTCCCAGTGCAGCGCAGCCAAGAGACAATAACCAAATATACACTCTGGATAATATGCCTGCAGTTGGCATCACAAAAAAAAAAAAATAAATCAATCAATAGAGGGGGCCAACCACTACTGACAATGGGCCTCATGCAAGAAGCACTAGTACAAACAGATTCATTCTTAAAATGCTCATATGAGTGATTTAAGAACATTTGTGGCATTCATCAATTTTCTTGTACTTAGAATTTCCCTTACGTATGAACAAAATTTTGAATGGTCCAGACCTGTCGTACGTGTCATGAATAGATTATCTCTGACTTTCTTCACTGGGGAGAAAGACTTGTTTGACTTACAATTATAATGTCCTAATCTGAATTAATTTTGAGTTTAATTTAATCTGCCTCCCATCTCGGAGCTTTGCTTTAGAAAGATGTTTTTTAGCATCTAACTTCACTTCAAATTATTCCCTCTTTATTTCTGTCACAGTGCAGAGCTGTTCTGATGACATGTTAACTTGATTAATATTTTCTAATTGTTCCGGGGTCTCCTGCTGTCACTCCTAAATTTGTCATGTGTTTGTCTGATTTCTGAAAGCAGAAATTGAAGTTGCAAAGTGGAACAGACCACAGAGCCTAATGTGACAATTTTAGGGGTGTGGATTATGCTAATGATCACATCTCATGAACGCGCACATCCTCACGAACAGGTGGCATTCATCAGGCGGAAATGAGCAATTTACTACAAGTTCAGGCAGTTAAGAGAGTTTGTTGTCTGACTTGGAACACTCATATGAGCAAAGCTCACAGAGAAAAGTCAGAGTTTTAGGATAAAAATACGAAAGTGTTCTTGCATGAGGCCCATTGTTCTCTCGTGAGTGGAAACGAGGTGTGATAGCAGGGGCAGTGAGATAACAACGGTCGAATTCTACTTAAACCAAAACAAGCTCACCTGTCCATTTGTCAAGATCCTTTTCAGCTCAGCAGATGATTTCTTTAAGCTGGAGGAGGAAAAAACAGCACAGCAGCACTGATGTAAGTATCACTGACATATTTCTACTCATCTATCAACTAACCACTGAAGTTTATTCCAGGTAGTGTAACATGCTCCACATGCCCCAGCATGCTCACCTGTTGCTGGCCATAGGGTCTGGGACAGCATGAGTGCAGTCATTGGCTGGGTTAGGTCTTGTATTAACCTGAAGGTTTGCAAACACATACACGCAAGCCGGGAGCACACACACACACACACGCACGCACACACACGCACAAACACACTTACATTTAGTGGTCAAGGCCAAAAGACAGACAGGCAGACAGACAGACATATGGCCAGACCCCCTAATGAACAAGAACAAAACACAGGCTCTCAGTTCAGCCTCGAGGTTAATTGGCTTTCGTGGGAGCGAAGGGAGGCAGGCAAAAAGAAAGAGGTGTCCGCATACAGGGAAACGGCTGACAGACAGCAAGGAAAAGGAAAAGGAAAAGGAGACGAGGCTTAAAAATATATTTGCATGCTGTGACAACCCCCCCGCCCCCCCCCCCTCTGCTTGGCCTGGTTGTGTTCTCCTCCCCTTTCAGGAACTGGCAGCAGAGTGGAGTTTGTCAGTGGGATGAGGTTCACCTGGGTTTCTGGTCTGGAGAGCCTACTCAGTCTGTTTCACTCTCTCTCAGATCCCACATATGCTTCTGGTTTTTGTTAGTTTGATTTGTCATTTCTTTGATTATTTTCCATTCACCAATGCACCTCTTTACATCACCAATTTTTTACTGATTTTGTCACGTTTCATTTATTTATTTTAAATACTTTGATTTGACAGTCTACTTTTGACCGTGTGTTCTCCCTCCTATTTTTGTCTGAACAAAGATGGGACAACTATACACTAGTTTGTGTCATTTGTGGTTATGTGGGGAGTGAGGGAGCTTTTGTCAGTTTTGTGCTCAGTTTAAGTCCAGTGTGGTGTGGCAAATACAGAAATGTGGCTTAACACTAGTGACAGTGAGACGGAAAACGAGTCGTTAAGCACTGAAGGAAAATAGAGTTGCCTCACTAGGGACATTGTTCTTTACATCTATTCATCTGCATCCATGTTTACTCCAAAGACCTCTACACTCAACCCAGATATCGAACACAAAAGAAGAGACAAGACCCCGTAAAGACGATACTAAAAATAACTAATTTAATTGAGGTCAAAAGGCCGGTGTGTTGGGTCCACTAAAGCACAGGGATTCTCTCTTTAATTAGTGCCCAGGAAGACCTAATTTAAACAGCGCAC
Source organism: Scomberomorus guttatus (assembly GCA_038419695.1). Classification (NCBI taxonomy): domain Eukaryota; kingdom Metazoa; phylum Chordata; class Actinopteri; order Scombriformes; family Scombridae; genus Scomberomorus; species Scomberomorus guttatus. The sequence continues at coordinate 29,718,312 of CM076445.1, read as the reverse complement.
AAGACTCCCCTCAGCCAATTACTTTTATATTAAAACAGGAGAGAAGAGGGGAAAGATTACCAAAAGACTAAAGGTTTTTAGAAAACATCATCTTCTCAAAACAGACCCATGACCTTAAAAAAAAAACTGACAGTTGTTACCAAAGCTCCTCAGAGGATACACTAAATAAAACACATTTTATTATTGAAATAGAGATGGATATAATAATCATCTGGAGAGATGGAGGAGGTGTCAAGTCATTTAACCCATGGTAATTAGCAACGAGTTTCAATAGCAACATATGCCCAACATAAAATGGGAAGATCTGGGGAAGGCCATTTGTAAATGGGAGCGAGGGGCTTGTAATGGCAATTTCATGGTCTAACCAATGCTGATGTTCTTCCTATAAGATGGTATGGATAGGATCATAATACTCTGGAGGGGATTTAGGAATTCCACGTAACACCTTGCTTTTAAATGACTATGTCTGCATTAGAGAAAAGAATGCAGAATAGGGAGACAGGGAAGGAGGGAAGGAGAAAGAAAAGCCCTGCTACAGCCACAGCCAGCCATCTCCATACATAAACATAGACGAGGGGAGCAAGAGAATGAGTGAAAAGGAGAGCCTTGACTGCAATTGACATTTCAATAAGTGGAACACAGCGTTACCAATCCATTCGCTTCAACCCCCCCCCCACCCCCTCCACACACATACACACGGGTGCGCTCTGTGTAAGGCAGCTGAAACAATTATTGAGATAGGTACCTTCAGGCCATGTATGTTCCGGATCCCTGGAGTCTTGCCAGCTGAAACAGTAATTGACTAGATTGTAGAACACATCACTGGGCCATTTACAAATGTGCTGAAAAGGAATCAGTTCTTTATAAAGAAGAAAAAAAAAAAAAGAAATGAAATGAGGGTTACTCTGAAATTAGTTGAAGGCAAGAGAGTGATTGAGATGTTGGACTCTTGAGACGGCTGGTGGTAGGTAGGAAGGGAAAACAAAGTCACGGAGAGAAAAGAGAATGAGAAAGAAAGAGGGAGAGGAAGAAAGAAAGACAGATAAATAAAAAGATGGAGAGAGCCAGAGTAAGAGAGAGGTTCAATACAATTTTTTGTCACTTTGCCCTTGGGGCCTGTTAGAGATTATGTATAATTCTAAGAGTGGTGAGAAAAATACATGTAGATATAGAAAAGACATGTATTGAGAAGGCATACTGCAAACTAATTTTACCAACCCTAACCCTAACTACACAATGCTCGAGATCTGGGCAAAGCTTAGCCTGAACACAAATTTAGGGTTTCAATGTCCTTGAAGTGAAAAAATATGTTGATTTCCACGTCACAATAATAGAATGAGCCACTGAATTTTAATGTTGTCCAGAGGCTATATTGCTACTTCAAGCCAGGTAATATTCCTAGTTTCTTACTGTTTGAACACAGCTCTAGTGATTCACCCAAACCTCAGTAAAATAGTTTCTGACTTCTGGGAAACCGCAGATATTTTTACATTATTAGAATGCTTGTGACCAACACATTAATTACAAAAATGGAGAGCCTTTCAGCATTTACATCTGTGATAAATTGTAATATGTCACTCCGTACCTCGTGGAAAAATTTGTAGAGGGTCTGGGAGCAGTCCATTCATGCGTTGTTCATTCATTGTGTTGCAGTACTAAAGGGGAAAAGAAAGTCACAAATTGTTGAGTGGTTTAAAGTGATCATTATAGAATCTGGAATCTGGAAAGGCAGCTTTTTCACAAATAGAGGGCTAATTGAAATCTGTAAAAGAATGTTAAAGAATGAATAAAAAACACACAGTCCATCCTAATAACAAAGCTAAGGAATACAAGCTTTACTAAATTTGGAATATTACATATAAAAAAAAAAACTTGGTGCTGATTTAAATGACATCAGAATTAATCCGCAGTGTTCCCAAAAATGTGAGCACGCTGTGTTGAAATCTGTTGCCGATGAGGACCAATGCCCTATGGGCTTGTTCTGAAGGAGTGTAGCATTAACCCTTTTCTCCTTCAGGTCAACAGCTCACCAAACACTCATATCCTACAGGACTAACACGTGCACACACACTCTGGAGCCTCTCAGACGCTTGCCAAGGCAATGCAATAATTGATGTTTCAGTTAACCAAACCATCTGTTAAACTGTGTGTGTGTGTGTGTGTGTGTGTGTGTGTGTGTGTATGTGTTTGTGTGAAAGTCTGTCTATACGTGTTTGAATGGGTGTCTCCTCCCTTTTGGAGGCTTCAACAAAAATCAACAAAAATTTAAAATCGAGACCTTACCGCAGACACAGTTGGACATTTGCAAAGATGTACATATTTGTGTAGTTCACATGTTCAATGATCTTTTCATTTACAGTCCAGTATGAACTACCAAGTCATCATGGATATATGTAAATTTGCTCTCTCATTGTGGGGGAAGGAGGGAGGGACGACGATGGGACCGGCTTGGATGGGAATGGATCAGAATGGCTACCCAAGTGGCACAGCTGTTATTAAAAGGCCTATTTATCACTGTCAGATCCCTCCTCGCTCCTAGCCCTCTGCTTTCGCCCTCCAGCGTTCTCACTAGGCCACATCTGAACAATGGGCCTAATACCAAAAACATGTTGTGTGTGTTGGGGGAGTGGGGGGGGTGGGGGGTTCGGGCTTCACGTACCTTTAATTTTCCGCTCAGCTAGCTTATTGATTAAGGCTGCAATTACCACGTAATCTGTAGTAGGTGTGTTATTAAAACACATTCTCCATTGTTGGCCAATAACTAAACAATGTCCGATCCCAAATACCATCGCTCAGCCTTAAGGGACAAGTGGGAGAGCGAGAGCAGAGACTGGGTCTCATCATCATTAGCAGACTAAGGGGAAATGGGAGTAAGAATGGTGGAATTAGAGCCATTACCTCCAGGGGGAGCTGAGTGAGGAACGGATGAGGTCACATGTTTTTTTTAGCACCTGACACAGGCCAGTCTTTAACTTTGAACAGGGGTGTCTGTCTTTCAAGGTGTCGAACAATGATTAGAGATGCCTGGAAGACTAGTGGGTCTCACAGGAGCATGTAGCAATCAATGTTCTCCGTGATGGGGGATACTTCTCACAATAAATGCCCTCTGCAGACTGATGTTAATTAAGTGCTGAATTTGAGCATTAATTTTGCTCTGCAATAAGGTGCATTAATTTTTCGCAGGGCAACGTCAAAGGAGATATCTGGAATTTGAAAAAAAAAAAAAAAAAACACTGTGTAATGATAGCACTGTTAAAAGTCTCAATACATTTGAGTTAACTAATTATCACAAACAAACACACACAGAACCACACACACACACACACACACAAAGCAGCCATGAGAGACTCTAATGATTTATGCCACCTTTCACCTAACATGCTGGTTTCCCTTAATTCCTATTAATTTCACATAATGGCTGTCTGCTCACCTGGAATTAACAACACTGAGGCAAAAATCCACCAGGGTCTCTGCGGAGGCCAAATGGCAACCACAGCAAACAACCACAACAACAACAAAAAATCCTCTAAACACAAATGCAAATGAATGCTGAAATGCATAACCCTTGTACGAGACATTTAAAGAACTCGGCTAGTGTAAATTATATTTTAGTGAGCCCAGTATTTTCCAGGTGATCAGCAGCTTTTTGTACACTTTGCTGTCCCATGAGGAGAAGAAAGCCATTACAGCGCTCCTGGATTTGTTTGCCAAAAATTCATTGTACAAATGGCTTTTGAAAACTGTGGACGAAGCAGTGCAGTGTTGTGGAGGCAAATAGAACATTTGTGCTGGATAGACTGAGGTGCAGAGTGGGGTAAATTAATATGCTATTAGGATGTCACATCATCTGAATAAAAAAACAAGTGTTGGGACAATAAGTTGATATTTTGCATAACAAAATGAAATAAAAGTATAGAACATCACCCATGATTCAAAGCATTGTTTCAGCTTTTTATTTCCAGTTTCAGTAAATTATTATTAATTATTATTGCACCCCGTTTTTCCAAATACACAACATACTGGTACATATTAAACTTAAGTTAATAAAGGTAGTATTAATTGATATATTCATATAAAACCTTTTATAAAAATTATTGTCACATACTAATAATTTGGCTGTTTGGGTCACTGTCTGTAATTGTATCTTGAGAAAAATAAGAAATTAATCTCCTAATGACATTGCTACTGCTTATTGTACAGTCAAACTTTAAAATGACATAATATCATATTTATATTGATATTTAATACACCAAATACATTGGATGCTTTACCCTTTTGGATGTTTAACAAAAGCTAGTTCTTTTCTGTGTCCTATGAACCCCTAAACAAAAAAAAACTTAAAACCAACACCAACAGATACAAAACGACAAACTTAACTCCTCCAAATTGCTCCAACATTAAGAATGATAGTAGAGTAATGTCCTCAATTTTAGTTCTAAAAGGTCTAAATCTTCTAAAGACGCTTCACCAAGAAAACATTCTGGCTTTTTATCTGCTTTTACGTGCTTGATACATTCAGCTTGTATTATCAGCCTTCCTCAAGACTGCAACATATGTTAATGGATATACAGTAGGTGTAAATGCAGCTTGTTCCCCCTTTACCACTGAATGTGAAAGTAGAAATATTATGATAGAAGGTGCCGACTGGCAGCTTTTTTCTGGAAAAGAATTTTGTTTATCCATTTAGCATCTTGATAAAGGTACTAGAGCTGATTAGGCAATTAATTGATTTGTCGATCGAAAGAAAATGAAGTGCCAACCTTTTAGTCATTTTTTAAGAAGGAAAAATTGTCTGCATTCTCGGGTTCAAGCTTCTCAAATCTGAATATTTTCTGGTTTCTTTAGTCTTCTATGGCAGTAAACTAAATATCTTTGGGTTAAGGACTGTTGGTTGGGACAAAAGAAGACATCTGAGGACATCACTTTGGGCTTTGGGAAACAGTGCTTGATATTTTTCACCATTTTTTGACCTTTTATTGACCGAAAAATTAAGTTGTCTGTTTGACAAAAGACGCTTTCATGTGGAGCGAGCGAACCACAAGACTTGACGTGTGGGTGATGTACTGTGAGTTGGGCGGCGCTTGGTTTTGGCTCGTCTGTTTTCATCATGGCAGCCACGTAACAAACATTCTTGTATTACGGCTAAACAGTACACAGTACACCAACGTATGTTTCTGGAAACATCTGAGGCGAGAAATAGGCAGTGCAGCAACAGAATCTTGATTCATATTTGATCACTGCCTAGTTTGAAAGTTTGATCTGAGTTTCGTGAGTTTCGCTCCTGCTCTTCTGAGTTTTATGGCGGTTGGCATCCATAAGTGTTGCATTACCACCATCTCCTGGACTGTCCCTTGCCCAGCTATTCCTGCATTGCCAACGTTTTGTGTGAAAAGGTACAAGACGTATGATGCAAGATGTAGTTGCATGTGTGAATAGTGAAAACCACTAGCAGTGCCTGAAAGGATATCCCTGTAATTTACCAGGAACTATATGAGAGAGAGGCTTAACATTACTACCACATCCATGGTGAAGGAGTTAGTTCCAAAAAGGAGAGCGATTTTAGTAGTGTTGAAGTGGTTTAGTTACAAAACAGATGTACAACAACACGGTAATATTAAATAAGTGCAAGAAGACTGCAACAACAAAAGGGGGGCAACACAACAAATTTATTTCACCACCTCAAGCAGAAGCAGCCAGTTGAGTATAAGGAGAGTCAAAAATCCTGTGAGGAGTATTTTGTCATATTATCAGGAATCATTATCGCAGAAATACCCTTAAATATCGCAATATTACTTTAGGGCCATATTGTCCACCCCTACACACAATACACAACAAAGGTAGTAACACAGACCCCTGAAAACTTATGGACACATCAATACTCCCTCAAAGGCTTCTCACACACAAGGACAATTGCAAAATACTTTTATGCGAATCAACCATTTATGTAAATTATAAAGCTGGCTAAGGTCAATACTTTTTCCATCCTTGTTTCACAATGCTCATCTGCACAATAGCTGTCTCTTTTCCCATAATCACCCTGCTACCCTATGCTACTTAATGATTAAAAAGCAACCAGAAGTAAATGCATGATAAAAATGGACAAAAAACAAGGAGTGTAAATTGCGCCTGTGGCTCTAGCAGCATCATTGTGAGCTGATGGGGGGTAAAAGACATCCACAGATGAAAGTAGATTTTGAACAATTCTGCAGCCCAGGGGGGCCGCTCTTTAATGAGGCAAAACTTTAAGTACTGAATAATAAATAATAAAAATTGACAGTTCATTTAGCTTTCAGTGTACCTCGTAGAGCAACCCATTACACATCATTACTCTTACTGTCCGTGGAATGAACAGTAAGTATGGTGGAATATGAAAATGTACTGCACTAGGTGGGGGTGCTGCATGGGTAGTGGAAGTGTGTGCGTGTGCGTGCGTGGGTGCATGTGTGTATGTGTGTAGCTACAAACTACCAACAAGCCGGTTGTTAGGTTAGGTTATAAAGAACTGGATGGTTTGGTTATAATCATCAACATCTACCTGTTTTAGAAATTCTACTGCCAAACCAATAGTGCCTCCTATTACTACAAGTTTAATAGTAGTTGTCATAACAGACAAAATTCTATTAAAAAAACAAAATAAAATGCAGTATCTGATAGATCTGAGGGCCTTGTCGTAGCCATTTTGAATGCTACTGAATACGGTTTTGATGACCATGGAAGAGCTCTTCTTAAACTGACATTAGCCACTACAGCAAAAAAAAACATACATACATTCGATTCTTATACCCATTCGATTTGGATTGGAAAAGTTCCCCAAAAACACCTTTAATGAAGTCTAAGGAAGAAAGCTCAGAAAAAGCAACAGAGGAGAAGGAGTAGGAGGAGGAGGGCTCTCTCTTTTAGGACGATCTGACATGCAACTGATGTCTTATATACATTACATGAATACATGAATTACTTTCTAATGAAGAAATAGCCCCTAGAAAACTGACACAATATAAACATATAGCTGACACATTTTTCGGTCATGCAATGTGTGGTAAGTGTGTGTGACATGGTGAAAAAAACTCACATATGACAACATGGCTTTGAGTTCTTCATCACTTCTTACAGTGATTCTGTCCCCCACTTCATCTTCATCTAAAAGAAAACACAGAAACATGTTAAAATTTGGATTGTAAATCATTTTGGAAAGAATCAGACATAAATAGCTTTCAACACTCATAACAGAACACATTTTATGTTGAGTTAAGACTGCCCGACTGTACTTGTTAAGGTATACAATGCAGGATTTTCTTAGAAAACAATGTATAGAAATGTACAAAAATAATCCCTCTCAATCATCACTTATGACCCAGAAGAAGTGTGTGGCAGTGTATTTATCTGCAGAGACTCTGCCCTCTGCCTGTATTTTCTTATTTTCTTATTATTTTGCTGTGTTCGGGCCAATAACAGCATGCAGGGTGCGAGGTTGGGACTCGTAGCATAGCGACCAGGTGAAACCCTCATGAACCCGCATTCACACAAAATCCGGCAATGTGGGTGTGTTTATTTGAGCTTTAGAACGTAACCACCGTGAAACAATCAGAAAAAAAAAGTTTTATCTATCTGATTCATGGCTTTGTTCTTGCCAGCTCTGCTCGCTCTCTTCATTCACTCTCTAGCTCACTCAACCACCACTTCTCTCTCTCGCTCTCCTCGCTCTGGTTGAGCCGGGAGGAGGGGTCAACTTTGGGTGCTGTGTTTACAAACACCAACCGATAAATCCTGCATGTTATACCTTTAATGCATCATTTTATAGGATCAGTAGTCACAGCAAATTGTAACACAAAGTATAAACTGCATTTAATATTCTATCAAAAAGCAATACCTTAAAGGAGAGCTGTTGACAAAACGCTTCATGCATGTCAATAAATATTATGAAAACTGTCATGTGAAGTCACTTCTTTTGAAATGGTACACATCACTTTGAGGAACACAATGATAGAGAACACAGCAACACTGTTGTGAAATTGTGGGTGAAATAACTGCAAAGAGTTTGTAAGTTTATGTATTTCCAAAACATGTTTGGAAAGACATGATAATGAAATGATATTATTTGAAATGACAAAAAAGTGCTTTTGTCAGAGTTTCATGACCAATCCAGAAACAAAGCTGTACACATATATGCTCCTTATCCATCAACTTGTTTACATTACAATTACTGATTCAGACCATAATCACAAGTTATTCAGTGTTAATGCTGTTGAATAGACTATTTTAGCAATCACAACTGCACAATTAAAGGTCCAGCGTGTAGAATTTAGCAGCATCTAGCGGAACGGACTTGACAGGAATGGAATATAACATTCTTAAGTGTGTTTTAATTAGTGTGTAATCACCTGAAAGTAACAACTGTTGTGTTTGTGTTACCTTAGAATGAACCCTTTATATCTACATACGGAGCCCGCCATGTTGCACCACTATGTTTCTACAGTAGCTCAGAATGGACAAAACAAACAGTGGCTCTAGAGAGGGCCTTTCGCGTTTTTCACAAGTTTCACGGCCACCGTAGGTTCAGTTGGTTTCAATCTGCAACCTTACCGCTAGATGCCACTAAATCCTATACACTGGACCTTTATTATTAGACATTTTCAACAGAACAAAGGGCAAAAGGATAAAACACATAGTTTCCTATTGCTTATTAGGATACATCAGTATGAAATATAGTATCATTCATATTATTTTGATATGTATCAATGAGCAGATTGCACTTGATTGAAGTCTGCTATGTTCTGTCTTCTGTTCTGGCTGTGTGTCTTCTCCACACAGCCATATGTACCCAATGACAGAGATAATACCTACTTAAAGTGCAAATGACTAGAATTATGAATAAAAGGGCTCCTATAGTTGTCAGAAACAATATTGCACCAATGATATTAAGCTGGTAATCTATAAGACTAGGGTTTTGTAATAAGTTGTTACTTGCAAGCAACCCTGTAGAAACTTCACAGTACTGAGACCTTTGAGATTACCAGGACCTGCTGTTGTGATGTATTATGGACATGTGTCAACAAGTTGGAGAATGAAGGATGTGGTTGTAGAGCAGCTGTGTCAGCAATAAGGCAATACAAGGTGGGACATACTGTAGAAACTTACATTCAAAGGCAGTGACGGTGGCTTCAGGCATAACATCTCTGATAGCGACCTAAAAATGTATGGAAGAGTCCCTTAAGGTTCAATAACAGTGACAGTCACAAAGTATATAGTACAAAACTTCAGACAGAGGCACAGAAATATTTACAGTAACGATTAAGGAAGAGAAACTTGTGGCTTATTAGATCAAAAATTTTAAAATGAAAGGTGGGGTCACAGCAATGTAACATTAAACTGTTCAGTGTAACACATTTTGGCTCACATACGTTCAGTCAGACACCCAAACTCTTGAATTCAAACTGCATATATGACAAATGGTAAAGCTACCATCAAGTGGAACCAAGAGTGAAAGTTAGCTGTATGAAGACTCACCAGCAAGTCATTGAAGTTTAGAAGAGATGGACAGTCGACGGACGAGTCCATGTCCCCTGACGGCGTTTTTATACGGATCACTATTGCCTCGGTGTCCATAATGCAGAGGTTATTCAAGTAGAGTATAAGCATAAAGAAGAAAAATACGCTTCATAACAACACTTGGCTGGCTGTCTAAGCTAACGAGCTAATTTCCTGCAGTGGTTTGCTAACACATGCTAGCATCCTGTTCAGTACACACACTAAGTGATGGGGAGATTTAAATAACGGTAACCGTTAAAAGCTCAGTCACTCCCGAAGTCGAAGTCACGTCATAATCATATGAGAGGTTTTACAGTAAACTCGTATTTGTATTCTCTCTGAGGCAACGTTTAAGACTGCGTTATCTGAGATATTTAGCCATGCAGCTAGTTTAGAGGAAACCACAACTGCTCGCTATTATTTTTCTCACCCGCATTCTGCCAAGACCCGCCCTTACTCTGCCTCTGATTGGCTCTGACTCTAATATTTTTACCCTAACCCTAACCAATCTCACTCCTCATGCCTAAACCTGACCAACCCAACCAACGAAGGCAACCAGTACTAACCAATCAGAGGCAGAGTAGGGCGGGTCTTCGCGGAATGCGGGTGGGAAAAAAATAAGGCCAACTGCTCCAACAGCGTTTCCGAATCAACATCCGGTGAGTACGTTTCAAATTAAAATACCTCCATTCCTGTGAACATTCAAAACGGCTGCTTTTACTGTGGAGTGAAGTAAGTAACACAGTGGAGGAAAGTAACTAAGTACATTTACTTAAGTACAGTTTTACTTTACTCGATCATGTCCATTTGATGCTACTTTATACTTCCACTCCACTCCATTTCAGAGGGAAATATTGTCCTTTCTGCTCCACTACATTTATTTGACACCTTTAGTTACTTTTCAGATGAATATTTGACACAATGGATAATAGAACAAGCTTTTACAATACAACACATTGTTTAAGATGAAACCAGTGGTTTCCAGCTTTTTTGGCTTTTGATGTCCTACATAAAGCAGTGTGTAGTCGGGGTCACGTTTCAGATGTCTATGAGATGTTAACAGCTCCACCACATAGCGATTTTTCCCTCTAAATTCAGTATTATAAATCTAATGATGTCATATATAATAATATATCAGTCAGAGGGACCAAACCACTACTTTTACTGCAGTACTTTAAGTACATTTGCTAATACTGCTGCTAATACTTATGTACTTTTACTTAAGTAGGATTTTTCATGCAGGACTTTTACTTGTAATGTAGTTTCAATACATTGCTGTATTGGTACTTTTACTTAAGTAAAGGATCTGTCTTCCACCACTGATAACACAAATATTATATAACTGACTGTGCAGTAAAAATGATGACATGCTTGACATGCTAAACGTAAGCTGCCACTTAACCAGCAGAACTGGTCTGCATTCAAATATACTCTTAAAAAAGCTAATTGTAACATATTTTCATAATATGTCGAAGCACATTTTAAAATTCCTATCTGAAATCATTGTCTTAATGATTGCTGTTGCTTCCCGTACAATAGGAGAATTGGCCCAGACTTACCAAGATGTCAGCAAGGATTTAAATTGCAACTGCAGTTATAAAAGGTTTTTGTAATGTAAACAATCATTAACATGCTATAGAATTTGATTACCAACTTGACCTTAAAAAACAAAGTTTTCTTTTACAACTTCACCTTGTGAATAATGTGATTTAAAATAACTAAATACTTTTTTTGTGTGTCATTGTAGTCATTATTCACTGCTGTCAAAACCAAGATGTCATCCAAGTGTGCAGAAGAGTTGTACTGAAAAGCTTTGTAGAGAAAAGTGCATGAAGGTAACACTGGGTACAACTTAACCTTTTATACTGAATGTGAATTATTACACGCTCCAACATAAGAAATTGTTGCCACCTTGGAATGCTTTTGTTGACTTGACATTGATGTGAGATCAAGTTTGTTAAGAGAGTACAATACTGAGTGTACAATAACATTCTCAGGGCATAATGGGTGTGTATCTAATGGTTAAATATCCTTTTTTAAATTGACCTTAGATCATAATTATAACTCTTTAATTGGATATCATATGAATGATCCTCACTTTCACAGAAATACAAAATAATGACAAGGCTCCACATCCGTATTAGACAATCCGCCTAAGAGAACCTCTTTTTAGAAAGTAGGAGGTGTGCAGAGGAGTATGTACCCTAATGGCCATGGCTTTCCAAGTATTCAAAGATGTTTTTACCTCTTTCACTCTACATTAACACAGCATTAGTATTTAAAAGTTTCCACTCAGCATGAGCCATAATTGCAGCTGTATGATTGAATGTAAAACAAAGGGGCACTTAAAACTGTTAGTGATTACAGCCTTATGATTGAGGAGCTGAATCAGTCTCTCTGCCTGCTCACCAAACAGCTCTGATTGCAGACATTGATCTCTGGCCAAAGTGAAGTCTCTTTTTCTGTTAATTTACAGCGCTTTGCTAACAGAGCTGATACCCAGGTCTGTTGACCGGGGCTCTGCGTAACGATAATAACTTGTTAAAGCTTGTTCTATCTCCCCATGGCTCTGGCTCAGATCTGGCTGGGCATGTGGTGCTTGAAAACAATATCAATGACACTTGCGCTGTGCCAGCCATTCAATAGGTTGGGTTTCACTGGCTGTCACCCCTAGGTAAAACAAAAGTCTCCACCCCTGAGTGGCCTAAGGCTGAACTTCTCTATCAGTGGTTACCATCTTGTTTAAAAGGTAAGGGAAGCATTGAAAAGGGAATGTTATCTATCTATCTATCTATCTATCTATCTATCCATCTATCTATCTATCTATTGATCTATCTACTTAAGTCAGACATACCACAGTGTAACAATACTGTCACTAATATTATTTTAAGTAAAAATACAGAAGTATTATCAGCAAAATATACTTAATCTACCAAAAGTAAGAGTATTCATTATGTAGAATCACCCCTGTCAGAGGTTATATTATAATATATATTATAGGATTATTATTGATGCATTAACTAAGCAGCTGGTTGAGGTGTAGTCTAACTACTTTATATCCTGTGTAATATCTAAAATACATCATATTTTATTTGTTAATCATATGATTTGCATGTTAAATCTATTTAACTGCTTGTTTGTCCATCTATTGCCAACTGTCTCAAACACACACACACACACACACACACACACACTGTACACACACTGAGGTTAGAAGTTCATCGTATTGACCCACTTTGAACTTATCTCATCACTTACACCTCTACCAACAGCTGGGTTAAAGACCCATTGATTTCCATGTAATGCCTGAAATTATTACATTGCCTAATTGTTACAGGAGCGTAAATGGGAAAACAAAGCCAGGCTATCAAGCGTCCTGATTAATGCCTCCACTAGCACTGCCCTCTGATGAAAAGCAGAGGATCTATATGGCACTTTGTCAAACATGCTCTCCCAGGACTTGATGTTAGGTCCTTCTGCTTTAGGGGCAACTAGGATGAAGCCCAGTCAGCAATCCATATTATCAGAAATCAAACTCCTGACTTGGCTGGGAGGAGAAAGTGGAAAAGGAAGGCCAGCATTCACTGTCTGGTAATTAAAAGCCATTTTATCAGACCTCCTCTGTTGCTCTGTACCTCTTTTTCTTACTATTGACAAGCTGCTTAGCGCAAAGTGAGCTCAGTTTGACTCTAAATATATGAGGCACACTTATTTAACTTTCTCAGCAAAGAGGGAAAAGCAAGTAAACAAGACACAAACTAAATTGTCCAACAAGATTGCCCATTAATTATTTACTAATAGTTTTATTTTCATTAATGGCTGTTTTTTGTGTGTAACAGTGTGTACAAATGCAGCCTGTTATTGCTTCTTCCTCCTCCTCCTCTTCCTCTGATGATGATTATAATTATTTCATTAGTCTGTGTCAAATGTATTGGTTGGTTTGTTGTGTTTATTGATTAATGAGCCAAAGTCAGCACTGTCTTCTTTCACTGTAATGCTGATATAGGAGATCTTGAAATACTATTTGTCTGCTGGTTAAGCATTGATCGTCCTCGCAGATATTGATTGTTACTAGGTAGCCTTCTATCTATATGCCTATAACATTAATAGTAATTATTCAAAATAAAAATGTATGTGCTTGTGCTTTATGGCCTTATTTACTTTGCTAGAGCCAAAAGTAAGGAGGATTACTGTTGGAGGATCATTGGCTACGGCCTCAAAACGGAGTTAGACCTGCTGTGAGTTCAGCAAAAAAAAAAAAAAAACATGTCCCACCATCTGTCCAGGGCCACGTCCCAACTTAGGTATCCAGATGCGAACCCTCCAGCTGAAATAGAGATGTGTCTCCTCAGCCTTGAAGCCTGAAGCCTGTTGTTTATTGATGCTGCCAGAGTCCCTGCTCAGATCGATACCATCTCCCTCAGATGGGCCTTCAACACGCAGACTCCAAATTGAGGTCAGGATATGTAGAGGGTTATGGCACCTCAGCAGATATGAATTGTCGGAGAGGCTGCGATCATTTGTTACATCTTCCTTTAAAGTTCATCTCCAAGTTGACCTGTGATGAAGCATGGGGAGTTTGTGAGTCACTGGTGTGAGAGTTATGAGGAAATGCACCGATATATGGACAAGCCGCTTGAAGGAATGGATTGTGTGACTACCTCTCAGCTCTCGGAGCAGCATGCTTTCTCTGCCATTTCCCATGTTTCAGATTCACCTCTGAGGTCCCCTTTATGGCTGCATGTTGTTTCTGTTGTTTCTAATAAAGAGGAAATATTGGTGCCTTCCTGACCTGCTCATAGGGGCCATAGAGAAATTTATGGGGTGTGTCTTCTTCATAGAGGCTGCTTTTGAACTGAGCCTGACATAAATAACACATCACCAGTTCACCAGAACACTATTGGCTCTTCTTTCATGCTGTGGTCAAGTGACTTTATTGAATGCAAGATGTGATTACATGGTGTTGTTTTTCACATGATACAATGGGAACAAAAACGCTTGAAGCCTTAAAATATTTCATTTGCTTGAAATATTTCACTTTGGCATAATATTTTTGTTATGAACATGCATTACACAACAGATAGTTTCAGCCCAGGTATCTTATTGCTAACAACAGGAAGTGCCCAACCAATGGCGTAACTTCATCACTCAGTCAGGAACAGACATTTGTGTTTATAGGGGCTGGCCCTGCTGTTTCAGTCCAGCCAAAATGTTCCAACCAAATGTTCAACTGCACTGATTACTCGCATGATGCATCAATTTTCCCCAAACCAACTTATGTAGAAATCAAGGAGCAAATTAGTGAAAATGTGGTTTTCTCCTGTTTTATATTCTAATGTACCTAAATCAGTTTTTAGGATATAATTTAGGAACTTTAAAAGCCTCAGACACACACAACACTAAAACTCATCCCTGGCTTCACGGCTGATTTACCCATGATGATACACAGATTTGTGTATTTATATATAGTCATATCACAACGTATCGCAATCAAATATATTGATCTGTTAGCCTCAAATGATTTACCATCATTGAGTGCATGTGTACCTTTAAAGTCACATGGTTGACATATTGCAAGTTTTACATCATTATGCATGTACCGCATATCAGTAGAGGAGGAAGAGTTCAGATGGAGTCTTTTCTTTAAGTAAAAGAGGCAATACCACTATGTAAGAATGTGGGTACCTATAAGATGCTGGTACATAAACAGTTAATAAATGACAATGTAATAAAACAGTTATAATAGATAATCTTTACAGGAGAAGCTGTAATTGTTGACAAATACTGTACATTTACTGTCTACTAACAACTACATTATAGTGTGTTATAAGCTATTATTAAATGTTTATATACTGCTTATAAATGCTAAATAAGGGGACTTAGAGCAAAGTGCTACCAGTTTTCAGTGTTATATGGTATATGGTAATATTTGATTATTGTTACTGATTTTATTTTAATAGCTGGTGGAGGCAGAGATAAGTTCAACTACTTTAGACTGTTGGGCACTTTTATCTATAACAATGCATTGTATTATATAATATAAAATGTTTTGTATGTACGATCTGAATCTGCAACTAGTAACTAGTAACTATAGTTGTCAGATAAATGTAGTAGGGTACCTCACAAAATGTAGTGGAGTAGAAGTATAAAGTAACATAAAATGGAAATACTGATGTAAAGGACAAGTACCTCAAAACTGTATTTAAATACAGTACTTGCGTAAATGTAGTTAGTTACATTCCACTAATGCATATATACAATAGTTTTATTGCCAAAGTTGCACATCAGACTAAGTAATTTTACCTGCTTTTAATTATGTATTACTGTAAGTTAGTCAAAAAGGCAAAACAAAGGGTGGTAAATACACCGTCCAGTGGAAAATTTATTTAAATAAACAGTAAGTAAAACATTCAGAACAGAATAGTAATAACAGCATGTAACTGTATACAGTACATGTGCATGCATATGTGCATGTGGGCATAATGAGCGACCTCTCTCTAACCACACATTGCTTTGGTGCAGAGTGTCAGGTGGCCTGTTTGTCAGCTGAAATATTCATCAAACAGATCAACGGAAAGTCTGGCCGGCTTTTCAACTGACAACTCAATGTCAATAATTGATAGGGAATGAGGTAAATGACTTAGTGGGTGTTTGGAGGGTCCTTCTCTTTCTGTAAGTGATGCCTCTGACCTTTGGTGTGTAAAAGAACTCATCATGGTCGGTGCTCACATGTCATATATAACCCAACACAATGAACAGAACAGTGAAAGTAACAAAGAAAAAAAAATATATAATTAAAGAAATAAGTAAAAAAAAATGGTTTGGCACTTAAACTGCAGTACTGTACTTAAAATTATTACCACAAAAAAGCAACAACAAAATGTTTGACTTGATGCTGCATTATCAAGACATTTCACACTGTTTGCACCCATAAAAAAATCTATTAATTATCTATCAGCTCCGAAATTCAATTTAAATATCAGTAAAGTTGTATATTAAAGTAGGCGATGTGGCTGCCCCTCCCATGACCTGCTCTGTATTAGCATGATAACATAACAACCAAACAAGTTTAAACAGAGATTTTTACTATGTAAAATCGTTACTTTAACATAAAACTAATCGTTCTATGTTTTAATTACATTTTAATAATTAATAAATCAAGATAGCATTAAATATTGTGATAAGATAAGATAATCATACTGTAAAGAGTTTGCATCAGCACATGCGTCGTCTTAAATCTTGGCAATATTTCTTCTAAATTTCCACACACCAAAAAGCATCAGTTATCCTAAAGTCTCCTTTAAATAGACACTTCCTGTCAGCTCTAATGGATGTGACCTCTGACCTCCCTGGAGGGAAAAATGTTTCCTATTAAGGTTCAATACAATTTCATAATATCATGTTATTTTGATCAGTAGGCGAGGATTGCTTACAGGTTTTGGTTAATCAAGTAGGCCATTAGCACGTACACACGTTTGGTCTAATTTATGGCAGACTACATACCTGATACTGTGGTGAGTCAGTGGAAAGTTGTGGTGGGGTTGGTGTGTGTTGGTCCTTCCTGTCAGATGAGATTCTCCTGACTGCCAACACACTCAAATATTTAGCCCTCTGCCTGCTGTCTGACCTTCTGCTCACAACAACCAATAGTGGCTGAACAGCGATTTTATGGTCCCAATTACCTCTGTAGCATCTACAGTAGATTTAAGTATTTAAGCTTTAAGTGATGAACTCATAGGAATTACTTAGCAAATATGTGTTGTTGGTATCCTAAAAATAATAAAATAATAAAAATACAGTTGTAACAATAAAAAATAATATTAAAAACTTGGACAAAGTAGGCTTGAAGATCTGCTCAGACTCAAATACATATTTATTCTCAGACAGCTGAAACTGCTGGTTAATTCATACTAATAATACTAATACTAATACTTCATACTAATAATAATTTGACTCTAACTAGAAGAAAACAGGCCACACTAGCATACTGAGAGTAGCAAACACACTTGTGTATGTCTGCTGTGTACATTTTGAAGTATATCCAGCATTTTAACTAGCTTGATGATTCACACAGCTCATGAGAAGCTTTTAAACTAGAAGTAAGATAAGTTATTTTTTATGTTTTTTTTTTTTTTTTTGCATTTTATGAAGTTTGATGCCTCCAAAGCTGGCTTTAATAAACTACTATCATTCTGTTAATCCCCTCCAGCGAGGGGATTAACAGCTGCTTGGAGTCAAGAGTGCAGATTTGTGCTTCATTTATTACACAATGCAAGAGAGAGTAGACAACTTCTGTACTTGCCAATAATTTGCAGTTTTGGAACTTTTGGAACAGGCCAATTCAAGCCACCAGGGTCAATTGTCCCGTCAGTGTATTTCGATGGCACAGTACAGATTCTTAACTGCTGACCAAACAATTTTGCCCTAGACGGTCAGCTGTCCCATTTTAAGATTTATGGTGTGACTGGAAATGATTCTGTGACATGAGTGAGATGTTTAGTGCAGTGCAGGTGAGAATACTGATCTAATCAGCATTTCTGGGACACCACAGTTGACCGATGAGCCCTCTGAAGGTGTTTTGGGTAAAACTCAGTGAAATGTGCCCCCTGGATACCTCTGATCATTTCTATACAGTATATGGGCACATTTCTGTTAATCACTTGGATAAACGCATAATGTTCAATATAATGAAACCAAAGTGTCAATCGAAATGGTAACACCAATACATGGAGGTTGATTAGGTTTTATTGATTTGCACATTACTAATAAAATCCTAAAATCAGTCATATAATCTAGTCGGGTGTGAGGGTGATCTGTTATCACTGCTTACCTCTATTGAAGGCCTGCAGTTGCTGCTGATACACAATTAGTCACAAATGAGAAAAAAACTGACAAGCTGTATTCAGGCAAGAAAATTATAAAATTTGGAGGCATTTCAACTGACAGCACCAAGACTGAACAAATCCTTGAACCTTCGTAATAAGCCCACAAAGAACTCCAAAATGTCTGGCAGTCTGTTTTATATTAATTATTACCAAAAATACTAAGATTTTCTTCCATTTCCAAAGTTGCATTTGGTGTGCATTTAACCTCAGATGTTTCCTGATATACTTGTTGGAAGTTTTGTGACATTTAATAATGCCTGTTTCTCATGATTCTTTCAGATTATCAAGGATATGTCCAACATTTGATTTTTACTTTTACATGTGTGTATTATCAGACATTACTGTAGCTATCATTGTCTGGTTAAATCTGTGTGTGTGCGTGTGTGTGTGCGTGCGTGTGTGTGCGTGTGTGTGTGCATGTGCGTTTGTGTGTGTGTGCACATGTGCGTGAGTGTGTGTCCACACTGCCTCATTGTGGGATATAACAAAGCCCTGGAAATACAACCTCCAGGGGTCTTACCTGGATGTGGCGGCCCCCACTTTTTCATTAAAAGCTGCAATCCTGCAGCTGAGGCTCCGTTACACCACAATGTGACAGAACTATACAAGGGCAAACATATGCCATCTGGACCCAACCTTCAAATATGCCTCAATAGATAGATCTTTTGCTCTTCTCTATTTTACAACAAGTTTGAATGCAAATTGATGCAGACCATTTTCAAAGAATGCGTGTTGGGCATTGTTGTTGGCCTTGCTGTGCTGTTTTCTGAAGCTTCCCTTGTTTAAGTATTGAAATGTCTGCATATTAAGATGGGATGGGAGGGTTTTTATAAGAATTTACAAGCTTGTCTGTCAGGTTGCGCGAGGATTCAGGTTTTTGTTTTTCTTCTACCAAGAAAGATCATGCCTATTGTTAAGTATGCTTATAATATAGTAATAATGATACTTCGCAGAAAGACATCTGCTGTTATGTTGATTTATTATTTAGTTTGGAAGATTTTCTGTACTGGCTTTCTATTGGCAATTGGAAGAAAATTTTGAATCAGTCCATTCCCTGGACTATCATTATGATTTTGCCGGGCATGTGAGAGCAACAGAGGTGTTGAAGTGAGGTAATTGAAGTGTCTGAGACCAACGTGCTCCGGTGAGATGTGAGAGTACAGTAGCAATGTAATTACAGGTCATAAGTTGACCACCTCAGAACCACAGCAGGCGCAGAGAGAGCTGAGCCTGTCAAGCACTCTGACATGCACACACACACACACCTGCGCATACAAACACACACAAAAAAGCCATGATTTTTTTTTTTTTGTTGCCATAAATCCTCAGAATCAAGTGTCATTTACCCCATCTTGAAGCTGAACGTTATAAGCCTCCTCAAAGTTGTGAATTTTTGTCAACAACATATCTGATCATAGCTGAATAGTCCTGTGTCAGGAAGTCAGAGCCTCATTGAGAGCGATCTTCAAGTCAGTCCATATAATACTACCCCCTAGTGGCAAAATAATGAACTACTGAGTCAAGGGGTGTAATGCAGTTAAATTGGAAAATGTCTCCTTACTCTACAAAATTAAAAATAACATGTATACAAAATGCTTTAATGTTCAGATTATATCCAATATTCAATATTATAATAAAATAAGAAGTAATAACAATTGATTCTCTACGTGTAGGCTATTTCTTTTTGATTTGGCCACAACCTCTACCTGGTTAAGTGGTGTAACTGGTTCACGCCCCCCACCACCCCACACCCCCCGAGTCAAGTCATTTGTTATCACCTCATGGCTCCTCCAATGCACTGCAATTGGCTGAGCTCCTCCGGGGTGAAGGGTCAAGCCTTTAAAAGGGAATTACTTCATTGACACAATAAGAGATGACAGTTTATTTGACGTCTTACCACCACTTCACTCCCCTCTTATATCCAGGCCTGCCCTGCATCCTAACTGCTCCCCGGGGAGCACTGGATCTGTGTTTGTGTGGGGGTGTGTGTGCGTAGGTTGGTGGGTGCATCCATGTGTGTTCCTGTGTGTGTGCTATAATTTCATCTGTGTTCAGGTGTTTATCTATGTACCGAGACATTACATGTTGGCAATTTTTTGTTGCAAAATGATTGATGCATTGATATTTGAATGTAATTACATTTGTGTTGCTGTGTACAGTATCAGTGTACTTACAGTGTGCGTAAGTGTGTGTTTATTACTGCATCCGTGTCAGGTGCATTTAGAATGAATAGACTGCAGATGTTACTTAGAATTCAAGCTCAGTACTGGGGCCTCTGTGTGTGTGTGTGTGTGTGTGTGTGTGTGTGTATGTGAAAGAAGGAGACAGCGAGTGAGTGAGTGATTGACACCAGACGTGTGTGTCACACCCAGGGGGATTGGGAGAGGCCACGCAGTCAGTCTGGCAGGTCATTATCAGTGTGTCACACAGCGGCGTGACGGCTACATCCTTTGAGACAAAACACGCTACACACAACACACACCAACTCCTTCACTGAGTCATTGAGGAATGCCTATCCAAGCCAATCAATTGGGCGATCAATTGGGGACCAACTGGCAATCCCATGCAATCAATACACCCCTTGTTGCATGTCTCCAGAAGTGCCACAATGGCTGTGGCACTTAATTAAGTTGTTAATTGCTGTGTTAAGCTTTCTCAGGTACCCTCCCTAGATGGTAATTGAGAGTGGCTGGTCAATTCGGCTATCGGCAGCACTTTCCTAAATTTAATCACAAATCCAAGTAATGGCAAAGGCTGTAATACAACGAGCCAAACAACAGCTTTAGTGTCAGTTTACATGGAGGAGACACAGTGCAGACGGTTGCTGAATGACCCCTGAAAAGTAGACATAAAGCAAAATTTTGCTTCTGTCGTGCATCCTAATTATTACACCACGCAGCCCAACGGATGACATCATGCAGCTGTTTTCAGGGAAGACGAGGTTTGTTTTGGGCAAAGAGGAAGTCACTCAACAGAAAGCTCACAAAATATATCACTTTGATGATCCCAAGATTTTCCTCTAAGCTCACTGCTGAATTTCTGAAACTCACCCGTGAACTTTGTTTAGCTTTAAAACAGTGAGCTGTAGTGAAGGTTTCATGATTTGAGAGTGCTTACTGATGCTATAACAAAATAGTTTACCCACATGAATGAATGAATGTCACTAGTTCCCAGTCTGGGAGTCCCAACCCCCATTAGGAGTTGCCAAAGTTTCATGCAGGGTTGTAAGGCCTTCTTGGTTTTAAGGGGTGTAAGAAAACTTAAAAAAAAAAAAATATATATATACAGTATATCTCAGCATTTCATTAATTTCTGTGAGGAAAAGAACTAAATGTAGTTGTTATTTTTAAAGTTTAGATTTTTTTTAAAGATATAAATGAGGATAAGGGTGTGGTGAAGACATGAACACAAGCTGTATTCACTCTCTGCTAAACAGCCTCGTCCTGCATTAGAAAAGTATGCAGTTAAAACCACCAAAGAGCTAATAGAACAACAGCTGAGCATCAGGGAGAAGAAAACACTCAATTTGTGCAAAATAAGCATAATAAGTATGTATGATAGTTAAAGATAAATAATACAGATAAATGTGTGTGTGTAATATTCTTGGTATCAGCATCAAAACAAAGTTATTAAAGTGTTTCTCAGTTGATTTGGCATAATTGTGGAGTGGAAATCATTATTCTGAACACACGTGTGCCATTTACAAGTCAATGAAAGAGGGTTACATTGCTTTTCTAATGGTTTGTATTGCTCTCAAGCACACTTATCAACATGCTTATTGTGTAAATCGTGACGTGTAAAATGCATCACCCAACCATCATATCCTTACAAAACATAAATATGTCATATTTTTATGCGGAGGGGAAGATATGAAAGTATACTGCATGTGTTTATTTTAGAAGGAGTGATGGACACGGAGGAAGAGACAGAGCCAACATGCTGCACGTGAGGATGTCACAGCAGAGACATTTAGGGGAAAGTTACACCATAGATTTCTGAGTAGTGTGAATAGTATAGTGCATAGTTAATATCAGATGAAATGATGTGATCATAAACAGAAGTGTTTGGATGGTCATTGGGGTGTTGGAGGAGGTTTTCTGTTTATTTTTCATTACTAAATAATTTCTTTACATTAATTTATTGTATTGAGACATTTGTTTTCACTGTACTTTCACTTTTGTATTTTCTATTTTACATAAAAAGTACTCACTGTACGTACAAGGTGAATACTGACTGAAAAACCTGCCAATAGAACTGTTGAAACTGGTGTCTGCACGAGGTTATTCTGCTGGTTGTGGATGATATTTGACTAGACAATCCATCCAACAGACATTTCACTAAAACCACAAATGTCGACCTCATGGTGGCACAGGAGATAAAAGCCAGGGGATCACCAAAGTCACTGGGATTCATCCTCTGGGGAACATGAATGTCCAACAGTTGTTGAGATATTTCAGTCTGGATCAAAGTGGTCGACCAACTGACCGAATCATGGCAAGATTTGTTTGGAGTTACTTACATGATAAAGTCTCTCATGAGTTCACAAAATCAACACAAGACTTCTGATGCGTCTGATGATGTACAGTTGTTGATGACTTACAGCCCATTGGGAGAAAAGAGGGAAAGTTTCATCAATATAAAATCACCTCACAGATCAGTCGTGGTTTTTGGTTCCCCAAGATCATGGCGGACAACAACATGAAACAGTCAATATGCTGACTGCTGTTCTGTTGCTGTATCGTCTAAGATGTTGCTCATATAACAAAACATTAAAATCAAAACAGCAGGTGTTCCATTTTAAACAGGTGGCCATTCCCTGTTGTGTGTTCTCTAAAAAAAAGGGTCTAATTTAATGAAATATTGATGTTCCTGCAAGAGTTCTGTGATAAAAATCAAACACAACCTCCCACATAGCCTCTTTTCTCACTCCATGGTGCTTGGTCTGAGGGGGGTGATTACCAGCTCTGCCTCCAACCGGGGTGGGGTTACAAGGGAGTCAGACTGCTGGCTGGCACTTTTATGGTGTTATTAGCACAACTCCCAGCATCTCGGTGTTAACACGCCTTTTGTAGCCTAATCCCATTACTTTCAACACTCAAATGGAATTCAGATGGAATGGTATCCTCCATTTTAAGAAACGACTCCAAACACAGCAGGCATCTACATTCTTATCCCTGCTTTGCTGGGGAATTAGAACCGCGCAGGCAGGAGCCAAAGGCGTATCAAATCATCATTACAAAATAGGAGCTTTTACCTCACACATAATGCAAACATTTTCACCGCAGCACATCCGCTTCTCCGGCTACCATAGAGGCCCCGAAAGTGCTGAACAGCTCTTCAGAGATTTGGTGAAAAGTGTTGGGGTAGAGTGGAGCAGGAAAAGTGGAAGTAGCGGTGAGACAATGAGAAACAACCACTGCTGCTCTAGGCTCTGTGAACAGGCTTGCCATTGATTAAAACAGCAAGGTGTGCAATAAAGCGCAAGGCAAAGTGTTGCCTTCCATATGGACCCCCGGACCCTTAGGCTCTGGCCACCAATTGGGCCTTTCTGTCTGCCGCTGTTCCCCCTTTCTCCTTTCTGCTTCCCCTTCGCTCTCCCTCGGTCCCCAGATGGTAAAAACAATTTTCCAGCCCTCTGTCTCTCTCTGCTGCTGCCCGCCACTCTGCAACCACAAAGGGCCCTGGCCGTGATTCAACCGTTTACTCCAGTAATTAACAGCACCCATACCACAACAATTACAGTCACAGTACACTCCAAATACACACACGCACACACACACACACACGCACACACACACGCACACACAGTATTAACAGTGTCACAGTGTGAATTAGAAGGGAAGGTAATAGCCAGAAGCAGTAAAAATAAAATTAAAATAGTATTAACAAAAAAGGTGAGAACAACATGCTGGCACTACAGCAATGATTACCTCATAATTAGACGAGACAAAGCTCTCTCCCTATCTAGTGGCAAAACACTGTAATTACTGCCGTGACAGAAAATCAAAGGCTACTTTGTAAGCAGCAGGAAAAATTAACATTTCAGGCCCTGAAGCTGTATGTCCTGATTAGAAACGTATTAAATCAATGCATTGCTAACTGCTGGGCATAAATACGTCCCCTCCTGAAGGGGTCTATAATTGCGAGAGCAAAAAAAAAGTGGGTTTCAATTTCACAAGGATGTGGCATTAATCGTAATGGCAGTATTATGTGGCAAACGTACACTCCTTTTGTTATAAGATGATGCACTTAAAGCAGTGCTTTTTTGAGTTTGAGTGAAGATCAAAGCATGTTTTACATAAATTGTTGGAGGCCCCAAACCAAATGTGCCTCTCAGAAGCAACAACAGCTGCTGCAAATTCTATCTGTACAGGATCATCTGCATACTGTACTTTGCTTAATTCATAATCCATATGTGTCCGACCAGCTTTTCTCGCGCTAGCTCGCAGCCTTTTATTTGGCTTTTTTTTAATCCTTTCTGTGAGTTTCACTAATTAAGACTCCTTTTGCCTTTTGCCATGCGGGATGACATTGTAAATAAGAATTTGCTCTCAGGTTGGTTGAATCAAGGTTAAATAAAAAGGAAATTAATTACGTGGTAGCTGCCACCTACAAAAACACAATTATGTGAAGCAAAAAGCTGTTTAAAGCGGCGGTCCTCCGGTCATGGCTAGAAAACAATGTAAAACCAGTCTGAGTATTACAGTTGGAACATGAACTTTATTCATTTATTTCCCATTGAATTAATCCATACACATTTATTTTAGAGTTCAGTATTGATGCCAAGCTGTTAATTATCACAAAATTATGCTCCTATTTAACTTCTCAAGCGATACAGACATATCACTTATTTCCAAGCCTGAACATTGAACATGTGACTCATCATAAACCACATGGGCTGTGACTCACCTAGTGTCTGTCCCTGTTTAAATTGATAAAAGCTGCTAGTGGGAAAGCCAGCTGATCCCTAGCATCTTTAACATGCCCACAATAGGCTCCTTGGGAATACAACTAATTACTTCACATCTGTATTTATTTGATCCGCGTGGAATTCTCCCTTCTGTCACCAGTGCAGAGCTATGCCAGCTTGGACTAACAGTGATTTATCTAAGTGACACTTCTGGCGCAGATTCACATCAAAGCAGCGCCAAAATCAATAGGGGAAACATGGGGAAGACGGGGAGGAGGAACTTTTTTTCCCCTCAGCAAAACTGTCATGCATAAAATCCACCAGCATAAATAAAGCACGCCTGCGCTTGCAGGTTTGCTGAATCAGATGGGGTGGAAATAAGATACAAGCTGTTTGTTAATGGTAGCTTAAAGAAAGACTTTCACAACTGCAGCATATTTTGGGAACTTTAGTCTACAGCATTGATGTAGACTATCTGCCAACTTCATGCAAGAGCAGCTTCTAGTGACCTCTGTTGTGCACTGAGTGAACTGCAAACAACTTACCCTGTTGTGAACTGATGGTGCCCTGTGCAATGAACCAGCTTGTTGAAAAGACTGGAGGGCTGAGCTGCATAAACAAGAAATTGAGATGTTTAGAAGACATGCAGTGCACTAAATATCTCTACAAAACTGTGTTCACATTAGTATCTGATGCCTATATCACATGCACATATATCATCTAAATTAAAGCTAAAAAATAACCCTGGCAGCCTGTTTTGAGTTAATGAGAATAGTTTTGTGTTCTCATTATTAAAGTATAAAGGCCACTAGCGGCCCCTAGAGGCTGCAATGTTCATTACACCTCACAACATTAAATTATCGGACAGAATAAATAACATAGTGATGATTTATTTATTCTGAGACCCTCGGAGATGAGGATGACATTGGAAGGAAAGGTCATGAATAAACATCATAAATTCAGTAAATGTCGTGGCAATCTGCAGATTAACTTTTGGAATTCACTTGGAGATTTTGCCAGTAAAGGTTAAAGACCCCTCGACTGAAAGGATATCAGTTGGGTGCCCTTGAGCAAGGCACTTAATCCCCAACTGCTCCAGTGGAGTTGCTAAGTGGCTCTTGAATATTAAAATGTTGAAGAAACAGTTTATGAAAAGTGCTTCTTTTTTTTTTTAAAGATTGTTCCAATGTGGCAACTTGTTTATTCTCTCCCATTCTTTCCTTTAGATGTGAAAGGAAATTAAATGCAGGACTAAAACAAAAAGTATTGTCTGTTACTTGCTTTCTCCCAAATTAGCCCTCAGGTAACAAGAAACATCTCAGCATGAGGCACCACAGCCTTTACACGCTGTTTCCCTCCAGAAAACAAACAAACTGAAGCCTTGATACGTGAAAAAAAAAAAAAAAAAATCAGTATCTTCACAATCTCAAGCCTGAAGGTGATGTCTGCCCCCAGCAAAGCATTCATAGAGCTATACAGTTAATTTAAAACAAATTTACATCATAGTGTTGATTATTTAAACACAACTTGGAAAAAAGCAAGACTTTAACTTCTTAATTATTCTTGTTCACACTGCATTTCCCATGCACACAGTTGCCTTAAGTGCAAATAAAGCCTCCCATCTGTTTGTAATTACAACTACATAATTTCAGTCATTGTGGCTAATCATTTTGACTGCACATTCGATTAAAACTAGTGCGGCAATGGTGCACGTCTGAATTTTTGTGTAAAATCTTTTGTGCTACGTACAGATGTGAGCAGAAATTGTAGCGGATTAAGTCTGGCTGCAAAAGAGAGACTGAAAATGTACAAAAGCTCGTTGTAGGCCAACTGGCTCAATACCAAATCCTTTACAGCCCATTTTCCATGAGAGCTTAAAATTACACCACTGCTAGAAAGCTTGTCCTGCTAGCTTATGTGATGCTTTTTATTTGCCTAATCCTCAAATTAAATGATGTTTGACGCAAGAAATTTTAAACCTCATGTCATCAAGCCTGTGCTCTCATCATGTCTTATTTCCCTGTGGTGTCCGTGGAATAGGACAAGCAGCCTGCATGGCAGGCTACTTCAATAAAAGGAGTTGAGAAACGTCATGTAACATCACTTTACTGCGTCTCTATGTAAGCTAATGACATTATGAACCCCGAGGCAATGGTGAAAGCTAATGATGGGAGGATGATGGCAACGCAATGTTGCCATAGAAGCCAATTTCCAGTGGCTTGCCAGATGTTAAAACATCTAAATGTGCATTGATCAGTGACAGGATAGCCCATAGAGATTTCTTCATTTGCCCAAAAAGAAAACAGGGTTTGACTCTGTGCCTTCTCAGTTTAACAGGAACTGAGCAAAGCATAAATGATATGATTTAAATTAATTACATATGTAAAAACATCTAGTCTCAATTAATTCAGTTAGCCTGCAACATGATTCCATTGGCAAGGGGTAGATTAAATGGTGTAATTAACAGAAAATGTATCATAACACACACACACACACACACATGCACACACACACACACACACACACACACACACACGCACTGAACCCTAATTAAAAAGTGATCAGCATCCTCAAACAGATGACAGTTTTGACTTAAGAACTATTGGCCTTGTTTTAATAGAGACAAAGTTTAAAGTAATGCTGAAATGATTGAAGCATAAAATTAATTGACAATTTTGATTATCGATTTATAACTTTCATTAATTTATGTAGGAAAATGCCAAACAGCTTCTCAAATGTGAAGATTTGATACTTTTGATTACTTTGGGGTTTGGACTGCCATTTAGAGAATTCACCTTGAGATCTGGTAAATTGTTTAAAGGCATTTTCCACAATTTTCTGACATTTTAAAGAGTAGTTAAATTGTTAATCAATCAACTGAAAAAATAACTGGCAAATTAATTGATAGTTAAAATACAGTCATTTGTAGTTAAAAGAGCAACGTGTTGCCCACAAAATAATAACTTGTGTGCACAAAATAAAAAAGTATGACCTTTGGGGGCTTTAGTGGCTCATTTTAAGAAAGGGAAATATTATGAATGTAATAATATAACAGGTGTCCTGATAGACAGAATGAAAAATAAAATAGACTCTTTTGCTGAGTCTATTTTTTCTATTGTGCTTCGGACAGTCATCAGGCAAAAAATAAACAAATAAATAAACACTGTCTTCAGATTGTCCATTTTTTAAGTGTGTTTGTAGTCAGTTAGCGTTGTCTCATGGCTATCCGTTTCACAAGTGACAGTTAGCTTAACTGTTAGCAAGTAATTTAGCAAGTATTGTTGTTGCTATGGAAACCTGCTGTTTCTTGGGCACTAAACGGCGGTTAAAGGCCATGTACACCGGCACAGGTGTTTTCTTTTATACTTTCTAATAAGACCTCTGCTCAGGTTGAACTGTAACTACCAATAAGAATGATAAAGGTACAAGTTGTCAAACAGGTGCAACAAAGCTAACAGGAGAGTGAGGGAAGTGTCAATCAAATACAGTACATAGTCCAGAAAAGAGGTCTAATCAGGCACTATGAGTGAAAACACCTGTGTTGGTGTACCAGTGGTTGTGTCCAAATTCAAACTAATTATATGCAGATGTTTAGTGTGTTCAGTATCATTCTAAAACATTTGATTGTTTCAAGTGTGTCGTTTTACTGCTGTCCCAAAATGTAAAACAAAGAAGGAAAGAAAGAAAACATCATTGAATGGTGGGAGGCAGCTCCAGAAAGATCTGAGAAAGCCAAAAAATAAAACATTAAATATTTGAAAATGCATTTTGCTGTGTCTTTATGAAGTTCAGTTGGCAGTAGCATTTTGAAGGTGCAGTTTGATGTCCAACGCTGTATTGTATAATTCCCTGTTAGTACAATTTCAAGTGTTTTCGTGATTTATTGGACACATTTCTTATGCTAATGTAAACACAATACTCTGTAATAGATGTTTTCTAAAATGTAGACAAGTAAAACTCTGAGTAAGAGAAAAATACTGAGTTGATATACTCAAATAACCTTCAAATATACTCATATACTCAAAAGTAATACAGGAACTCTAAAAACTACAGTAACAGGAGTAAATGTAATCAGTTATTTCACCTTCCTTGCAAGTCACATACTGTCTCCATTAACATCACACTGTGGTTTTGTTCCTCTCACCAAGAGAAGTGGGAGCCTGTGAGGTTTTCACCAGTGGTCACTTCTGCACTGTCAGTCCCTGGCAGAACTACAGGAGCCATCATGTGACATGGAGTAAAGTTTAACCAACGACTTCTGCGGTCTGTTTTGTAGCTCAGATTCAGCAGCACTGATGTATAACAACAGTTTTAGCGCTGAAGAGACGCCGCTGAATCTTCCAGCTCTGTAAAGTTGGCTGGTTCAGCAGCTTGTGATCAGTGCCGAGTCACGCACATCATGCTGCTCTGTTATCCTGCATCATCTAACATCTTGTATTCATTTGGTTTGGTGGAGCCTAACCTGCTTTGAGGAATCATGATGACAGTTTGCGTTTCATCCTTCGTCATCAATCAAACAACATCCACAATGACAGCTACCGTAATCTTTGAAAATAAATCAATAACAGCATCTTTACGTACACTCAACTGACTCCAGACACGTGAGAATGACAAGAGCAGCACTGTTTTTCTCAGCTACACAAAAGATGACAACCAAGTGACAGGGCCTTGCCCAATAAACATGAAACAAGCAATTAACTGAATCGACTGTGGAGCTAGCTGGTTCCCACTTTGCTAGCAGTTGTCCCCATTTTGGCAGCAGAGCCTTTTGGAGGGAAAACATGGAACATCTGGTGAAAGCAGACAGGGGCTGGCGCTACACGATGAGAGAACAAGTGCCTGAAAGCTTCATTATGTCCCAGCTGTTGGGCTTGCTGTTGCCCTCAGCAAAAACAACTGCGGCAGGATGATGTTCCTGGCAAATATGCTGCAGAATTATTGAAGCAAGACCTTTTTTTTGTTGTGTTTTGCAGGGAAACGTGAGCAGGAGCTATTGGTGAATGTGTTGTGTTTTCCTTCAGGGTGAGGTGACCTGTGCCCATGAAAGGGCCGAGCGTAGGGAGGTAATACCAACAAGTTTCTACAAACTATTAAACTTTGTGTGTGTGTGTCTTTTTGTATACCTGTGGCTTCTATTGCTCACTACAAGGAGGGTGATCTTCAGATCATTGATTGTAGTTTTGCTCACAAGGGTTTCTTTCATTTTTTGTCTTTGTCTTAAAAGTTCCCAGCCAGGAACTGAACCAGGAGTTCTGTGTTCACAGTATATAATGCACATCCTAACCAGTTCTTTTGTTCTTCGTTGACAGCTTTAGAGAGGTCAGGAACTAACGTTTTGGCCCTGTAAGGTTCATGGAAACATACTGTATGTTGGACTACAATAATGCTGACGTGATTTAGAGAACTCAAACTCCATTTTACACCTGCAGAAATAGTCATATTGAGTTGTAGCTCTGCTAGACTTCCAAACATATCTTGACAGCTTTAAAATAATGAATAATAAATGTTAACCCACCCCCCTCTTCTCACTCACTTGTAGCAGTATCTAGCCATGCAGATAGCTTTGGACTTACTTGTCTATGCATATGGTGGTGAATAGAATTTTGTTTGTGGTATTCACAGAATTAAAAGACTACATTTAAATAATGTAAAACAGTGTGTATCTCCATGTCCGGCTTAATCCACAAACTCACTATGAATTGTTTTTACTGGAACTACTTTCAACCAAAGAAACAGGATGATCTTGAATTCTTCCTATGTTTTTAACGCTGTGAGCACCACAAACAGAATCCTATTCACCTCCATTTTATTGAGGTAGAGGCAAAAATCTTGGAGACAATTAAAACCAAAACTACCTGCATCGCTAGACACAACTATTGCGTGAACCAATCAACCATCAACATCGCTAGTGCAAGTAGCCTAAATAATATCGGCTTTGTCTGAATTCAATACCTTGTGCATTATATTTACTTTAGTATAAAATGTATGTGCTATATGTGGTGCTCTCAAAAATTTAAACAAGAGTGAAAAGGTAGCATCAATAGCATGCTACTTTTTGCTAAATATCCCACCAGGACCAGTAACTCTCATATTCACTCTCCTTTTAGCTCTGTTTTTGGTCTCCACCGACCTGTGAGGGAAATATCTGGCTCTTTAGCAGTTAAAATGCTCCATGTTGTTCACCGGTTAATTGCTAACTTTGTTTGTGTGCCATCTGGTGTTGTGTGGGTAGTGTACAGTGGATTTCTCAAAGCTTTTTCACTGAAAAAACACTGTGTCTGGAAATTAGGTTATTGAAAGTGGCATTTGCGGGCAGTGAAATCAAAACTATGAGCTAAAAGACGCTCACATGCTCCTGTAGAGTTGTAGGGAACTGCAGAGTTGGGTGATAATTCTCTGCCTGTACGGTTTGTCACCGTGAGAGGCCGCTTTCATATTGTTGATATAAAAAAATATTGATTAGTGCAGCTGTTTTTTGCACATTCCAAAAAACAATGCAGAGGATGTGCCATTTGTCTCAATTTAGCAATGGCTCTGAATCCCATAATGCAATGCTTCACCTATAAAGGATCTGTAAATTACAGTTATGGAACATCACAATGCTAGTGGTTAAGTGTCTGAAATCTACATTTATTGCTCACTACTAGAGAAAACTATTGCTTGTGTATTATTAGTAAATAGAGAATAGATTTTGGACACAGGCTTGAATTCAGACCAGGTGTCCAAAGTTTAAAGGTTGTGCTGTGAACCTGCCTACCTTGTTTCCCATTTCTAACTTTTCTTATTTCCCCTTCTTTCCAGCCCGGTGCTGTACCGGCAGCAGCACAGCCCACTCTCTCAGGTTGGACAGCTTGTTCAAGTCAAATGCTATTAGTTCTGGGTCAGAGCCTGGGCTTTCTCTACACCCCAACAACACCTTTTCACCAGGCATGGATTCCAACCACCATTAATCAGAGTGGTGACAGCCCATGGATGTCAGTAAATATGTTTCCCTCACTGCCACGTCTTTCCCACCCCTCTCCTTTCCCACTCTTTTTATTTGCTCTCATGATTGTACTGTTTTACCTCTTCTTCAGGGTTTCATGTTGATCTGCTTCACGAGCTGTTCTTGCTTTGATTTTTATCAGAATTCAACAATAGCATTCAAATATAAGTTAGATGGGTGCAGGTGCAACGCTTCAGTTTGAAACGGAGTGAAACTATGAACATATTGACAGAAAAAAAAGTGCACCAAGCAGCAGAAAATTGCTTTGAGGGGCAAAATTAAACTCTTTTGCTTGTTCTGTGCTACACAAAACATTCTCTTACAACCAACTTGAGCATTTTATATGCGTGCTTTTTGCACTGAACATAAGTGTTGGCCAGGTGTTTATGAATGTTGTTGAACAAAACGTCTACTCAGTTGAGGCAGGGTGACAGTTTCTTCTCGTGCACGGGTGGTACAGCTGACAAGGGGGATGAGTGTTGGCATGCACAGTGGCTGCTGCTGCTGCTGCTATGTGTGTGAGTTTGTGTGTGTTTGCGGGTGACATGCAGGCAGTGGGCCAACAGCAGCCAGTTGGAGAAGTGGGTACCCATCCTGGTTGGCATGCAGGGCCGAGTAACCTGCTGCTGTCCAGAGACAGCTGTAACGTAGCCACCCATGGATGTGACTACTGAATGCTGAATGTCTGCGCTTTTTTTCCCCGCCTGGCAGACGGAGCAACCAATGACAGGCATTCCTCATGAAAATAAACTGGAGCCAGAGAAGTAAACAGAGAGCAGGAAAGAGCAGGAAGAGTGTGGAGACGTGACAAAGACAGAGGGAGAGGGAGAGATAAAGAGAGAGGATGCCACGTAACAAATGGTGACCTTTGCAGAGATGGATTTGTTTTCCCACAAAATGTTCTCGCTGTCAACACCTGCTCCAGAATGACCTTCATGTGGAGTCAGAGCTGACGGCACTCATCTGTTCATCTTTGCGCTCACTCGTCAACACTAAGTCGTGTCAATTGAACGGACGACATGAGCCATGTTTCCACTACCTCTGTCGATGCACGGAGCCCTTTTTTTCCGCCGCATACAGTCATGTTCATTTAATCACTATTAGCTGTAATCATGTGGGCTCAAACAGGCTCACACTAACGGGCTCGTGACGATAATTCTTCAATCAGTTTATGCGTTGGAGATGCCGCAGAAGGCTGTATTCCAAAATGAGTCAGATATTTGTGCTGTTATTGAATCTTCACTTTTATATAATGTGTTATTTGTCATCTCAGATCAAATGTCTTATGTAAAGCCTCTGTGTTTGCCAGGTGCCGCGCCTCACAGACCAACTGAAGATGTGATAGAGCCGTTTAAGAACAAATATATATAATATATAATATATATATAGACACAGTCTGAATAATTATACTGAGTCTGATGTTTATGTGTATCTGTATCTGGACATTTGTTAAATATCTTCAGCTGTCCTTTTTTTCAGTTTGAAGTTTGTTTGAAGATACACATACTATATATACAAACAGCTCTTCATTTAATTATTCAGTACTGGTGAATCTTCTCCCTGTGAAAACTGACAAAATGTACATAAAATTTATACAAACATAAGTCATACATTAAAAATGGGTGTTCTGGTGGCCCAGGGGTCTGAGATGCTGACCAAGTAGTTCAGCTGGGAACCTTTGATGGTGGTGGTGTGTGTGTGTGTGTGTGTGTGTGTGTGTGTGTGGACAGGCAGCATTGACCTTAAACTCTCCAAAGACAACTGATTTAAAATCCACACTTACGGTGGCCCTGAAAGCTCCACACACTGCAAAAAGACAGAACACAAGCAAATGAAAAAACATCGTCATTGAGATTCACCAGGTTGCTCCTAAATACTGCGCCTGTGTTTTCAAATTGACAGAGATGTTTTCTTCATTTGCTTGTGTTTTGTCTTTTTGCATGTGTTCTTAGTTAGCAGTGTGTTGAGCTTTCTGGGCCACCATACTCTCCCCTTATTTACATTCACTATCAAATACAGATAAAGATGCTTGATAAAAATACTTTAAATAAGCCGTTACAGCATTAAACTTGCTGTTTATAGAGATCACTTTGTGACGGGGCTCATCAGTAATACCTGCTGCCAGCAGATGGCAGTGTTGAGCTAAAACAGATCATTCATCATCATCAGCTTATTAACAGGCCTGCTGGGTGACACAACCAATACAGTTGCAAGAGTTCACACAACCCAAACTAACACTGAAGATTTTAAAATAAAACTGTTTAAAATTAGACCAAGAATAGATTGAATGAATTACATTGTACGAGTATGAGAGCATTTATTTTAAACCGAGAGCGTTAAAGACAAAAAAAGACCATTTTGTGACATTAACAGTGTATGTTCACATATTAATGTCAGTATGGCTCTATTCAGATGATAATGTGGGAGGTTAAATGGATTTTACTAGACGACATTATGAATGAAAATACCTAAAAGCTAAAATGATTATAGAGCATAGAGTCTTAACCTGAATACACTCCAGCCGTCTACTCTTTATCCATTCAAAGGGGCTGGTGTCTGCTTCTTGTCTGTGTGCAATAAATTATGGGAGGCCATAATTTATAAATCATTCAGTGCCCCTCACTAAGACAGGACCACTCCCCAGTTTCTCTGTCTGCTATTTGATAGCACTTTTTGTGTGAGTGTGATTTATTGGACAAAACTATGAGCAGAAATCAGCCTTTTGCACTTTGACTTGAAACTTTAATACCTAGAGTGATGACTTCCCAAAGAGAAACTTTTAGTGCATATAACTGTAATTTTGTGTCAAGTTTGTGTTGAAAAAAGCTAAAGACATCTTATATACCTGCCCTATACTGTCAGATTACTTCATATACAGTATGTTTCTATAGGAACACCTCACAAAATTGAAACAAACATCCACATATTTTGGATCATTCAAACAAATGCTCATGAATGCTTTTTCTGAAAATATAATTCAAATGTGTTGTTTATTTTTGTAAAGATCATTGTAAATGTCATATACCTTCAGATAGTTACCTTACAAATCTGCCTCCCATCTATTTTTCATATGCATGTCCTTCAAGCAGGTATGCACATGCACACATCAATCAATGATTCATATCTGTCCTGTCTTTGACTCTCCAGGAAGCCAGAGTTAACTACCAAATGCTTGTATTGTCTGGGGTGAAGTGCAGGCAGAACTTGGCTCTGACAAAAGTTGACTGTAGTGGAGATTTAATGTAAAGTTGCTGCTTCAGCTTTTGATGTTATCACACAATGGAGGCCCACAACTATCTCTGTACACTGTACTGTAATACTGTACTCTTGCTGGTCCATTAACTGCTTTTTAATTCATTCAGATTCTGTACATCAAAGAGCGAACAAGCAGAAAACTCCACTTGGCTCAGGTCCAGCCTAACCTCTCGCTTCAACAATTGATTTTTCTCATGCACCCAAACTATTTTGTCACCGCAGCGAAGTGGTTTCTGAAGTGCCTGGCAAGTCGCTCCCTTTACCTTAAGGGCATCAGAACAAAGCCTGCCTTCATATTCAAACCGCTGCTGTGCCTCTGTGACAGCAGAGATGGTTATGGTCTGCATTAGCTTGTAATGTAGCAATAAGTGGAGAAACAACAGAGCGTCTGCTTTGGGCCTGTAATTACTGTTTCTGTCTGCTTCTAAAGGACAGCCACAGACTAGGAAATCCCCAAACTACAGACGGAAAGAGACAGAGGACTAAAACCTGAGATGTCTCCAGACCGGGCATGTAAGAACTGCCTCTAAGTATATTTCATGCTACCAAAACTTGCCGAGCTATAAAATCAAGTTAGTACTTGGTGATTGTGATTTCTAATGTGACCTTAACATCCAAAAGAACAGTTACTGAAATAAACATGTGGTTTGACATTTAAGATTCTTACTGCTCGGCGTCAGTTTCCCTCTTACTTGGCATGTCGGCCCCAGTATCACCACAAGATATAGATTTTATTCATACACCAACAATAATAAACAAAAATATAAAGCATCACATCAACTTTTTATAGGCAGAGAAAAATAAAGGATATAATTTTATACAGGACATCTAAAAAGACCAATTCAGAGCACAAAAGCATAAATCACAACTAATAACGATTACAGTGAACAATTTAAACAAGGGGGGAAAAACACACACACAAGCACTATTACTTGAAGAGTGTATAAAAATGACATATTTGCTTGCAAAATATTCCCTATTGGGTAATTACATTGACCATGGGGTTAAAGAGCCCATTAGGATTGGAACTGCTGCGTTCAAGGACACTAGAAGCTCTACAAAGAGCTGTCTTGTCTCAGACTGCTACTGTTTCTGAAACAACCCCCGCAACACAATCTGACAGTTTAAAAATCATCGTCATTTGAAGAGATTAAAATCTGCCAGCTTTAAGTGAGTAAAATCACGTGGCTTTGCAGTTCTCACGAGTCCCAACAATGTTAAATATTAGCACCACTGGGCTGGCATTCACATCAAATGCTGGGTTAATGTAAATAAGTACTGTAAAAGGATTCAAATGTTGTCCGTGTTCACCCACTGTGTCTTTGTCTAGTGTTTTGGAACCAGAAGGAAATCGAACCACCTGCACCACAGCAGGTGACTGAAAGGAAATGGGACCAAAGCTAAGACTATGCTCCTCTATTTCAGAGCTCTTCCCCAAATAAAACTCTCCTGCTGGCAAAACCATCAACATTATAAAGATTAATGGCCACATAACACATGTATATACTACATGTAGGTTAACCTAATAACATAGGGACATCAGATTCTGAGGAGCTACTGTTATTTACATGCCTCTATCTATCTAAACATTTCCCTTTGTAAGAAGCTGTGCTTTGTACTGAAACTGCCTCATCTTCACAGGTAGAAAAATACAAGGTTGTTAATCCACAAACCTGCCAGCAGTATTTCTGTCTTATCATGCAAAAACACTTGGAGCGGAAAAAAAAACCAAAAACATTTATCACCTTATTGTCCTACAAAAATAATTGGTAGCAAAATAGACTTTAAAGTCTCAAGAGTCATGCATCTGTCCTTTTCACTGGTTTCTGTACATAATTCTGCTGTTTGTTTTTACAGTCCTGAGTGTGCAAAATATCACTGATGGCTAAAAATAAGACCAATGTTATGGGCTGCTGAGATAGAAAATTAAAATAGCAAAAGCATCTTCCTGCTCTCTTTACACTTCGAAGCCTTCGGCAGAGTGCTCGTATCAGTCGCAAGTATGCAAACTGCTGTGTGTTGTCTCCTCAGTTTGTTATTTTATAGAAATGTGCCGAATAGCGCGTGACATGTTTTCAAGTTCTGTGTATGCGCTACCTATTACACAATGCAATGTTGAAAAAAGCATTTTAAAAATTGGCAAAGCTCTCCTGCACATGGTGCAGGATATAAATTTCACTCTGAGTAGCAGACTAACTGCGGTTGAACGTACTTTCTCAACATCGCTTTACTAGAATATTATTTAACAAAAGTGCATTTGATGTATGCCACTGTCTTTAAGTACTAATATATGGGTTTTAATATTTGTAACTCCTTTCTGCTCTACTCTGAAGCATCAGGCGGTTTGTCAGTGAGTCAAATCTACTGCTCAAACACAGCTACAGACAGGCAGGAGATTTGGACTGATTACAACAAGACGGACCACGTTTAGGAAGGGGGAATGACCGCTGATTATTTTAGTAAGTATACAAAGAGGTGGCTGACAAGTTGTATAACATACAACTACTAGAAGAGCCTCAGCTGTTGTTAACTCTGCTCTGTGCACCGTTTACAGCTCTCAGATGGGGCAAAAGTTTAATTTGAAGACTAACTGACTCCTTTCTTTATAATTTGTTTCCCTCCAAACAAGCACATGCAGTTAAACACCATGTCGTAAAAAAAAAAAAAAGGCTGTGTAAGATGACAGTATGAAACCCTAAACCAGTATTATTACTAGGCTTACAGTATATTTCTTCACACAGTGTTTACAAATGCTGGTTGAACATTTCCATGAAATTATGCATTTTCAATCCATCTCACTGGGTCACATTTGTAAATGTCTTCAAATGCCCAAATACAGAAACAAAGTCAAGTGAAATGCATTTAACATGATCTTACACATGCTTTACAAAATTGTTATTAATGCTTAAAAAAATTAAATTCATTTTTTTTTTTTAAATTCCACTGTTCACTTTAACGTCTGTACAAAAACATGAAAATCATGAAAAATGAGTTTTCAACAAAATAATGAAGAAAATAAGAATCTCTTAATTGAAAAAAAAACCCTCCTCCCATTGTTACAGCCTTTCTGGCACTTATTCTGGTTGCCAAACATATCAAAGATAAAAATTTCCATCAAAATAATGGACAATTATTATGGACAAAAAGTGGAGATCATACTAACATGGTACTGCATTAATGCACTTGTCCCCTTTTGCCACAAACAACATGTATATAAAAAGTGCTACTGACAGCTGGTGGGGAGGAAGGACAAAGTAATAGATTGAGGATTGGCTGAAAAGGGGGGGAGGGGAGGGGGGGGCTCGTCATCTTTCTGTACTTGTGTAACCGTTCTTGTCTGCGTGCAGTCTGTGTCTTTAGTCACTGACAGAAGATGTGGTGTACAGGATGTGGGTGGATGAAGGGTTTCCCTAGGAGACGCTGGAGCAGCGGATGCTGGGGGAGCCCATTTGTGTGAGCACCTTGTCGAGCCACTGCAGGGGGCCGTTCAGGTGCAGCTCGATCCAGCAGGGGGTGCTGGTCACTGTCTGTCGCCTGGGAGTGACACAAGGAGAGCAGAAACAGATATGAAGAACACTGACGGTAGTTAGGAGCAGGATTTGTGTGAATAAACATACAAAGTTGAGTTTCATCAAACTTTCAGGCCTCCTGTAATACACAGGCAGACATCTGGCCTCAGAAAACAAAATAGGAATGAGTGCAGGTTTATGAGTTTTAATGCCAGTAAAAACAAAATTTAAGATAAGTTTCATCTCAAATACACCTAAGTTGGTAAGTCGTGTTTCATAAAACCTTTAAAAAAGCTTAGGCTGTACAAAGTTTTTGAAGGTTGCTCCTCTGATAGGTTCTTTAAAAAATATGTTTTGAAAGGCTTTTGAAAAAGAAAAACCTGAGAAGATAAAGTATACATTCTTTCTCCAGACATTCAGGTTCATGATCTCCGTATCCTTTGGCTCTTCCCTGATTCCCTGCAGCTTTTATATGAAAAACCCGTATTGCTTTTCCCACAGAGAGGACAGGAGAGGCAAAAGTGTTCCAAGAGATATGTACGAATGTGGATGGAGTTAAGTGACAGCTCTTATGCCTGAAGTGTCCAATGAAAGACAAAGATCAGCTGCAGAAAACGCAGCACAGACTGTAGTCCAAAATGCAGGCTGCATGCGCTGAAAGAAAGGGTCACACTTCCAAAAAAGTTTCTATTTTCAGTATGCCTCACCCAATGATAACCAAGTGCCATTTTTTCCCTCTCTGCTCTGCCACTGGTCGACTCTCCTCAATGTTGAACTATTTTCTGACCAATCACATTTGACAACAATGTAGTCAGCCAGAGAGTTGTGTGGAGTGGACACAGCAGATGAACCAGAGCTCATGTATTGCAGCAGTTTGACTACTTTCTACTTTAAGTAGAAAAAAACAACCCCCGTCAGTGCCAGCAACAACAGCAGGCAGAATGTATTTTACCTCATCTAACATCGTTATCAGGTCTGATCTGATTTATGATTTGGCAAACCGGGTGAACTGAGACAGCTGCATGATTCTGACTCTGGATTACAATGATAGTAAGCTCCTATCTGAATAAATCAGGTGCAACAATTATATTTTAGTTTTTTTCAAGATCATTCATCTTTACATTTGTTTATGTGCATTTTGATGCCTATTTTTCAGTAAATTTAAAAAGAGGAGTTCAGGGAACAAAAGATTTAAAAAAAACAACAGTCAGCTGGGGAATGACAGAGAGAGTGGGGTGCGGGTGGAGAAGGAGGGCATGGCTGGTCCAGTAACCTGAATCCAGTTTTTAAGTGTCTCCACATGTCAGCATTCAGTCTGAACAGGACTGGTGAGCAGCTGCTCAAAGCACAAAGGTTTCTCCCTTTGGAAACCTCCTGTGCAAAGACAACTTTTAGCCAATCGCCGACTCCCCTTTTTATTCCATCTCCTTTCTTACTATCAGTGAGTCAGACTGTGTGGAAAACAGGGAGGGAATGGAAGAGGGAAAGTCTGACATCTCTTTTTGACACAGCACATGTGTGTTTGTTTAAAAATAGTCTGGCATGCCAACTGGGGCCTGTTTCTATTGATGAGGGTTTGGCTACGTCATACACCGGATTCACCAGAGTGTGAGCAGATGCCTGGAAGCGGGGAACGGCTGGACTGTGGGATGTGATTCACAGTCTGTTTGTTTGTATTGTCTGTGTTTACACAGGTCATTTGTTAAGGACTTGACCTTTGCACAACAGAGCTGATAACATTGCTGACAAGTTGGTTGTGGGATTTGTCACCATTTAAGCAGTTTAGCTGTGTTGTGGTTGGTTTTACTGTTTAGAAACTAAATGAACTGCGGATAGGTGACGGCAGCTTACCTGTACTCAGCTCCCCAACCCTTGACGAAGCTCATGCGGATGGTGCACATCCTGGTGAGCTGGTATACGGCCTCAAACCCCTGGTTGACTGACTGGGCCAGAAGGGCGGCAAACTCCTGGTTGTTGAAGATCTTTAGGTTACAGCCTGGAGGGAGAAACCGAGCAAAAGAATATTAGACAACAAAGACAAAAGTCAGGTCACACTCAACTTGGTCTCACAGGGCCACACTGTAAAAAAAACTCCCCAACAGCTGTTGGAGATTTGGCTGTGATTTTAAATGTGTTTTAAGCTCTAAAACCAATTCAATATCTCACAAAGGCAGAGCTCAGACAACAAAGTGCAATTAATGTTTTCAACATAGATGTAACATTCCTTAAAATTTAGAAATCAAATGTTTATATTTTTCTACAGAACACTGTGGAGAGGAAGACCTTTTATTTTCAACCAGACGACACTTTGGTTAGAGAAGACATCACTGGACTGATGGTGAAATGATGAACAAGCAGCCAGATGTGGCCTACGGCGGCAAAAACACAGCCACAGTAAATCTTTTCTGAATCATCAATTTAAAAATAATTAACTTTACTTAAATTGGCGCGCTAGCAAGGTCTTCCAATGTTAAGTCAGTTTTGCCACAGACACAGACAGCGGCTCAGGGAGTGCTGAAGTATATGCGAGCCACAGAGAATACACTCACCTGTTAAAGTAACGTTTGTTTTTGTGCATGTTGACCTGCCTTTTTGGTGAATGGACTGCATTTACATAGTGCTTTTATCCAAAGCACTTTACAATTAGCCTCTTAATCAACCATTCACTTATTCAAGCTACCATGCAAGGTGCTGGTCTGACCATCGGGAGAAATTTGGAGTTCATTGTCTTGCTCAAGGACCTTCTGACATGTGGACAGGAGGAGCTGTGATTGAACCGCCAACCCTGCGATTTTTTGGCGATTAGCTCGGCCTGCTGAGCCACAGCTGCTCACATTACTCACTATTTCCAGTTTTCCCTTTCAATTTTTCTTTCTACCAACCTCCCTCATTCCCAACTCTATTTCTCCCCCTTTTTTTTTCTTTTCATTCAATTCTCTCTCCCCATTTCTATCTCTCTTTGTTCCAAACTTTCTCTCTCTGTCTGCTGGACACACACCTGGAGGGATCTTGCAGACTGTGGCGGGGTGCCAGCCGTAGCGCTGGTTACAATTGGGGCTCTGGACAAAGATGGCGCTGTCACTGAGACACTCGGCGAAT
Organism: Scomberomorus guttatus; assembly: GCA_038419695.1. Classification (NCBI taxonomy): domain Eukaryota; kingdom Metazoa; phylum Chordata; class Actinopteri; order Scombriformes; family Scombridae; genus Scomberomorus; species Scomberomorus guttatus. The sequence goes on along the minus strand of CM076445.1, from coordinate 29,676,144 downwards.
ACTTCTCCTCCGATGTAGTACAGTCGCACACCGCGGCCTTGAAGGAAGCAAACACAGAACAACAAACTCCTCAGACAAAACTCAAAACTGCACCGAAGAAGTGAGCAGTAATGTGAAACGCAAGTGTGATTGTGAGTAGGTGAAGGCGCATTGAGAGATTATAAAAGAATCATTATCTCAGCTGAGGCAGTCCCTACCAATGTGTCTGCGTGTTAACTCCACAGCTGCATTGCGATTGACGTTGGACAACAAGCCCAGGCAGAAACGCTCTGAGTTGGAGGGATCCGTAAAACCATCCACCGTCAGCGAGGGCTGTGAGGCGTGGAAGGTCTCTCCTACCCGCTGGTTCAACTCGTAGTAGGAAATAGAGCACCAAAAAGCCGGCTCACAGTACGTCACTGGCTGAAGATCTGATACAGAGACGGAGAAAGACAGAGTTTGCTTGCATCGAATCAAAATGGAAATTAGAAAGAGACTAGAGAGCTATTGGGGTAGACTAAATTGTACAGATAAATAAGAAATGGATTATAAGACAGGAGTTGAAAGTCTAGAGGGAGGAAACAAACAAGTAAAAGGAGTTGGGAGTCAAGATTAGCAGAACACAAAGCAGCGAAATAGAGGCAGGACAGAATAAATATGACAGAAAAAGGAAATGAAGGGCAACAATGGTGAGGAAGAGGGAAAATGGGTAAATGTGGGGAGAGAAGGTGTAGGGGTAGATGTAGCGGGGAAGAAAACACTACCAAACCAAAGAAAACATTAGATTGAGCTTGCGTCACAAAATGTCAAACCCATACGCTGTTTCCCAGAAGCTTTAACGAGACGAAATGTGGAAACTCAACCCTCACTGGTGGAACACTGGAGCCAAAATGGTCAAATTACAGGCTTATCCATGATAGTTTTCAGTAACTTCATCTGGTTCTGGTAATTTGCTCTTTTTCCCTTCAACATGGCGACTCTCTAACAACTTCAACATTTTGTCCTTGGCTTTGAAGTACAGAACGGAGCTGGACAGCATTGCCAAATGAAACTGCTGTGATTTTGTTATTTCACCAGTAGCTTGCCGGCCAAGACCCCTGGCGTTTTTCCGTCCTGATAGAATAAACATAGGACATTGTCATTGATGTTAGTGTGGGCTGAATGGTGTCTTGGCCTGTTTAACAGCTCACACGGTGAAGGGAAGACAAAGGCTTCTTTCATCACCTGGTTTCCTCTTACAAAAATGGAGTTAAATCAAACAGAGAATTCCCACTGGGGAGATGCACTATGGAAACATTTGTCTACAAGCAAAGGCAGGCAGACAGAAAAGTACACAAACACACACTTACGCATACATACACAGACACACAGTCTTTACCTAAGTTGCTGTGTGTGGGTGAAACAGGATTAGGTGACAGGTTTGGGGAGCCTGTGTCCATGCTGTGGGTCATCTGGTGATCGCTGGTCTCTCCATCCTCACTGAGGTAGCCTGGTGGTGGCGTTTCTGAGACACACACAGTCCAAAACGAGACAAAAAAATCATATTTAATGGCAATGCTCCCTAAGATAGATATCTCTGGTGCAAATCTGCGCTAAATAAGTAAAGATTTATTTGTGCAGCCCTTTTCAAAACATGAAATTACATATCCAACAGGCAAGATAGTCACACACACAAGAGCAACAAAATATAATTAGCAAAACGAAGATAGCATCAACAAAAAAGCGAAACATCAGTTAAGAAAAGGGAGGAACCAGGGAGGTAACCAAAGAACACTGAGAGACTTTCATACCCCTTCAACACTAAGCTCTCAGAAAGGGGAAGTGTAAAGGCGTTGTCTCGTGTCCAGGAACTGAAGATGAGTGATTAACTGACTGTCCACAGCAGACAACAACGTGGATCACTACCTTACCCATGACGCAGGTATAATGTTAACAGCTTGATAAAGGGGTAATGTGGATGATCAGACTATAAAAGAATCCCATACAGGTCAGCCCTGTGTTGCAGGTGCAGGTGGAACATGGGTCCTTGTCATGGAGACTAAGTGTGAGTGGTGTTAGAAAGCAAGCTGGTACCTGGTATGTAGTTGCTCTGGGGCTCAATGCCAGCGGGGAAGTTGGTGTTTTCTGGGATTGAATGGCTGTAGTCATCCAGAGGCGGGAACTCGCTGGGAATTTCTGTGTGTCTGGGCACCAGCACTGGAGGGAGTACTGTACGATGGACATACAGGCAGACACACACACAGTAGTTAGTAAAAATTATGCTTTAAAATAAATCAAAATAAAATACAAAACAACTAAATAACAAAAGAATAAAGTGACACAACAGAAAAGGAAAAAAAAGGAAATAGTGGATGAAACTTTCTAGATAAAAACAAGTCTATAAAGTCTGTCTTGAAAAACAAGATCTGTACAAACAATAAAACTTTATCCTTTAAATTCTTGGAAAAAGTTGTTTTTTTAAGACATGTTAGAACCATAAAACTGTCTAGAGAGAAGATAAGCCCACTCCATAATATCATACCTGGCGTCTCTACCCTCTGGTAGTGATAGGGGTTGACGCACACCTCGTCCTTCTTTGTGTGGAAGGCGTACTCGCACAGCTCCACCGCCCGCAGCTCATGGTGGGACTGCAGGTCGGGCCAGCGCCATAGACGACAATAGATAACGTGGGGCAGACCTTTTCTGTGGGAAACCTGCAGGCGGCCATCCAGAGACCTGGAGATGGGAGGAAATCAGAAAGGTCTGTCAGTAAACTGTGAGCTCTTGTTTGAAACGCAGTGTTTTTTCAAGCATTTTCATTCAATTCATTTTATTTTGAAGATTTTTAAACTGGTGTCTTCATATTCTGTCCTCCAAAACAAAGCAAACACTCGAGATTGTTGTTGAGTCGGGGCTCCTGTGGAGGGTCCCAGCTGTGTGCGCACTGCTTATGAGGTGATGTCTAATAATAAACCAGCAGCAATGAGATTACAGTATGTGAAACAGGAATTTCATTGTGTTTTATAACATCTGCACTCATCTGGTATACAATACTACTGGCAGGATGATGATTTAGGCTGCCAGATAGTAATGAGTGCTAGTTTGACGTTGCTGATTGACATAATGGGGTAGTAGCCTATAATCTCTGAACACAATGACCCATGAAAGAGTAAAAAAAAAAAAAAACGATGCTCATCATCTTACGCAAGAGACGACCACATATGCCCCCCCCTATCTCCCTGTCTCGCCCACTCACTCTCACACACAAATACAGAGTAAGGGTCAAAGGCTTAAGCTAAAGCCCTTTAGAAGGACAAATGTCAGTCCCCAAATAAAAACAAGGCTGTATACTGTCCAACGACTGAAAGCTCAGCGGTGCCCCATCTGGGTCAACCATTGTACAAGCGACAAGCGAAGAATGGTGTTTTAATTTTTCATGGCAAAAGCTTTCATTCACTGCTTCTGTACTTTAAAAGGGGCTGGGGTGAGTGTGTGTGTGTGTGTGTGTGTGTGTGTGTTGGGGGGAGGGTGTCTATAAATTGTAAAATGGTGTCTGAGTACCTTATGTGCAAGCAAGCATACAGAAGCAGAAAGTTCAAGATGCACACTGTCACTAGGTGAAAGCTGGTGATGTTCAGAATCTACCTCTTTAAACCACTTTAAAGCCTGCAAGCGAGATCTGGAGAGTCTGTGTCACTTGGGGGTCAAAGCCAAGATGATTCACACTTATTCATGAATCATGAATAAGTGCCGTCCAACCTCATATGATAAGATTCCCCTTTACAGGCGTCCAATGGCTGAAAAGCAGTTGCCAAAATAGCCTGCCAGAGGATCTAAATCTCTTCTAAAAATGAACTTTTATAGATGTGCTTTTATGTGATGTTGTCTTTTATCTTTTAGCACTCATGGTTTTAATTTCCCTCTTGATCTCCTTTTCTTTTCCATCTATCATATTCCTGTGGGCATCATTATATTTTGTTTTAACACTTTAATTTAAAAATGCATTGATTATTTATATGTGCTTTTGTTGTGTTTTTTTGTCTATAAATGTGCAGACAATGTTTAGCACTTTGTAAACAATGTTTTTAAAAAGCGTATATAAATAAAACTATTATTATTATTATTATTATTATTATTATTATTATTAATAAAAATTTCCACAGTTTGTAAAAAAAAACAGCAATTTCTTGGCACAATAATAGATCAAATATAAGGTTTTGAGACAGATATGCTATCTTGCTCGTGGTACAATCTGTTTTTTAAGTGACAGAGTATTATTATATTATCTCTATGGAGCCTTGTCCTCAGTGACAGTGAATATAACACATTCAGCATTCTCAGAGTGAGCAACAACATACTCATACTGGTTATCACTGCTGACACATAAAAAAGGGAAGAGAGCAACCATAATAATTATAACCTTTTATAGCATGACTAAGGATATAAAAATAAATGTTGTCCTTCTTGTAATATGGCCATGATGGCTCATGAAAACCAAGTGTTTGGTGTTCTGATCAAAGAGCGCCCCAAAGACAAACAGTATTATGTGATCAATTACGAAACCCTGCAGTAAATGCTGTCTTTGTGAAGCCTTCAATCTTCAGTTTTTGAGGTCACAGCACTGTGGTAATTCTGTTAAGCTATTGCTGTTTTCATGTGTTTGGCATATACTGCATTTTTTTGCATTGTTTGCGACTGATGCACAAGCAATTCAGGCCCCTTTGAATCTAAGTTGCCTTAAAAATCACTTAAGATGTTGTCACGCTATCTTATATTTAACCTAATGACACATTTTGCAACCTTTACAGGAGATGGACGAAATAAAAAAAATAAAAAAACAGAACATAAGGATAGTTATTAGTTTCGAAAATACCTACATCACAGTTACAAAATTAGTTAACCATGATAAATTGTTCAAAACTCATGATGGCACGAGGAAAACACATGAAAAGTACATTTGCAAAGAGGAACGGTGATCACATGTAGACACTCACTCTATGCAATCAGAAATAACAATACCTCAAAGTATCCACAAAAATTGCACAATATAAGCTTCAAAGATGGAATATTTTATGTAGAGCTATTGCAATTCTAGTGTAGCGTTTTCCCTTACTCTTTTGGAGCTGAAAAAGTCTTTTGACTGGAGTGTAGATGTGTTGAGTGGTCAGGCGGGACTGATCTGATGTCAGTGGTATGTGTTTTATGTCCCTGCAGAGTGGGGGTGTTTGGTGGGCTAGACTCTGCGTGGGCTGACACAGACATACACAAACTGCAGGGACATTACTGGCTACTTGGCGTCCTAGTTAGTGTCCTTCTTCTTTGTGAAGCCCCTCACAGTCAGTATTTATGAAGAGAAAGGTTACAGTAAAGGTATAGTTTGAGTCACACTAATAATACTGATAACACCGTCTTCTATATAGCAGCAATGACAACCAACACGACCGACCCTCAGGCAGACAGTAATGCGGAAAACACAAAATGCGGTTTAGGGCCAAGCTACGGTATTTCCCCCCATTCGGCCATTATGACTGATTCTCAAGGTAACGCAGACTAAAGCAACAGTTCATAAATCTCCAACCTTCCAACTAAGACTTATTTCTGTGACAGTAATCTCTACAAATGTATTTTTGTATATTATTATTGTTATTACTGGCTAACTTGTCCCATGTCCTCTACCTGCTGCCATACAGTCAGCTCTGCATGGTTTGGGTATATATAGCATATCTACTACCTTATCAATGTGGTACGATTTTTTATAGTCTTACAACTCTGCATAGCTTATGTGTTGGGTGTATATTACCTTTTTACTAAATTGTAACTGCATTTAATCAAGATTAAAATTGTGATTATCATATTTCATTTATGTCTTATTGCTTATTGTTGCTCTGCATGTCTGCATACATCAATCAGTATTGCTTGGTTGTGTTTCGTTGTCTTGTCTTGCTTGCATGGCGACACGTACCGAATAGTGGTATATTAGTGTACTAATGTTGTGCTGTTTCCTGTTGCTCTGCATGGCCTGTGTGCTGTCATGACAATGCTTATTTTGGACTCATGTTGAAAATTAGTCAGCTGGCTAACATTGGCAGATTTACAGAAATGTTGATTCATGTCCTTATAAATAAATGAAAGTGAAATTGTACTTGAGGTTAAAGGTCACCTGCAATGTTTTCTGGAAAACAAATAAAAGTGATGTTTACATTCAGTGTTTCTTACCAAAACACACAGTGTGTATCTTTGAGGTCTAACAAACATGTTGAGTGCATTTTCTTTCTTGTGAAACATTTAGAAAAGCTGACTTTGAAACTATTTTTTAATAGTGAATTGTTTATATCATGTTTACTTGCCACTGTAAGCAAATGTTTCTGCAACTGTTGATCAGTGGAATAGTGATGAAACCGGCAGCAGGAATGTGTGTCACGTTGAGTGCGTGCTCTTGTGCATGATTGATACGTGCAGTACGTGCTACTAATGGTCAGAAACTTAGGGAATCTCCACAGGTACAGATTAAATGGTACAGTATGTTGTACGGTGTTCGCGGGCCATGCCAGTTTACTCTCTTATATGGTAGTTTGGTTTATTTTTGTTTATCTACAGGAAACAAGAAGGCAAAACAAACAGCAACAGACAAAACACTGCGAACATGACAGGTCCAGACACGTACTATACCCTTCTCCATCAGAATGATTCACTTTATCGGAGAGATTTATGACGGCATGTTCAATGACACTTTGATGAGAAACACCTCCAGGACAGTAAAAACCACTCCTGCACCGCTGTCAAGCCTCAGCCTGTTGTTTAGAAGACGAGCCAGTAGCACCATCTAAACAGGCATCCTCAAACCCTGCAAAACACTTTAAAATGATTTGGAGCTCAGTGTGCTTCAGCTATGTGGTAGGGGGGAGGCAGAGGGGGGAGAACTATGACCCCAAATTCCCTGCTGGGCTCCCGTGTCTGTGTTTGTGTGTGTTAGCTCCAGACTGAAGATTTGAAGGACATGGGTGGGATCTGAGGGCTTCCAAGAATCCAGGCCAGCAGTTTTCAACCTTCAGCTCCTCCCTACAGCAACAGAAACTGGCCCACATAACTCACCATAGACTTAAAGTTTAAGTCCCAACTCACCCTGAAAAATATGGATAGATACTAATGATGCAGGAATACCTTAATTTTGTTTATGATGTTTCTGCAATATTGACAAATTTAGCTTTCAAAAGGGCCAACTGTTCTGCCTTAAATACATGAAAATTAACTATAATTTAAGGCTGATTTAAGGAGAGGGCTGATTTCAGCATGTGTCACTAGATAACTGTGTGATATATACTGTATTTATCCAGTAGTGTAGTATTTGGGATCAGGGCTGCAACTAACTGTTACTTCCATTATTATTAATATTATTTCTTGATTAACGGATTATTCGTTTTGTCTGTAAAATGTCACAAAAAATGTCAATTTCATTACAGTTTCCCAAAATCCAAGGTGGCTTCTTCAAATGCCTTGATTTGTCCGACCAACAGTCCAAGACCCGAAAATATTCAGTTTACAGTTGTTGAAAACAAAGAAAGGCAGCAAATTCTCACATTGGAGAAGCTGGTAGCAGAATGATTCATCAAAAGATGTGCTTTTGTGAAAACATCAATATTCCTAAAACTCATGGTGATGACATCAAATTGCTTGTTCTGTCCAACTAAACAATACTCCAATACTGGAGGATATTTAACTTACTATCACATAAGACTGTGAAAGAACCAACAGATTCTGCATATTTTCACTTGTACTCACTTTATTGACAATGTTCTGATCCTCAGACCTACATTTTCTGGAGTGCAAGGACTTTATAGTGACTATCACAAGACGAATAAAAGCAACAAATGCTCATGACTGAGCAGCTGGAACTAGGCGATGTTTGGCATTTTTGCTTGAAAAATGACCTTAATGGTCAATTGATTACTATAATAGCTGCCTATTATTTTTCAGTTAAACAAATAATTGTCATTTAAACGTTACTGCATGAGACAAAAACATGCCTGAAGTCCCAATGCAAGCAGACTTAAATGACTTAATACCCAAAAGAACAAAACACTGAATTGAAATATCCAAACCTCTCTTCACTTTTCTGACCTGCATTGATTTTTATTTCCATCTTTAGAGACAACATGTAAGGCTAGTTAAAACTCATTGGAGCAGATGCCTGTTTATCTCCAGGGCTTCTTTATTCTCTGTCTGATTGAGAACGAGAGGCAAAGCACTGACGTCCTTCTGTCAAGAGATAAGAGTGAAACTGACTGTACAAAAATGAAAGGCACAAATTGGTATAGATTTTTTTCCACAGGGGAAACTGTGTCAACATCATTGTGTTTCATGACCCAAAGCCGAGGCTGAACCTGACCTTTAAGCCCCAACCAGCATGTCTTTTTGTGTGAATGGTAGGGGGTACAATCTGTGCACACACACACACACACCAAAATAACTACACTTCACACATTTAGTAATAATCAGTGTAAAAGGGGTGCCCACATGGAAAAAAAATAAGGAGGTTATTTGAGAGTAGATAGACAAAATTTAGATGTGTGTGTGTGTGTTAGGCATAAAAGCGACTCAGACAGAGCAGATTGAGCTTCACAGAGATGGGGAGGAGGGGGGCAAAACAAACACTCTGAGGCATGCTCAGTTACTCTCAGAGACACAAACATATACACAGTGTGTGTTCAGACTGGTGATGGTCTGGGCAGTGCTGAACAAACACACACAAGCACACACACACACACACACTCTCTCCCTGTGGGCTCAGACCTTTTGACATGGGCTTTTTACAACTCACTGCCAAGCTTCAAACTCGAATGAAAGTCTAAGCTCACTAAAAGGATGCCAGAAGTCGCTGTGAGAAGCTAAACACCTTTTTACGTTCTGCTTTTGTTGTTTTCTGAAGTTGGTCATTAGGCTGCAGTATATAAAGACTTTTTATATACTTGGCTTGGCTTGAACCGTAATGTTCAGGCCAAGTTTTTTTTTGGCAATTTTACATGCCAGCAGCAGACAAGTGCATGTAAACATCAGGACCTCCAGCAACAATCTGTTCTATAAGTGCACAGAGGGGGGATGACGAAGTGGGTGATGGATAAAGAAAGGAGGGTGCTGCTGGACAATAGGGCTGACAGACTGTCTCAACAGCTCAGGGCAGCTCAGAGTGTCTGTGGCTAGGCCCCCTAAACCCCCCCCCCCTTCCCTCTCCTCCGTCTGTCCCACTGTCCCGACCGCCGAGAGAGGGGTGGTGGTGGTGGTGGTGGTGGTGGTGGTAGGGACGTGCGAGGGGGAGTAGGGCTGAAATGACCTTTGTGCCTTTCATAAAGTCTGCAGCCAGTCTGTCGAGCCATGACCAACAGAGCTGCAGTCCAATGCCCTTTAGCTGAGGGCTGCTGTCGTCCAATAACAACATGTGAAGAGACAAATCATTCATTAATTCTGGAAAGGGAGGCTTCAATAAAAATTTTGGTTCTGAAATCTGACACACTGCTTCTTTACTGAACTGTGGTCAATAAATTTCAGGAGTTTGACAAAATAATCTTAACTGGAAGGAGCTACAAGCTTTTTCTCGGGCGTTTTCTCATTGAATTCATCAGCAAATTGAGTTTTGTTAAGTTTGCTCGTCATTTTGTTTATTATTTTAACTAATTTATTTAACTATTTAACTATAGTTTATGTAACTATTATTTCATCCTTAGTCATCCTTTCTGTACAGCATAACCATGTCATATGTTAATGAACACATGAAACCTATGTTGGACCTGTTCATGTAAAACTGTTGACACATTTTAATCCATTGTTTTGTCACCATTCAAAAAATATGCAACAACAGAATTACAAAAACTTACAATACATACTGTAATTACAAAATTAAGTTAGTTACAGTTTCAGGTCTCTCTTTCTCTTCCTCTCCTACTTGAGTTGGCTGGAGGGAGTTGGTTAAATGTTGTTTTAACATTAATAACACTTAATTTAACTCCCTAACCCTCTTAATATCTGTTCAGCAAAGCGGGGCAGCATCCGACCTGGTTGGGAGCTGGATCACAAACCCAGGTCGGATGGTGCAAATTGCCTCTTCAGATCTGAATTATGTTTAACCCACATCGATCCAAATTAGGAATTGAAAATTTTTTACAATTCCAAGACTGCTTTTTGACAATTTCTGCTTCATCAGTTTTTGACAATGTAGGTGAAGACAGTAACCTACACAGCCACACAACCTAAATCTAGGGGTGGTCAGTAAAATCACTGTAACAAAATACAATCTTCTTGATAATAGCAATAATATTACATACTACATTTTTTGAAAATTCAACATTTCTAGATAGAATAACCAGTTGCGAATGTCGATCATTTTTCTAACCAGGGCAATTAAGTACCTGAAATTAGGGTGCCTCATCACACTGATTAGTCAATTAATCACTTAGTCAATCAACATACAATTAATTACAAAGCATTTTCATAATTGATTCATCATTTAAGACATCTATTAAATGAAAATGCCAAACATCTGATGGTTCCAGCAGCCAATAGTCTCATATAACCTAATACAACCAGAGACATTGAAGGCACATCAGCAGCAGTAAAGCAAAATCTGTATTGCTTGACAAATTTCTATTGTCTTACTTTATATATCATCATCTCAACCCCCACAAAACATAGCATGTCATTCTGGTCTACTCAGACAACTGTCAGTGGATGAATTATCATCTTGGTTTATAAACCAGCACAAAATTATGAGACTAGAAGAATCCCTTGCTATTTGATTCTTATGGGCAGATGGTAAAACCTTCAGTTCAGCTTTGGTCATTTCTCAAAAATCAAGCCATTTTTTATGTCTTACTTTCAATCTTTGGTTTACACATATATTTCATCATTGTGGGCCAGCAGCGATAAACTTGATCACAGAAAAAAAAACGCTCAAAACGCACAATTTTTGGCTTGTGAGGACATTCCAGCAGTGGTGCAACTCACACAGAGGAACATATTCCACACACACACCTCCCACTCTCTCTGGAAAAGCTATCAGACTTCTCTTTTCCTTAGTAAAGAAGGGAGGGGGGGGGAGGAAGAGAACCAAGAATAGAGTGTGAGAGAAAAGCAAGTCTGACTGTGGCCCACAGGTGATATCATAGGGCTTGAGTGTGCTGGGACCAGTGAAGGAGGGCCTAATGTGAAATAAGAAACCAGCAGACAGACGACTGGCAAGGCTAGACTGCAAATAACAGAGTCTGGACTTGAAAAAGTGGGGAGGCAATGGAGGACTGGGAACCATTAGTTTTACTGCTAATAGTCAATGAGCTGAGCAGCCTGTCTCTCTCTCTGAAAATGATGAATGACTGAAAATATTCCAGATGCAAGACATCAATAAATTCTCTCCACAGTCCAGTTAATTTTTTCCTACAGTAGGGCAGATTGTAGCCAGATTTATTCATTTTTTTTAAAACAGGAATCCCACACCATACCATCCACCATCTGTAGAAGATATCCCACAACAAGAAGTGACATTCATACAATCAAAACCTCACAGTATATTTCAGAGTTGATTGAGGTTTGTTAAATAGCTGATACGAACTCGCTACGAGAGATTAATTACTACTTGGGACTCAGTACCTAAAATCCACTGAGCTTTACTGACCGCTTAAATTTAAGTTTTTAAGTACACATTTCGACATGTTTGTCATTTTAAATGGCTTTTCCATGCTTGGTAACCAACTATTTGTTCGTTTTGAAGCCTAGTTTTTGTTTTGCACAACTTTCGTCCACAGGTGATTGATTCTTTTCTAAACTCAGGGTCAGATTATCGAATTGATATACTGATATACTTCCCATACTTACGAAATCACTTTCTCTGGAGAAGCACAAACCTTTTTAACTGCATTTTATTAAATCAATCCTTTCGAATCCCTTATCGAATCTTATTTACATTTCAGCATTTCCAAGTAACTAAAGACTAAAATAACTACAACTGAAAAGAGTCTAATCACCTTTTGCTGGCTGTAAATATAGATGAGCAGCTACAACCTTTATAAACTACTTACTCCAAATACTGAAGGTCATGATTCAGAACTGTTAAACTGATCAGATTAAAATGTTGATAAGATATAAACCAAAGAATAACTGGGTGATTTATGAATTGACATTAGGTTATCGAGAGAAGAGTTGCTGCTCTGTGAAACTACATAAACACATTAAGTTTGCTTGTCAAACAGTGGTGTTAACTCACAAACAATCTATGTCCATATACAGACACGAGCTGCAAAGAGCATATTAACCAAAGAAGAGCCAAACTTTTTTATTTTACCGAAGTAACATGAGGCTGATCTAATCTGCTGCTGGTAATGTCTATCGTTTTAACCAGCAACGGCAACGGTTGGCTGTGATTGAGGAGATTGCTACCTGTATGTTTTCTATTGCTCTTTGCAAATGAAAAAGAGTGAGGAGAGATAAAAGATTTGATAGGAGATTTGCTATTTTCAGAGCTAATCTGGATATTTTCATGCACATTTCCAAAATGGAACCCGCTGTCTGAACACATCCCTACATTCATCCATCCATCCATTTATTCTTATTCTATTATTCAGTGTTGTGGGAGGCAGGAGTTTATCCCAGCATGCATGAGAGGCATGGTTACCCTCAGACAGGTAACCCATCTATTACAGGGACCAACACACACAGACAAATTCACACTTACAATTTTGAGTTTCTTATTCATATATTTGGACTGTGAGAGGAAACCAGGGGTTCCTTGCAGTTCAAGCAAAATAAATCATAGTCAAATTTCCCTAGAAGTTCACAACTTCATCATTGTAAGCTCATTGAGAGTATTTTGATTGCAGGTTTAGCACTACAACAGTGAAATTTTACACCAAGATTTTACAACAAGTAACAAAACTGCTTTTGAGCAGTTCTTCAAGTCAAATCTTAGACTGGGGACCTTGGGCTCCTTTGTTGCTATATTGGGTTGTTCTTGATGGTAGAGAGTCTGGGGACCTCTTAGCTAGACTTAAGATTTTGGTTCTGCTACTTTGGCTGAAGTGGTGCTCTCATCTTAGAGCGGATTCAAGTACGAATGCTTCAGAAAACTTAATGAAACAAAAAACTCCTGTTTTTTCAACCAATGCCCTCCAGTGATTCTTGTCTTTGACTCATCTGCTTATCTTTCACAACTTTGGCTAACTTTTACTAATCCCCTTAGCTGTCTATCACTCTCTTTCTGTATTTCAAAATGTAAACTTGTACTCATGGGTTAGAAGTAATTGCTCCGTCTCTTCTTAAAACCTGCTCCTTCATGTCAAGTTGTTTTCCCACACATACCCAGCTGTAGTCCAGCACCCGTAGCAGCAGTGGTGGTAGTGGCCAGTGGAGCACAAAGGCAGGCTTGTTGTCTGGTAAACGTGTCTGTGTGTGTACGTAAGTGTGTGTGTGTGTGTGTGTGTGTGTATGTGTTTCTGCGTGCACACGCACTCCCCCGCAGATAGTGAGACGGCCAAGTCGAGGCAGAGCTGTCTCTCTAACCCCCTCCACTCCTGATGCAAGCCGCAAACCAAACAGCAGCCCACGCCCTCCTCAAGGACCCGGCAGGCAGAGAGAGCATTCCTCTGAGCTGACTAACCACACACACACACACACACACACACACACACACACAGAAATATGTATGATGATATAAAATTCATGATATTAGTTCCACTGTTCCCTTAGTAAAGCGGCCTCAATGTGGCTTTCACTTTTTATTTATTAGTATATATAATGGTGAACATATAATACTGAACTACATAAACTGTTCTACATAAAGCCTCATTTTGTCAACTTTTTAAGTAAAATGTGATTGTTTTTCATTTAAACATCAGAAGTGTCCGCAAAAAAAAACACAACATCATATCATCACTAGTTAACTCCACTGAAAAACAGTAAACATTGAAATTGAGGTATTACCCAGCAGCAGGTGAAACCACTGAGCTTTGACTTATTCAGTTTTTTTAGGGTCAAAAATATTTGTTTACAACAAGGTAAACATGATAACATATGTATTGTCGTCTTCAAAACACACGCACACACACACACACACACACATAACTGTCTGGAGTCACCGCACTATCCCTTTTCTGTGAAGTAAATCTAAGAATGACAGGAATCCTGAACCCGACTGAAGGCGGCAACTTATTATCGTCATTAGAGCAGCCAACCGCACACAGACAGACAACACACATAAACTCTCTATGACCTGTCTTGTATCGCGTCCTCGTCAAACAATGCTGTCTCGGATGATTCAGGTGTGCAACTTGACATTAAAGCTGCCTAAGTGAGTGTGTGTGTGTGTGTTTGTAAAAAGGGAGATGGTAGACTTTAAACCGCAATGACACGTTGCTAAGATAAAGATGAGAAAAAACAAAGAGAAAGAAATAACAACGACCTCCCAGTGCGATAATGTATTGATTCTTAGGAAAGTGCTGATTGTAATTCTTCATATTTAACATTATGATTTTGGGTCACTTCTGAACTTTTTGCAGCTGATAGATATTGTCAAATGGGGCTGCAGCTAACCATTATTTTCACTATCGATTAATCTGCTGATCTACAAAATCACCTTCAAGTCAAGTCAATTTTATTTATATAGCGCCAAATCACAATAAAAGTTATCTCAGGGCACTTTTCACATAGAGCAGGTCTAGAGCGTACTCTTTAAAATCTCACATAGGATAAGCAGGGACCAGAGAAAAAGATGACAATGATTAGTCAATGTTCGAAATAGTATCTCTCTCTCTCTCTCTCTCTCTCCTCATTTCCGATCATCTCTCTACTGTCCATTCTCTGATAAAGGCATAAAGATATCCAAAACATAATTAGAAAGAAACCAGGGAAGCCCTGTGTCTTCAACATTTTCAGTGTCACTGTAGGTTGTCTCTGAATAATGAAAATTTATTGGAATTTTTGTCAGCCATGTTAACTGGTGTTGAAATAGATGTATCTGAATGTTAGTGCCTCATGGTGATAAATGATTGAATGAATGAATAAATGAATGAAGACTAACAATACTGATTCAAGAGACATAATGGCAATTTAAAGATCACACAGAAACACAAACAAACATTATCACACGTACATGCCCAATTCACACTATATGCGCACAGGATGCAGAGACTTCTGCTGCTGCAGCTCTTTTATGCTAAAATGACAGGATGTGTAGGATGGCTGTGCATACCTTATGTACAGCATTATGAAGCTGTGCAGGTATACACAGTGTTTTCTGCCATCCCAACACATGCAGACACGCTTCTTTTGAAGTTAAACTGTTGTCTCACTGAAAAACAAACCAGTTCTATCTCTGCTATTAGCCTGTTTGGTTTTTTGCATGCAAACCGCACTGACCGCAGTCTCCCTCTGATAAGCTGGAGAATCCAACACACTGCAGCTTGCCAAATATTCTGTCTCCCTCTCTTCCTTCATCTAAACCCTCGGCTTTCTGGTTTGCCTTTCTCTTTCATATTCTGATCCACTCAAATTTCAATCCCTGCACTAATTTAACATTGTTTTCATCCCTTTTCTTTCTCTGTGTTCGTCTGCCTATCATTTATCAGTCATCCTCCCTCATTAAAACGCATTCCCCCACTATCATGAGTGTCTCCCCCTTCTAGCACCAGACACAACAGCGGGAATCCCCGACTATTCAGCACTCTGTATTCCCTCATCACCCGCTCACTTTCTCTCTCCCTCTCTCATGGTCCTAACACTACAGCATGAGCCTGGCTGACAAAACGCATCAACTAAGTAGGCCTGGGTAGCATTTGAAAATTTTGAAAACTAGTGCCAATGCAATGTCTCAGTTTCGGTACTGAAAAAATGATGGTTTATTTGACACCTTATTTTAAGAAATGTAAATATGTTTTCCTATAAAAACATGTTTTTCATTTAACAGAAGATGCCTAAATTATGAAGTGCTGAACACAAGCAGTCACACAAGAGCACAGCTTAAATAAAATAATGTAAAAACTCTTTAGATCACGAACTATCTGATCAAAGAATAAGTAAACAAGACTACATATCTTAATAGACATTTTTGAAAGCTTCTGCTTCTTGACAACTTTTTATTCTCCATGCCATGGACACATTTATGCAAAAAGGTTCAATAGGTTCAATAACGCAAGTTTTCTGCTTTGGCTCTCGGTCTTGGTTCCTTACCAAGTGTTACTGCAAGTTTGTAGTGGCTCGGCTTTGGTGTGACATGGTAACCACACGTTTCTGTTAGAGGATTACTACAAGGCTACCATGGGATTGCTAAAGTAAACCAATTGGTTTCGACTTCTAGCTCTTTCAAACACAAATTGCACTCTTCTTGATCACAAAGACACTTCTACATTACCACAAACATTATCATAAGCTGACCAAATCAATAAAAGAAGTCTTAAAAACCCTTAAATGAATAGCAGCGTTTGCATGTGAAAAGTGTTCTGGTTTCTCTGTCCTCCTCTGCTTCTTCTCTTCCTTCCAATTCCCCTCTTTTTAATGCAGTTCCTCTCTGTCTTTCTTTGTCCATATTCCTTCTACTCCTTGTCTTTGTTGTTTTATCCTATCTTTATTTCTATGCTCCTGTCTCCTTCTTTCCCTCCCTCTTGCCCTGACATGCAGCAGCGTGAATCAGATTGTAGTCTTGCTGCCAGGAGGGATGTGTGTGAACAAGACGAAAGCACTCCCCAGCACTGGCCCAAACCCAGAGTAAGTTAACATAGGTAGGAGTGAGGAATCCACTCCCCCAGGCTCCGTGAAAAGAAATGCACATACCACTAACACACACCGTTGATAATTTCTTTCATTACACCACCAGTATTCCCCCACTGAACTGGAGTCCTACTGCTTTATTAATGGGTTCATATTTGTGTTAAAGTAAGGGCTGTTTCATACATAGTTAAGTCTGTTCAAACATGACAGGGCCAATAAAATGTCCCTGTGATAACTGCAGGATGCAGGAAGTTAGCAAGATCTTAGTTTCAACCTTAGACAGACAGTTGATAAGTCTCTCTTCACAATCAGGTTTGCCTCTTCAACATTATGTCAGTGATCAAGACAGAACACTTTACAGCATTTGCTGCTTTCTAGTCCCTTGTGATTAGTTTCTGCCAATCGACATTCGACAATGTAAAATTGGCAGAATATTTACATTTTATAGTGCATGACTGAAAGGGGTTTTAAACAAATCTGCTTTAGTACTCTACTGCTATTTCTTATTGCATCATAAAATTGATAACCTACAGTTTTTTTTGGTGAGGATACATTTTGCATGCCAGCAGTAACACAAAGCTACAGTGTCAGGGATTCCCGCATATTGACTGTGATTTGGTCACTTAACCTTATTATCGGCCAAGTATTGCTATGATAAACTTGACTAATTAACTGTGGCTCTCTAACATAGGGCATATGATTATTCTCCTTTGGATAAACAGTTAGTGTTCTTCACAGTGTGTCTGTCTTGAGAAGACAGGCCTGTGTAACCTGTGTCAGAAGTTTTTATTCCTGTATGCAATCAATTCAAAGAACAGGCCAAGTATTGTATAGTGAGGAAGTGACCAATTTAGAAACTTGTGGTATGCCATGGTTGCACAATAAGTAACGGCAAGTATAGAGTACATTACTGAAAGACAAACAAATATATATTTTGCTGTAGGAAGTTGATCGATGCTTCACCAAATAGTCATCAACTCCTCCTTGAAGACAACGTGGTTGCATTTAGGGAAAGGTCATGGTTTGGGTTAAAATAACTCATTGGTTAATGTTAGGGAAACATTGTGGTTTGGGTAAAATAAACTACTTCCTTAAGGTTAGCAGACTTTTTTGGTCATGGTTAAGGTTGGGGAACTATCATGGCTATGGTTAAAAAAAAACAACAACATTGACTATGCTTTGGACAGGAACTGAACAGAAGTCTCCTGTGTCAAAGTCTGACATTCTGTTGTTGATCCATCCAACCAACATGACCTCCTCCCTCTGTTTCCTCCTTTGCTCCAGACAGACAAGAATCAAAAGTCATAAGGCTGCCTGAGGGCTTTGTCATTTCACTGTAAAAATATTTAGGTGACAGGCTTTTTCGGAAACTAATGACGCTGTTTTCTTGGGAGATCTATCCTGTAAACAGTCAGACTTTATTCTCTGCACTCAAATAAAAAAATATTTTTGAAAGGGGATGTATCATGCAAATTTCCAGGTCTATATTTTAGACAAAGCAGACTGAAGCCCTGGCTTTTGACTTTCAGGGAGCATTTTACGCATGTTCACCTCAAGTTTTGGAACTTTGACCATGTTTTAACATAGACATCCAACATCATAACAGTATAAAAATCACAGAAAATCACCAAACGCATGATATGTCCCCTTTAAAAGGCAGCTATGACCACCTATATTTACCATCCCAGAGGTATACCTGAAACAGATTTGGCACCTGTTTATAAATGCACGTAACCAACAGAAGGAAAGTCATCCTGTCACATTCAAGCAGTGCAGCCTACAGCATTTCACATTCACCCCTTGACCATCGGAAACTGGGAGATTTTCAAGGCTTGACGCACTTTACACACCAATGTTTGTGACTAACCCACGTTTACAGCTCATACAAAGAAAGAATTTTAAAAAAAGAAACAGGGAGAACACAAGGGAGGAGGGTTGGTCAATACCATGATGCCACAATTGCTCCTTGTTGAGTGACTAAGGCTTGAAATTGGACAGAAGCCTTAACATTCACTTTGCTTACTGGTCTTCACAAAAGTAAAAACGGCTCATTGTCAAAACCACAATGACCTAAAAGACAAGTAAAGCAGTAGCCCTGCCTAGGCGATAGGGAAAACCTCATATACAGTAAAAGTCCTTTGTTTCCAACTCCAAATGGGAATTTAAGTCCAAGTGAGTGTGACTAATGATTTTTTTCATGAGATGTGGGCTTTATCTCTAGTGTAAACATATTGGGACATGCACACACGCACTCAGCCCCACCGCCCACATCAACCACCCACACACAAAAATAAATGTGACTCGCCCAAACTTACCGTGTTTCACAAGTTCGTGTGATACCATATCTAACCAGAGACCATTGCTGTTATTTTCAGTTATCTAGCTGGTCACTTTAAAATCAGACAGACAGATTTTCCAAAGCTCCTGAGCAGTTAATTTTTACCATCTGCCTAGCGCTCAACAGTGGTAAATTTGTTTTGAAAGACAAAACTTTCAAACATCATAAACTTTATTTGACACAACTGGAAAGCATTAGCCTTGAGATTTCAAAATCAGCTAGTGATACTTGGCCCTCGAGCATACAGTATGATATCTGGATCAGCTGTTTCCCCCTTTTTCAAAACCAATAACCCTACCTTAAATTACCCAAACTGAGAGCTAATCTGGTAAACGGGATGTTCCCCCAAAACCTGGTTCTGAATTGGAACCAGTGCTAAAGTACGTCAATAAGTGAACGTGTCACTGTTCACACCGCTGCAATAATAATGCTTATTTACTGTCCTCAGGTCACTAGTATGGCCAGTCTGTTATGTTAAACTCTGTACAAAATTAGGCTTGTATTCGCCCTGTTTATAAGGTAAACAACACAGCAGCAAACAACTTGCAACACACACAAATCACAACACGATTGTTCTGTGGCTTTCGCTGTCTTTTAATAAGCTTTTAACGAGGAATTGTGTATCTGTGAGCTGACTTTGGTGCTCTTAGTCACCAGCATGTGGACCTCAACTGCTCATTCAGTCAGTGACACCGGTAATTCAGTATTATCAGTTCCGCTGGAAGATTGGGTTAAAGATTAATTTGTATATGTACTGAACGCGTGTGCCGCAGAGCAGAGAGTGAAACTGTGTGAGGTAAAATATAACATTTTCCTCAACCACAACTATGCTCGTTACTGCAAGTGCAGTAATGGTTTACAAGTAAAAAGCCAATCCATCTAGAGCTGCAATGATAAATCTATTAGTTGTCAACTCTGTTGATAATCAATTAATTGTGTTGAGTCATTTATTAAAGAAAAAATACTTATATTCTCTCTTTACAGGTTCTTAAATGTGATTATTTTCTGGTTTTTTCTGACTTCTATGATGGTAAACTGAATATTGAGAAAATCATTAGTTGCAGACCTATATTTTACACAGCCATAGTTAAGCTATGTTCTTATGAACAAGCTAAATCAAAAGCAGAGTATATGTAACTGTTTAGTCTACAAGAATTCTGGCAAAGTCTTGTAGACATACTGGCTGAGACGGCAGTGCCTCCTCCCTCTACCAGCGGTACCAGTCCAGCAATTAATTCACATTAGCAGCAAGAGGGAGGCCGAGAGAGGAGAGGATGAATGAGGAATGATAGTGACTGACATCTATGTTCTAGGGTCATCGATTGCTGAGCCCTCTACCATTGTAACATCATGATTTAACCCCGTCTGTCCATCTTTTGAGTGGATTACCTTAATAAATTACTCTTACTGACTTTTTACTTGCGACACTTTTATTGCACTTACAGTAGCATAATGAGAGAATCAATAAAGAACCGGACCAATAAGGAGTACTAAAAAAGTGCAGACATATCTCTAAAAATCCAAATGACACTGCTGCTCATCAGGAGTTGCATCTGGTGGTGGAACTCCTGATGAGCAGAGCCTGCTTCCATCAGCACTCAGCATCGCGGCAAACCGTCATCAAGAGGGGTAGCGATGAGCCTCATCAGGGAGTTCATGTGTCAGAGAGATAGGAGCTGACCTCCCCCGTGGACAGGCCTGAACATGCAGGCAGCTGCTGTCAGCAAGCCAGAACATAGGGGAATTAATAGAAACAGCAGCTCTCCAGGGACACCGTTAGCCCACACTGACAGCCAATTCTGATCTGGGGTGATCTTAATGCACTCTGCCTCTTCCCCTCTGCATTAGTGGTGGGAAATATGAAACCTGGATCATGACAAACATTATTTAACTTTCCGGGTAGGCTTAAGTCTGAACGCCAGCCCAGGCCTGTGCAAGCTGTGATATGCACACTTGTGGCAAACAAGAATGTGGGAGTGCCCTGTGTGGATTTCAATTTCATCTGACACAGAGTATGCTATTAAGTCTAGTATAAAATGCCACCACATGCAAGTGACATTGTATGGACACAAGCTGAAATCTTGGGCCAACTCGCAAAACAGTAGAGATTAAAAATTGCTGTGAGTGTGAACGTACACTCAGTAGAAAAAGAGTTACACCTAGCTGAAACTAATGCAACAGCCCTGCAATAAATCCTACTTTTATGAAGGTTATAATGTTCAGTTTTTATTGTTTTGAAGAGGTGTTCAGTCAACTTTATGGTCAATTGAGGGTCTAAGGGTAGAGGATGTTGTATTGCTGTACAGATTGTAAAGCCCCCTTTGTGATATTGGGCTATACAAATAAATACTGACTAGGACTATTTTGGAGTCTGCAGTTTGTGGTTCTGTTGAATTGCAATGTATTATACTGAGAAATGCTAATATTTAGTCTACCCTCACTAATATAAATGAGGTGGCAAGGTACACCTAATAAAATAGTAACTGCATGTGCATAATGGAGGCTGTGGAATGGATACTTTTCACAGTCCTGCATACTGATTTGATTTGTATGACCTGAGGTGAGCAGAACAGTCTTTTGACAGACACCACCAGTGTTTACTAACAGCACCTCAGCAGGCTCCTACCTGTCACAATCTTTCACCAAAGCGGGAGAGTGACTGCTAATAACAGAATTAAATCTGTTTAACTACGTGCAGTAATTTAATGTCGAGTGCTAGTGCTGATTATTGGCTCTAAACGATGTGTTGATAGACAAATGCCTTCACAGAGCACTGAAAGCAGGGAGAGGAGGCCAGCTCCACAGGCTCGCCTACGCACAGCGCTACAAAGCGTCCCAGATTAAGGCCAAGTTATATAACTTGGACTCCATTTGTGCTTTTGCATTGCATGTGCGCTGCTGGCTAGTCAATGCACAGTCTATATCCTCTCCTCAACAAAATTACTCCAGTTATATGTCAGTCTGATCACAAGAAATAGTTTTACAGACCCAGGTCACCTAAAGTTAAGCGCACATATGATGGTATGGCAGCTCGCTGAGCACATATTTGAGCAATGATTTGCTAGCTTTCCTTGTGGACTTATGTTAGCTCGTTAAGCATTACCTTAGCCACCATACTGCTGTTTTATGAACGTAAAGGAAAGCAGAGTTTGAAATATGGACGCGAGGTAGGAAGTGGAAATGACAACTTCAGGGTCAAGTAGGGATGCCATAAATGTGTACGGTGAGCATGCTACAGTTAGCAAACAGTGGGATGCATTTGAGTGTTTGGTTTTGTGTAATAACGGTGTAATTAAACGTCTGTAAAAACCTGTCCACCTCAGCTAGCTAGGATGCAGACTCGTCGCTGCCGCCACGGTCAACATCAACAAAGCGCTCCAACTGTCCTCACCTCGGTATAGTGATGCATTTTGTGTTGATATTCTGGGTGGTGATGGCTTTCTCCAGTTCGTCCAGTTGTCCCGTCTTCTTCAGCTTCTTCACCAGACTTTTCACCGCTTTTTCACACCATTTCTCCTCCTGGCCGTTCTGCTCTCCCTTCTTCCAGCCCAAAAGTCTTTTGACAATGGGGGGAGTGAAAGGCAGAATTGACATCTTTTGAGTTCAGTTAAGTCCTTCCAGTGTCGAGAAGTCCGGCGGTTGGGCCAAAAAAACACGGGGGGACAGCTGCTCTTCAAACGGCCCAACTGGCAATGATGGTGAAGACGTTTAGTTTAGCAAAACAGAAATAGTAGTTGTTTATTAAAGTGACACAGAAGCATCCCGGAGTTTAACGCTGCAGTTTTAGCACACTCTGCGTGCCTGGCTCGAGCTCAGCGGTGAACTGTGCATTGATAGTCTGTTGCGCTGTGGGTTTAGTACTACTCCGCCGAGAAAGCTAGTCCCGTCTACACTTCTTCAAACCGCAGTTATTTTAAGTAAAACTAACACATGTCACACCGAGCCATGCGTCTAACTCAAGCTACCATCTAACAGCAAAGTGACGCCACTTTATTAATGTTTCTCTCCGGATGCTCTAACCCCTCGATCAGCAAAGTTTTGTTAAGTTCAGAGTCATCCGCGGTGCTGCCTGTGTCCGCCGACTGAAGTCTGCATCAAATGCAAATGCAGGAGCTGCTGCTGAGAGTCTCCATTCAGACTTCAGACTGCACAGCTGAACTCTGAAAGGCCAGTCTGAGAAGCTGGCCAAATGTGCAGCCTTAATATTGCACAATCCCCTGCTGATAAAAGTGCATGCTGCTGTGTCTAAATAAGCTGTCACAATCACACACAGATCACTTGATTTAGTTATGCAACAGTTAGCAAAACATGTGAGTGCCAACAAGCACCTAACATTTTTAATGAAATGCATTATTTGTTCTCCCACTATCTGAAAAGAAAAAAAACACGTAGGCTTAAACTGAAGGAAAACTGCATTTCCAGAAACATTGTTTCATTTATTCTTTGAATAGCCTTTTAATCTTCCCAAATGAAATCATCCATCTGTTTCAGTTTATCTACGTAACATAATTATGGCTCACAAAGGGCCATGATGTTCTTAATTTGCCTCCACAGGGTAATAGAATTTAGATTTTTTAACTTTAAAAGGAAAATACTCAGATTTTTCCCCCCAGTTTTCCATTTTATTATTGGATATCCACAAATTCTTAATTATCTGAGTGCATTCACGCAACTGGTATTACATAAGGTTACAATCTTGTGTGTGTTTATTGGACAAATGCGTATGGGTTGACATTTAGTGTCTCCAAAAACTTTCCAGTAATTGCTACTGGAGTTGTTTGTATCCACAATGGGTAAATAACATAGGAGCTGCTGTAAGATGGAAGGTGATAAAAGTCATGCACATACATACGAGCTGAGCCACCGACTTGCCTCAGCTTGTAAGAGGTATAAGCATAGGACACCTGCTTAACAAGATGGCATTTTGACGTGCAATGTGGCTCAGCCCAGAAAACCACAAATATAGACAGACATATGCACATGCATATGAACACATGTACACCCTCCTTCCCCCCACACTCACTAGTCCACACACACACACCCACACACACACACACACACAGTGTCAAGGAGTCAAAGTACCAGATGTACAATAGAGTGTGTAGCACAGCTGAGCTCTCCACAGAGAGAGTGATAGTCGGACAGTTTAGAGTGTGAAGCTGCCTTTGTTCTTCGGCTTCAAAAGAAATACTTTATTGCATTCAAGGACGGTTTCCAAACCCGGGTCCCTTATTTGCAAGCGCTTGAAAGAGTTGTAAAACTTGTGAATGCTCTGCACAAAGAAGCTGGTGCACTTGCTGAGTTCCTATTTAGTTGCAGCACAATGGTTTGCAATAGCAAGTCATGAAATCAACTTTCCAAGTAATACACAGAAGAGGCTGAAGCATAATGCATACGGATTGGCCCTGAAAAGTACATTCAAATACTTGTTATCATCTGCTGGCCTGTAATGTGTGATTTAGTCATATTTAAAGATTGGTCTAAACCTAAATGCAAACCACCTTCTGCTCTCTATGATCTCCATTTTTTTTTCCAAAAGAGTACTGTCCCTTTTCTCATCCCCATATCTTATGTTTTTAACGAGCGTAAACCTTTAATCAGTGCCTCCATTGACAGTTCACAGTCATACGAGAATAGTAGCATCGACCTGTGTGTTACCATTTTGGAATGTGTGTAGAGGCAAATTGACCTGTGTCCAACAGTCCCCTCTGTGCACAGTGTGTAGTTTGTGCTAAAAATACAGCTGGCTTTAGCCTCAGCAGCACAGACCTCTTTCCTTTTATCTATTTTGGTTACACAGCAATGTATATTTTTAGATCTGCTAAAGACATTCATCCTTACTATCAAAAGATCTCAGTACATTCATACTGCATAGTAATGTTGTTGTTGTAAACCTCATAATACAGTAATTCTTAATTTACTACATTAGGAAAATTATTAAATATATGTTTTTTTTAACAAGTACTATCACAAGCATTTTCAGTGCATGGATGGTTTGACAAATGAGGAAGTTTTATTTGCAGTTTTTTTTTGTGCTATTAGCCTTCAACATCTCCTTGTCTGTGGTAACAATCAAGTCTACAGCTGTAAAACACACCAAGCTCTCTCTCTCTGGTGTGTTGGCAGGTTGGAGGAGAAGGCTGGAGGAGCGTGCTGCCATGTGTCACATGCTGAGGCCCTGCGGCCCTCTCGGCACCTGTTTACGCCCCCGGGGACACGACCGTCCAAGACAGCTGGTTTGTTTTGGAGAAGTGTAGGGCGAGACAGGGCGGATATGGGGGTGCAGGATGGGGGATGGGATTACAGATGGGCCGCAGTAGACGGGGGGCAGGACAGGGTGGACGGGGGAATACGGAGGGGGGCCTTCTGTGAGAAGAATTACTGAGCACAAAAGGCACGTCAGCAAGACTGAATAGGCAGTGACCACGTACAATCCGATGGATGATAATGACATTGTGCTGGATTCGACCTCAGGGGACTTGGTCAGGAGTTTGTGTGAGTGTGTGTGTGTGTGTGTGGGTGGGTGGGTGGGTGTGTGTGATGTCAGCTGGTGTCCCAGTAGAGAGGGGTCAGAAAGAATAGGAATTATGGGTCTCTGGATGAGTGTGATAAGGACACAGAGGAGGACCAACGTTTGGCCGACTTAGTACAATTTTTTATTTATTTTAAATATACGTTTGTCAGCCTGATTGTAATTTCATCTTTAAGAAGCACAGAGACATTAGTCTTCCAATATTAATTTTTACCCAATATCCACTTTAAAGTTTCCCTTTAGTGGCTTCAAATGTAGATTTAAAAATATTCCCACTGTTTGCCAACATCACACTTACCTCTTGCATCTGTATTCATTGTTAACTCCACTGTAACTAAACAGAAACATGTAGATGTTTTGTGCATTATTTCACACTCTTTAACACAATAGCATGAAGTAGACTACTGATGTCTTCAGAAAGTTCAGAATTTGTCTAAAATATAATATAAAGTCCTCAGTCCAAGCATTCAGATACTTTAAATAAGTAAAAGTAACAATTTTATAGACAGTTCAGCAGTTCAATGTACAACAATGCATCATATTTTATACGATAATCATATGTATGTTTTGTGTTTAAAAACGTAAACTGCAAATAAACCTGTAACTTGAGTTAAATAAATATGATGGAGTTAAAAGTACACTTATGTAGTGGAGTAGAAGTGAAAGGTACCTTAAAATGGTACTTGAAGTTCAGTACTGTGTGTAGATAAACACACTTAGTTACAGTTTACCACTGGTAAATATAAGGGTTTTACAGAAAATATACACTCATAAATGGCTCTGTGGGTTTATCATTGATTTCACTCATCTACTCATCTAGCAACAGAATCAAAAATCTCTTCACAGATTAATAAAACCAAGCTCAATAACTGTCTAAATCCTGTTTAACCTGCACAGTGTGGTTGAGCTTGCCTGCATGGGTTTGTTTGTGTGTTTGTTTGGCCTTTACCTGTGAGAAACAAGTGGGTGTTATTTCAGTTATGTTTATGAGTGTATAGAGCTCAGGGCAAGGAGAAGCATTGAGAACCATATAAAAGTGTTTTCACAGATCTCCTTGGCAATAAGACACTGTGTTTTCTCCCTGAGAAAGCCATCAATCGCTCAACAGCTCCTGACAGCTCCTCCAGCAACTAATAGAGCACATGGTGTACCGGAGGCTCAACATCATAACCTTCCTACACAAACACACTCACACACACACACACACAAATACACACTCAACCCCACCCCTTCCACATGCAACCGACCCCTCCTTTCTCACTTCTCTACTCTATAGTTGACATGTCCTTCTTCTCTCTTTCACTTTTGTTTGCACTCCCTCCACAAACACCGCGTTTCTCGCATCCATATAAAAAAATTTTTCCTGTAAATGTGTTTTTACATGCGACCATTGTTTACATCCACTTGAGCAGAGGAAACAATTCACCGTTCATAAGTCCTCTGTGAGAAATCTTTTGAAACATCAGGCTGTTGCACAACTCGCCGTGCTATGAATAACAGGAAGACAGCTATTTTTCCTTTTCAGTGTAATTGCCTGTCACTTAACAAAATCCTCAGTGGCAGCCTGCGTAAATGTAAACATACACATGAAGTTAGCCATTGTTAAATTACATACCGTACGCATGACGCTTTGGACATAAGATCTTTTTTTGATTATCCTACCTTTCTTTGTTTTGGAAGCAGGAACACAACATGTTCACATACAGTATCTGCCATATATATCTGATAAAAGTAAAAACTGCTGACTTACATCCTCTAATGAAGCAAATAAAGTAAAACGTATGGTTTTCTTACTTATAAATGAAAAATCAGCATTTGTGTTTTTTTGTCAACTGATCATAATTGAAGATGTAGGCCTGTTTAATATTAATACTTTGGATTTAGTTGCTACTCCTCATATTTAAAAAAAGTCCTCCTATCAATCAACTGAGGAGGGTCAGCAGGTTTATAGCTTATGTTTTGAATTTTGGTGAGGATGAGACCTTTTTGTTAAACTCATTCAGTCTCAAGTTCAAAATGTTCTCAAAGAAAATGTTATTTTTGAGAGAAAAAGAGAACATGGTAGTGTAGTATTATTTTATTCAGAATGAGAATCAACTTTATTGGCCAAATATGTTGACAAATACAAGCAGTTTGAATCCAGGTGCAACAACTACACAACATACTGTATCTACATGGATATACAGAGTAAACTGATACTGAAAAATGTAAATACACCGTCATGGTCTGGTTGGTTCAAGTAGTGCAAGAGTATGCCATGCAAAACAAAACATGCTGGATTTAGTAGATTATGTAATAAGTTACAGAGGTGGTTTAAGTGTGTCTTGATTGATCAATGATGAAGTATTTAAAGTCTGCACAGACTTACTATTGACAGCTAATTAATATTATGTAAAGGGAAAAAAATAAAAACAAAGTAAAACCAAATAATTATTCTCTTTGTTAAAAATCCTGTGACTGGCTCTACTATTGACTGGTAAACATTTTTTCAGTTTTTCATACTCTGTAAATTGCTGATTGAAAGTAATTGGATAAGTGTATGACACATACTTTGACTTAATAACTGTTTAACTGAGCAACAAGTGATTCATTGTTATCTGTAGATGAACCAAGCTGCTCAATAAAAATATGTTTGGAAAAAAAAAGGAAACTGCTGACTCAAAGTAAAGCATGCACAGCAGAAAGAATAAAACCTTGTCCAGGTTCATAGCCAGGATCTAAGAAATACTGAGGTCTCCCAGTATCTTAAATCTTTTGGATTTTCTATTTTTCTATTTTTATACTGCTGTGTGTTATTTTTTAAAATTGCTAAAAGTAAATCCTTTCAGATTTCTAAAACACCCATTTTCCCACAAAAATACCAAAGACATGAGCTCAGCGTTCACAATAATAGCTACGACCCTGCCTCTGACTCAGTAACAGGAGTGAAGTTTGGTTTTGTTTTTCAAGAAAGGCTGGAAAACTGTCCCCCCCCTGCTAGTGCTGCAACCCTCGGAGGGAAATGGGTCAGTGTGAATGTCCTGTAGTAACAGACTGGCACAGCAGAGTCATATGTTTGTTACTCATCAGCACTGTGTGACTCTGCTTATGCGACTTCTCCCTGGTACTATGTGAACACACATGAGTGGATCAAATACAAACACGAGTCACAGCTCAGGTAGGTCGGCTCTCTTTCCTTATATAGCCATACTGGCTGTAATCTTTCCTGCAGTGAAAAGTTGATGATCTCCACTGGAGCTGTGACTCATTGTGTGAAATGACAACCTCAGTGATAATTCGGTGTTCCCACTATGACTGATTATAAAATAGAAGCTTGTCTTACAGTGCGGCCTGAGGCACCACTGTCATGACTTACCTCTGAGTCATGAGTCACCATAAATGGCTGTTGGTCAATCCCTGTGAGAGCAAATTTCCTGTTGTTAGCATGCCTGCATAATCTCATTGATAGCTGACAGGATATTGAGTTGAGGTCATTCAGTTTGAGATGGTGTGTAGTGCAGAGCATTTGGTATCAGTTAACAACACATGCTCCATCAGAGTACTTGCACTAAATTGGTTCGAGATATGTTATGTTATGATTTATTTATGGATTACAGACACAAAAATAGAAATCCAAGGGATATCATGTTAAAGTGAAAACACTTATTTCCAACATGGTCCCAAGATATTAAAAGACAAAGAAACATGAAGAAACATAAGACATTCAATATAAACAATCTACTAAACTAAACAATCATGAAATCCAAAAACATGTCACCATAATTTAAGAAATAAAAAATGAATAACGCCCACATCAAAATACAAGGACAATTTGATAGCTAAAGTAAGTGTTATTGCAGATTTCATTATGAATCTGTTCCATAAATAAGACCTAACCTGATTTCTATAAGCTCCTCTAATATTTAAAAACTTGATGTGTAGCAGAAGTCTGCTCCACAACACGGCACCAGTGTAAAAAAAGGAACTTCTAGCTACATTATTCATTCACAGACACTTTACATGAACACACACTGGCACTGGTATTACAGTCATGCTGAGTATGGACCACTGTTATCTGAGAACACAAGTATTGAGGAGCACACCCATAGATAATATTGTACACATGATACAGCTTCTGTTGTTCTACTCTGAGCTGTACCGGCAGCAGTCCTACCCTTCTGAATTTATCACTAGACTTCATCACTTGGCTCCGTTTTACCTAAATGTATTGAAAGCTTGTTATCTATGAGCCACTCTCTTACACTTTCCAATTTATTATCTAAGAGTGTTCTCAATCTCACTGACATCATTCCCAGATACCAGCAATGCAGATTTATCAGCATACAACAAGAGCTTGCATTTCACAGCCACTGGCATATCATTTATATACATAAGAAATAAAAGAGGCCCTAGAATAGAACCTTGCGGCACCCCACATAATATCCTGAGGTTCCGATATAAACCCTTCAACATCACAGACTTGAGTTCTTCCTGTAAGGTAAGAGGTGAACCATTTTACAGAGGTATGTCTAAAACCCATTCGCTGTAGCTTTGACAACAGTATAGTATGATTCACTGTGTCAAAGGCTTTTTGCAAAGAAATGTTGATTCAGCTGAGATTTCCAGACCTGGTGAACATTAGAGTAACTGTAAAAACAATGGGCCTCATGCATGAATCATGCTTACACACAATCATTAATCATGACAGCACATGCACATTGTATGCGCATCTAGGCACCATCTCCAAATCCGTTCCCCTTCCTCAGTAGAAAGCAGTTCCATTCAATCAACGTCCAAATGCACAGAATCACATCTTGAACGGGGTGGCCCGCACGACTCTTTCGTGCTGCAGCCTGCACAACAGTTCGGTTGGTGCTGCTGGAGATGGGTGGCTTATTGGTAAGTGTTATAATATGATAGAATTTTCATAAGTCTGCATTATTACCTTTCAACATAAATCTAACTTTTATGACACCACCAACCCTCAGACCCAGCAGGAGGTGGCCTATAACCAAAAACTAGCTCAGTGGTGGAGAGGACTATACTGAAAGGTGGCAAGCTTTCATACACACCTGAAAAAGTGTGCAAAATAACTATGGCCTGCTGTGTTCCCCCCCCCCCCCCACCCACCCACCCACCACAACCACCACTGCCACCTGAAGACATGAAGGTTGATGGTTTCCTGCGACCTGACCACAGACTTGGCGTTGAAACCTGACAGACATGAGCAGATCACTTTTGTTACATTGTGGAATTACCTTAGACCTATAGACTACTCAAGGCAGAAAATAAAATTGTAATGGTATTTATTTGATAAATTTCTAAATATTTCTTGGTTTTTAAAGATTGATTTATGTCGTTGAGAGTGTCATTAATGTGTGAAAAAGTGGATGACACATGCTGAAGAGTCTCTAATATCTTCTCTTGATTTTGTAGGACCGACTCTCCTCGGGTGGATCGTCTTAAATGTCTTGGTGAGCTCTGGGAGGTGGATGGTGCACTAGAGCCAGATACATCTGAAAAATAAAATAAAGACTGTTAATACATATGTTTTTTGTTTCATTTATTTGTTTCATATATCAATGATTTAAAATGAGCATGTGGCTAAAAACAAAAATGGGCATATGGTAGGCTATAGGTATAATTCAAGTGTTAAAAATATGTTTAATGTGAAATAAACTTAATTAAATTCCCTTTGAAGATTAAACATTTGGTTTGATGCTCATCATTGTCTTCAGATCTCACTACTTGATCCTGCTGTCTGGTGCTGGCGGGATGTTTCCTGGCTGTGTTGGGTCACTGTCCAGTGGAATATCAGACTGCACCCCCGCCAGAGAAACCTCTCCAACGATGGTTCCAATGCGCTTATCCATGTCTGTAGTTTTGACAGTTTCCTGGCCCCCTCCCGTGGCTGTAATAGTACGCCTGGCAGCAGATGTTTTTTGGCGTCTATTTTCAGATCAAACCAATTTTTTAAAATTTCACTAAGAGTTCTTTCTTCTGCACATACAGCATTCATTGCACTGGTGATCTTTTGCCATGTTTTGCATTTTTCTGGACCGGTGACCTAACTGATCACACTTGAAGATAAGTATTTCACTTAGAGGGAAAGATTTTTCTTTTTGCTGCCCTTAGGTGGCATTTTCCTTTTCCCTTTTTTCTCTTTCTTTTCTTTTGTCTGAGTTTAAGGTTACCTGTCAAATTGCAGTGGCTTGTTGGGTTGTGGTTTGCACACGGCACTTAAAGCTACTGCCCTTATATAGGTTTATTGGGGCGTTTCCTTATGCTAATTGCAAATTGCCTGGCACGTGCATCCAATTTAAGATGAAACCCAATCCATCAACATACTCAGGTGGGTAAGATCATATTTGGCTGTCAATCCCACGTAGTATTTTCTTATTTTCCTCGTATTGCTTTGTCCAAGAACAAATATAAGAGAAAAATAAGAACACATTTATGTATGAGGCCCATTGTTCAAGAGTCAGCTGCTGAAAGAGTGTAACCCTCTCTGGTTCAATGTACATAAAGTAGATTTCATTATAGAAACACAGGGGAAGCTTGCTCTCTGTAATTTTTCATCATGTTAACATGTTTGACTGGAGGAGAAGCACACTTAAGCCTCTTTAACAGCAGCCTGAAGCAGCTGAAATATAATATTTGAATTCTCATCTATACATCACCACTTCCTTTCACCAGTGATTCCAGATTTACTTAAGTAAAAGACACTTGATCTCTCAGCACAGTCATCACGATCATCATCACTGGAACAGGTGTCACTGAAATACAAGAGATGTCAATGAAGTTCAGACTTCATTTTGAAGTGAGCCACCGCCCAAATGTCTTTGCTCTCAGCAGTTTAAATAAGTTCATGCAGATCAATTCGTGCAACATGTGATTTACGGTACATCACAAATTAATTTTCTTTTCCAATTGTCGTCCTTTTTCTCCCCCTTGATTGGTGACACATAACACGACAAAACGCAACAGGAGAATAAACAGAGGCAAATACAACAGAGCACACACTGGCAAATTTAGACATCGCAAAGACTGAATGGTAACAAAGAGTAGGGCCTGTGTGTGAGTTATAAAGGCACTGTGGTGAGTGTGTTGGTGTGATAAGAGTGGGGACTATGAGTAAGCTTTATATATAGGTGTGTGTGTGTGTGTGTGTGTTTGTGGGAATGCATTTGTATTGGCAAGAAAACAGAAGAAAAGAAAGAAGAAAGGGCAGAAAAGAAAACATTCGAATGAAATACAGTGGAGGTAGAGCTCTTTGAGGATGAAGATGAAGGTTATTGGAGTGGAGTGATGAGGGAGACTGTAATGATGCCTCAGGAGGCGGCATATTTGCTGCAGGTAACAACACTTGTTTGAACGTTTAGATTTGTTTATATATTTATTATTTATGTATTTATCCCTGTGACTTATTTATTTTGCATCTCAAATTGATCACAGTCAACAGTGGAAGTCTTTTAAATCTCTGCCACGGTTAGAGTGACTCCATATTGCTGATTTCCTTGATTTTCTGATCTTGAATGCATCATCATCCTCTTTCACATCCACATTTCCTAACCGGGCTTTCCCAGCTGATCCAGGGATTTGAAATAATGCTGTCTTCAGTTATTTTCTCTCCTCTTTATGCAAACATTAAAATGTTTCAGTGACCACAAACCTGTTTATTAAATAAAACTCCCTGCTTTATAGTCTGCTGAGTGTGCTGTTAAATAATCCTGTAAAATGTGGAATTTTGACTGTATCTTTTTGAAGGAAAAAAAACGGTTATGTTTTGCCACCCAGTGGTGAAATGGCGTTATTACAAACATTTTCACTTTTGCATTGTAGCATTGAAGGGAGGTTTAACTTAACAGACTTCTTTTAATGAGCAAAATCTATCATTAAGTCTTTCAAAATTCCAGCAAATTAATTCAATTTTAATACATCTGTCGTATTCAATTTTAATACATCTGTCTGTCTTCATCACATTTTCATTTTTCTGAAGGCGATGAACCAAGATGATGATGAGCCATGACTGATTACATGCTATATTAAATTAATTATATCCAAAAATAATACCGCTGTGAAGGATTTATATGACACTGTCCACTGCACAACATACTTTGCAGAACACTAAGATTAGATCCAGTAAAACTCTTATTTGAACCATAATTGCACATTATATCCTGCAAACCAGTCTTCCATTTGCATTTATATGACAACAAAAACCCCTCAAAGTGAGATAACATATGCATAGGAGATCGAGCATTTGGTCACAGACCATTGCTTTTCTTTGTGGCTGATATAATTTCTCATTCTCCTAAGCCCTATTCACACACCCCTTGACAATATGCAAATAATGTCCCTGGGCTACCATTGTATTCCTGCACTTGAACAATATGAGTGAGAGGAACACTATTGTTGCTGGAGTTGTTATCAAATTCCATGAGCCTTTAAAAATGGCTGCAGCTGATCATAATGTAGGGGCATAAACAAAGAGATCTATGTGATCTGCCTAATGTTGTTTGGAAATGAGGGTCCTGTATTATGAGCATCATGGAAATGAGATGCTCACATTTGTGCAGCTCATCTCAATTTATTCCATTCTGCAGTGACATTTGGTCATTTTCGGAGAAATAGATAGAGCATGATTACTAGAGTCTATGAAAAAAAAAGAAACAATCTTAGAATATTTCACACAAGCTATACAAATACTACAAAAACATGAAACACATCACTTTCTTTGACTACAATAATGCTCTAATGCAGTCAGGACACTCACATCAAGGTTTCAACCATTTGTCACAGCAGTCTACATTTTAGTTTGGCAGTGTGGCTCTGCTCATGTGATGCTCTGGAACAAATCTGAGCAGACACAGACTGTCGCTGAGCTCACAAACCCCCCCTTTCAGAGCCCGAGACACACAACAATTAATGAACACACACTGCTAAATGTTAATACAAGAGGAGGCTGCAGAGGTGGAGGGAAATTTCTGAGAGCAGGCATCAGTGTAGCAGCCGGGATGCAGAGCTCAGCCTTGTTGTGTGCAGACTGGATGAGCGCCAAATGTTTATATGGACCATCTATTGTGAAAAATAGGTGGTGGACATGTGTGATTGGAGAGTGTATGAAACATGTGCCTGCATAAACTAAAACAGGCTCCAGTTGTTCCAAACGTTTTTGACTTGTGACCCTTTTAATTGAAGGGTTAATTGTTGACCTTTTTAATTGCGCAATAGCTACCCTCTTTAGAGTTTATGGCATTAGAGTGGACATGAGCTCTGAGCAATTCAGAGAAAGAGTGACTTTACTTCTCAGATTGTTCATTTTTATAGGCCTGAAGAGGTAAAAGTATGCAGAATTTCACATAAAAAGCAAGTCTTTAAGCAATAGTGGCCTAAAGATTAGAGAAGCAGGGTTGTCGCCAGAAGATTAAAGGATAGATTCACAATTTTTCAAGTCCGTCTTAAAACAACAGTCAGGTGCCCAAATGAACATTGACACATGTTTTTGTTACTGTAATCATTCCTTCTGTTCATACTGACTTTAACAGATTCCTTCACAATGCACTTTCAATGTAAGTGACGTCCTCCTTCCTTGCAAAAACATATTTGTGACCTGTTTCAATGTTAATTTGGGCACCTGACTTGAAAATTGTACACCTATCCCTTGGAGTCTGTTATACATTTCTGCAACACATACTCTGACTCTTTATTTGATTGTATTTTGTTGTTGACAAAGACAGACAGGATGATACATTTCTCAACATTTTCTGCACTCATCCCTTCTTGAATGCAACTCAAACACAAATAAACATCACATGGCTTGTTACACTTCTGTCACAAGAGGGCAGCAAAAAGCCACTGTGGTGACAGTAAAACGTTGTAACTCTGCTGAACAAAGTCCATTACAGATCAAGTTTATTCATTTTGAATGAGGCCAGCACACAAAACCTTCCAGAGATGAAAACAGTTATTTGACCCAAAGCTTAAAATTGTCCAGGGCGTCTTATACTGATGTTATTAATATAAATCATAAAACAACTGAAAATTATTGACCCCAGAATTTGATATCAATCATATTTGTGTGTGTTTACATTAATACCATTGTTTCACCAAGCCAGTTGTGTGTGTGTTTGCATGCTTCTGATAGTGCTCTTAGTGAATGTTAAGAGAAAGAGAAGATACGACAGGCTGTGTGTGTTTAGTCGTCCTTTGGAGCCAGAATGTCTAACTGTCAGTTTGTCTTCCTGTCTGTCCATCTAACTGTCTGTCTGTCTGTCTTTCTGCTCAACAATGTGTTAGATCTGTGTAGAGCAGCAGGAAGACTCAAATGTTAGTTGTTATTTTGTTCAACAGTTTGTATTTCTGAAACCTACTGAGTTCTGTTAACATTACGTTAAAATGTACTTTTTTTCTAATATTTGACAAACTAGTACATATTTAATTGATTCTCTTGCAATCTGATGTAATTTTAAAGATGAATTGCAAACATATTGTATCAGAAACATGTAAAAGGCCACATGTAAACTGTTTCTAGTATATGATGCCTGTACATTTTTTAAAAACAAATTCCAGTTTATTCAAGAGAATAGAAATTAAAGAGAAGAGAGTCAGTGTGTTCATACATTGAAGCTGGAACTAGGATATATTCTGCATTTTTGCTTCATAAATAACTTAAACTGTTACTTGATTATCAGAATTGATGCTTATTCATTTTCTGTTGCCCGACTCACTGATTAATTGTCAAATCGTTTCAGCTTCACTGGAGTTACGATTTTTTTTTTTTTTTGTGAGACTCTGTGAACATATATTAAAGTTGTGGCTTCATGGTTACATAAGACATGATGAGTCACCACGTCTAAGCAAGAAAAAAAGTCAATCCTACAGTGAGTTAACCATGTCTTCATTGTTGTAACAAGTAAATTCTTTGTCATTTGCTCTGACAATATGGAAGAAGTCTTTTTTTTTTAAAATAATCCATGTTGTTCTTGCAACTGAAAACACAATTTAGGAGCAGAGAACAGAAATACAAATGTATGAAACACGTAGACCCTGAAGTTGTCTTATTGTTATTCTTTCATTACAGAAATATTTTCATCCCACTGATGAGTCAAAAGAAAAAAAATGTTGGTGAGGTTACGTAGGCCATTGTGAAATTACAGTAATGTCTGTTTCTCTATAAATGAGGCAACTTGTACAACAGTAATTGCTACCAGACTGTTAACTAACAAGTGGTTCAATAGTTTAATTAATCAACAACAATTATTAATTGTAACTGTCGTGTCTCCATCACGTCCTAAAAGATTCAGGTTCAAACATTAAATATATGGTCTATGGTAGTTTTCTCTCACACTGTAGCTGGTTATTAATCTCCCTCATCATCTCTCATTTAGTTTGTATATTTGACTGTATCTACATTTTTTCCTGGTTAGACTTGAAATGTTTACATCACTTAATTTCTGTGTAGTCATCACCTTGTCTTATGTTTCTGTGACCTACAGTATATGTGCATCACATTACAGTCACTATCATAGGAATGAAAGAGTGAAACCTAATAAGTCCAGTTACAATTTAAAGGACCATATTGGTTTCAGCCACTATATTTACTACAAACCATGAGCACTGGACCTTACTGCCATCATTTTTATGCTGCAGTGTTTAAATTCATAAGCATTTTTCCCTTGATTGGTGAAGTGAATGGAAGTCAGTGGCTGCCTGGATGATAGAAAGATACATTCACATATTCTTGCACAAAATTGTCCAATGCATGCAAAAGGTTTGATCTTTCAAGTGACTGGGTAAGTAAAATAAAACGTGAGAAAGTCTTTTTATGTGAATGCTTGCAGTGATATTTCATGGCGCATTCTGGATACGTTGTAACAGCAAATCTTTGGCGGAGCCTAGTAAATTCCTGTGAAAAACACATCAGAATTCTTCAGATTCTTTTGGTGGAGCGTGAGCGCATTGTGGCAAGAAAGTGTAAATGTTTCAATGTACATGTAAAGGATGACTAGCTGTACTGTATAAGCTGTCATTTGTACAGTATTTCACTTGAGGACTTTATCTTCAGGTTCTTGGCACGCCAACATTTCTGTGGTTTCTATCTCTGTAGGAACTTTTTAGGGATTTTCGGGATGTCTTGATTTTCAGGACTTTCCAACATACCAAAATTAAAACGAGCAAAAGAAAAAAGAAAAATCTGCAGTAGCAGCAGCAGCAGCAGCAGCAGCAGAAGCAGCACTGCGGGGCATGTGTTGACAACTCCTCCAACAAACTTAAGAACATCAGTAGTCGTGGTAATGTTGCCTTCAGGGCTCAGGCTAGTACCTGCAACACTAGCGCAGTGACAGGCCGACATAGCTTTCTCACCTGCGCCTCAGTTTGACTGACAGAGTCATACAAAAGCTGAGAGAATCCCCATTAATCCACTTCAACAGCGCAGACCTGAACACAAGATTTAATCTAATACTTCACTCCCTGCATCTCTTGTCCAACACCCAAACTCTCCGCTTGAAAGACTATCGCTTTACTGCTGCAGGAAAACAAGGCAGTTTTATCTTTTCTGCTCAATATGATGAGCTGAAAGTGAGTTCTTCAATTTCAGGCCTGTCACGCTTTTGTAGTACGGAGACCAGACCTCTCAGTTCCACCCTTTTATTTCTGTTTTTAACACCTTGCCTGAGACAAAAGGTGAGAGATGAGAAATGGCTGTATACTTCTGACTGGTTCAAGAGGAGGTCAGACAATAAGGCTTTGTGGCTTCAGTTAGCCGCCACAGTTCAATAAAGCGCTTTGATATGAAGAATAATGTCTGTGTGTTTCAAAGAGAGAGTGAGAAAAGAAGAAAGGAAAAGAGATGAAAGAGTCACATTTAATGTCTCATTTTCGGGTCGTCTGAAATACGCCGGGTCTTTTTTTATGTTGAAGTGCAGGATTTTGTCTTGGTCACAGATAATGCTGACATCACAGTTTGTAGATGGTGTGTATGCAGTCATTTAGAGCAGGAATAATTATACTTACAAAGATGAAAGGCTTCAGAGCTGCTCCATTCCTTTTTTTTTTAAATGTATAATTAATGATTATATAAATAGGAGGGCCTATTAGAGTGAAGCTATTTTCAAAAATGTAATTCATCAAACTTTACTTTAGTTCAATTCAGTTTTATTAAGATATCAAAATCAGAAAACCTTCTGCACAGCTGTGTAATGCTGTCTGGTCAAGAGCAGATAATGTGAGGAGAATAAAATATGAAGACACACAAAAAACTCAACGCTGGACAAACTTAAAACTAACTCATAATATTCAAACATTTTCTGAAAGTGGAAGAGTGAGCAACACATGTTTTGCTGTTTTTTGCTACGTTAGCATAATGGTTCAGTTTTCAGTCCACCACTTTGGTCCAGACCAAAATATCTCAACTATTAGATGGATTGCCATGAAATTTGATTTAGACACTCATGGTCCCCAGAGGATGAATTTTGGTAATCTTCTGACTATTCCCTCTTTACTTACGTAACGATCTTAAAAACTATGGGCTCTGCCTTGTCTTCCTTCGTTATCTGAAATGAACAAAGACAAGTGTAACAACTTATAATGCTATCAGGTTCATTGTGGGTGAACCAGAAGGCTCATTCTTTACATTGATTCCTGTCAGTCTTAAACGCTGTATATACTGTTTCCAACTCTGGGACTTCTAACAGGCCCAACCCAGTGCTAAACTGCCAAAATGCAGAACAATGCCGCCAGGCTGGCTGAAACATACTGTATCTGCATTATTTATTTTCCCTCTTCATCTCATTATGTTCATCTCTCTCTGCTGTTTACTGTTTCACATGCTTTTTACAATGTCAGCAGATGTATTTGCTATTATTTGTGTTTTGTGATTGTCAGATTCATGTTTGCAGGACTGTCCTCAAGCAAACAAGACTTTCCAACAGATCTGAGATAAAGTACCAGTCAAAAGTTTGGACACACTTTCTCATTCAAGGGAATGGGAAGGTGCGTCCAAACTTTTGGCTGGTACTGTGTGTCGAATGGGCAACAAGCAGAAAATCCTGTTGTTTCCATCTGAAGCTGAAGAATCAGGAGAGGGCGGAGACTCCTGAAGTCTCTCTCCCAGCCAGAGGAAACCTGAGCAGGGTCGGTACTGCGCTGGAATTTACCGCACTGGCATCTGCCAGAGCCAAAACCTCATTCTGGAAGTTTGGAAAGCAGAGTGGAGTGACAGCATTTCCTGCATCCATTTAGAGTCCCACAATATGGAAAACATTTAGACCTCTTCAAGAAGAAAAGTCAAGTTGTAGATTGGTTGCACTGTGATGGTATTTTGGGTAAATGCAAGTTTTGTAAAGGAAACCTTTTATCTGTGAACAATAACAAATTGAAAACAGAAGGGGAGTTGGTTTTATACTTGATTGTTTGGTCTTGGGGCAGAATTGTTCTTTGTTATGCATTTTGTAAGATAAATTACATTAAAGTTTCTATGAAAATATTCAAACATCCTCTGTGTCTCTGGAAATGTGCCTCAGCCATTGTCTGGTTGCTGTGGCTCCGCGCCAGAATAACCAGGCATGATATTTACACCAACCACCATTTAACCATGTTGTATACATTTTCATTGTCGTCAAGACTGTATCTGCCTCCATTTCAAAAATATGTGTGGAACATGAAAATGACATGTTAGTCTGGACCGTTCTAACCCGAAGCTGCCGCAGAGAAGACACAAGCATCCTGTTGGTTTGTTTACTCTCTGAATCATTCCCACAGTATGTTAGATATAACACAATCTGTATTTATGAACATTAAACACTGCAAAAATGTTCTGCAAAGCTCATTAGAGTCTTTTTCCACAGTATTACTGATAATGAATATCCTGTTTATGCGTCCAAACTTTTCCAACCATAGCAATTCATCATCTGGACAACAATGTAAGACAAACCAAAATGTTTCCTTACCTTTTCATTTACAGGATGCAGAGCCTTTTAAACAAATATTCCCAAATGATGCACTCCCCTTGTTCTTATAGGTTAAAGCTGTCTGACAACAGGGGGGAAAAAATGTAAATGACAAAAGATATATTGTGTGGAAGACGGTCACACATCATGTTTGTCAAATGACAATAATACATCTGTGTTTTTGAAAAGCTGCATTTTAGTGTCAAAAACATTTTATCCTATAAACCTGTCTGAGGTTTATAAGGTGGCAACTGCTGTCATTTGTATTATGATCCTTCCTTCAGGCTTTAATGTTCATTGAAATGCAGCTATATGCAGTACACACCAAATACATGTACATGTATGCAACTGTATGAGCTCAATACTATCAGTTCTGAAAACCATGTACATATACAGCTTGTTTGCAAAAGCAGATTTTGTAGGAAACATAAAAATTTGGTGTTTTTATCACTGTTTTTATTGAACATATCTTTAAATATTCATATTGAATGCATCAGCAGGACGATCACTGTAATTTCCCTGCAATATCCACACCTTGCAACTAAAGCATGATTACAATTTTCATGGTTTTATGTTTGGAAACTCAAAAACTGTTAATTTTTGAACTAGAACCCGTATTTTCTACAAATGACATGTGATGTCACAGCTGACAGTCTCCATAGGCTGGCTTCACTCTGCTGGTGTTACATCATAGTTTAGGAGACAAATATTCCCCTTTGTTCCACTAATGAATGTTAAAGGGGGACTCCACCGATTCTACACATCAAAGTCTGTTTACAGATCTTGCGGAGTGCTACTGCATTTGTAAAAAAAAAAAAAAAAAAAAGTTGTATAAGGCCTGTGTGGCTCCAGAGGGAGCTGTGCGAAGTCTCAAGTGATGTCACTTGAAAACTGAAGACTACAATTTTGAAAAAACGTTGTGAAAGAAGTGAGGTTACCACTCCTCATCTCTGCTTGAGGCTACATTAAAGGACAGGTTCACTATTTTTCAGGTCTGTCTCAAAACAACAGTCAGGTATCTGTATGAACATGGAAACAAGATCCATTCCTAATGTGCTTACAATGTGTTTGACTGTTGTTTTAAGAAAGACTTGACAATTTGTGATCCTGTCCTTTAACTCACCTGAATATCCGACCTACTGTTGGTGGTTGAGTTGCATTGTGGGTAATGTAGGAGCCAGATTTTGACAAGAAAGAATAATGTGTGGAATTAAAAAAAGATCAGTTTTGATCCTTTTTTGAAAACTGTTAGTCATGAGTCTGGTGATGTTATAGGAGTGAAATACTAAATTGGGGGAGTAGTGTTTTAATTCAATCCATTTCTGCCCTTGAGTGTATGGATTTGGTTATGTAGCCTAATATAAGTCCAAACAGCCACGTTTTCACTACAATATGACAAAAACATAAACCTCGCAAGTATTGCAAGTGGCAAAAATAATAAATAATTATACATGTAAATTCCAAGCAGTGTGTGTAAATGTTTCAATGTTTATTTTTTTTGAGAAATGACATATAAATGTGTGATTGTTTTGTACATAAAAAACATTCCATAAATGTAACGTCCAGACCTTTTCTAGGTCATCTCTGCCTGTGAGATCACAACTATTGGGGAAGCCATCAGGTGAATTTGGAAAAAGAGCTCTTTGGGTGATCTAAAGGGTTAAACGGGAGTCGAAGAGTCTCTTGGCTGCTATTCAAGAGGCGAGCAGCTTCAGGCAGTGCTGGTCGCGGCTCACAGCAGCTAAAAGAGAAGGCTGTCTCCAACGCCTCCCCCCCTCCTGTGTCTCTGTCTCCATATAATTACACTATGGCTGACAGACATGGTGCTTAAAGTAACAAAACAAAGACGGACTGGAAAATAAACAGCACCTCAGTCATTCATTGAAAGGGCGAGCCTGAGATGTGTACATTGCTGGGTTTTATACTAATAGTTTAGAGACGGGAACTAGTTTACATTGAAAACAAAGCTTTGTCCTTGGAAATCATAAAGGTGACAGTCATCCTACTACTCTTCTCCATGTATTAATGAGGCAACAAGAGCCTTCGACCACAGCTGTTGTTTTATTTCCAGTGACACAAGTCTGCCGAGTTTCTTTCAGTTAGTAATTACTTTACAATGATTTCATGCTATAAATTTAAGAAATAATACTGACAAGACTCTGTGGATGTGTGGATGTGGAGTGTGTTTGTTTTTGCGCAAGCATACATGTGTTTACATGTGTGTGGGAGTGTTAATGTTTGCTGGAGAGAGTGACAGAACAAAGGTAGACAGAAATACAAAAACATTAAACACAGAAGCCATGTACTGTACATTCAAATTGAAAAAATGAAGACGTGAGTTAGTTAAGTTTTCTGGGACTAAAGGCTCACTGTCATCTTTATTGGTAATTTTAAATTAATGTGCATCTATGAAGTATACTAATGGAAAATATGATATATGAAATTATGTTTATTTGATAAATCCATTAATTAATCCACCTACAGAAAATTTGTATAATTGTGACGAATCATTTATGAAATAAATTTATAAAAGATTTGTTGATTACAGCTCACGTCTCTTTTTCATATTATTACAAATTCACTACTTTTATAGACAAACAATCAAGATTTTTGTTGTCCATGATCTGGAAATGGTAACCTGTCCTCAAAACAAAAACGACAGTTGAATATTCAGCTGGCAAAAACGACCTATAGTTACGTTTGAGTGACAGACGCCATCTAGTGGCCGTAGTAATTATGACCCGCAGAAGTGACGCAGTTCAGATGACATCAATAATTGGTGACAAATTTTCATATTAGGAGGAGGCTTGTTGGGTGGATGGCTAGATCATGGATGTATTATAAGAGCTGGATAGGGCTCCGCTGCTCAGCCTTGCAGCCAATTTTCCCAAGTGGTCACTGGCAGTATTGCAGCAAAAAATCCCCCTGCGGCCCAAAAAGCATTTTCCCATAAACCAGCAGAGCAATTCTTATTGGACTGAATGGGCGCCATTTTCTGTCTTATAATAAATCCATGGGCTAGATATATAGAGACCGCTGTTCGCTGCCCACCTCCAACCACGAGTGCCACGTTTCCAACCGCGAGTTGGGACAGTATTTTAAAAACTATAACTAGGATTGTCGTGGTGTTTACTGTTGCCGTGACGACAAAGGTTGCTTAATTTTAAGGAAGTGGTAACTTTAACCCACACCATGTTTCAAGTGATTATTTTAACACAAACCATGATCTTTCCCTAACCTTAACCAAGTGGTTTTTTATGCCTAAACCTAACCAGACCTTAACCGCAGCGTTGTCACACCATAAAACATAATTATTTTTT
Organism: Scomberomorus guttatus; assembly: GCA_038419695.1. NCBI lineage: Eukaryota > Metazoa > Chordata > Actinopteri > Scombriformes > Scombridae > Scomberomorus > Scomberomorus guttatus. The sequence continues at coordinate 29,632,326 of CM076445.1, read as the reverse complement.
AACAGTGATTTGTAATGATTTTGGAAAGCACAGACAGAGGCGGCATATTAAAAAATGCTCCTACGGGTCTTTCTGGAGTGCATGGCACAATTGACCTATGTGGTCATTTATATATGAGGATGTGTTGCGAAATAGTGATGCAGATCACTTTGTTTAAGATATCTTGACAAACTGATATTAACAATCCCCAAATTTGACTTGTAGACAAGAAAATCAAATTTAAATCAAAGAGGCAGAAAAGCATAGCATAGTTTTTGCATAGCATTAATATTATTTTCACCAGTCTTTATATTGTTCCTTGTGAACCAAGCACGGCCTTCATGAAGCCTCGTTAACCAGTACATAAATATAATTTGTCCAGATCTTTGTTTCAGTGTGAAATATTTCAAAAAACATAAACCTAAATACATAAACATGCCTTTTTAGTCTCAACCTCTTACCTTCATTCCTGTAGTATCTCTTCAGCAGTGGGGATCATTCACAGATCAAAATAAATCAACTGCCGAATGGCCTGAAGATAAAACCTCTCCCCCTCCACTCAAAAATATGTTTTTCTTCTTGTTCCCACAGTTGAATGTTTGAGCTTCACTGTGCAGAATGATGTATGTGCAGAGTTCGACACTAACAGGCTGTTTTCATATTCATCTTCTGAAGGAGGAACTCTTCTCTGTGCTCACCTTAAAATCTGAGTGAAAGGGGTGTACCTGCGAGCATGACTTGTGACATCACAACTAGTTTGGAGCCAATCGTGGTCCGGTATACAATGTCTGGAGGGATGTTAGTTTGAATTGTGCAGTTTCGCTAAAAATATCATCAATTTGACGCATAAACTGGTCACAGACCGAACATTTTTATTATGTTTTATGTATAAGTGACTGAAGTGAGCGTCAGTTCTGTTTGTACCAACATCACTCCAGCATCAATTCATTTGAAAAATGTCTGTTGGTATTAAAATTACTGACACCGATGAGATAAAACTGACTTGAACAGCAGAGTCACTGAGGCGTCTTTAAACAGCTCTGACCTTGATGTCATTAGAAGTTTACTCTTCACATACTGACGACTGCACACACCTTCCAGGTTTAAAGGATAACTGCTTGTTCACTGGTGTATTTGTTTGTTGCCAACATTTGTCTGAATTTTAGCATTTTCTACCAGCCAATAATCCTGGATAATATGTGGCTAACAAACATCAGCATCTCTGTCTGCATAGTCTTTGTTTAACAGACTTCAGGTTTGCAGTTTTTCAACAAACTGCCAGATGATTGTTTGTCTTTAGGGCTGTTAAGAAAACCTGTCTGCCATCATTCTTTGGTTGCAGAGATGACATTAATAAACACTGATGTGCAATCAGCAACAAGACATTGAGGAGACGTCTGAGCTGTCTGCGGTTTCACACAAGAGGGCCTTGCTAACAGCGGTGGTATCGATCCACATGCACTCCGAGCAGCAAAGTGACAAAACACTGTCAAGGCAATGATGATGTGATGAGGGGAGAGGTGTGTGGAGTTTGAGGTTGCACGGGTTTTCTCCTGTGATCACGTGACTTGCTTCAGATTTCTGCACTCATGAGATAATTCAGAGCTGGATTATTATCACGTGAAAAATAGGTGACAACAGCCTTTGGATTTACAGTATTCATGGATTGAGTTATTCTGTCTGGTTTCAATGCCGGCTTATTTTGACTGTATAATTTAAAATAAAAATGTATCAAATGACTCAAAACAATGCGATCGTCAGTCAGTCATCACTGGTGGTCTGATGTAGGCTACTATATTTCTGTTTGTGAAATTTTACTCCACATTCAGTCAACACAAAGCTGGACTTAAAGGACCAAATCAGTATTTTTCATGGTGGAGCCGCTTTGCTACATATCACATATACTTTACATCACAACTCCTCATTTTTGCAAAAATTTCAATGAACTGTTTCTACCACATCATGCATTCATTGGTTTCCACTCTTTTCTATACAATATGGACATTTATGAGGTGGTGCAGATAGGAATTCAAATTAATCTGCACTTAAATTGCATTCCCACACAACAATAATGTAACATTTACAAAAAACTGATGCAGACTTTATGTTCACTAGTACAAAGGTTTCAAAAATCTGCTAATTGACTCTCAAACTATACAGAAAAGAATGGAAACCAATGGTAGAACATCTGAAAATGTAAAGTGATACACAAAACCATATAGTATAATTGCCGTTTAGAGCTAAATTTAGTGGCATCTAGCAGACGGACTTGGCAGAAATGGAATAAAATATTCATAATTATGTTTTCATTAGTGTATAATCACCTGAAAATAAGAATAGTTCTGTTTTTGTTACCTTAGAATGAGCTTATATCTACATAGGGAGCAGGTCCTCTTCCACGGAGGCCGGCATGTTGCACCGCCATGTTTCTACAGTAGCCCAGATTGGACAAAACAAACACTGGCTCTAGAGAGGGCCTTTCACGTTTTTCGCGGCCACTGTAGGTTCTCCTACACACTTGGAGTCATTTAGTTTGTTGCAATCTGCAACCTCACCACTTGTGTAGATGCCTCTAAATCCTACACACTGCACCTTTAAGTGCTCACTCATCTTGTTTGTAGTAAAAAGAGAAAATGTCTTCCATTAATTACCCATCCCTGATGTATTCATTAACATAATTATAACATCATAATCTGGACAGGGATAATTATACGGTGACGGGGTGGAGCTCGAGAGGCAGCAGCAGAATTAGCCCGTTTTCATTCAGTTCACAGTGAGGTCAGCACACACCGCAGCCCTGAAGACGAAGGCCAAAAACCCTCCTCCACCGCTGCCTGGGATTCATTTCATCGTCTCCATGACTCTGAGTCCTGACAAGGGAAAACAATTAGACAGGAGACTGGGCAGGGGTGTTTTCAGATGAGAAAACCAAAAAAGAGATGGAAGAGAAACATGGTAGGTTTCGGACGAGGACCGCCGGCAGCAACTCTCCCACCCCAACCACCCCCCCTCTCTGAATCCTTCCATTGTATCCGAACCACAAATCCCACATTTTGCCTGGAAAAGCAGAGAAGAGACTTGACTGAAATATACATTTGTTTGGGAGGGAATGCCCAGAGCTTTTATAAAAGGTTTCATTATGTTGTTATGCAGTATACAAATAAGATTTTAAAACTACCACGCTCCAAGAGAATCTGGGTTACAGCAGAACTCATACTGTCTTTAAATGTGACTGGTTTTGCTACAGTATGACATTTATTTTAAGATCAGGCTGCAAGCTTACTGTAACACAATGCTGCAGTGCTTCATTTTTCTTCAGGAGTGCTTTGTAATCAACCCCTCTTTACTTTTCAAGCTAAAGTTAATTACAGGTTTCAGCAAGCAGCCTGCAGAGGTTCAGGGTCAAAACAAAAATGCCTGACTGCCTGAGCGAGGTGCTGCTGCTTCTTAAACAGACGTCGCAAAAAAAGGTTTTTTAACTGCCTCCTAATGCTTACATCGCATTTTCATCTCACTGCTCTTGCTCTTCAACCTCTTAGTCAAATATGAGTCTCCATAAATAATTGTGTTGTTGAAAGACTCAAACAGGATGCCATTACGCTATAAACAGAACTTTCTCCTAGCAGAGTCGGTTTGGGCCTGAGTGCCCTGCTGTGGTTTGTTGTGTAATCTCTCAGTTATGCACTTTATTTTCTTACCACTGGCACTGTGACGCCTTTCACTGTTTTCCATTGCCGCTGGTGCCTGTTAATGCCAACAAGATAGTTAAATCTTAATTATGATTTATACAGTTTGAACTCATTTTTAAAAAGTATGCGGTGTATTGAGTATGTAAACTTTTTTCCTTTCACACAGACAGCGAAACTTTAAGCGTATCAAAACAATCAAAGCTCAGACGTCCTCTTACTAGCTTTTCATAACTTTTACGTTCGCTGTCTTCCTCAGAGAAGAAGAGTGCCTTAGAACTACGTTTATACTCGACAGAAGGGGTTAATGACATGCTTTCTAGTTCTGTCAGGTTTTACCTGTTGATAACGCCTCCACAACATTAGTCAGATGCATCGTACGTGATCAGGCTTTATTGTGCTGTTATTATATTCCCCACAGTAACTATTTTCAACCTTTCATTTACTTTGTGATATAGAGCAACGTTCGCCTATGCAGGTGCTTATAGAACTGCAGTTCAGATAACTTCTATTTTGAGACTACTGCAGTGCAGTCGCTGTGTCTGTGTTCTTCCATTCACTGTGAGAGAGAGAGATGATTGCAGTAAGCAGGAGGTATGAAGTGGAGAGGGCTTAACTAGATGTGTGTTCCTGAGAGGGAGAAGATAACTGAATGTTTCTTCAACTTGCTGAATGTGGCCGTCGCTATCAACAACTTCCAGCGGGATCAGAAGGAGAAAACACAAGCAGCCCGAGCTGACCGGTCACAGATCTTGTGACCCCCACGCAGTTAAATTTTTGAGAAGTTGCACATCAGCTACAGCTTAGCTACGTCGGTGACATGTAGGCTCCGAAACTATGCCGTGAACTAGACATCTTTTCATGTGTAACTTCACCCACGAGATAAGACCTGGTCACAGCATTGACCGGGAAGGGGTCAAAGATCGAGGAGGCCATCCTTGAACAGAGACAGGGGTAATGATCTCTCGCTGATATACCGCCATTTGTTACTACGTGACTGTAGTTCCACACTCCATTCACTGAAGAAGACTGACATTTGGTTAGAAGCAAGTAAGTGGACCTTTGAGCTTCAGTTATTTTGTTATGCAGCAAAAACTTTGTCTCATGAAACCAACAAGACCAATTAAAATGTACATTGCACCACTAGTGCATAAAGGATGTTTGTATAAAGTGTTGCCTAATATGGCAAATATGGCATATCAAAATATCTTAAAACCTACAGGACCAACAAGCAGTCTTTGGAGCTTGTGGTGGATATTCAGTGTTAATTTAATCTTATCCGTCACCCACAAAAATGTCCTTTTTGGCAACACTAATAAATAGAAGTTATTCCTCACCATCTTATCCACTTCATCTAACACTTAGCAGCATTTTTCTCCATATTGTTCATGGTTCATGGCAGTTCATGGTGCACAGAACACATTTCTCATCTTTTAAACATTAAAAACAGCATCTATGTTGAAACAGAACTCTGTTTGCTCTGGAAGAAAACAGCCAGGAAAAGTGTTTGTCCTGCTAAAACATTGCTAAATATGTCATTCATCGATGAATGACTTGGATAATGAGCAACTCTGCATGTCGCTGACTCGTCAAAGAGTGTCAGGTAAAAGCACTTGAGACCACCAGATAAACCTTCATTTAATACAAATACTTTATTGACAATGTGTGTATGGCATACTTTTTTGATGGAATTGCTAAATCATGAGAACATAGACCAGGTTCGTCTTATTTTTACAGTTTATATTTGCAAAATGATGCTGAGAAACTCTGCAATGCATATATAGAATCAAAAGTGCATATTCTTGTTCCTTTTTATTTTGTCTATATACACATTACACTATACATAAATAATTGCATTGTAAAAATGACTCAAGTATTTACATGTATAATATATTTTATATAATATATAAATTTTATATTAAATCTAGGTAGATTACAATTAGGATACTGGGTCAGGAAACCTCCTGTGTATCTGTGAGAGTGTTTGTGTGCTATCTGTGGTTGTTGAGTAGCACCTCCAGCCAGCACGGGCAGGAGGTGATGAACTGTCTGGAGTAGCAGGGGCCCCATCCTTTAGCAAAACTGATGCGAACACTGTGGGGGTCCCAGGGCCCCTCCTGGCTCTCAGGCTTCACGCCGTGCTCCGCCATCCAGCTGGAGCGCTCATAGTCAAACACCTTGAGGGAAAAGCCCGGCATCACCCTCTTCACGCTCAGCCCTCGAGCGCTGGGCGGGTCCAGAGTGGGCGAGTGGACAAACACCGGGTGCTGGCTGCGATTATACACCCACACTCCGTCCGGCTCACGGCTCAGCACGATGCCGAAGCCGATTTTACTGCGTATCTGTTGTACACTGTTGCTGCTGCTGTTCCCTCCACCTCCACGGCTGTGGTGGCCGTGAAGTCCTGATGTGCCGTGGCTGCCCGGGTCGTCACGGCGACTGTGGTAGGCGTTGGCATGGAGCTGGCCGAGGCAGAGGCCCGTTCCCTGAGGTAGGTCATAGAAGATGCTGAGCGAGGGCTCGTAGGCTGGATAAAGGCGACCCACGCGTGTGCGCTGTTCCCAGTAGGCAACGCTGCACCAGTGAGAGCGATGTCCGCCGGAGGTCGAGGAACCAAGGGAGGTACCAGTGTCTGAAGGGAAGAAAAGAAGTTTGTATTGTTAATTCTTTATTGCAATTTTTTTACAACTTTGACTTAAAGGGAAGATAATGATGTTATGTTAAGGGGGAGGAAGAAGGGAGGATGGGAAAAGAAGTCTATGAAAACATGAACAAACATGCTTATTCTTTTCTCTGTTCTCAGTAGGAGTGGGCGATACCACAAAATTTGTTTAGACACGATAAGTAATAGAGAACACTCAATATCAATAACTCATCATTCAAAGTAGATAACATACTATCATGTAGGGGAGAGCCATGTATAGCTAGAGCCATCATTATTGGGCTACATCTAAATTCTTTTTCATTATCACCAAATGCTTGCCAAATAGTACATGTTTATTCATACTATTTATAGAATGGAGACAAAGTAAACGAACTGCGGTAGCTACAAATCATGGTCTGACAGCGTGTTGCTAACAGGGATTTTGAAGAGCAACAACCAAACCAACATCTAACTGGACTGAAGTGACATTTTCAGTTATGTTAACATTCTGTTTAATGTGCTGCAGCTGAACAGCTGGCTGTTTGGTGCCTCGTTCAACAAGTTAAGACGCGGGACAAGACGTGTGTTGGTGTTTGTAAGTTGGATAAAGCGGAGGCTTTAGCAGGAAAGCTAATGTGGTTTGTTTTGGCTCCTGCGTTGTGTAGCCGACTGCTATCAGGCTCAGTGTGACTGTCTCCTCTGACTATGATCGAACACCACGTTATACCTTCTTAATGGAAAATAGCAAATGTTTACAGTTTTGATTCTCTAAACTAACAAGGTAATTGCTGCAGCATGAACACAGCAGTATTGATCCTATTCATGCTAGTATCGATACTCAAAACAAGACCACCCCTCGTTTCACACTGTGAACTCACACATGCATTCCTCAAAGCAATGAAACATTTTAGCTCACAACAGCAACACGCAAGTCATAGAAGTTTGAAATTTTTTATTCTACATTGCAAAACAAAATTTCTCCCACTGCTTAATGTGCAAACTTCAGTACAAGTTTAACTTGTAGACCTAAAGATGGGTGAGGAGAGTGCTGTCTAAAGACTGAAATGTGCTTCTCTGGGCTGCACGTAGGCGAACGTGCACGGGGGTCGTTCTGAGGTCCTCGTGGCTGTTTTTTTATACTTGAACATGTTTTGTAAACTTTAACGTTTATGTTGTTTTCAACCCCCCTTAAAACACGGACAGGAGTCAAATCAAGCAGTTTGACACTCATCTGCACGACGTGTTATTGAGATTTAGGAGGCATATGCGTTGCCTCCTCTGTGAACCATCGGTTACGCGTTAACACCCTTCTTTGCAGAAGCATAATTCCAGGTTAGCTTGACCAAAAGATCTGTTTACTTTCAAGGCCACAGCGAATAATTCACGTCATATATTTACTCTATTCATACTATTGAACCATTCAGTGACCCCTTGCCCTGTGTGGAAATGTCATTTCTTATATTTCTCCATTTATTCAGACTTTTCCTTTCCTAATTTGTCACCCGTCTGTATATTTTGAAAAAGAGGTTAAAACTGTCAACACTGAACAGCCCACTTCCTCCACTGACATCCCTCACCATCTCTCCCCACAACACACTCCTTCAGGTCCAGAGTTAAAGAGGAGGTGGAGGGCAACGGAGAGGGGAGTGGTGGTGGTGGGGGGTGTAAGCATTCAGCTCTCTGTCAACCTAGCGCAAGCCCGTGAACCCTTGACCCCCCAGCCCTCATGCTATCAGCTCACATTAACTCCCACACAGAGTGATGCCATTATTTTGTTCCAGAGACTCTACTGACACAGAGGATTTAAAGACCCATGTGCCTGTGGCCCCATTCCTTTCATATTCCAGTGAGCGCCCCCTCTTCATCCACCAGGGGCCAGAATGGCTGCCCTTCTTCCATTAACAAGCTGCGTTTGGGTGAAACCAGGACCGAGATTAGGCTAGGTGTGTTATGTTTGCACAGCGGCCATTTTCATTTCGGGGGGGGGGGGGGGGTAAAAGGGGGGTGGTGGGGGGAGGAGGAGGTAGGAGGAGATGTGTACGCAAATACAAGCACACACACACATTAGATGATGAGATAGGGCCTCACACATGCACATGTACACACACAAATTGGGCCTTCTGATGCAAACAGTATGACTATAACACACACACACACACACACACACACACACACACACACACACACACACACACACACACACACACACACACACACACACACACACACACACACACACACACACACACACACACACACACACACACACACACACACACACACACACACACACACACACACACACACACACACACAAAATTGCACTTCTCATCTGAGGCCCACGTGTGTCATTAGTGAATTCCGGGCTGGCAACTCCTGCGGTCTGGAGTTTTTACAGCTCTCCAATAAGAGAGCAGGCTGCTCAGCTAGCAGGATCTCTCTCTTTCTCTCCTTCTCTCTCTCTTTCTCTCTTTTTTTCTCTCTCTCTCTCTCTCTCACACACACACACACAAACTCACACACTTTTACAAGCCATGCTCTTCCCTGTAATAAGGCAACACAAACATGTCTGGGGAAACACAGGGAGACTTTATGAGCTCACGATCAAATTAATTCCCAAAGAAGACATAAAACAAACTTGGGACTTTTTAGGGTTTTTGAGACATAGTACACTTTAATTTCTATCATATAATGAAGGGTGCAGCACAGAATCTAGTATTAAATGCTGGCTTTTAAGTTTCTAATGCACTAAGTCTTCATATCACAGACAGAGAGAGCGTCTATAGAAGCCGAATCTGAAGAATATGATGCCAAAAAAACTTTCAAAAACTTTATCTTCATACTTTGAAATGACTATTTAATATTTACCAGAGAGTGCTTGTTTGCTCATTTGCATATTAACCTATTAATTTACCACTTATGATTTGATTCTTTATGGTATCATATTTGAGTTTGATTTCAATTACTAGGCACTAAGTTTCTGTCTGCTTACTTCATTTCTGTTTTTCTTTCGTGTTAACTTACATGTGTAACTATGTGAATAAACCCATAAAAAAGGAGGAATTTTATAAAGAAAAAAATCTAAAAAGTATCTCAAAAAACGCTTGAAAACTGGCAAAATGAATGACTGCTATATTTCACATTAAGCATTAGCACCACAGTCTTACAGTGTATTTTTTTTAACTGAAGATTAACTGATATTATGTTAAAAATACGATAAATCACTATTTCCACTATTGTTTGACAGCCTGAGTGGTATAGCATGTCATGTTTAATGTTTCTGGCACAGTCTTTAGTGTCATCATGTTCAGTCTGGCTATCATCCAACTAAAGGTATAATGAGCTTGTGTGAGAACGAGGGAGAGCAGACGGGAAGGGAGGAGGAAGGAGCGAGTGGGCAACCAACTTCTTCAATGGAATTTTTAAAGACGGGTTCAAACTGGAGGTTATCAGTATGTTTATGTTCGATGCGGAGGAAGTTGAAAACCTCCGTGTGTGTGTGTGTGTCTGTGTGCGTGCCTGCGTGTTCATCTGTATGTGAGGGCTGGCAGCAATTACAGCGTCCTGCAAGCATTTAAGCCAACCACCATTTAACAGCTCTGTTTACCAATTAGATAAGTAGCCTTTGTTATTTCATTTCAAAATCACTGTCTCTTAGTGCCAATCTCATCGAAACGCTCGGTACACTTCATGGATGTTTTTCTCTAAAGCCTGAACAACAGTGGGGAGGTAAGCTGAATATATACTTATTGCTACTTGCTGTAATAAAATCACAATAATCCACAACTCAGGATTAGTTTTGTTTTTGGACCGACACAAAGCATTGGCAATCTAAGTTCAGAGGTCAGACAGTCAGTTTCCTGCCGGCACCCCACAGAATATTGAACCTGAGCTTCAAACGACAGCACCACTCATCTTTCCTCTTTCTTTTGTGTTTTTTATCTCCTCGCGTCACAAATGAATAGATGTTAAAGCAATATTTTGACATTATGGGAAATGTGCTTAACCGCTTTCTTGCAGAGAGTTAGATGAGAAGATTTATGCCACTCTCATGTCTGTACAATAAATATGAAACTACAGCCAGTAGCTTAGCTTAGCATAAAGACTGGAAACAGGGGGAGACAGCTAGCCTGGCTCTGTGCAAATGTAACAAAAAACTCACTAATTAATATCATATAATATATATGTTATCTTGTTAATTTAATCCATACAAAAACCAAATTGGAGAAATGACAAATTCAGGTGTTATTGGGGGTTTATGTGCCAGATCTTTTGTCAGGATGCAAGGACTTGCCTGACAACCTCACGGTGATGACAAGACACCAGAAAGTCAGAGTCAGCTGCTTCCTGCGGCTTCATATTTAACAGACTGAGAAAAAAGCAAATAAGCACATTTCCCAAACTATTCCTTTAAACTCTCTTCTTTCCCCTTCCCTACTTGGAGGAGTGAAGGCTCCCTCCTGCCAACCTTAACCTGCACTGAGAGGGAGAAAGTTGGGGGAAAAAAGGGGAAGTAGAGGAGTAAAAAAAAAAAAAGACAGGGTGAAAGAGGGAGCGGGAAAATGAGAGATGAGAGAGAGAGAGAGAACCTGCCAAGCATAACCAGCATCCACGGAAAAAAATGAAGGGAGAGAAGGAGAGAAAGAGACTGTGAGAAAGAGAGGGAGGGAGGGAGACCCTCGTCTTTCATCCAGTGCCAAGGATTAGATTCCCCTCCAGTTATTAGACTCTTCCACTGTGCTGAAAGAAGTGTGTGGGTTGGGGAGAGGGAGTCGGGGAGGTGTAGAGGGGGACAGAGGGACGAGAAGCGAGGATAGAATTCAGCTACTGACCACTGTCGGTCGCTTCTAAGATGCTTTGTTTTGATTCGACTTCCTCAAATTTCCTCCTAAAGCTCTAAAAAAGTCGGAATAAAATAAAATAAGGGAAGAAAAGAAAACACCCCTCCCTGGCTGCAAATGGTAGGTTCTGTGTTGTTTGAGACAACTATCATTACAGGGCAACTTCAATCCAGCAAGCCACATTTAAGCTGGCGTCTCGACTATCTCTGCCATCAGAGGGCTGCGTTATCGCCAGACATGGGCTTTACAGTCGAACACAACGGGGCTCTCGCTCACAAACACATACAAACACACATTCTTGCACACACACACACACACACACACACACACTCCTTCCTACTCCCTCTCTTTCCATTGTGAGGTGGATCTTATGATGTAGCCTGCTGCAGCATTTTTCTCTGCTTCTTGTTTTAATAACACAAATAAATTCAATTCTTTACCACCAAGCTGTTATTTCATACACACATCCACAGGAAAGTTAGCGTGTGTGTCTGTAAAATTCCTAGGAAGACGTGTTTGGAAGCTGTTTAGAAAGCTCCTCCAAGAGGAAGAGTGAAAGTAACCAGTTTCCTGCATTGCTGCTGCTACTTCAAAGTGCCAGACAACACAAGCCAAGGAATTCTCATGTCTTATATCATCCACCGAGATACCGAGAAGCAAAACATAAAAAAACTTTTGATGTTTTCACTTCAGTTTGCCCTTAACGAAGGCTGATGTTGCTGAAATTTAATAAATACAAACTTTTCATCTGACAGATGATATTAAATGCAGATTATATAACTGTTGTTTTTCATTGTTGACGTTTGTTCCTCTGTTGTTTGGTGAAAATTGGTGTTTTCAAGCTGCTCAGTCTACATAGGAACCAGCATGTTGTCGCTGGCCAAAGAAAATCTGAAAATCATTGGTGATTTTGAATGTTTCAGATGAACTAAGTGTACCTTCTCGAGCTCAAAAAAAAAAAAAAACATTGTCACAAATGAATAATAAATGCAGCCATGTAATTGGTGCTCCTCGGGACAAATGTAGGCATATTGTTCTTGGTTCAATTTCATATAAACTCAGAAAGAGTTTGTAAAGAGTACTGAATGCTGTACGAGTTTCTGCAAGTGAAATATCGGTTTCGTACGCAGAGACATGTCCACGTCACATCACTGCAGTGAAGATGCAGTCTGGTTTCTTTCTGTTGCACAAAGACCTTGCTATTGGAGACTGTGAACACATTTTTCTTCTTAAATGCGAGAACAACGCAAGCTGCTCTGACTCATACAGCAGCCCTGCGTGTCCCTTAAAACTGGAGAAGTAAGAAAAAACACTGAACATAAACAATCAGAACGCACTGCGGGGACGCCCCATGTCAGTAAAATTTGACAGCTAGCTAATGCTCAGTAATGAGTCACTGTATATTTTCTTTTGGTGGGCTTACTTTTACGATTTCTAAAGGTGGACCTTTCTGTGTTGTTGCTAAACGTCCTTTTTATCAAATTCTTCATAAATATCTATCAATATGTCTATATCTGTATGCCTATGTATATCAATCCTTCTATAATTTTGTCATCCTGTGTTTCCATGCTGTATTTCTGTAATATTGCATCTCTGCCCGTCCTGAAGAGTAATCCCTCCTCTGTTGCTCTTCCTGAGGTTTTTTCCATTTTTTCCTTATTAAAGGTTTTTTTTTGGGGGGGGGGTTTCCTCATCCAAACTAATGGTCTAAGGATAGAGGATGTTATATTGTTGTACATATTGTAAAGCCCCCTGCAGGCAAATTGATTTGTGATATTGGGCTATACTAATACAATTGACCTGACATGATCTGAATTCATCTACTAAACAGCACTGACAGGCTGATTGTACTGTGTGTTATTGTGGGGGGGTCTTGCACTTTCAACCATCCCTGGTCTAATTGTTAGTATCTTGAAGCAAGTTTAGTTTCTGCAACTGTTTTAAGTGCAACTTAACCAACAGAGCTGGAGTTAGGTGGGACTGAAGCCTAAATTATACTTCTACAGTAACAACAAAGTGATTTATTGTTCTGCTTAGGTTCTACCTCTGGACTGTTGTAGCAACGGTGTAAAAGAAGATTGTTTGATTGGTCGCTGTGCATTCCCTCTCAACCTGATGTAATCATGTTCACGTTCGATCACGCTCAAAAACAAAGGAGGCACTGAAAATTTCTTTGCTAGATGAGGACGAGCTAATCTGTGTAGCATTTTTGATAAGAGTACAAAAGATTACTGTCCTTTCTTCTGTCTGCTCCCTGTTGTCTTCACTATCAACAAACACTACCATTAGCTCACCCACAGTTCATGTGGTGACTGTAAAGCCAGCGTAGCCCCTATACAATACATGTGGTTACATTTTTGAGGAGGTGCACTTAGCTAGCCCCGGTGTTTACCTACAGAGGCACCAGAGACACAGATACAGGTATCATATAGATAGAAATCAGACTTCACTTACTGCTTCAAGAGGACAGATTTTAGCTTTAAGCACAACTAACCTTTAGTTTTTTTGTAATTTAAAGAAAGATTATATCAATCTGAATAGAGACAGAAAAAACAGAGAGCGACACAGAGAGGCAGAGCTCGCTGTAGTTGACAAACCTCCCCTCCCAACACATTCCTGGACAGGCCCTCTTCCTCGACACTTCCTCCCCCCGCTTAGCCAGTCACAGGGGTCAAGTTGACAAGTCTCTCATTGAGCCTCACGTGATCTGACTAAATGGCCTTCACTCCTCACAACATAATTACGCACATTTATTGGAGGTATTGATCGATTTGTTCCACTATGAAGAACGTTTTATGAAATTCCAGCTAAAACTTAATTTGGGTGAATTTGAAAGTCCGGCAGTAAAATACAAAATCACTGAACAGTAAAGGAGGAAACACAAGGACTGTGAGACCTGCACTAATTTCACAGATCTACTTTAGAAACATGAAGACATTTACCATTTGCCACATTTGACATATCTTTAAGACTTGTTAAATTGTGTGTTTAAACATTTATTTTATGTTGAAAGAAATGTGATGAGAAATAATCATTTTTGTTTTTGCCCGTATGGCATTTAAACAACTAAATAAATCACATGGCACCTGATATAACCTGAATAAGAAGTTCCTCAATAACTTTGAATAAAGGACTATATAGAAGACTATTATCAAAAAGACGAACTGCTGTGTATCTTATTGTAAAGTGTGACATTATAAATCAAGATAATTAATGGGAATCACTATTGTTTTTATGTTGTAATCATACAGGTTTCAGACTGAGTATTTACTAATGCTAATACAGGTGACATTTTTTTTAGCATATCTAAAAAAGAAAGAAATTAGGGAGAGAAACATTATTAAAAAGCATCAAACATGACTGTAATTCACAATCCAAACACAATGAGTAGGCAGTTTTGGAGTAAGAATTAAATTATGATCAAAAGCTGCATGTGTGTGAAAGAGTGTGTATGTGGTCTTACATTTTTCAGTAGCGAATATCGTATTATGTCTGCGTGTCAGTGTGGGGCTTATTGAGCGGTAAGTTTCCAGTACCATGGGTGAATGCTTATGAACACACACACAATGCCCTCGCTGAAAACAAGGAGCTACAACTCCTGAAAACAAGGTGAATGTTGCTTCCCTCAAATAAACAAATAAAGCCTTAACTAACTCAGCATTGCATTCCCAGTGCACAGCGCAGGCGACAGCTTCCTACATTTCACAGAGTCAGAGCCTGTCGACATCTGCAAAGAATCTTTAGGTTCAGCAGCATGGCAGGATTCCATTAAAAGCCAAATTGCGAGTTGGCAAAAACTCTGAGGGAACAACGGAAAGCCACAGCCAGTCCTGTAATTTAAACCTTATTTTAAATTGTGATGGCCTGACAACATGGACTGAAGGAAAGAGAGAAAGAATAAGAGTTAGAAAGACAGAGAGAGAGAAGGAAGGAAGAAAGAGATCAAAAGAGGGTGTACAAACAATAAAAGGCAGAAGTAAAATGAACTGACAAAGAGGTGGACTAAAAGAAGAGAAGGGAAAAAGATGAAGGGATACTGAAAGAAGGGAGAGAAGCTAATCAGAACATTATTGTGATATGACACAAAGAAGACAATCTGCTTATGACCTCCTCAATACATGCAAATCCGGTTTCACTTACAAGGTGTAAATGTCTGAAACATGCTTCTGCATCTGCGAGTCTGAAAACACATTTTTCGTATCTGCCTGCAAACTGCACATAGTGCTGATAGAAATGCAATGAATCAGCGTTGCATTTACAAAGCCAGAATGTTGGAAGAACCAAGATCAAACACAGAAATCCCGGAAAATAAATCTAATGAAGAAAATGTTTGAAAATAGGAAATAAATAATATGTGCTTTTGCTTCTTTCCTTTAGTTCCATGTTGGCCAAACCGCAGTGATACGGATATCCTTTCCTGCTCAACCAATCATCATTTGTTTGAAGCGTGAGGACCTCAGATACCCTCCAGCACTTGGAGAATAAGTAAGTACTTGAGAGGTATGCATGCTGACTGTCTTCAAGCTACAATTTGCCCAGAAACTCAATCTGTGCATCTGTACACAAAGATGTTTACATGTTTCTTCACTGAAGGATGTTTCAGCACGAAAGCCTCGGGAGGTGACAAGACTCCATCAGCTCAGAGTTTTAAGATGATTTGTACATGTAATGATTAAATACAGGAGAGAAATATATAATAGATTTTAAAACTAACTAATGTTAGTAACTAAAGTATTTGGCAAGTTGCAAAAATGTTAATACTGAATGTACGAGTGAAATGTTCAGAGACAACATAGTTATTTTTTCTCTCCACCAAAATATCCGATCTTGCAGTACAGTATCCACTGGCAGAAACTACAGCATCAGTAAACTTTTTATGGTCATGTTTAGACACTGGCAGCACTTAAGATTAGGGAAAGATTGTGGTCTTGGTTTAATACAGAAAAAAAGTCTGCAGTGACTTGAAGCAACATGTTTATTATCATTTAAACAAAATCACGATCTTTCACTATACTTAACCAAAGTGCTTTTGTTGCCTAAATCTAACCACACACACAGGACTCAGGATGTGAACCCCGGTCTCTGGTGCCTGCATCTTGTACGTCTGCCATCCACCCCGACCTCCTCCTTCTGACCTCAGAGTGATATATAAATATAGCGCTTAATTAATTCAAAAACACGTTGCCTGTGAACATCATCCAGGCGGCGCTTACATTTGCCAATGCAACATAATTGGGAAAACAGTTTAGTTGTATAAAAATGTAATTTCTAGGAGACAGGATTGAAATGGGAGACGCTGTTTCATGATGAGGTTCCTGTCTTTGGCAGTGTTGGTCATGAAAGGAGGATTGCCATGAAATTTGATACAGACATTCTTGTCCCTCACAGGATGAATCCTAATAACTTTTAATATACTGTAGCTCCATCATCAGGTCAACATTTTGACTTGACCTTTTGTTTATGACCCAATTCCTGCAAACCTCATGACATTCCCATCAGCTGTACTTTGTGTTTAGTGCTACTAGCAAGAATACTAGGTACATTAAGATGGTGAACATGGTAAACATTTCATCATGCTAAACTTCAGCATGTTAGCATTGTCATTGTGTTTACGTTAGTAATTTAGCTCAAAGCACCGCTGTGCCTAAGTACAGGCTCGTTGTGGCTGTAGACTCTTGTTTTGTTGTGCATGGAACAAACATGACTGACAAGTATGTGTGAACTTAAATTGTAGAATCAACCTTGTTAAACCTCAATTTACAGTTAACCAAAATACATTACCAAAGAATACCCACATCTTCTATAATTCCTTGATTCCTAAAAGATAAACATGCTGAAATTCTTAACAATATTCGATCTACCTTCCTGCTGATCTATTCTTTCCTTTTTCATTTGTTGATTAACTGTTCATTTTCAGGTTAAAACATTATGCTTAGGGAAATACAGAGAGTTGCACTTGCTTGGTTGTCATTTTACTACTCTACTGCTGCTGTGTTTTAAGTTACTCTAGGTAATAACAGTGTCAACATTCTGCCATTTAGCCTGAAATGTGAAAAAAAAAAAAAAACTTCAAAAACCCACTAAACCACTACCAACATAAAAGTCTGTGAGCGAGTCGTGCTCCGCGTCCTCGCCCTGCTCGTAGTGAAAAAGAGCCGTGATGGAAAATATTTGAGGAAATGGCAAATGGTTAATGGGCCAGCACTTGATGTTGAATTCCATAGTCTAATGTGTCTCAGTCAGGCATAAGAGCAAGTGTTGTACGCGCGCCAGCAAACAGGCTGGAGGTTCAGGTCACTGAGAGGACCCGTCCAGACTTAGACGGATAGATTCTCGCTGGACGCAGTAGAATGTGGGTGTTTACTTTTTGTCTTTGCACTATTTTTACATCTCAAGACTTTGGCGCACTATCGATATCTCAGAAATCAATTCTTACTTGGATCCTGCAAAGGTATCTCATTTAAAATTCATGCCCCTGTGAGACAAATCCTTACTTTAGAGTCGTAGAGCCTCAGTAGATCATTTACAAAACCTTGTGTCAACCTGGACTGACCTGGAACACTTTATGAACCAAGCTCACTAAAACAGCATGGTGCAGTCCCTCTCTTAAAACTGTCCTCCAAACTTCCAAGAATGTCGGCTCCGCTCTGCGTTTCTTAAGTATTAACGGCGATATGTTCAAACATGTATCAGATGTCACTCTCCAGAGTCAGACCCCCTTATCCCCCCTCCCAGCTCTTTCACTCCGAGACCCTACTCCCCCTCACCTTCCCAATTTCCCAACATTCCTGGGCCGTGCCCCATCAGTCAAAGGGCCAATTCATGGGGTTAATGCTGCAGCGAGTGCAGACAGGGCTTTGAGACAGGATGTTTGGCTGATACCTTGCTCTGCTTAAGCAAATAAGCCACCAAAATATGATTACTGAGGGCAGAGAGGGAGCAGTCTTCTTGTCTTACTTCAGTGCATCAAGGCTGTACTAATGTCCACTAAGTATCATTGCTTTACTTGTTTCCACATGTTGAAAAGCCAGAGCCTGATGACAAAAAGGTGGACAACTGTTTGACAGCTGTAGTGATGTTAATCCATTTAATTGTCCTTCTAGACTTGTGATCCCTCAAAATCAAAAGGATGCTATCTGTAAAAAAACTGCTGGTAAAAACAAGACTACATCTTCAGTCATGCTAGCAGCACCATGAGGCTGTAACGCTCATTACACACCCGGAAACACAAATGGAGACTTTGTTATTCTTAGATCTTTACCACTAGTGGAGGAAAAATGTCCAATCTGGCCTGAGTTTGTGCCAGAGGAAAGCCCATGGTGTAAATCAAAAGGTCATTTTATGACATTGCGTGTCACATTCGCTTCATATCTGAATCTAAATCTATTACATACAGACCGCAAATATGAGCAGATGAGCTGGAACAACCCTAAATGTCAGCCTTCTAGTATTAATTATGAGGGGATTTCTCCAATATTACATGTCCTACTCGGGGGAAAGAAGGAAGGAAGTATCAAAAAGAAGATGCAATTCAATGGAAATAAAATTCAATATTTACACTAATATAATTGATTCAGATAGAGGAGCTAACTAACCTACCCAGTTAAATGTAATTCAGCCTAATAATGATGGGCTGGTAATATGTTATACAATAATGGCATAACAACATGTATGTCAACAACTATTAGTTTGGGAGGTGGGTTATGTTCTTTCAGTGATGTTTCAGTCCCGTCGGCATCTTTTTCACTTCACCAGAGAAGTTGCAGTAGCAGTTCAGAGGTCCTTAAGTAAAATATGTTAGCTTTCATCTGAAAGTACAGCTAAAGCTGACAGGAACAAACATTACAGGTATCCTGTCATGAAATTAGATTTTTGTAGAAGTGGATATTTTGACCTGTTTGTCAAAAGATTTCATTACAATCCATCCTGAGTTATATATTTCAGTTTGAACCAAAGTGTTCTGGACCGATACACCAACTGACCCTCAATGCCAACCTAAAGCCACATCACTTAAAACATCTGGCAAACACTGACCATGATCACAGATTTCTGTGATATTGGATAATTTCATACAGAGATTTAGTAATGTGTGTATCAGTCACATGATGTGAATAATATATGCTACAGGAGGATGGGAGCAGTAGAAAATAGTGCTATATATATATATATATATATATATATATATATATATATATATATATATGCCACATACAACAATATACAACACAGATCTAACTTTTTGTTACGCACCAATCATGAAGGTAAGAAAGCAGAACTTTGCCTTCCTGCCAACATATCGCGTGATTGGTGAGTGTGTTTATATATGTGCGTGTGTGTGTTTTTGTCCTGATAGAACCCCTATGTGAGTACTCTGAGACGATCTTATCACCGAGTCAGACAGAAATTCCTCCCTGTCTCTCCCTGTCACACACACACACATACGCACTCGCACGCACACACACACACACACTGACAATAAGCAGTTGAATGACACGTTTTGTTGGAGTCACAGAGGGATGGTCCAACTCGATATAAGCCTACCAAACTTCTAGTAGACATTTCCTTTTTCAAAGCGGGGCTGTTTGCTGTGGTTTAAAGGGAACGTTAACTGATCGAATGATAAAAGAGGCCAGGGCAAAGGTATGTATGGACCACGCCCTGCTGCTGCTTTTTCTTTAAAGCTAGTTGGTTTAAAAGGAATAATAAAAAAGAGATGCTAAAGTGCCAGAGCACATGTTCAATGCTTGTTTTTGTTCTAAAGAAAACATCACAGGCTTTAGATGATATTCCAGAGGATCACCTGCACAAAAAAGACTCATTTACACTCTTGAAAGATCTAACCAACATCAAGGGCTTTTTAAGCTACAGTTCTTTGATACTCGCTTCATGTTCAGCTTATTTCCTGTTATTATACCAGCTATAGCTCAAAAGGAGCGCCCTATAACCTGTCAAAGCTCATGACAAAAACTGCATGCAGATTTCTTCATTACTTCTGTTTAGCCAAGTCTTGTTCTTGCTCATGCTCTTGGCCCGAGTTCCAGCTCTCGGCTCCAGTGCTCTGGTGTGGGGGGCAGGGGATCAGAGACCACACACACACACACACACGCAGAGTCACACAAACACTCCACACACCACATCTTCTTGTAAGAAAACTGATCTATTTCTACTTATTTCACCAGGGAGACAATAGGAGGTACCTCCCCTCGCTACTCAAAAACTTGACCCTTTACTCGCTTGCGACCTTGACTCAACAGACGTTTGGATTATTTTCAAGCTTCGCTTCCTAAAAACACCACTTTGTGTCCTTGCTTTGTCAGTGAAATCGCCTTAGAAATACTCAACAAATTTGGCAGGTTTGTGTTGACTTGAAAGGAAAGAAATAATCATCGTTATTTGTATTAAAAATGCATGTTA
The DNA here is from genome assembly GCA_038419695.1 of Scomberomorus guttatus. Taxonomy (NCBI): domain Eukaryota; kingdom Metazoa; phylum Chordata; class Actinopteri; order Scombriformes; family Scombridae; genus Scomberomorus; species Scomberomorus guttatus. The sequence continues at coordinate 29,611,762 of CM076445.1, read as the reverse complement.
ACTCTTCACAGCCTCAAAAACATCTAAACAGAGCCATAGCTACCATTGCAGACCCTCTTTATTTTCTACTTTTGGTGGATTTGTGTTTCATACTGTGAGGGGTTAGCTTCTACAATTAAAAACATACACATTGTGGGTATTTTATGAGCTGATTCCACTATTTTTAGACAGTGTCTTTAAATTCGACTAACTTTACACCAACAAAATTAGAAATAATTAAAAACGTCAGCATTTCTCCTGGCAGGCTTCAAATCACTATTTAGACATGGATGTGGGGAAATAAAATGTCCAAAAACTATACTTGACAAGTTGAATATGGTAAAGTAATTAAGGCATCTTCTTTATTTTGATTTATGGTCAAAATCTTCTGAGAGTGGTGAAATGTTTTCTAAAATCCTGACTACAGCCATGCCTCTAAACTAACCAAACATGCACAACAACTTGAAAAACTTTGTAAATGAGCAAGTATTTTATCATATGTGATAAAAGCTGACAATTACACACACAATTAAGTCTTGCTGGGCTCCTCAGACAGGTCTGCGATGCCGTGACTACACTACACAGACTTCATAGGTACCCATTCACCTTTCAACACCATCCACAAGTGAGTCCGGGGAGGCTTGATTGAGTGGGTTTGTGGGTTTCTTCTAACGCTACAAGCACCTCTCCACCCGACCCCAGCACGTAAACAAATAAAGCTCCAGTTTCATCATCTAGAGGGGGCTGTTTCCTGTCCAAACGCACCCCTCAGCCCTCCCTTTCCACATATACACACACATGCACACAAAACTCTACACCTCAGCCTCATCAGAGCCGCTCGGCTCCCCCGCCCCCAAAATGCCAGCCTCTTTCCACTGCTCAATTGCCGAGAGGAATGGAGGGATTTGAGGGAAGAAAGAGGGAAAGAGGGGGATGGGTGGTTCCAGAGGCAAAGGGGATTGGGAGTATGCACGGGGATCTTATTGCAGCTTCGTCCCAGTGAAATATTTTGCTGTAGAGAAAGCGTACAGAGGGAGAAAGAGAGACAGAAAGGCTACACTGCTGCGGCATCTAGATAGTGAGAGACCCCAGACCCCCACCGAGCCCTCCATGCCTCTTGGACAATAGAAGCTTTATGCTGTAGAGTTTTTGGTTGTCTTAACAACCTTTGAAAATAGGAAGGAAAGCACAACATAATAACGCCAGTAAATGCAATTTACCCTTTTAAGTAAACATTCATGGAGAGGATGTAAGTGAGCTACGTGCATGAGTGTGTCAGTCTGTAAATGCACACACACATACATGTCATGCAAATAAAAACTTTTTCTTGTTGGAAAAGTTTCCTATTCTTGAATACAAATCATGCTCATCTGAAGCAAACATCTGCCTGGTCACGATGTTTTTGTCCTTCTGCAATGATAAATAATGCAAGTTACTCACCTGTGTAGTCTCTTGGTGTAATGTGAGGCGGGTTGGAGAAGAGGGGCAGCACAGTTTCAGTGTAAGACAGAGTAGAGTCTGGTAAATGTGAAAACAAGGACAAACATACAGAAGAGTGAGACCCAGACTAGTGCTGTCAATGAATTGAATTTTAATGATTGATTACTAATTTATCGAACAAAATGCCAAATATTCTCTGGTTTTCTGTTTTTCTCTGCTTCACATTATTACAAGTTGAATATATATTATGTTTTGGACTGCGGGTAGTAAACAATCTGTTTGAAAACATCCCGTTAGGCTCTGGAGAATTGTGATTTGTCACTACTTTCTGACATAATTAACTGAAAGACTAATCATCAGATTTATCGATAATGAAAATAATCATTGGTTGCAGCCCTAATCCTGATCCTAGAACAGACAGCAAGAATGCAAAAACAGAGGCTCCGTATTATCAACTCTAGGTGTCATCAAAGGGAAGATGACCACAGGTAAATCCTGACAAACAGTGTCACTTCCAACACAAGCAGTAATCTGTGTTTTCAATCTAAAAATATGACGATGACGACACCCTCTGTGTCATTCACTGGCTTGTAATGTGGCCATTTTTCCAAACTCACCCAGTGACTTGTGTTCATCTGAACGGGACACAGAGTATGGGGGAGGAGGTGATTCTGGAAAATACAACAAAAGTGAGAAAAATTAAAGGCTGTATGATCGCAATCCTAAATTATCAACCCAACTGCCTCACATGGTTTTGCTTCATCAAACAATCAAATGTTTATATCAAAGTCTGCCAGCTGCCGATTTTACTCACAAGCTTACAGTTGCATCACTGTAAACATATCTGTTAAACTACTATGTACAACATAATCTGAACCTGCAAGTATTTCATCCCACTGTATCTTTATTTATTTTAAGAACTGTATTTGATTCACGGAGTTTTTGATTGATCTTTTTATCCTCTGCTTGTCCTGCATCATTAGACAGTTTCATTGACACACACAGACACACAGGAGCACTTCTGTGCAAAGCAGCACTGTAAATAAGCTAAGTAATGCTGCTGCTGCAGGGATAGTCCCCTTCAGTGCAGAGTGGACATGGGTTTGTGGCTGCGGCCCCTTTAAGAGCAGAGCCAGTAATTGCCGGAGTCCTCAGTCAGTCAGATACCCAGCGAGTCAGTCTGGCGCCAGCACTATGCAAACTGTATATTATCGGCACTCCTTCACCTAAATAACAAGAGGAGGACCTCCTTGTCAGAGAAAAAAGAGCCTAAGTGCAACTTGAGAGCGACCTTCAATTGGATGATGTGGGAAGCAAAGTTTTGCGCAGATTTAAATAAGTGTGTAATGTGTTTGGAATGTCGAGGGGATATCAAAGAAATGGTGGACCAAAGTAAGAGCTGAGTTATGAAATAAAACTGTAGGGCAGGCAATAAAAACACCAGAGGAGTATGTGTGAGTGTAGCTCAGTAACATTTGTTCTCAAGGGTGTTGCTGCATTTTGAGCTTCAATATGATTATAATCACTTAACACGCGTGTAAAATATGCTGGATGACTTCATCAGAAACAATTGAATCGAGAGGAATAACTGAATAACCGTGACTGTGACGTTGTTCGACGCTTAAATCAACATATGTCTTTGAGCTGCAGGCCCCCAGAAAAAACTTGTAAAGATTAATTAATTTCACGCTATATTGCATGAGCCATTAATCTTAGATTGCATAAAGCCTGTTTATGAGATTAAATGAAGTCTCAAGGTCCTCAGCCTGGCTTGGGTACGCAGTGGTTCACAAAGTGGGGTCCCAAAAGCTTCCTGAGGGTGTCCCAGGGGCCCTCAGAGAAGACTTGTGATGGCTTGATTTGAGTGATGCTAAATGTGGAGGAAGTTGACAGAGCAGCATGAAGATATTTACCCTGAATAATGTCCTCTCATCTTCCCTGTCACCTATAGCCTACTTCTAATCAGTTGCAATTTGAAAGGTCTCTTCTAAGGGTAAAGGTCCCCTGAGGATCTGATCTAGGCCCCCACCCCCGCCCCTCCAGTCACTCTTGGGTGTCCTTACCTGGCCCGCACAAGCGGCTGTAGTGATAGGGGTTGCAGCACACTTTTGCGCTGTCCACTGCGCCGAAGCTCTGGCAGTGGCACAGCGCTTTGAGCCGGGCTGAGAGCGGCAGGTCGCTCCAGCGGTACAGTCTGCACAAGAGATACTGTGGAGAGATGTGATGAGCATCGAGTCGCAGCTCAGTGCTCGGCACCATGACGCACTCGCTCGGTATCCCTCCTTTGGTCTCTACAGCCTTCACCAAGGCGTCCAGACATCTCTCCTTGAGTCTTTTCAGAAAAGCATGAGCGGTGCTCGCGAGTTCCTCCTCCAGCGCCGCGTGCCTTGGTGAGCACTGACAAGGCCCCCCTCCGTCTTTTCTCGGGGCCCAATATGGGCTCCGAGATCTGAGATCCCATTCCCCAAACAAACAACACGTCACCGTCCTACTGTCGCCCTCCTGTCCCCGCCGAGAGCCTCTGTGCTCCGGGACGCACATGGCACCCCGGTCATCGTCAGGTTGCTCCTCTTCCTCCCTGTCCGCGCTCTCCGTCAGCTCTCCAGCCTCCCCTATGAGTCCAGCAGCCGGGTCAGTGTGTGTCACCGACCGCTGCTCATGTCTGTGGAGCTTTCCTGAGTTTCTGCCACACGGACCGTTCCGTCCTCCCTCACCTCGTCTGCTTCCATCCCGCCCGTCGCTCTCGGTGACCAGACGGCTTCTCCAGAGTCGCCGTACAAGACCTGAGCGTTTCGACTTGAACATACGACAACCTAGACAGTTTTGGATGTGTCGTGTCGGTCCCGTCCGGGTCTCGGGAGATGCCACATCGATTTAGACTCGTCGCGCAAGACCTGGGGATTGTGCACGGTGCGCACAACATGCGCAGCCGGTGGTCACCGTTTTGTGGCTATCCCGCAGCATTAGAAGACAATATTCACTCATGTGTTGCGTTAAACATCACTAAACGTCTGGAGAAGGAGAAGGCTACACACAGTCACTGTTCAGTGACCTGCTGTCGCCAACTCAATTAAGCCACAACTTTTGCCAGCTCTCTCACAAAACCTTCAAGTCCCCAACACTGTGGAGATCCCGCACACAATCCCCAAACCATAGTTAGACCACTCAGAGAGCAGGATCAGTTTACATTAACTAAATAGCAACATGCGCATCAGGACGCATACATCCAAGACTTTTCCAGAGTTTCTCCTTCAGCTTTGGGTGCCCCTCGATCCTTAAAACCCTTCCTTTACCCCAAAATAAATCCTCACTAGACTGAAATCCCAGTGTTTTCTTTCACTGTCGTGGAAGTTGTAATCCCGCTGCAGAGTCCCGGGATGAAGCCGGGATGATCGGGGACTCCGGTGCCAAACTCCAGGACGGATTCCGCGCTGAGAAGTTGTTTTAAAGAGAGCTGGAATTACTCCACTCTCCACTCCCCTGCAAGTCCTTCTCGGACGCACACACACGCACACACGCACACGCACGCACACGCACACACACACAAACACACACACACACAGGCACATGCACACACGCTCCCGCACGCGCACACACACACACACTTGCACACACACACACACGCACACACACCACAGTCAAGCCTGCCAGAATAAAACCTGACTATTACTTTCAAAATAAAAGCTATGGTGAGCATACTCATGAAACTTTAAAGATGGAGGTGAATGAAAAACAACTGTTGGTAGGGCTCACTGCACATGAAGCTCCAACATACACAAGAAGGCTGTTTAAATGTCTGTTATCATGAGAAAATACGTTTGCTAATGTTTTATTTTACAGGTTTCATTTCCCAGAAATTTCTAAGGAAGAAAAACTGTAATTTGGGGCAGATAATAAGAAAACAAATGTTTTTTCCATGAATAAACAGCTTTAATTGTACTAAATAGTTATTCTTTATTCATGTTGGTGTCAATTATTTGCCTGCCTGGTCAAAATGTTACATTTTTGCATGTTCTGACCTGCTGAGCACTGACTAATTGATTAATTGGAAATGTGACACTGTTCATTTTTCAATAATTAGTAGGCTACAAAATGACATATAGGCTAATTGATAAGCTGAGCTAAATGACGTATAGGCTAATTGATAAGATGAGCTAAATGACGTATAGGCTAATTGATAAGCTAAGGTAAATGATGTATAGGCTAATTGATAAGCTAAGCTATAGGCTAAATGATAAACTAAGCTAAATGACGTATAGGCTAATTTATAAGCTAAGCTATAGGCTAATTGATATACTAAGCTAATGCTGAAAGATGGCGGCATGTCTAGACGCAGCAGCTCGGTGCTCCTCCAACCAAAGCTACCTTTTGCTTCCTTTCCTTCTCTTCGTGAACTTTTTTTCCTACCCCAGAGCGATAAATCTCCCGAACCAATCTGCCAATACACCACAGGTTTAAGACTACAGGGCTGCTACCTTACCTGCACTGCGCTGACATGTTTGTACATCATATACAGCATTGTTGCTAATGTTAATGTCTCACACAAAACTGTTTACTGACACACACACAGCCACTCTACACACAAAGACTGTGACCCACACACACGATACACACAACGCCTTACTTCATTTTCCATGCCTATTTATCGTTTTTACTTATATATATATTTGATATTTATATTTTACTCCTTCTGTGTAGCTTGATACAGCACAGTGAATCTCGTTGTAGCCTACATGTACAATGACAATAAAGGTATTTGTTTGTTCATTATAATTCTTTCCTAGAAATGTTTAAATCAGTTGGTATTAAAACAATAATGAATCAAGTATGCTATTAGGCTGGCTACTTAAAGTACAGATGAAACAGCATTTTGAAAGTATCTAACGTCTGTATCGTGACATATTTCCAAGTGAAACAGGAAACAGGCATGTCATAATGGGTGGATGTCATGATATTATTGGCTGAAATTGGTTGGTTCAAGTCTATGTAAGCATATTTCGTCATATTATTTTTTATAAGAAGAAAACATGATTGGATTTTGATATATATATTTTTTTTATATAATATTTTTTGGCATATATTGTTAAATAGGTGCACAATATGGGGCGAGATATAAAAGGGTTAAAAAGGCATTTTTCATTTCATCTCGACTTTAAATACACAGCTCTGTGTTCACATTTGTCTGATTAGAAGTAGGCTTTTATTTTGAAGCCCACAAACTTCATCCTCTCTTTCTTATTCTGTTTATATTGACTCTCTCTCTCTCTGTCTCTGTCTCTCTCTCTCTCTCTCTCTCTCTCTCTCTCTAGGGGCCCCCAGAGGAAAGCTCTGGAGCCATTGGTTGATTCCCGCCATCATGTGCCAGTCTAGACACTCCGGCGGCTGGAATACATCCATGGCTGGGAGCCGCACTGATTGTTGCGCAAACGGTTTCAAGTTTCTTAACTCTTAAAGACGCAACATCCTGCTCTGCTCTGCTCAAAGTGGAAATGTTCTGCAGCGCAGAGATCAGAGAGAAAATCACCCTGGTCACAGATGGACACACGAATAATAACAGATACATGAATAATAATAAATAAGGAATGCTTATTGGGCCTTTAAATGCACAACAAAACAAATAAATAAAAGACAAATTACAGAACACATGTCAATCCCAATAATAATAACAATGTCTAACATATATATTTTTATGTTTAAATATGGTGTATAGAATTAATAGATGATGGAAAGATCATAACTGTATTGTCATCATAATATAAATTCACAGTTTAAAAGAAGGGTTAATACAGGACTTTGTGTGCCTTGGTTTGTCCAGGTTTCAGTCTCAGATGAGGGGATGAAGGTTTTAATTGTAAAAATACAAAGTTACATCATTAGTGAATCTGTGTGTGAGTCAGTGCCTGGTGCTCATGAAACTTCACTGGACACTATTATTTAATTTTCACCTTAGTTGTTTTAGGAAAAAAACATACCTTTTTTCCACTTTGTCTTGCAGTCTGATTCTACTCCTGAACTCTTAAAATAAATGAATTTAATTGGTGTGACATCAAATTTGGTTTATGCTACAGTTTATATTTCAGTTTATATTCTTTGTTATCTTTAAGTTGTTGAAACTCTCATGTCTGCATCTCACTTTCAATTAATAAAATGCTGAACAACATTTAGTCATGATACCATATTTCTTGCTAAACACCATAAACTTTTTTTTAAACAAGCAAATACACTTGTCAAGCCAAGGACAATACTTATTATATTCTTTATATGTGTTTCACTTTAGTGTTCCTGGAGGTCTCAATGCTTATCATAAACATCTTTATGTTTGTTTGTCATCTCTGCTGCCCTCTTGTTTGTGCTGTTATCTGTCTCTTTTTGCTAATACACATTTTAATCTTGATTTTTTTCCCCCTTCAGGTAATTCAGCAGTTGTACTGTATGTAACTGCATGTACATGTAAACCTTTATAGTTGGTATTGAATTAAATAGCAGTGCAGGTAAATCATAACTGTACAACATAAAACATGTTTAAGGTTAATGCATCAATAATAATTTTCTTTATTTTAATACATTTTACTACAAACACATCTACAGTATACACAAGTGATAGGTGCAGGGCTTTGTATACAAAATATACATTATGTTATAAATACTCAGACTAAAAGATTTGAGTACTTCTTCTGTCTCAGTGTGTGACTATATAAATTCAGGTATTGTTCAGGTACAGTTGGGCCACTCATTGCTGGATGCACACTAACAGGTAGAGGTTGAAATACAAACACTAACTGCCAACATAGTCAGTGCACACAGTTGAGTAGCTGGACCGATTGGACATTAGCAGCAAAGAGCACAGAGGGTAGACGGGGGGTAAACAGGGGGTTAGGCTATCCCCTAATGGCATCATTCCAGTCCTCCCGCTGCCCGTCTCTGTGCCAACGTGACCTCCTGCCCTCCACCACTGCTCGATACCGGCATTTTAACAACTCTACAACTGCTGGTTCAAGTGAAAGTTACTGTCGCAGGATTAACACAGTTTTCCTGATGGGTAACCGTTCACACCTCATATCATAAGCGTTAACCCTGCGTGTCAGTTGCATGTCCAGTTATGTGTACTGTACCCAGCATACCCAAACTCTGCCGGAGTATGTGAGGACGACAGGGCTGGCTGAAGAAGCGGGAGTCATGTTACAATGACAGAAGGAGCGAGTCAAGGAAGAAGGAGAAGCGGAGAGCAGTGTGTGTGGCAGCAGAGGGGTTCACTGGGCACCTGTTCAAAATGTGCTCCCCTGTGTAACTCAATCAGATGCAGGGATGCAGAGAGGGAAGGGAGTCCGAGTGGAATGTTTCAGTGGCCACATAAACACCACCGGGACTCACAGCAACGGGAAATGTGATACATAACCGGTAGATTTTTTGAAATAGATCACACACTCATAAAAGGTTCAGGCGTAATTACAGTCCAACATTAGCTGACCTCATCCACTGTCACCACTGGTATTGTTTTCTATAACACGTTATTAAAACAGAATGACAAAAAAGCCGGATGAGGGTTATTACCTCAGCTTAGTCAAACACGTAAATCAAAGTGGGTGTAACACACATTCCTGGGAGTCAACACTCAGTTAAACATCATGTTGTCAAAGTGAAAATACAGCAGGTTTATTACCAGTCACATGTGGCTGAAAAACTGGGTGCATTTTTAAGGGTGGCCCTGAAGCGCAAAACGCACCAACATTTCAAAAAACACAACATTTCAAAAAACACAACATTTTACAAAAATATAGTTCCTATAGTGTGCAATATAATGACTGTGTGCATAGTGGGTGGCTAATATGTGTAGAGAAGTGCAATAAATTTCTGCAATAAATTATTTCCTAGATTGTGCAATACAAGAATAATGAGCAATAAAACAATTACAGTCTAATATGCATAGACACCAAGTACAATAACTTGTTATTAGCATATTCTACTATATAATTCTGATATTTAATTTAATATTTATACCTTAATGGTATTCAGTTACATGCTTTTTAAATGACAGTTTGTGATACTTTTATACTGTTATTTTTTATTGAATGTTTTGGTACTTTTATTTGCAGTTTTTTGCAATTGCCAAGACACAAAAACTGTTACATGTGGCACAATTATTGAAACCACTAACTCATGTAGCCTATCTGAGCAGGTATGCTAAACCATAAGTCTGCTTTACACTAAGTTTGAAAGTCTAAAACACACTTTTTGTAAATAACTACACACGGTTATCTACATTAGACACATCATTCAAAACTAAAAGCCTCTGTGTGTAGTTTGCTAAACACTGCCGTTGAAATACCACACTGGACCCAGAATGCACTTGTGCAAGCACCTGTAACCAATTAGATCACTCAGAAATCAGGGCTTAAACACTATAAATAGGATTCGGGTTTGCTCTTTGTTGTGCACAACAGTGGAGGCCAATTTTGGAGAGAAAGTTAGAGAAAGAGGTGTTCGAGTAAGAGGAGGATGAGGACTATGAAGACAAGGAAGAGGACAAGGAGAAGGAGGAAGATAAGCAAGAGGAGGAGGAGGAGGAAGAGGACACAGAAGACAAGGAGTGGCCACTACACTGTAGCAGGTGTCATCTGGACACTTTAAAATGAGAACAGGTAAAGAATCCTACCCTCTATATGATTTTACAGTATTTCCTAAGAAGGAGATCTTAGACCCTAAACATTCACATTCTGTTTTTGCAGAATTGCAAGTCGACCCCCCCCACAGGCGGGAAGAAATCACCTGTTCACACAAGAACAGGAACAACACATCATGAACATGGTCACTGCAAACAACAGCATACTTTTGCGACAACAGCAACACCACATCACCACTGACAACACAACATTTAACAACATAAACAGGGTAAGTTTATCCACGCTGGGCCATTTACTGAAGCGGCATCAACTTTGGATGAAACAGCTGCACAGAGTGCTGTTTGAAAGAAACTGAGTGAAACAACTGCACTATGAATACTTTCTATCAAAGACACAGTCCCTATAAAAGTCTTATTATCCAGAATAACAGGGATGTTTGTTTTTTTGTTTTTTTTAAAAAAGACCTTTTAATGTATTGAGCACCACAAACAAAATACTGTATCATTCACGTCACTTGTAAGTTGATGGCAGAAATATCAGAGATGCATATATTAAAACCTGGAGCAAAACTATCTGCATGGCTGGATACCGGTCAAAAAAAGTGTTTGTTTTTTTTATGTTTGTTTTTTTTGTTCGTTTGTTTTTTTTTTGGGTGAACTGACCCTTTAACAGAATCTATGTCAGTGCAGCAATTGCTTATGTCACCAAGTAAAAGTGTCTTGGTTGCGTGTGTGTTGGTGATAAGGTGTGTGTGTGTTGTGACTGTGGGAAGAAGAGGGTGGGGGTGTATTGAGGTTGGTGGGAGAGCAGACAGGGTGTCCGGCACCAAACCACCTCCCAAAATAAACTCCGTCCCTGCGTCTCTGTGTCTGTCCAGTGGCAGACCTGCGGGCTCCCACAGCTCCAGCAGCAGCAGCAGAGAGGAGCCTCGGGCCAGGCGGCCTGTCACAGGAACAACATGTCATCAGCTTCATCACTCCCCTAATGGCTCTCCTCAAAACCAGAAACATAGCAGACAGTTTGTTGCCCCACCAAGGTGGCAGTTTACTCAGCGCACTCACTCACACACACACACACGCACACACACACGCACACACAAACACTCCTACTGCCCACTCCTGGCTACTTACAGGCCAGGACTGGAAAGACTAGGAGGCCCACTTTATGAAAACATGCAGGGGTGCTGGAGATAATGTCTAGCCAGACCTCTGGACTCATGCCAGGCTGCCCTCATAATATGACGTCCATAAGAATCTCTGCAGAGAAACACTGCCAAGGTGTCGTAACATTAGCCAGCTAAAATATTTATCTCTTTGGAGCTGGGCCTGACTTAAAGGAATAGTTCGACACTTTGGAAAATATACATTCACATTATTTCTGAGAGTTAGATGAGAAGATAAGTACCACTTTCACATGAAAAAAGTATCAATCTTCTCATCTAGGGGAAAAAAGCCACATCAATTACATGATTCCCCACACTGTAATAAATTTTAAGCTGGTTCAACTTAGAAACATAAGTTCCCCTGCTGCCTTAAAAATGTGAGTCAGCTGAAGTTAAGTTGAAGAATTAGTTCAAAGTTGTCTCATGAGTTGTGAAAATATAAAACTGAAATAAGTTAGTTCAATCAACTTAAGATAAGTTGAATCAACAACTGCTCAGTCACAGTTAGATTTAAAAACCATGAATCTTCTCATCTAACTCAACAACAACAAAAAACAATTATGCATATTTTCCAAAATGTCAAACTATTCCTTAAAATATATGAACAACATCCAAAATTCTTTAAGCCACTGCAATTAATATTGTGTGTTTTTTTCATGTGAAAGGTGTCTTTGTAGTGATGAACCCACAAATAATTAACACCCGATTCTGCAGTTCTTCTCTGCTCTACTGAGCTTTTTAGTGACTTTAAGTACGACTTTTGGAAAACCAAAACAATACACTTAAAGTCCAATCTTTTGCTAACAAGTTTGCCACATCAACTCGAAAGGTGAGAATATGTCAGTGTTGTGTTCATAGATTGTTTCTGCTGTCCCCAAGTGGCCAAAGAAATCCGTTATTGCAGGTTTAAAGGGGGTGAACATGTTTGCATAACACATATACAAAAAAAAGGAGAATTACATATTGAGAGAGATGCATTTTTTTGATGATGCAAAGTTAAAGTTATATACAGTCTGCATGTTCCTTTGTGCAAAATGTTGCAGCAATATCTGAACTTTACACCTCAAGAGAGCAACAGAAGTCAAGAAGCCGCCTGAACAGTTTTTTTTTCTTGTTAGCAGTTCTCAGTTCAGCACACACCCATCCTCGTCTGCTGGACTTCTGGCTCCAGAGAGGGCGTAATCTGCCCTCTCACTCACAGTTCAGCTCTAATGCTCTACAATCCCTTTGAAACTGCACTCAACTACCCTTTCAATGAATTTCCATGCACTTTTTTTTTTTTTCGAGGGCCACATATTTATTTTTCTTCCTCTCTCTTTGCGGGTCCGACTCTCACGCTCAGCACTGGGGCTAGGCGAGCTGCTGGCTGCACCAGTTAGCTCATTAATCACTCTTCACTCTTCTCCTCTCCCCCTCCGTTCTGAGAAAAAGAGTCACTAATTAATGGAAAGCACTTTATGACAGAACACAGGGGTTTCCTGGAAATTAACCATTAATCTAGACTTCCATTATCCATGTCTAATAGCATGAGGTGGGCGGGGATGAGTTTGAAATGGTGGAAAAGGGTGATGGCAGTAACACCAGTCTAGAAACAAGAGCTGCATAAAAAAAAAAAGTGTGTAAACCCTCATTAATGTTCATGCAGGCATTAGAGTAAACAGCTGCACAGGCTGATGGATGATGTTTCACCAGCTGTTTGTTAAAATAAATGTTACTGAATATTTTTGGTGGAATTTGCTCTGATGCAGACTCACAGGTTGACTATTTTGGGCCATTTTTCGCTTTCCTTAGCTACTTAGAAAACTCATCATCATTAGAAAACTGGGATAACATGCAATAAAAGGTCCTTGTCTGAACTAAGACACAGAACATTATTACATGGTATGTGCCACAGACAATTAGGACATCAGGATGTTATTATTATCACTGGATGCATCAAATGTACCCATGTTCAGGATAAATTCAGTGTAATTTAATATCCTGTTACACTTAAAGGACATTTGAGGTTTGACTATATCCTTCCTTATCAAGCAGTTCACTGGACTTGATAGAAAACACACTTGCTTTCTGGGCACAATATTGCATTCAAGAATATATTTTGGTATCAGTTTGACAAACAGCTGTTTTGGCAGAGTTTGGAACAGCGTATAAGCTCAGGATTTAAGATCTGATGTAAACAGTCATTCTAAGATGACATATGCAAAATCAAAGTCCTTGTGTCTTTTGCAGCACCAAAGTCACATTCATGTGTCATCCCAGTCAAGCCATAGTTTGGCTGCTCCTGGATGTTGCACTCTTGCACAATTTGCTCCACACCAAAATCTTGACTAGGAAAAGCCTGGGTCTGGTTTTGGTAAGGGTCAAGGTTCTAGGACATGATATTTGTGCGTTTGTTTACTTTCACAGTATTGTATTTTGTTTAGACTTCCATTGGGGGGAACAGTATCTAAGAAAACGAGGAAGGAAATGGGATGAAAACAAAGGAAGAGGAAGGGAACCCAGTGTGATGGAGCCTGTCCCTCACTGATCCTGGTTTAGCTGGAGTCATGCGGACAGTGGCGCCACTGCCACAACTAATGGCTGTGGTCACTCACGGGAGGACCTTTTATTTATTTATTCATTTCACAGAAAGCACAAACAACCAAACAAAATAATGAACGGACGGAGGATTGATGTGGCCTGTTTCAGCTGTTATCACAACCTAAAATCAGTCACTGATACTCACCAAGGTCGACTGCATGCGTTTGAAATCTGACTGCTGAGCGGGTGAATGGCATTAATATAAGATTAATGATTAAGTGATGCTTTGTTGGATGCTTCTTTTAAAGTAAGAGAAAATCTATTTTTTTATTGCTGTCAGTGACCAACAAAAATCATACTTGGATGAACAAGAGATGATTTGATGAGTTTAAATCTTTGGAGATGCAAAATGTTCAATATTAAAGGTGCAGTTTGTAGAATTTAGTGGCATCTAATGGAACAGACTTGGCAGAAATGAAATATAATATTCATAAGTAGGTTTTAATTAGTGTATAATCACCTGAAAATAAGAATGTTGTGTTTCCTTAGAATGAGCCCTTTATATCTACATAAGGAGTGGATCCTCTTCCACGGAGCACCGCCATGTTTCTACAGTAGCCCAGAACAGACAAACCAAACACTTTCTTTTTGGTGTTTATGAGCAAAAACCTACAAAACTAACAAAATTTCAATCAGTTTATAGTTTGTAGTAGTATAGTTTGTGTTTAGTGCTAATTAGCAAATCTGCATTCTAACACGCTAAACTTAGATGGTGAACATTGTAAACATTAACCTTGTGAGCATGTTATCATGCTAAATTTAGCTCAAAGCACCACAAGTACAGCCTCACAGAGCTGCTTGCATGGCTGTAGACCCTTAGTCTTGTTTATTTCACGATGTCTTATATACTTAATACTAAACACTTTGGGCTTCAGTAAAATCAAGGTTTAAAACCTGTAAAGCATCCATCTCTGCTGCAAAATACTTCATCACCTTCTTTATACACCATCTTTACAGATAGTCACGCAGATCAGCTTCATGTTGACCAACAACAGACGCTCAGAGGTTTGAGGCTTTCTGCTCAGCTTAATTCAAAGGTGCTTCAGGTGGAGGTACCATGTTTGATTGAAATACAAAAAAAAAATGTTGCTGTAGATAAAAGATGAGAAGTACAGAAAAGCAGGACTCAGTGTGACATGTAGCAAGCTCATGCATGTATGTCTCAGTCAAGACATTTGCCTGAATATACAGTATTGAAATATGTTCTGTCACAAGACTTGATTTGGATACTGTGTGTAAGAATGCAAAACATTCCTGGATGTGAATTATTTATGACTGAGCAGGACATTCATCATTAACTATGACTGAGCAGGACCTTCATCATTAACTATGACTGAGCAGGACCTTCATCATCAACTTGGTATTTCTGCCTGTCTACTGATTTGTTAGTTTGACCTTGAATCATCTCAGTTGCACAAATCCACAAATTAAGTACCTAATGTAGATTATGTTTTTCTAAATCAAGAATAACGTGAGGCTAATTTTCACAGGCTCGGACAGTTAAGTATTTCATTGGTATGCTTTAGCCAGTAATTTAAATGTACAAAACACAACTTCTATGCCTTTAAGGTCATAACCTTGCCAGTGAGGTTTTGGCAGAGGACAGTGAGTAACTTAATATAGACGACCTAACAAGACTGAACTGAGATTGATGAATAAAACAAACCTTGAGGTCGTCAGGATGTTTTAGACATGATGCTCCTTGTTTCCAGAGTCCAATTGGTTATAAAAGTAATTTCTGTACTGATGCCTGAGCTCTAAAAGAAAATTAATTTAATATATCAGGTCTGTTATTGACCAATAAAACTCGCCTCAAATCAGATTTTTATAGAATTGTTTCCTGACTGCCAAATACCTATTTGTTGTTTACATAATAGTGCTCCAACATATGAATATAATTTTCCTGTTGTATCCGTCAGGCAGAGCTCTTATTGATTTATCCCTGTGTGTCTAAATGTTACGGTACCCAATGTGTTCTTGTTGCATTTTATTTCCCTTCCTCTGGAAAGCATTTTGTGCCTCTCGCTCGAAAAAGAGATATATAAATGCTACATTAATATTATTGTTATTATTACATTTTAGAGTTTGCAATTAAAAGTCAGATTACATCAGGAACACAGTGAACTTAAATGCATCCAGGTCTGTTAAATGTTCAGCTCTTGCAATCATGATTTTTGTCATGGATCCCGGCGCCATGAGTCCACTAACTAACTAAGAAAAACATCCAGTCCATTCATGCCTACACTGTGAAAATCGGCATCTGGATCAGTGTTTGTGGATGCAGCAAACAGGAAAGTGACATTTTGTAGACACATAAATATTAACAGTGGACTATGAAAACAGAATGTTGCTTTGATGCTGATACCTACAGTGATGGCAACAATTTGGTGGTACAGCTCATAAAAGTGCACTGAATTATTTTTAATTCATTCTCAGAGGTGTTAATGTGCAGACACCTAATTCATCATTACATGTGTCATAGTCCAAAATTTCAAATGTAGCATGTGTTCAATATAAACTTAGGAGGATGAATGTCCAAGAATATTTGATACCATAACACTACTCTGCCAATTCCTGTGGCAAATTAACAGATAAGACATTTTACACTAAAAACACCACTGGGTTAAAATTTGACCCAGTTTGGGTCAATATAGCACCAAGACAATACTGGGTTAATGTTACCCAGAAAGCCACTCAAGACAAGTGGTTGTTTTGACCCAGTTTTAGTGTTATTTTACTGTTGGCTTATTTACCCAAACTAAATCTTGTTATAAAATCGACTAAATTCTTTTTAAACATACATGTTATTGTTACTAATTTGTGTATCTTTTGAACGTCATATGCACGTCGTTTTATACAAGAAACAATACATTTGTGACAGTTTTCGGCTAAAACTCTGGGTCAAAATAATAGATTGCTACTGGGTAAAGTTAACCAAATTGGCTCAAACTGGGTAAAATATTAACCCAGTGATTTTTAGTGTGTACATCTATGATCTGCCTTCAATTTGCAGCTGACAAATGGGAGCAGATGACAGGCTGGCAGGAGACAGACCAGAGGGGACAAACTCCAAGGAGGGCGGGGTATTTGCCACCACCAGGTCTGATGATCAAGATGATTCACACACACACACACATACACACACACACGAGTCAAATGCAGCAGGAATTCTTCACAGTTTCCTTTTAAGGCCATGGTGGGAGCTGCCTGGCTGGTGTCATCTAAAGCTAAAAGATGATGCTGGAAATAGTGATGCAACAGAAAACATGTGAATTATAAAGAGAAAGAATCTGTAAGTGGCTCGGTCTTGCTTTTATATTAGCATTTTTTTTTTTTTTAATTCAAATAATTGCCAAGAGTGTCACGTACTGATAACGGCCACTCCTTCACTACAACCCAAACTGTTTGGGTCAGTTTGCTGCCGAGTGAAAACAAGGTCGAGGCAGAGCAGAAATGATGAACTTGAAAAAGCCAACACCCTCAGCTCTACTTCTGTTTACACAGTGGAGGCTTGAACGTTCAAGGGAACACACTCTGCGTCGCATGTAATTGCTCGTGATTCTCTCTCTTCACTTCAAAGACAGGGAGCGCTGCAGTTCAAGGGTCAAAGGCTCGACTGTTGCCCAAGTGCCCCCCAATTTCCTGTTTTGTCTGGCTCCATGAGTCTAAAGGGATCTAAAATGTGAAGGCCATGTTCTGTTGGAGCCAACGAGACAAAAGGCTCCACTTCTGTCTGCTTATCACTCTGACTCGTTTCCTGCTTTATATCTCAGATTGTAGATTTTTTTGTTAACTTTTATTTTATTCTCACAGCTTTTGTAGTTCAAACTGTTGACGTTTTTTTTTTTTTAGGTAATAGCATGCAAAGCAGCTCATAACCGCTGTAAGCCTGGAAAAAGGAATGCAGTTTCACCTCCCTTATTTCATCTTGTCAGGATGAACCCTTTTTTATTGCCATGGTAAACAAGAACCTCTCTCTCCCCCTCTTTTTCCTTTTCTCTCCATCTTAAATCAGCAGCCAAGACAAGGACGCTTACATGCTGCAAGTTATTTTCAGATAAATCTCAGTATTTTGTGTTGAGCCTCAGAGACAATTCTTTGCCATTAGGAAAAGGGAAAGCAGAAAAGAAGCAAGTTTGCATATGAAAAAGTCACAAGGTTTTAAATCTCAGGTAATTTCTTTTTAAAGCTTTCCCCAAAGTCTCAGCAGTGAGAATCTTCTTGGACAGTTGATTGAGATAAAAATCTCAATTTTAAAAATATCTGCCTACAGAAAACACAAAGTGTATGTGTGTTTGAGTTTTGAGGGGGTGGGGTTACGTGCGAGTGAGTGGCCCCAGTGCTAAATTACACTGCAACATGGTCCCTCTCAAAGCCCACATCTGGGATTGGCCCTGACAACTGGATGCCGTGCTGCTCTAATTTTGGTTACTTTGTTTATAACCCTATAATAGAGACAGTATAGGACCACAGGGCTGGAATGAAGGAGGGCAGGACACAGCCAAAGTAAAAGCAGTCATTTTGAAAGAGCTTGTGGGGTTATTGGTGTTTTAGGAAAAGTATAAGGCTAGGTAAAATTAGCTGTTTGAATTCCTGTATGTATCGGATTAAAGCAAACTGTATAGACGCTTTACTGTTCATATTTGACTTTTAACAGGATTCACACTATCGCAGTGATTCCTCTTCAAACCTGAAGACTGCAGGTTGTGGCTTGTCCAGTTGGGAAAGCGGGGATGTAACAAAATGAGAAATCTGTAATTATATTGAGAGCAGATCAGCCCACTCGCTCTCTTTGGAGTCTGAACATAATCAGTGAATACACTTTGTCAACACTCGGATTGATGGTAAAGAATCACTTAGTAGACTTAATAAAACACCATTTTACCTCGAGGACAAGGCTCATCTGAAAAGATGAAGACGGATGCATTGAATAAAGCTGTGCACCATCTCTTCACCAGGATTAAACTGTCGTCTATGCATCGATTTGTCACCTCTAATCTTAAATCGCAAGTATGTCAGTTTCAAGAGCTACTGAAAAAAAAGACAAAAGAAGAGATAATGATGTTTGAAGTGCTGCAGTTCTGTGTAACATTAATGTGATGATGGCTGCACACTTGATTCATCTCTGTGACATTTAAGCTCATATTTATAACAGAACAATAAAAAAAAAAAAAGACCTGCTAGCTGTCTCGCTAAAGACTGAAGCTGCCACATCATCTATGAGGCTGCAGCGCTCGTGTCTTTAGGGCAAAGGGGAATTACTGTTAACAAATTGAAAAACATTAAACAAGCTGTTTTGTTATGTTGACACAAAATCAAGACACATCCAGTGGTGAAAGAAGTACTCAGATCTTCAGTAGTAAGTAGTAATACCACTATGAAAAAAAATTACATTACAAATAAAAATCCTGCATTCAAAATATGACTTAAGTAAAAGTACATATTGGCAGTAAAATGAAGTTAAAGTGTCAAAAGTAAAAGTACTCTTAATGCAAAATGGTTCCATGTAGAGTGTTATATTTATCAGATTATTGGAAATATTGATACTGATTTACATGTAAGCAGTATTTAAATGTTGTTGAGGTGGAGCTAATTTTAACAACTTTACATGTAAAATACTGATCTGACAAGCAGCTAGTAACTACAACTGTGAAATAAATGTAGTGTAGTAAAAAGAACAAAATATTTCCCTCTGATATGTAGTGGAGTAGAAGTATAAAGTAGTACAAAATGGAAATACTCAAGTAAAGTACAGGTACCTCAAAATTGTACTTAAGTAAATGTACTTAGTTACTTTCCACCACTGACCAGTTAAAACCATGAATCTCCAGGTTTGGTGACTTTTATGTTTTCAGATAAATTAAAGGATGATCACGATCTGTCTTGATACTGGGTTGGAGTACTTGTGTCACCACTGACAGCAACATAAAGCACCTGCCAGATGAAGCAGGAAATTAGCCCAGTCGCCTCAGGATTTAATTCACAATCAGTAGCATGTAGCTGCAGGAGAAACATCAGAGCAGAAACTAAATGTTAGATAAGATACGGCCACAAGCAGCTCAGCAGAACTGCGACTGAGGGACAACAGCTAAGGGAGAGCCTCCAAGGATCATGCTTACTTTAGGGGCACAGGGATTTTTTTTTTTTTATTTATTTATTAGCATTACGATACAGTATAAACAAGACACAGGAGCAAACTAATTCACTAAGAAAACATTTCAAAGAACATCCCACATTTAGGACCAAACAAAGGACAGGGAGGCATTGCTTCATAAATACGTCCCTTTCAGCTGTGGATTACTGACCACAAACAGCTTTGATCCTGCTATAATAAATTTGAGGCTTATTTATTTAATTAATTTTAGATGCTGAATATACATTGTAAAACGTACATAGCATCAAAGGCTGTAGCCCATTTACTTTGGCACACACAAAACCATTATGGAGATAAAGTTCCATTCATAAATCTCTTGAAAATCGATGTGACATAATCGACTAGATCTTTTTAATCAAGAGGACTCCTCGATCTGCTGGAGCTGTTGGAGCTATAATAGGATCCAGTCTAATGCTGCAATCCACTGTACTCTGAACTCAGGAAAAAATGACCTCCAACATGGAAAAGCGCAATTAAACGGTCATTGAAGTCGGAATTCCAAGTGGGAAACTCGGGAACGATCCATCTAGCCCGAGTTCGCTGACAGAAACACACCTGACATCACAGCAATATGACGGCACACACAGTGAACAGTGAGCAGAATGACCTTTTCATCAGTTTTTACTTTATGTAGTGTTTGTATTGTGACACCTGCTGTAACAACTTTGTAGTTTTCAATTTCCATTCAGTTGATTTGTGCCTGAAGTCTTAGTGAGCGTGCGGGACTCGCCTACTCCTCCCGTTTCTTTTAAAATGTGCTGATCTGTTAAAGCAGCTGCTGTAGTGTTGGGTTGGAATGAAACCCTGCATGTACATGACCCTCCAAACATCAGTTTGCTGCGGGCATCCATGTTTTCCCGAGCAGATGCTCTGGGACCATGGATGTATTATAAGAGCTGGATAGTCCAATAAGAATTGTTCGGCTGATGCATACGCCAAAAAAAGTTTCGAGTTTCTGGTTTTGCTTCTGCATTGTGCGACCCACTGAATATGCACAGTCATGTTTCTCCTGTCAGCCCATAGAGTTTAAATTGTGATGACATCACTGATTTTAAAAATCTTTTCTTGGCTCAAGGAAAGTTTTACAAATATAAAACCTCCATAGATCAAAAATTCATAATAGAAAGAGTCATAATTGACCTTGTTTGCGGTGTCCTGTCAACAGTTTTACAGATGTCTCTTTTACAATGGTGGTCTATGGGGAAAATGCTTTTTGGGCCGCAGGGGGATTTTTTCACTGCAAAACCGTGAGTGACCACTGGGAAAAACTGGCTGCAAGGCTGAGTGGCGGCACCCGATCCAGCTCTTATAATACATCCATGACTGGGATGCATTTAGATTGGAAGTTGGGAATACCGATTCGGAACTATTGACTTCCGACTTGCGATGGATTGCAGCATAATCGCGACAGCACAGCGGTGTTATAAAACAGAGAGGAAGCATCTTTCCTCACAAATGATCTTTGGCTGAATACAGACAGCAGCTCACAACACAAACTTTACCCAGACAATAGACTAGTTCCACTTGGCATTTGTCAAGCATCTCCAAGTAAGTCTATCTGTGGACTCGCAGTATCTACATGTCACACCCACTTGGTTAGGTTTAGGCATGAGCAGTAAGATGGTCAGGGTCAGGGGTCAGGGGGATGTGTTGTGTAGTAAAGTGGGCTTGTCATGTCGTAAAGTACATGTGTCGTGTAGGTCTGCAAGACTGAAGATAGACCCTTCTCACCATCTCACAGGTGACTTTTTCACATTTTACCGACGACAGCGGGGTCAGTGACGGCTAAACAAGCTGCTGATTGCATGTTGACATTGATCTTGGCTCAAAATAAAAGAGGAAAATACAGGCTTCCATAACAGTCAGCGATGCAGCCTGCAAAATCCAGGTGTTAATTAGGGCTACTGGAGGAACTAAGGCAATGTGCCTGCTAACATCAAACTGATCAGAAGAAGCAGTGGGAGGATGCATACTAATAGGAGTAGAGGCAGTTTGTTCTGAAGATTTTTCAAGCTGAAGGGCTCTTATCCAGTGCATGAACTCAACCTCATGGGCTTTGGTTTCCAGATCCACCTCCTTAAGGCAGAGAGCCAGTTTCAGATCCTCAGTATCTACCCCAGCTTGTATTAGACTTATTAGATTTATGCTCAGAGCCTGCGTGGCAGCGGCGGCCTCCTTCCACTTCCACCTCCAAACCCTCAGGTGCACCACCTGTCTGAGGCCTTTAGTTACCATCCCCTTCTCCACCATCTTCAGCCTCGCGTGTGTTCAATGGGACAAAGATGTCAAAGAAACAAATCTGCTTTTGAGTATCGGTCCAACTTTTCAAGGGCGGCGACTTACTGAGAAATCCCCCCACCCCACTCCCCAAACACACACATACACACACACACAAAAAAAATTGCCAACTTAAATCAAAAGAGAAGCAAGCAACCAATGCCCCCACTTTATGTTACACCCCAGTCTAGGGGATTGGAGCACAACATTGGGAGTTAAAGGTTGGTCCCCAAACCAAAATTTCAACACGGAATTGCAAAAAAAGTAAAAATTCATTGCTATTATTTCAAAAGAGTGAAATAACAACTGAATATTAAACTGAAGCAATGTAGTACAGGGTGACCCAAGGTCAAACAACAAGCAAAAGAATCTATCTCCTCAAAATTTACTAACATAGGTGAAACAAACCAACAAACAGACATGTACCAAACCTGACTCCCTAGAATAAAGCAAAAACAGGAGAAAACAGTGCAAAAGAAAATGGCAGCTCACCCCTACAGCTTCAGTGCCATTTACCACAAATAAATGTGGGATGTCTATTAACAAATTTGTACCAAAAATACTTACTATATGTCACAAGGTCTAACAACGGTCTAAGAAAAGAATCACAAATACTCACAGAAACAGGGTTTGGAGGCCGAGGACAGAAAAGGGTGCTGCTGGAAACATGGCCATTTTAAATAGCAGGATGTAATTTCTGGACCAATCAGCAGCAGACACTCCCCAGGCCAAGCCCATGAAACCAGCCAATCAGGTGGAGACCCCTAGAACTCATACTCCAAGATCCTTGCAGGTACAGATCACACACTCCCACACAAAACACGGGAACAAAACTACACACAGATTTGAAATACGGCCAAGAACGTAACAGCTGCGTAATCTGTTGGTAATTATTTCTTATGACACTATAACTACTTTTTAAACAAAATAATGATCAAATTGTTTACCAACAAAAAAATATTAGTAATAAAGTCAACTGTCTAAAACATTGAAACCAATGGATCCACAGAGGATCTATTTCTATACATTTTAATTCAGTTTCCAGATGTGATGTGAAGTATGAGCTGAAGCTAAATGGAAAAATAATGAGACAAGGTGTGTGTGTGTGTGTGTGTGTTATTCAGAAAATCTAGCCTTTTCCAAAGCCCCCTGGTTTGCTCCTCTTACCTCATTGGGACTCTTTTTCAAAGATTAGCAATCTTATGTCCTCTCAGTCGTGCCACATTTGGAAGACAATACACAAGTCAAGTCAATTTTATTTACATAGCACCAAATCACAACAGAGGTTATCTCAGGGCACATTTCACATAGAGCAAGTCTAGACTGTACTCTTTAATTTACAGAGACCCAACATTCCCCCATGAGCAAGCACTTGGCGACAGTGGCTGTAGAAACGGCCCAGTGACTCACAATACTTCTACACACCAACGTGAAATTTTTCAAAATGTCAACCCCGCAGATAAGCTGAGTATTAATATGATGTAGAGAAGAGGTATTCAGTCTTTATGAAGCAGTTAACACTGACAA
Organism: Scomberomorus guttatus; assembly: GCA_038419695.1. NCBI lineage: Eukaryota > Metazoa > Chordata > Actinopteri > Scombriformes > Scombridae > Scomberomorus > Scomberomorus guttatus. Next base: position 29,588,022 of record CM076445.1, on the reverse strand, counting down.
CACACAGCATAATATAGAGTAAAGCTCGTGTTTGTCTGTATTATAAAGAGGAGAGTAAACCTGTGTGGGTCTATTGTGCTTCATGTAACGTTTGCAGGAGACAGAGAGAGGAAACGCAGTGAATATCTGAAGATTAGTAGGACTGTTGCTTGTTTCCACAACTGCAATCAATAACATTGTGTGTGTGTGTGTGTGTGTGTGTGTGTGTGAGTGATGAGCCCCTGTAGGAGGGGACATAATGGCTGACATGATCTCAAAAACTATAACTCCTATGGGAAGTATATTTACATTTTGAGAAAAGAGGCTTGTGGCAACATTGTAAGGTATGACATGTGCTTGGAGAGTTAAAACTGTGGGAGTAAGACATATTTAGAATATTTTTTTTCTAGTTTAAAAATAATCTCTGCTCTCCCCTCTGCCTGATCACGACACAGTGGTGAGAGCTGAAAGCTACTGTAAAAGCCTTTACTTTAGACTTAAATTGCTCCAAAAGTACAAAAGGTATCACAAAACAGAACTACTGAATGGGGTCTGTAAAGATAAGGGATGCTTGAGCAGTTGAGTCATTACTCCCATAGACATTATAAATGTTGATGTTTAAAAATTCATATAAAATCGCTGGAATATGCTTGAAAACAAAAAGGTACCATACATCTGCTGAATGAGCTGCACAGTTTGACACTTTAATGTTTTTTTTTCGAGCACAATCACACAATTAAGACTGAATGCAGAGCAACTTAAATGAACTGAACATCTTCCTACAAGTTCTGACACAACTTTGGACTCAGCAAGGTGAACTGTCACGGCCATTACAGTACAGCACAGACTTTGGAGGTTAAAATCCCCCATTAACTCTGAGAACTACATCATAAGCCTTGATGTTAGAAAACCTGTTGACGGTGGCCCCAACCAGTTTGAAAAACAATCGTTTCTTATACTGAAATGATTTTATTCAAGATCCCCTCCAGACATGTTTTAAGATATACCAAAATACTCCTACAAAATACACCTGCTTCTTCTCCCTCGTTGAAAAACCCTGAAGCTATGAACATGCATAAGTCAAACTCTGCACATACATCATTCTGCACAGTGAAGCTCAAACATCCAAGTGAAGTAACATTAAGACAAACACATTTGTGACTGGACGGGGGACTTTAAGGCACTATAAGCAAGACTTAGCCTCCTGGTGAAAAGTGTAAAATATTGCTTTTCAGACAACGGCGAGCAGTGAGCTTTAACTTTTCAAAACAACCACAGCAAGCCTTTCTGACAAGTTTAAAAAAAAAAAAAAAAAAACACTTCTCTTCAAAACGCATATGATCGACTCCACACACCAGAGAAAGCTTTTTATTGCAAAAATGTTCCCATCTTCCTATTAAAACTTGATTTCTATCCAGTTGATTTTATAAGACTTAATAGCTCACAAACAAATAATCTGCTCTGTAATGAAGGCTCACTGATGAATTGTTACAGTTTTCAAAAATAACACAAAATAAAAACATGCCATGATAAAAGAGGCCCTGGCAGAATAAATTCAGTCTTGACTCATTTTCATCTGTGTGTTGGGGGGGGGGGCTGCTGTGTGTGTGTGTGTGTAGGGGGGGAGGGGTTGATGGAAATCTGCAGGGGGCAGTGTGACAGCATTGTGCAACAGCATATAGCAATATCTCTGCATGAGGACAAATGATATTTGGACCGTGACATTATCTAAATAGGGAACATTTCATTTCATAATTTGGGGAGAAAATTGGATTACAGGAGAAAACAGAAAGAAAACAAACATGGAAAACAAGATTCCACATTATCAGATTTGGGTTGAGTTTAACTTAATAACAAAATTTCTTCCTGAATAACTTATGAGTTCCATGCCATCTGTATATTAGATTCTGTGTACAAAAATACTGCTCCGTCTGCTCTGCAGCATCAGAATCTCTTCATCTGTCTGCGCTCTTGTCTTCTCTGCTTCTTCTCATTCACTTCCTCTGGTGCTGAGGGGCTTTCTGCTGTAAACCAGGGGCCCAGAAAGTTCACCCACAGCAGATGCAGGGCACGGGCCGGGGCCTGACACACACACACACACACACAAGACAGGATTTAATTATTAAAAAAGAAGAAAAGGAATCAGGCAGACACATTACAATTAACAGTGAGACATGATTGTTGAAATTGCCGACTGTTAGACAACAGCTATGTAACAGGACTCATCAGGGTAAACTGGAGACAGAACATATTCTACAAAAGCTCTTACCAGCAGCCAAAGATACCAGAAATAAGAAGAGATTGTGCTGAGCACTTGTACTATGGCTGTGAGCAGGATGACGTCCTTCAGGTGCCTGAAACAGAAAAAGAAACTGACAATAATTCAATGCTTCACAATTCTAGATTGAGAGTTAAACAGAGGACACATTTTAGAGACATTTTAGCACTCAAACACCTGTAAAACTGTAAAAGTGAGGTCCACCTGGCCTTCTGACTCTTCTACACCTGGTGTTAACATCTTACATGACATCTACTTGACACTTAAAATGATTTTTATAAAGTATCCGCTTGTATACACCCTAAAAGCTTATTTCTTGGTTACTTACTCTGCCATTCCCTGCTCCATGTTTAAGTCTATTCCTCCATCCAGGAGACTTCCATCCTCAGCAAACACTGGCTTGGCCATGGCAGACATGGAGCGGTAGCTCCCGACATACACTGCTAGTGCAAACACGAGAAGCAGCTACAGGAGGAAGAAACAAAGACGATGAAACAGGTGATAAATTAGGGCCTTTAAGGAAGATTTGTGAATATTTTGTCAACAAATCTCGAGATTTTAAATGTTGGACAATGTTGTAGCTTGTTTAAATACACTCACCCATGTCCAAAATGTAGACGAACTGTAGAAAACCAAAAGATTTACAGCAGTATATATTGCCTGTGGAGGAAGAGCAGCGTATTTGAAAAAAGTTTGTTTTTATGAGTTAATGCACTTTTTGCTTTTTGTGAAACAGCTAATACAAGATATAAAAAAATGTTTTTTGTTATACAGTGAAATAAAACAGGGAAACTGGCTGCATGGATGATCAAGATGTTGCATTTATGTCATGTTGGATTGTAGTTACACAATTTCATGTACAAGCCACGATCCAACGAGAAGGATGACTATAAATGCCACACCACTTATTCAAGGAGGCAGTTTCCATCTCGCTGACATTTAAACATTTTTTTTTGTCCGACACAACCCAAAATTAGGGTCGAGGTTCTTACGTTAGCTCCAAGGATGACTCTTGTGTAGAACTTCAGAGTCGCCTCGTTCTCCTCGTAAATCTGCTTCTTTCCCTTTGTGCCAACTTTCCCTTTGGGCTGCAAGGAGGAAAACAATAGAAAATGGATTTTAGCAATCAAGTTTTCAGACATGCCTATCTTATGGTAAGTGGCCAGACCTCAGCCTTTCTGAAGGCAGCAAACTAGCTTACAGTTTAAACAAAAGCACCAAAAGTACAAACACATTTTCTGCTTTGCACTCTGTTTGCAATTCTGCAACACACTTCTTGCAAAACACTACACACACTGTTTCGTACATTGGACACGTCATTCAAGAATGAAATCTCTTGCAATCGTTGGGGAAAACACTTCTATTCAAAATGAAAAACATACATGAAATTGGCAACACCCACACCCACACACACACGAAAACACTTGTACACTAATTGAACACCAATCAGTCTGAGCCTTAGCTCTACAAATAGACCTCAGGTAACCTCTTTTGTGAGAAGAAAGCGAGAGGAAGAGGAAGAGAGAGGAGGACAAGGACAAGAACAAAGAAGGGGACCAGGCAGTAGATGGAGACATATTTCCGGCGACATTAGGGCCACTTTGGAGGACCATTTCATAAATCATGGCCTGACAATGAGGGAAACTGGGCAGGGAGCCCAGCCCAACCTGAGTCGCTACACGGTAGCTTCCATAATACGGACATTTAGACTGGAGAACAAGTATGTCTTCAACTTTCTACACTAGACTGTACCTACGTAATTGTTGCACAATGCACATAATTCTGCACCGTAGTCCTAAAGTATTAGTTCTATGCTCCTCAGTGAACAAAAAACATAGATATAGTGCTGTGATATACATGTAATACAGTTTTGATGTTACTGTGTACAGTATGTAAAAGAGTATAGGTGGGGGGGCGTGTCTGTGGGGGCTCCTGCCTTGCCTGTAGCTTGTAGTTTTGACTGAATGTGTCTGACCCAACACACCCCCCACCCTCCCACCCCCATCTTTGTGTAAAAATGTAGACATTGTAGTCCAGTACAGTGTGGGCATTTTCTGTTAGAGAGTCAGACAGTCCTGGAGTTTGATGCAGCTGTACAGCCTCATGAGTTCATTTTCATTGATGAAGCTGGATTTAATCAAGCTAAAACTAGGCGTCGGGGCCAAAATGTTATAGGACAAAGAGCCATTCTGAATGTCCCTGGGGCAGTGCGGGGAAAATATCACCTCGTGTGCTGCCAGTCTGCAAGGAGTACTCCATCACCATGCCACCCTAGGTCCTTACAATACTGCACACATAATCACATTTCTGGTTGCACAACATAATGCAGTGGCACAGGACGGACCAGAGCAGCCCAGGTTTGTTGTCATCTGGGATAATGTTAGTTTCCTCTGGGCTGATCTGGTCTGAGACTGGCTCACCAACCACAATAACTTCACAGTTGTATACTTGCCCCCTTGCTCCCCATTTCTTAATCCGATTGAGGAATTCTTTTCGGCTTGGCGCTGGAAAGTGTATGACCGCCAACCACATGCCCTGCCTGCCTCTTCTGCAAGCAATGGAAGAGCCATGCAGAGACAATGCGGTGGGGTCAGTCCAGAGTTGAATACAAGGCGATATTTTCCCCATTGCCTAGCCAGGGATGACATTGTTTGTGATGCAGATGAGGTGATGTGGCCAGACCCTAACAGAAGGCGAGATCCATAAACCACCCCCCCCCCCATCCCTTATGATCCCTTACAATGCAATATTTTGTTTACCATTGCGCTGTAATTGTACTGTAATTATTTTTATTTGTGTTTTTTTTTGTTGTTGTTGTTGTAAGAAACCAGCAATGGCAAAGAATAAGCTGTATGTGTTTTTCTGAAGCCTTTCTGTCTTTTGTATTCATTGAAATGTGAGTAGATGTACTGTACTGGAACAATCTTTCACAGAAGCCTGTATGAGAAAATTATATACAAAGTACTAAAGACAGCAGTGTTTTATAAAGTACATCAGTGTGTTGTTGCTGCTTTCAAAGAGAAAATTCAAATGTTGCTTGGGTGTATTGCCATTGTGAAAAAGGACTGTTAGGTTTTGATGGCAGAGTTTCATTTTGACATAGAAGTGAGATGTTTATCTCCAAGTGTTGTGTCTTATTTGGCTTGTGTGTAGAGTTTTGACACAATGACCCAAATTCCGCAACAAGTGCGTAAGCAATTATAAGAAAAATGTAATATCTGCTTCTTTCACTTTCAAGTTGAGATTTTTCTTCTTTAACAATGTTTGAGATGTTGATCTCACTTGAACTGCAAACCTGTGATTTATGAATTTTATGCATCTTCATATCTTAGGATCAAAATACAGCCTGGACATTGTCATAATGTCATTATGACATAATGAATTACACATTCCTGACAGGGAAAATGCACCTTTGAACTTTGGCTCTTCCCTGTTGATAATAAAATATCATAAGAAAGCAAACAAGGCAGTTTTTATCTGTTTGAATCATGTTAAATTCAAAAAGAATATCATTGTCCTTTTTTGATCTGTGTTTGTCCTTTAAAGTCGTTTTCTTTGGCATCTTTGATTGTAAGCAAATCATTTTAAAGCTGCTGCTATAACTCACTTGATCAAATAGTCCATCGACAAACAATTAATCTGCAACTATTTTAATGACTTCCTTTTTCAGGCAAAAAAGCCAAACGTGATGGTTCCAGCTCCTTACATGTGCAGATTTACAGCTTTTCCTTGTTGTTACATTATTGTAAATTGATTATCTTTGTTTGTGTGTCTGTTGTTTGGACAAACAACACATTTGAAGTTAATTTACTAACTGTAAACCCTTATTTCTCTTCCAAAAATATCAAGGCTATGAGACAATTTCCTTTTATTCACAACTTTTTAGAGCTACAACAATTAGACAATTAATTGATTAGATGCCAACAATTAAATTAATCGCCAACTATTTTGATAATCGATTAATTGCTTTGAGTCATTTTTTAAGGAAAACAATGTCCAAATTCTCTGATTCCAGCTTCTCAAATATGAATAGTTTTAGTAGTCTTCTATGACAGTAAACTGAATATCTTTGGGTTGTTGAATCTTGTGGACAAAACAAGACATTTGAAGATGTCACCTTCGGCTCTGGATCAACAGTGATCAACATTTTTCTCCATTTTCTGACATTTTATGGACCAAACAACTAGATTAAATAACAAATTAAACCATAATGAAAATAATTGTTAGCTGTAGCCCTACAACTTTTGTTGTAGATCTGTTGTAACGATGTAATTTTTCTCTGTGCTGTTTATTTTGTCAATTGTACATGTGTGCACCACCCTGTTCTAGGTTGTATATAGTTATAATCAATGTGTAATGTTTAATTAAGTTATTATTCTAAGAAAAACAACTCATGAGTAGGAATTTCACAAGATTACATGGGAGGCTGCATAACACCACATGTGAATGTTTATGCTGCTCTCTTGGCCAGATCTCTCCTGGAAAAGAGATTTTAATCTCAATGAGACTTTTACCTGGTTAAATAAAGGATATATAGATATGAATAGATTCATAACAAAAAGGGATTAAAGGACAAGTTCACAAGTTTTTCTTAAAACAACAGCAAAACAAACATTGAAACAAGTTTTTCTTGCCATAATCATTCCTCCTGTTCATACTGAACATTAGCAGATCCCTTCATAATGCATTTACAATGTAAGTGATGGGGGTCCTCCTTCTGTGCATTTAAAAGTCTCCAAATGATTCAAATCAAGTAGATATCTTTCAACGTTACAGTCTTTTTAGAGCCAAAGTCCCTCTTTTTGTTACTATACTTCCACTGCAGCTCAAAACACAAGGAGGGAATTTGATGCTAAAAAGACTGTAAATGTGGCAGATATCCACTTGATATGACTAACTCAGACTGCTGAAGCTGAAAATAATTATGTGGACACACTGTGTATTTTGGCCCCCATCACTTACATTGAAAACGCATTTGAAGGGAATCTTTTAACAGCCAGTATGAACAGGAGAAATGATTACAGCGAGGAAAACCTCTTTCAGTGTGCATAAGGGCACCTGACTGTTAGCTGTTGTCATATGGGCCCTTTTAACTGATTACAACTATGATTCAGGTTTGTGAAACATTGTTTGAATGGAAGAAAACTGACATAAATCGGATTTTTGTGTTTGATTTTCGCTACACAGACCAAATTTGAGCTTTTTCTCGCTGCAGTAGAGTCGCTGTGCACGGCAGCATCAGCCGGAGCTACAGTAAATATTAAAGTGAATGTAGAGATGAATGAGTGAGCAGCTGAGTGACTGTCAGATCCTGTTGTAGCTGCATGTGTCTGAGTCTCTCACCGCCATTCGCTCTCAGACCCGGTGCTGCTGCTCCAATGCGTCTTCTTTGACATCGACCTCTGACCCACTGCCGCTTGACTCTGTTATTATTTTTACTGCATCAAAAATATAAATTGACAGGAGTCGCTGCTGTTGAATTTCTTGTAACACATCAGCAATTGGGGTTTCTGTGGGTAAATATATCCGGCGCATGAAAATGTCGTCATCAACTCGTGTTGCTGACACTTGAAATTTGGTGACAGGGCGCCATCTGCTGGTCATATATGAAAAAGTCAAGTGGCAGCAGAAAAGATAAAATGTACCTGTGATTACCTATAATATAACTATAAGATTAATTAATGTGTGCATGTGGTTTCAAAATCTTCAGTTATTATTTAATCGGTGAGTTCATCCAAATGACAAAAAGACAAAACACAACATATCTGTAATATATCTGTAATATATATAGTCATGCAGATTCTGGTTTTATTTGTCCAGGTTTTGATAGTTAGCTAGTTTAGTCAAGTGGTTCCCAACCTAGGGGTTGGGCTCCTCCAAAGGGTCACCAGATAAATCTGAGGGGTCATGAAATGATTAATGGGAGAAGAAAGAAGAAAAAACAAAGTTCTGACACACAAATCTGTTTTCAGTTTTTGGACTTTTTCTCTAATCTTTGATTTTTGGGGAAATATTGGATCATTTGAACATTTATTGAAATAAAACCATTTGATGGAGCTGTTAACAGCTGATAGACATCTGAAATGTGACCCCGACTACACACTGCTTTTTGTAAGACGTCAAAAGCCAAAAAGGTTGGAAACCACTGGTTTCATCTTTAATAATGTGTTGTATTTTAAAAGCTTGTTATATTATCCATTGTGTCAAATCTTCATCTGAAAAGTAACTAAAGCTGTCAAATAAATGTAGTGGAGTAGAAAGTACAATATTTCTCTCTGAAATGTAGTGGAGTGGAAGTATAAAGTAGTATAAAATGGAAATACTCAAGTAAAGTACAAGTACCTCAAAATTGTACTTAAGTGCAGTACTTAAGTAAATGTACTTTGTTACTTTCCACCACTGCTACAGTCAAGATTCAAAGTAAAAAGAGTCAAATACACTTAGCATAAATAGCTAGCATTACCTACAACACTACATAGAAGGTTGTGTTAGCAACAGATTATCAAGACAGTTAGCTAAGACAGTTAGCTAATGGCTACCTTGGTTAGCAGTAAACTCATCTAAACTAACAAATCGCACATCAACATTCACAAAACAGCTATAATAACAAGAGTAACAACAGAAAATGCTCCAACAAGGGTGTCTGGGAGTAGATAAAAGATGCTTGTTGATATTTGTTTGGTCACAGATCTGACAAAAGGCCGTTAAACTACAACTGTAGCGGTTGCTACTAGCAACAGAATGTTCGACAGTTTACTCAAAGGGATTTTTCTCACCATGGCAACCCGAGAGTTATTCTTTTTTAATGACTTGTTAATAAATGATCAGTGAAGCATTAAATAATTTAATAAAACTATTTGTTACAACTAATAAAACATTTATAAAGTGTGCCTTTTCAGACAATGGTACCAAAAATGAAGGCAAATGTTTACTAATTTGGGTTTATTTGCCACGACTATAATTTGTGCTTGTAAAAATAAGTTTGCTATTAAAGCAAAAAATTAAATATGCATTATATGTTAATACAATATATTGTGTGTCAAATTGTAATGTCTCTAGGAGGGGTTTGTCCAGCCATACAGATCAAATATATGGCCCCCTGATGAAAGTTTTGACTTTCATAGTTTACATCAAAACTTTTACACAATCTTTCACAAATCTGCTGTAGATAACAAAATAAACAGAAATGCTTCTGTAAATCCCAATTATTGCTATATAACATTGTTACATATAATACTGCCCTCACACGAGGAGAGGCATTAAAACTATAGTGTCACCTTACTATTTGGTGCTGAAATTAAGTTTAATAAACCTAAACAAGGGAAAAAAAGTTTAATGTGTGAATTCTAACACTGTTTTACAACTTTAGCCTATGTGACCCTTACAGATTTGTTCTTCACAAACACACATGGTTGGCAGTCGAACAGAAACGGTGTGTTGATGCCATCTGTTCACCCTCAGATCCTTATAACCTTAACATCAATTTTATGCTTAAATGAATTAAAAGAAATAAACAAAACATACAGGCTACGTTTACACTGCACTGGTTAATGCCCCCAAATGAAAATCCTGAAAAAACTGGCTCATGGTTGACACTAAATGCTGACCCCTGCTGTACAACATGCTGTATATAACACTAGTGGAATGTTATATTATATTATTAAGATGTGGTAGCACAAACTGTTCCTGGGGATGGGACTATTGCTGTTTTTATTGTTAAGGGTAAATTGATAAAATATTGATTAAATAATCAATGCTGACAACCGAGTTTCTACAGCATAGGCTACTTAAAAATATTGCAGTGTATAAGTAGGACTGTAGGGGCGCCCTCTCATGTATCGCGATTTTCGATAAAGTATTTTGGACCCTTGTCAGCCGCCGTAGCCTGGACGACTCGGGACCGTTTTCTAAATAACAACCCCATGGTTGCTGCTGTTGGTCGCAGTTGATGAGTGCAACTTGTTGTCGAGCGAGCTTCGGCTTGCTTCAAAGCTAATCTGATGATAGTACAGTTTGGTAGTGACGCTTTCTCTTAAACTGACACTTTATTACATAGCTCAAAATGGATTACCTGCTCCAGGTGAAAATAGGCGCTCTGGTCGGTTTATTGATCTTAACTCTTCTTTTTGGATTTATCCCTGCTCGAGTCAAGTGGTTCAGCCACACAAACGGGACAGGTAGGTAAACGTTAAGCAGCGATGTTCATTCATAGCTGTATCAATGTCTTACTGTGTCTTTTAAAGACAATACGGGACATGAACGTCACCTCAAATCTCAGAAAACAATTCGGAATATGTCAAACAAAAGTAAAGACTTTATTTTGATTGGATCAGTTGTTTCTTTATTACATCGATACCGAATTAAAGTAGGAAAGTGAACGCTTAATTTGCAGTTTTCATTTTTGTTCTACAGTGTGTTAATGTTTGCAGATAAACAAAACAAACGCTAAATTGCCAAAATTTTTAATGTAGTTTGGTGTAACGGCCCCATCAATCATGAGCCGAACAGGCTTTAGATAGTAACTTACAGCCATTAGGCGTCTGTGTTAAGTGAATCATTTTAGCTGTTGATAGGAGTTGTAGAAGTACTTAACTGCCATTGATTTTATCAACTGTGACTTAGAAACCATCAACGATGTGTTGACAGTTGGTGAGATTACAAAAAACTAACGAAGTGATTAATAATAAAGTGGATTAGCTAGAGCCATTGATCATAACAAATACCATTCAAAAAAATGGTTTACTATTGTATTTTCATAAAACATCTACACATAAGCTATAAGTATTGGATTGACACGGTTTGCTAATTCTTGCACAATTACATTGTAACTGTCGTTTATGTTAACCTAAATGAGTCGTTAGTACCATTAATGAACCCCCTCTGAACCCTGGGCTGGAGTCACCTGATAAGGATGAAGCCTGAAGCCCCAAAGCCTTCTGAGAACATGGTCACATTTTATTACATGTATAGCACAGGAAAGGCCGTCAGGGTAACTATGCTATCTGAAATGCAAGTGAAAGTATCATATCTCCATTATGTCCCTGTGTGGTTTACTGCTGTTAATTGTAGTAGTCTGCTGAGTCATTTTCACTTCTGCTGATGCTGATGTATCACATGATCTTTCATCATTTAGTCTGAAATCACTTCACTTCTTGCTCCTTTTGGCCAATTAATGTTTTATTTACCAGGTTAGAAAATGTAAAATGACCCTATTAATTCACATAGATAATCATGATTCACTATCATATTTATTTAGAAGAAATCCAAAAAGTCAAGAGTCAGACATACTGTAGCTGAGCCTAAAATTGGAAAACATGCTTTATTTACATTGCAGTCAATAGCCATTTGTCTGTAATAAATTTACCCATGTGTGTTAGTTCATCTTACAACAAAAGATATGTTCAATCTTTACATTTTCAGAAACCCACCGCACAGTCTTGAGTCTGATCAGCTGTTTTGCCGGCGGGGTTTTCCTGGCAGCATGTCTGCTCGACATCATTCCAGATTATCTGTCGGACATCAACGCTGAGCTGGATGCTCAGGGGATGGAGGTAAGTCCAGCTCTGGACTGATCTGGACAAGCTTGAGGTCTGAAAAGGACCTCAAATAACCTACATACATTAGATCTGCAGCGATCGATTAGTCAGTCGACAAAACAATTAATTGGCAACTATTTTTAGATTTGCATAAATCATTTAAGTCTTTTTTCCATGCCAAACATTTGATAGTTCATGCTTCTCAAATGTGAGGATTTGCTGGTTTTGTCTTAAATTATAGTAAACTGAATATTTTGGGGTTTTTGGCTGTTACTACATCTAAGACTACTGACTGAGAGCTTTTATAGAGATACTGTGATGAAATATGGTTAAAATCTCTCTTGACTTTACCAGACTGAACCTGCAAACTGGTTAATCTCTATATGTCGGTCTCACACAGACCAGCTTTCCCCTTCCAGAGTTCATCATGGCTACCGGCTTCTTCATGGTCCTCATCTTGGAGAGGATTGTCCTGAACTGTCGGGAGCTGGCAGGGGCTCCGGAGGAGAGGGCACCCCTTATACACGACAATAGAAACGGGCACAGCCACGGGCATGGTTCATCCTCGAGCTCTGATGTGGAGAGCAGCGGCCACCATGTCCATGTTGACTTTCAGGCCCACTCCCCCTTCCGTTCCTTCATGCTCTTCCTCTCTCTCTCACTACACTCTGTTTTTGAGGGTCTTGCCATCGGCCTACAGAGCACTGACTCAAAGGTAAGAGGAGAGAAAGTACTCGAACTGATGTTAAATCTGCTCAAGGTTCCAGAGAATATACGGTGCTTATCGATTTCTCCTCTATCTTTTTTTGTTTTCCCACTCTTTTATCTAACTCTACCTCTCTGGTTCCCCATGCATAAAGAATATGTCTTGCCCTTTGGAAACATTTATCTTAGAAAAGTGCTGTACAGAGTTGGAATCATATTCAGACGGTTTCAGTTTGTGGCTTCAGGACGCTTTGGCAGGAAAAGAATCTCGCTGTCATGAGAATTAAGTCTTCAAGTCACAAGACCGTCCATAAGCAGTTTCAACATACTGTCAGTGTTGCCTCAGGACTTTTCATCTTCATGTAATGTAGATTGTATTGTGTGTACAGCTGTTTTTTATTTCCCATTTCCTTCACTATGTAGAAAAAATATATTTAGAAAATATATATAAAACCTTTATTTACCGTCTACCTTGCTTCGGTGACGTTTACATGATTATTAAGCGTGATTATCGGCGCAACAGGGAAGAACAAACGGTAAATTTCCAACCAGATTTTCAGGTTATTGTTAAATCAACAGCATCAGCTTGTGAGTTGACATCAACTGCCAAAAATGAGGAAGTTATCTTAAGTTTTCTGATTATCTTAATTAATCAGTAACGCGCTAAAAGTGTATGAGTTAAAATCATCTTCTGTATATTAATTTTATGTTCAATATCAGGATATATCATAACATCATAGAATTTTGGAAAATGTATTGAGAAACTGTTTATAGATAACGTACGACTGAAGGTAACTGAGATATTATCTCATGGTGTATAACTTCATATCGCTCAACCCTGTTATCAGAATCAGTGGTGCTGAGACTGTTTACTTGAGTAAAAATAGTAATATCACAGTATTAAAAAAGTCTCCTTTACAAGTAAAAGTCTTGCATTCAAAATCCTAAATAAAAGTATTAGTTGCAAAATTTACTTAAAGTATCAAAAGTAAAATTACTCATTATACAGTTTTATTTCTGTTATATATACAGATATACAGTACCTGTTGTTTGACCACAAAGAGGATTTAAATCCTTTAAAGTCGAAGTGAAAATAGATCTCGACAATATTATCAGGGGTTGTGGTTGTTGAGTAATGCAGGAGAGAGAAAGCTGAATCATTACATATCAAAATTCAGCCCAGCCTTTAAATACAGGGTCATAAATATTTGTGCAGAATGTTTCTTGATAAATTATTAAGCAAAACTATTACAGTTGGTAGAAATGACCATAAAAACCAGTTTTCTTGATTTCTCCAGGTTTTAGAGATCTGCATCGCTATACTCGTCCACAAGAGCATCATCGTGTTCAGCCTGTCTGTGAAGCTGGTCCAGAGCGCAGTTCGTCCTCTGTGGGTGGCCGCTTACATCGGAGTGTTCGCCATGATGTCACCTTTAGGCATCGGCATCGGCATCAGTGTGATGGAGGCCCAGCTGGCAGCTGGAGCCCTGATCCAGGCCGTCCTAGAGGGGCTCGCCGCAGGCACGTTTGTTTACATCACCTTCCTGGAGATCCTCCCACATGAGCTCAACTCTCCCGGGAAGCAGCTTCTCAAGGTATTCTTCATCCTGCTGGGCTTCAGCATCATGGCAGGCCTCACGTTTCTGGGCTGACACTAAGACCACCCCTCATTTCAGCTGGTCTGTCAGGATGTGACCTGGATGCTTTGTGCCATCTACTGCAGCTCCCACATGTTTGTGGGCGACCTTTGTACATAAAGACAAACTGTTCTCACACAGTTACATCCAGCTCTAGAGTTTGTAATGTCGAAGGGAGCATGATGACAGTAGCTGGTTTTTAAATTTCTTTTAATATAATTTTTAAATTTCACAATTGAGGAGTCTGATTTCTCAATATGTCTTTTAAAGAGGATTTGATGTGAAGAATAACCACTTAATAATAAGTTGTGAATGTCAGAGAGGCACAGGGGAGAAGTTCCCTCATTTATCACCGGCCTTGTTTTGAAACATGCTTTGGACCTGCAAACACAATCTCTGTCTCTGACCTTTGACACGATTGAGGAAACCACTGGAAACAAAGGGCCCTCACTGTGTGTATATGATACCTCATAATTAATTCAATCATGTCCGTTTATCAGCACCTCCAGATATTTCATGTTTACATTTGATTTGTAACAAATTCAAAGGGGAAGTTTGACAGCGTCTTGTTTCCAAAAAAAGCACTACTGGTGCCTTCACTTTTGTTGGAAGTATTTCATACAGTACTGTGTGTTCTTTAGTACGCGCTCAGCTGGATGGTGATGAAATTATTACTAATACTTTGTACTGATACAGGCTTATTTCATAAATTCCGGGATTTTAGTGCTATGCTTCTTAGATGTAGTTTCCAAAATTGGACAGCTTTTACCGCTCATTACAAACTGCATAATGCACCATTTTTGTTCAGTTAATTAGTGTAAATGTAAACTGACTCCCTGATGCCTTAAGAAGTTTTATGCCAAAAAAAAGAAAGAAAAAAAAAGAATGGCTGTCAAGAAAAAAGATGATTTCTTATTTTTATACTGTTTGCACTTTTCCGATAAAGAATCAGTGATTACTGTATCTCCACACTTGAGCAAGGCTAAAATGTAACAACCCACTATTTAAACAAGCTGATTGCTATTATATACAGTACATTCACCTTTGGTCTAGTTTAGTCCACTCTGCCACTTTATGACTTATTAAAATATCATTTCTACGTTGAGTCATTTTAGTTCTGTATTTATAAGTGTGGACAAATACAGAAGCTTTAATATCAACACATCATCTCGGGACAAATTATCTGCTACATATAAAGAAGGAAGTGCAGTTTAAAGAAGAGACACTAAATCTGTAAACTGACACATTACAGTATTTTACTCGACACATCTAAAACTACAGCGTAGGCTGAGGGACAAAGCTGTAGTTCTCATGTCAAGTGGCTTTAATAGAGTGAGTCTACAAACAGGCTTTAAAGATCGTTTGGTCTGTTTTTAGTAGGAAAAACAATACTTTTTCAAACACGTCTCAAAAACATCCAGTACATTTGTATGTTGAGTCTGTGTAAACTCAAAGTCAACCAGTGTTAAAGTCTGTGTATGTAATTAAAGAGTTAAAGTCACATTTCCTGTTTTAGTCTGTCTTGTGATTTGTTTCCTGAATAGCAGGAAGTTGGGATGTGGTTGTTGGTTGTCATGATAAAGGCAAGCAGATGTCAGCAAAAAAAAATGTGTTAATGCCAATTCAAATGTGTCTCGTCTCATGCTTTGTGCAGATGTGCACATTATTAATCACTTTTAATTAAGTCATCTGACCAAGACTAATGAAACTTTCCACCAAAAAAAAAGGGAACGCCAATGCTTTCACCTCAGTGTTGTTAATTTGCTATGATGTCACAGTATCATTTGTTTGTAAGATATAAAAAGAAATGCTTAATGTTTGCCAAATTATTCAAAGGTGATTAAACATATTTATTCAAGTAGTTTAATGAGGAATTCACCTCATAAACCATTTCACACTGCTCTCCCCTGCATGATAGTACACCATAATAATA
The DNA here is from genome assembly GCA_038419695.1 of Scomberomorus guttatus. NCBI lineage: Eukaryota > Metazoa > Chordata > Actinopteri > Scombriformes > Scombridae > Scomberomorus > Scomberomorus guttatus. Next base: position 29,571,954 of record CM076445.1, on the reverse strand, counting down.
ATGATACATATTAGAAAGTCAGAAATAGCACAATATAAATACATTCATTATTAGTGCACATGGAAATATACTAAGTATACCAAAACTAGGTGCAATCTACTATATTTTTTGTTGTTGTTTATGAGGTTAGTGTGTAATCACTGGGGATAAAATGTGCTGTCATCCTTCTTTGTGTTGGTCCCAATGAGCCTGTTGCTAGTAAAGCAAACGGCACCATTACAAACCATTTAATATATTTCAGTCTCTCTTCCTCAACTCTAATTCTAATCCAAAGCCTTTTAAATACAGTAGTAACGGACACTGAATGATTCCTTATATGTTTCTTTGCTGATGTGGGCTTGTGGAGGATTTGATGGCGTTTGGTCAATGTGACAGCAGATAACTGGTGCCACTGGGTGGGAGTGTTGATCCTTTGATGGATAGCCTGATTACTCTGATCTTCCCCCAAATTAAGGACAGTTTCATAGACGCAGGATTAAAAAATGAGTCAGATAACTCAGATATTTTTGACATCCTGTGATAGTGTTTGGAGTCTTAGCTTTTTAATTAGCTTTTTGTATACCTTGCAAGATATTTTTGTGATTTTAAGTCTCCATCAGTCTTCAGATTTTTTCAAGTCAAGTCATTTTTTTTATTTATTTATATAGCCCAATATCATAAATTTGCCTCAGTGGGCTTTCCAATCTGTACAGCATGCAACATCCTCTATCCTTAGCCCCTCAATTTGAATAAGGAAAAACTCTTTAATGGGGGAAAAATGGGTTCTCTTTCAACCCTAAAACCTATATCACCTAAAGGATTTTAGACCATTTATACTTATCAAAGTTTTCCCTTTACTTAAGTAAAAGTACAAATAAAACAATCTAAAAATACTCCATTACAAACAAAAGTCCTGCGTTCAAAATCAAAGTATTATCAGCTAAATATACTTAAATATCAAAAGTAAAAGTCAAAATGGCCTTTGACTGGCATATCATCAGACACTGTCAGAGTAATGCATCAATGTATAAGTACCATTTTACTGTTGTACTGTTCAGTAGTTCAGTCCAGTGGTGTCCAGTATAGGGGTCGGGTGCTTCCAAAGGGTCACAAGATAAATCTGAAGAGTCATGAGATGATTAATCAGGTAGGAAAGAAGAAAAAGTTCTTCTACATAAATCTGGATTTATTTTTGATACTTTGGACTGAATCTTCTTTTTTTTAATATTCGAGAGGTTTTTTTTTTTTTTTTACCTTTTTTGTAAAATGACACCAGCTATGTTTAGAGGGAAATGTCTCTTTGGTGTAACTGCAGACAACTCATAGATTTCTGAAATTAGACACTGATTTTTTGTAAGGGGTCACAAGCCAAAATGGTTTGGAACAACTGATTAAGTCTTTTATAAAGTTATTATTCATGTTTTTAATGTAAAATCTTAAAAGTAACCAGTAACTATAGTTGTTGGATAAATGTCGAGGAGTACAATTATACGTAGTATAAAGTGGAAATACTCAAGTAAAGTAGAAATACCTCAAAATTGTGCTTAAACTGGCCTCCCTTCATTGGCTTCCAGTAAAACACAGAACTGACTTTAAAATGTTACTAATTACGTAGACGGCCTTGCATGGACTGGCCTCTGCATATATAGCCCCTGCTCTAGCTGTCGACCACTGTTTCCAGTTCCTATTTTAAATGCAGAGGTGAGGTGAGGTATGTGGTTATTGTTCCTAAACTTTGGACGAGCCTCATTCCTCATTCCATCACATCTGCTGAATCTGTGGTTTGTTTTAAGCGGCTGCTGAAAACTAATTTCTATAGGTTAGCCTTTTTATAATTACTTTTGCCTTTAGTTTTGATTATCTTGGTCGTGTGCTTATTTCTTGTCTATGTATCAGGCATATGTATATGTATGTGTATGTATTTTTTATCCTATATGTGAAGCACTTTGTAACTGTGTGTTTTAGAAATCGCTATATAAGTTATTATTAATATTATTACTAAATATTACTTTCTAGTTAGTTACTTTCCACCACTTCATTCAAGCAAACAGCAGAACAGTCTGATTCATAATGTGGAGCAAACTATTCTCTGTGTATTATGTATTCATGCAGGCCTTTTTGTTTTGTCACAGGGTGACATAACATGAAAGACCTGAACTGAATACCAGAGACAAAAACACTCATATAGCCATGCCTGATGTGATACATGGAGGCATTGTTAACCCCTGTTTGTCTCTGTGAGCGAATAGGAGGTTATTCATGAGCGTCCACTAATGAGAGGTCCCGATGGGAGAACAATAGCAGAGTACAGTAAAGTTTGCCAGTTCTTGATGACAGAGGCCTCAGTGTGTGGAGGAGGGAGACCGAGCGGAGCATCGAGCTTCAGTATGAGACGGACGCTTCCTCTGTTCACCCACAGCTCATTAACCTCTTCAGCTCAGTTATGGCACTCAACTGTACTCTCCTCTTTTTCTCTCAGACATGATGCAGATTATGTCCTCAGCATACACGAGGTCTGCTTTTTCATGCTGGGATGGTATGCTTTATTGTTAGGGTTCACAAATATCAAGAGAGAAACGTGCAAACAATAGTGATTATTAAAACTTACATAAACAACAATAAAAAACAATTGTATGAATGCACAATTCAGTTCAGATCTTTTGTATTAAACCTAAACTAATCCAAAGCACAAATCAAAGTGGAAATAGATAAATCTAGGCAGGTAAAGGCAAAGTGAAAAGACATATTAAAGATGAGCAGTATGATACAGAAAATATGAATGAACAGTGAATGAAGCTAATATGCTGATGTTTGGCAGTATAGCATGTTAGCATGCTACTGTGACATCTGCCAGCAGCACTAAACACAAAATACTGCTAGACAAATAGAAATTTGACCTGATGATGGTGTTACAGGAAAGGTCAGAAAGTTATTATAATTCCTCTTATTGGAAACATGAATGTGAATTTCCCTGCAGTCCATCCAGTAATTGTTGAGACATTTCACTCAAATCCACAAATGTCAACTTCGTGGTATTGAGGGAAAGTCAGGGGATCACCAAAACTCAATTCATCTGTATAAAACTGCCAATCTATTAGGTAGATGTTGAGATATTTCACTGGATAAATGAAAACTTTGACCAGTGGTGCAAAAGTCACCAAAGTCATTCAGATTTATTGTCTGGACACGATGAAAGTCTGTATCATATTTCACAGCAATCCATCTGATATTTGTTGAGAAATTTCAGCGTGAACCAGCGTGGTGAGTTCAAGATTACTCATCACTGTAAGCAAAAAATATGGAATCAAAATGGAAATAGATACAGAACCAGTCAAAAGTTTGGACACACTTTCTCATTCAAGTGAATGGGAAGGTGCGTCCAAACTTTTGACTGGTATTGTAGCCACATAACAAACTATCATCAAACTAAAGACAAAAGAAAGTAAACATGATTTGTTTTTCAATGAATTCATAAATACCACAAGAGAGGATTATTTGGTTTCCTGGTACAAAGTTGTCTGATGTTGTGTAATCGTGGATAAATAATCCATAAGGATTTCAAAGAATGTGCAGAGAGGAATGTGTAATGTGAGGGCTTCTACACAGGTGGTCGTCTCTCTCATATGACATCTCCACAGGCACGAGAATATCGAGCTCAAATCCCACATTTCATGTCGTATGTGTTGGGTTAACATCCAGTCTGGATGGGTGACAGTCAGGAGTCACACTATGAGCTATGAGAGACAGAAGTGAGAAAAAGAGCTGCAAAATTCTCCAGTCTCAATATGATGTGTTAATACAGGAAGTGAAACAGGAATGAATTAAATATAGAAATCAGATAAAAACTTTTTGGGTTATTTTCTCTTGCCGTGTGGTTGTGTAGCCTCCAAATAAAATGAGGTGTGATGAAAATGAAAGTAAAATACTGGTTTTCTGTGTAGTTTTTGTCTTTGTGTTTGTGTTATGGACTGTTTAGTTCTCTGTTTTGTTGTTGCACTTTTCAGCAGTGGAGTTCTTGTAGACAATCAGTTTGGAGTACGGTGGCCCTGAGAGGCAAAATACAATAAAATAGTTAGTTTTCTGAATTGTTGTGTGTGGGTTTGTTTGTTTGTTTGTTTTTTTTTTTGTGATTTTGTTTCCTCCCGTGTTTTTGGAAACATTGTGTTTTCAGTTCGATTTTTGAAAACGTTTTTTTTTTTTTTTTGGTAATTTGCTATTTTGGAGTTCTCTAAAATATTATTATGTGTTCTATTTAATTAATTAGTTGTCTCAATTTTTTTGTGTTATCACTTTTGTTTTTATGTTTTCTAAATTTTTTTAAATGTGTTTTGTGAAATGTTGATGTGTTTTCTTTCATCCAATACTGTTGTGTTTTGCTTCTCGGGGCTACCGTACAACCAGAGTGACTAGTCCAGACCAGTATACCTCTCATCCTCCATCCCAACTCCTCCTTCACTTCACAGTTTGCATTATGTAGATTAGCCACTCATTGTAATCCACCGTGTCATTTTAATCCTACTTTGAGTGACGTTTTCAGTAGCTCCTCCCCTCCTGGTCCTCTCCTCCTGTTGTCTTTGCCACTCTCTGTAGCTCTCTCATCCCGTCCGCTTAAGGTAAGGCTGCTCTGCTCTTTGGTTAAATTCAACCTCTAGTAGTGGACTGTATCTAGATAAACAGATCAGGAAATGAAGATATAGGAATTGTTTAGTATGATGTCATAGTCATCAATAAATCAAAACAGGTGTGATAAACAACACTTCTTTTCATTGGATGTCGGAGGACAGATAACCTGCAATGAAGGAATGTGTCTTAAAGTAAATCCAGTTGCCTGATAATCATAAAAAAACAGGTGTAAGGTGCTTTATTGCCAGAGGAGAGAAGCTACAAGGCATCTGTGTCATAATTCTTACTTTAAAGCAACATTAATCAACATGAATATTTGGTTTTATGCTAAATTAACAATATTTGGCCAGATATGTAGCTATATATACTGAGACATTATTAAAGTGTGTACTCTCCATGTACAATGTGTTTTTAGGTAGCAGTTAGTTTGGGTCATTCAGTATGATGGGGGAGCAGTGGTCATTAGATATCTGCTGTATTGTGTCAGAGTCTCAGGTTAGAGGATGTCTGCTCTACTGATCAGTAAAGAAACCACTCTTCATTTTCAACATTTGGGCGTCACATAGCCAAAAGATTTTTTTTTTTTATGCAGGTTATGTAATATGCAAATAACTGGATTAATTTATCGCCTCGGTGTCTGGACCACTCGACTCTCTTAAAACAACGTGTTCACATTCTGCTTGTGCCAACTCTTCTTTTCTCCACAGTGTTAGTGAAGCTGCTGTGAGACGCTGCAACCATGGCTGCTGTAAGTTTAATTACTGTCACTTTGCCTCTGTTTACTACTTGTCAGTGCCTGGCCCCAGTTATTTGGTTAAGTGCCTTCGGTCTGGGTTAAGAGCATCAGCTCTTGGAGGTCTGACTGTCAGCGCATGATGTTGCTTAATGCTATTGTTGTGCCAGTAGATGCTGGCTCTGGGATGGACCCTTAAGCTGTTTTTAAGAAGTGGCTTTAGAGGTCCATTCTGTAATCATGTGAAGCAGATTAACCAGCCGCTCACTGGTGTGCATCGTTTTGAGTGTGTGTCTGTGTGAGAATTTGTTATAAATACTCAATGAGCTGCAGTAAAGCACGTACAATAGTGGCACAGTGCAGCTACTGATGGTGAAAACAGTAATGTCAAAGACAAGACAAACATAAAGGAGTAGTTCAACCAAATCTTAAACCTTTACACCTTCATTTTTATGCAGACTGGATCTTTCCGCATGGTGTCAGAGGAGGAGCAGGCCATGAGGTCCAAGCTGGAGCATTTGACAGTAAAGGATCATGGGCCGGTATTTGGGCCATGCCCCAAACTGCCGGGCCACACTGTGCAGAAGGTAAAAAAATCAATAACTCAGGGTGGCTGTGTACACATTGATTCCAAATCGTTGTGATTCTCGTTTATGTCCCTGCAGACGCCAACATTGGCCTTTGTTCTCCCTGCAGGCGAAGGATGAGCTGAATGAGACGGATGAGCGGCGGGCGTCGTCGCTGAAGGACCTGCGGGCCATGATGAAGGAGAGGGCAGCGGAGGGAGACGACCTGGCCAAACTGGTGCTGGAGCGCTTCGGGGACAAACCCGACTCTCTAATGCTGCGTTTCCTCAGAGCCCGCAAGTTTGATGTTGTCAGAGCCCACGAGCTCATGAAGGGTGAGTATTAGAAGAGGTCGTCTCTGACAGTTCTGCTGTAGAGACAAACATATCAAAAATAAATTAAATTTTTGCATATGTCCATATGTTTCGGATTGAGACTTTGCAGACATTTTCCGTCAGTAATTGAAGGTGAGACCTCTTTTGTGCTCCTCGTTTGCATGAATCCTGCCCATCACTGAGTCAGGGAGGCATGTGTTTATTAATTGGGGGCTTTGAGATGCTTCTGAGTTTCCCCTGACAAAGCCCTCCTTTGTTTCCAAATGGGACAGCAAGTTTACTTTACTTGTGAACTCGCAGTGTTCTGCTGGGAACTTTACAGCGGCTGTGCTTATTGTGTTGGTCTGGGAGAGGGGATGAGATTAAAAAGCAGAACAGTTTGACACTCTGATGAGGAAACACTGACTTGCTCATTGTTTGTTTGTGTGCTTAGGACTTTTTTTTAAAATTTCATTTCATTTTTTTCAGTCGTCTGAATAAAACGCTTTGACCACGGACCCCCAAATTAACCTAAATGTAACCTACAATCTGCCAAATTTAAACATAATAACTCAACAATATCTCTTTCTGTAACCTCCATCCCTAAACCAATCATCTAGCCCAGAAATTATTCAAAACGCTGTTAGAGAATTTACTTGGTAAGGACCAACAAAAAGGATCTCAGTCTGGATTTTTTTTTTCTCATCTTGAAAATGACTGTGAGAATATTTGGTCCTCACAAAGACAGGAGACAGAAGAAAACACACACACATTTATGAATGCAGAAGGAGAACCTGTTAGTGTGAGAGGGGAATGTGAACTTATTCTGTGGGGCTAATTGCTGCTTGTGAGTAAAGCACCGAACACAAGCACGCACACACACACACACACACACACACACTGGGTTAATTGGTGCCTCGGCATGAAGAGGCTTAGAGCAGCACTGTCGATGCACTGAGACAGTGGTGTCATTGTGTTTGGCAATGAACACTCACACTGTACATGGAGGGTTTGTGAACCATTAGTGAACGATAAGAGAATGCAGTAATGTGTGTGTATGTGTGTGTGTGTACCAGGTATTGGTCATGTTGTGGGGACCTAAATCTGTTTACACAGTCATGTTTTGGGGGGACTCACCTCCATTATGGGGACAAAAAGCAAGTTAAGTTTAGGGTTATGTGGAGGTTAGGTCTCCAGGAAATGAATGTAAGTCAATGTAATGTCCTCTGAAGTGATGGAAACACGACTGTGTGTGTGTCTGTGTGTGTGTGTGTGTGTGTGTGTGTGTAGGTTACGTGCGCTTCAGGAAGGAGTATCCTGAGCTGTTTGAGAACCTGACCCCCGAGGCGGTCCGCAGCACCATCGAGGCGGGCTACCCCGTGGTTCTGCCCAGCAGGGACAAGTATGGCCGCGTGGTTCTGCTCTTCAACATCGAGAACTGGGACCTGGAGGAGATCACCTTCGATGAGGTAGCAGCCCTGACAGAGCACTTCTGCACGTCTGACATGAATGCACTGCAAGTCTGAAGAAACACAGAGCTCATTTTTTACAACTACTTCTTAAACGTGTGTGTGTGTGTGTGTGTGTCACAGATCTTAAGAGCATACTGTGTGATTCTGGAGAAGTTGCTTGAGAATGAAGAGACCCAGATTAATGGCTTTGTCCTGATTGAGAACTTCAAAGGCTTCACCATGCAGCACGCCTCAGGCATTAAGCCGGCTGAGCTCAAGAAGATGGTGGACATGCTGCAGGTTGGAGGGCAAGAATTCAAATGAATAACTGAGAACTTCTTCGTGTGGAACTTAAGAGCTGGTTTTGAAATATTTTGCTGTTTTGTGTGTGTGTTTTTCGGCAGGACTCCTTCCCTGCACGTTTCAAGGCAGTCCACGTCACTCACCAGCCCTGGTACTTCACCACTACATACAATGTGGTCAAGCCCTTCATGAAGAGCAAGCTACTGGAGAGGGTACGGACGGAGGGTGAACGGGTGGGCATAGGGGAAGATGTTGGAGGGCGACTTTCACTTCACTTCACGCAGCTCACAGTTACTTTAAAGCATGAGGCCGGGGCGATTTTCTATATTTTCTATATTGATCCTACTTACAAGTATTGTGTGTGTATCCAAAGCCTGATATATCTCACTCCTCTGTGTCATAGTTTTTTCAAAGTCACATTAGTAATTTTCATCTGCATGCTGTTCATAACCTTCCTCAGGTCTTTGTTCACGGTGACGAGCTGGACAACTACATCAAGGAATTCGATGCAGACATCCTGCCGGCAGACTTTGATGGGAAGGCGTCTGTAGCTGACTGCCAGGCCATTGCCACCAAGATTTTTGGCTCTGAAGACACTGCTCTCTGAAGGAAAGAGTCCTCTAAAACCAAGAGCTATAGTGTTCTTCGCCCTAGATGCTTCTTTCGTGATCAGATCAAATATGTGGTCTATTTTGAAGCTAGGTTGACATTTTTATTATATTCAGGCAGTTCCTATGAGCAAAAAGAAGTATCTAGAGTTAGGAGCAGAGGATGGTTCGCAAATGAGTAATATATGGTGATATAACTGGGAAAGAAAATATATGTTTAGACATTACAGAAAGAAAGATTGATGGTTTGTGTTTGGGGTTTTACAGCACGGATATTCATTGTTACTGTACGAGTTGGTAATGTGATGTTGTAGCTCACAACCAGAATAAGGTCTGAGTTTGGTTTGTTGTCATTTGCCTTAAAAAATGAGTTTCACAACACGCAGAGCAGCCTTGTGCCTACACTCCTGTCAGGTGATCGAGTACAGAAACTGCAGTAGTTCAGATCCTGTATATTACAGTGTTGAAGGTGAATTTTAGAATGATATGAAGAGGGAAAATTGATCATGGATAAGCCTGCATTATATTAATGTTTTAGGAGCCGGGGCCTCCTAATGCAGTGCCATCAATATACGTCTTATTTCTCAACAGCCTTGTGTCAAGTTCTTCAAGTATTAAGAGAGATGTGACACTCGATGTGATGCCTGATGTACCACTAAAGTCCATTTTGCAATGTGCATTGTATTTCAATAAAATAGATGATTTTCTGTCTGTAGTTTTATATGAATTGTCACTTTTATCAAATGTCTTTATTTCACCTTACCCATTACCATTAAAGGACAGGTTCACAGTTTTTCCAAGTCTGTCTTAAAACAACAGTCAGGTGCCCAATGAGCAGTGAAACAGGTTTTTTGCTTGCTGTAATCATTCCTGCTGTTCATACTGACCAGTAGAAGGTCCCCTCTAAATGCACTTAATGTAAGTGATGGGGGGAAACATGTATTTGAAAGTTTATCTGAAGATAATATGAGGCTTTAGCCATCTGAGTTAGTGGATATCTTCCACAACTCTTTTTAGTACAAAGTCTCGACAGACTGTTTTCCTGTTCAGCTGCAGTGGGAGGATCATCAAAAAGAGGGAATTTGGCACTAAAAAGACTAACTTTGAAGATATTGATTTGACTAATTTGGAAGGCTGAAGCCTCATATTAGCTAAAAATTTACTTTTAAATAAATTTTTGTGCAGATGGAGGGCTGTGGACTTTGCCCCCCCCCCATTACTTACATTGAAAATGTATTATTAAGGGATCGTCTAATGGTCAGTATCAACAAGAGTAATGTTTACAGCAAGAAAAAAACATGACAATGTCTATTTGAAATATTGTGACCCTATCCTTTAACCATTACCATTTAAACCAGGCTTATTTCAATAAAATGCTGTTTGATAAAGGAGATTTGAAGCAAGGTGGTACATGCCAAATGTGTCACATTTTCATAGGAGCTGCATTTATTGCGTTCTTAATATGTGAGTTCTTAGCTCTCTCAGTCTAAAGTATCTGCACAGTATTCCTGTATCTAAATTCTCTGCAACTAAAGCTAAGAAACGAGACTATAACTTTGTAGTTAAAGAAACAGACATCCAGAAATGTGTTCACTAAAAGTACAAATGGGGCAGACAGCCAATCTGAAGGCATTAAAACTGTCTTTTCACCTGGAAGCTGTTATGTCACTTGTACAAACCAAGTTACAAAGGTTGCACAGGGAAAAAAATAAAGAGCTTACAATACAGTCACCACAAGGAGGCTCAACTGTATTATACATAAAACTTCCATGTCATGCTAATCCTATAGCCAATTCTTTTCTAGCATATTAATCAGATAATAGCTTCTTCTACAAGATTCATGCTCAAGAGGTTTAAAAAAAATCTCACTGGCAAATAAAGTGGAAAGACAACAGTTCTTCTTTTGAGAAAATAATTTATTTTGGAACACAATAACCATATTTCCTCACATAATTAGATCACACACACTGGTTTTTTTTATTTAACAAAAACACCCAGCGTTCAATATCAGAGTACATCATGTTGTGTGTCTATGTGTGCCCCTTCTCGTCATCGCCACACCCTTTAACCATCTTTCAGCATCAAAATATTTGTAAACACAAAAGTAAAGCTTTATAATGTTACTGTAGGTTAACATAGTTCGTTACTCATGTGGGCTCTAATCCACTTGCTTAGGTTTGTAGGATTTCAGATGGAAATCCTTTTACAGAGGACCAATCCAAAGTGTGTTCATAGATTCATTTACATTTAAAGAGGTTTATTACTGAATTCTTCAGTTTCCCAGCAATTAAACACGAGCCCACAATCTTGAAAAAAAAAAAAAAAAAAAAAAAAAAACTGGATGTTTGAAGCACTGGGGTTAGGATAAATACAGAGGAACACATTCTCATATCAACACAGTAAAACAACATTTCAGATCCCACACTCCTCAAGAAAATGATCTCAATGCTTAGGACATGTTTTAGTCTACTATGCTTTGACACTACTTCCTGTCATGTTAGCATTAAAATGATAAGAGAATCCCTCCTGGTTGATTATTGCCTTTATTTTTCACCCCTGGTCCCTCAAAAATTTTGAATATACACTATCTTTATATATTTCTTTAGCTTTTTCATTTGTTAAAGTGAAGAAGTTTTGGTTTTTTGTCAATCAGAGGTGGTGATATGACACAGTATACATATGTTTACTCACCAACACTCACACTCTGATGCATTTGCACAAGCAAATAACACAAGTTGTCATAATAACAATAAGTACAAATACAAAGAAAAAAAATACATAAAATAATTGACTAGAAAAAATACATCCAAATAATACATCCAAACCTGCATTTCTGTGCAAAAATGGAGGAGGCAAAAATCTTAAAGAACACAAATGGCTCTCGTGGCGTTACTGCAGAAACTGGGTTTGTGCTGGTGTCATTAACATTCCTCTAGTTTTTCTACAAGCCAGAATAAATCCCAACCATACCTGACTTTTTTTTTTTTTTTTTTTTTTACATTGAAATGAGAGCTGTGGACAGAATGATTCATATAATCTGACTGCAGGTGAATGCGAGGATGTGTGTGCCATGAATGACTGGCAGTTGTAGTTTGGTCTCCCTGACAGCAGATGGCAACAGTGATTTGTGGTTTGAAAATGCAGGATGACAGTATTCAGAGGCAAAGAGGGTGGCGGCGCGGGCAGCATATCCTCACTTTTCAGCTAGACGCACCGACCTAACGCGCCATATCACATTGGTGTCGATACCGACCTTAAATAAGTAGATCTGGGATCTGCCGTGATGTGGCTGATCCGCATTAAATTATTTTATCAGTGTTGTTATAAAATTCAGTGTTTCCACTATCAGTGTCATTATTACTACAGCAATCCCTTGTTTCATTTTATTTTACAGTACATGAAAATGACTCCAAAAGCTTCCACGCAGTGAGGTATGCAGATTTTAAATGAGGATAAAAGGGAGCACTGGTATTAGCAGATACCCTGAGTTGAAGAATCAATATCAGGAGACAAAAACTCAGATCAGTACATCCTTATTTTCAATATTAACCAAGCCTGAATTTGTGAGATTAACACCTAGATTTCATAGTATTTGCACATAATAACCTCGACTGAAGGAGGTTAAATTTATAACCATTATATCTCAAAAACCAACAGATCTCCATAAACTGTGTTTAATTTAGTAGTGATCAGAGTCACTATTACAGCATTATTACAGCAGTACCCAAACTATTTCCGTAGTCAAGAACAAACTTTAACACTCAGAATAATTATTCTTTAGCCATAACGTTACACCTTACAGACTTAAATCCAGTTAAGTTTAAAAGAAATCTGGAGTATTGTTCAGTAGTAGCAGACGTTTGTAGTTCTTAGAAACTATCCAGATATGCCAAATTTAAGGCAAATACTACTACTGACAAATACTAATCAACCTCAGGTCTTATAACACAACAGACACTGGCCTAAACAGCCTTACAAAATGCACTGTTGTCAGATCCTTCCATCATTTCAAACCACCCATCAGTCTCATCAGTGTTCATTAGCAGTTTTTAGACAACAGATCACTTGGCTGGACTTTGCCTCGGAAGAACCTTCCTTAGCCCCTACCACAATTTAGCAACAACTTCTCAATTAAATTCAGGTTTTGAGAGTCTACAGGTCCCAGTACTGCAGTATTATTTCATCAAGACAGGTTTGTGATAAATTTTCAGTCCACGCTGCTGCATTCCAGCACACTTCTCAACAACAAAAACTTTTAACGCTCAGTCCAGTCAAGAAAAAAGGAAAAGCTTTTCAATTCAGTCTTTGAAAGAAAAATGTTCCCTTCCTTTAAAAATCAGTCTCTTCTTTCACACATGCACTGTTCCCCATCTAATAATACAATATAACAATCACCAGTATTCTACAAACAATCCACAAAATAAACATTTGGTTTAGCATCGGTATTGGTTTAGCCCTCCTACTCATCACACCTCACAGCTCAGATTATCAAATAGAAAAATCTCTCCCTTTCACAGCACCACACCGATTCATCAGTAGACTGCATTTTCAAAATCCGAAACCACAAGATAATCTGTCAGAAAAAGTGTACAGAAATGTTTTCACCACATGAGGTGTTTACAGGGTTGAGTGCTAGCCTCCGTGCGCTGGCAGTAGGTCTGTGTCTGCGCAGTAAGAGAAGGATATCAGAGTCTCGGCTGGACCTGCAGCTGATCAAAGGCAGACGAATGAGTAAGAGGGCTCAAAGAAAACGACAACACAGGGAACATTCGAGTCATCTAACATTTTGTTATCATCCTCGCTCCCTTCAATTCTTCCTCTCAGTCACAGGGAGAGCTAAACCAACACTAATCTCCACACCTGCGCTTCGGCTAATGAGGGGGAAAAAAAAAAAAAAAGATTGTAGCATACAGGGTGTAAAGTGCACTGAATCAAAGTGATAGAATGTGAATGTGGGAATGTGCATGGATCCCACCTGGGGTTGATCCCTACTCATGTCTGGTAAGCAATTAACTCTGCTTTCTGAGTAACACTGAAGTGCCAAACATAAGCGCCAGGATGATGTTAAGAGCTGGAAATGTGAAAGATTCCACTACTTTATCATTTCTACTGTACATTTTCTACAAACAACAGAGCAACCCAAAAGAACATATAAGGACCAACAGACCATGAACAGAGGATTTGGTTGACACCAACCAAACACAAAGATCACATGCTCCATCACGGGTCTTTTACTCTCGGTCTACACAGACGCACGCAGACATACACACTACATCTGTGAGTTACATACATACTACAAAGACGCTGTGTTGGTTAAGACAGCAGACTAGGCTATATGGCCTTGGTGGTGATAAAAAGTGAGCTTCTTACAAGTGCAGTAAATGGGCACCAACTGCAGCACAGTCCTTGTTTACTTGGAGGCTTCATGTGTGCTCTTGTTTTTCACTGTACTACTCTAAAATGGTGCTCTCACTTTCCTTTTCTCGTCATATTTGGTCAACGCCTCCATTAGCCAAGGATCATTGTTGTGTACGCAAAGAGGAACAAATTGTTCCTGCTCTGAATTCAAAGTCCTTGCAACGGAAAAAGAGCACAAAGGCAGTTAGTTGTTTTTGTTCCTTCACATACTGTAAGGTGATGGTGTTTACAAAGGGTAACTTGTGGTGAAGGCATGGGAGACGTGTGAGTGGGAAGTGAGGAGGGTGGAGGGGGTCAGTAACAGTAAGTAGCACCAGAGGAGAAGGCAGAGAAGAGAGAGCAGTTTCAGGTTTGGTTCAGGTGCCTCCTCAGTGCTGGGACAGACTCGTGTCGGGGTGAAAGGTGAGAGGGAAGAGACAAGAGTGAGAGAGACACAGAGGTCAGAGGTTTAAGCTTTTTCCCCAGCGCAGGAGCTCTCACTCAGATGGCCACTTTGGCACGGCGGTTTCTGTTTCTCCCACTGGCACATGGCGTTGGCGTAGCCCACAATCACTTTGTCCATCCAGGTGAGGGGCTGGGGGAAGAGCACCGCGCCCTTGAAGAAGCCCAGGTGGCCTCCGTGTAACGTCAGGGCAAAGATCACATTCGGCTTCTTTGCTAAAGGATGACACAACACACAGTAATGAGGCTTCTGTACTCTGGACAATGTGTACACATGAAAATTTGAAAACTAATACTGGGCACGTGTCCAATATGGGTTTGACAGCAATGACTTTTTACCCAGTATAGATATCGAGGGTGTGTTTGCATGATAACAGATAACAGAATGACTCAACTTCTGGCAGTATGTTTAAGTGGCCACCACAGCTGATGATTTGAGTCATTGCATAAGTTCAGGTTCTTTAATTGCCACCAGACACTGACTTAATACAAATTAAGACTTAAGTAAATTAAAAAACAGAAACAAAAAAAAAAAAAATGTCTTGAGTTAGAAAATTGATAAAATGCTTTCCGTAAATTAGGGTTGTTTAAAGGAATTGTTTGACATTTTGGGAATTTCAAAGTAAATATGAAGCTACAGCCAGCAGCCAGGTAGCTTAGCACAAAGACTGGAAACAGGGGAAAACTGCTAGCCTGACTCTGTCCAAAAATAACAAAATCCTTGATACATACCAGCACCTCAAAAGCTCAACAATTAACTTATCACTAATCACTTTTATCTGTTTAATTCATACAAAAACCAAAGTGTGAAAACAGCACGTTTTAGTGGGAGTTATGTGCCTGGAAACCGGATTAAACAAATGAGATATAACATGTTAATTGGTGAGCTTTAGAGCTGCTGGTATACAGGTTTTGTTATCAGAGTCAGGCTAGCCGTTTCACCCCGTTTCCAGCCTTTATGCTAAGATAACTGGCTGCAGCCATGAGAGTCGTATTGATCTTCTTGTCCAACTCTCAGCAAGAAAGCAAATAAGCATATTTCCCCAAAATGTTAAACTATGCCCTTTAGTTTGCCCATTGTGTAAGTTGGAAGCGATTTTGAAAATTATAGTTACACTGAGATGATATTGAGGCTTAAGACAAGAATGTTTGATTTGATTGACAGGTCTCTCAGGCTGTAACACACAGCCTCGTTTGCTTTCTTTCTACTATATAACCAAAAGCATGTGGACATGCCTGTCCATGCCTCCGTCCACAAAGCAAGGCCCACAAAGTCATGTTTTCCAAATTTGGTATTGAAGAACTTTACTAGTCTGCACAAAGCCCTGACTTCAACCCAATCCAACACCTTATGGGATAAACTACGAATAGGGCTGCTCGATTACGCGCCGCTCACATCTCACTTACTATGTAGATTCCCAGTGAGAGTGAGTTTGGGCTTTTTGGGAGGGGTGAAAGCGCACCACTGTAAAGGAAGTGGTGCGCTGGATTTATAACACAAGACAAAACGGAATGTGGCACAATAATCCTTTTATCTCAATTATCTTGTTTTCATAATCTTTGGAAGCCAAAATCGTAGTTGAAAATAAAATTCGATTAATCGCCTAGCCCTAACTACGAGCTAGGCCTTATCACCAAATTTCAATGTCCAACCGCATTGATGCTCTTGTGGCTGAATACGAATAAATCCCTGCAGCATTCATTCAGATTCTATTTCATTCACAAAGACAGCAAACCCTGAAACACTTCAAAGTAGGTCGTTTCCACACTGCAGACAAATCATTAATCTCTTTTTGATTGCAGTATGAACCTATATTGACTGCTGCAGCTGTAAACACCCAGGCAGAGTTCCTGAAAAGGATTGGCCTGGATCTCTTTATTGTCCTGCTTTTATCTGGGTTAGTGGGAGAGTCTGATGTGGTTGACTAGTGATTAAGATCTTTTCACCACTGTGCACTATTCATGACAGCTGCTGAGCTGCCCTGGGGCGACTGAGTGCTTGTCCAGACCCTGAACCACCACCTCACCAGGCACCAAGTGACAGGTGGGAACATAATGTGACGGTCTAGAGAACGGCTTGTACTTAAAAAAAGAAAGACATGCAAGCTTTGAAGAAGAATGCACGGGCGCGTCACTTACTGTGACATGACAGTAACAAATTATTACCATTATTGGAGCGGTCATACTTGTTAAACCCATATATGACATTGTATCACTGCCACATTCAGTACATTAATATAATAAGAATAAGAAAACATGACCACTGGACTCTCTAAATCAGAGGCGAATATACCTTATTTTAACATTTTTAGACCAAAATAAGACACAAATAAAATGTATTCTGAAATCAGTATGTGGTGTTTAACATTAAATATTTCACTTTCACATAATTGACTGGATGGTCGGTGTAAACTCCTTACAGCACCAACACACTGAGTGTATTTCTGTTGCATCCTTTCCCGGTTGTCGTGTGTCATAAGTCACTGTATCACTTTTTAGGGTGAAGGGGCAGCTGATCCTCTTTTTAGTAAGTGTTGCTCTCTTGAGACTCATGTAGGATATATGCTCATGTGCTTCAAGTCAGGACTCATCCACCCACACACCCTTATATGAGGGATTTTCCTTTTCCAAAATAGTTAGTGGTCAGTAAGTTTAAACATAGCACAGGCGGAAGAGAAGGGAAGCTTGATACTCACTATGTAATGTGCAGCCAAAGAATAGATTGCTTGTTTATGTTTGTGAAAATGAGGTTTCGCGCTACTTTCCAGGGTAAAATCTTTGAGGTGGGGAGCTTGGGAAGCCGTTAAACTCCCTTTAAATAGATAGGCAGATACGTAGACACTCAGCTATGTGTCTGGGCGAGTGTTATAGCTGCCTACCATTAGTAACAGACATTACTCAAAGACGTGACCTTTGTGCCACACCCGGCCCTGTTCAGGGTGCAGAATGGATTTATCTTTTGAGCCGGCAGCCGAGTAAAAACAAACACAAAAAATCTAGGGTGTCATCAGCAGCTGTTAGTCAAACAGGACAAGCCTGCTGCATTGAAACACCTTTGACTCAATGGCGCTGCAAATACGTGCCACTATCCATCTGCAAGTACAAGTGCAGACAAACTCATTAGAACAACCTCATCAGTGTATTTTCAGGATAGTTTCAAATTAAGACTTGGGTGTGTCCTTCGAGGCCATTAATTAGACTTTGGGACGCTTTTCTGACATCTGTTGCAGCTACAACATGGCAACAAAAACACCCAACCCATTACTGAAATGTGAGTAGAATCAATTCCAAGGTTGATGCTGCCAAGTAAATGGCTAATAAAGGATCATAAGAATCCAAAAATAGTATGCTTTATGGTTGCTTAGGTGAACATGATTAAAAGAGCTTCTTGGGGATGTTTTTAAATCACTGAAGTTGTTGTCATGACATGTGTTGTTAATCACCTGCTAGTGTGCGAGGGATGTTGAGCAGTGAGTCATGAACAAGAGGATCATCCGCAGAGTTCACTAGCAGCAGTGGCACGTTTACCTACAAAATCAAGAATTATAATTCATATAGTTCAACAAATACACAAACAAAGAACAGAAACATAATTTAAGATCATATGAGTGTACAAAAAAAAAATCTTACATTGTGAATATAATGTACACAACTCTCCTTCTCATAGTACTCTTTGAGAGAGCTGTGGCCATGGAATTTTCTGTTGAAACCCGAAAAAAAAAAAAGAGTATTATTAATTCATCTTTCATAAAAATTCATTATAAGAATTTGCTATGGGTGCAAACCTGCTTGAAAAGAACACCTCATATATTTCATATTCTCTACTACTACTGCTACTGTTCCAAGTAAAATACAGATAAGGAGATTCAAAAACACTGATCTGCATTCAACCACATCAAAACAACTCTGAAGGTTGTGACTTTCACTTGAGGAAATCTCAACATATTATTTGTTGTTCCACATACCTCATGATGTTGTCGTCAATATGCATCATGGACGTCGCTGTGTACAGCCGACTGAGATCTGCATCGATCATTTTAGCGGAGCTTCCCCCAAACAGACTGTGCCTGTAACGTGTAGAAATAAAAAAAATTATTATTCATAAAATATGTTAATTTTTTGGGAGTGCATATATCTGTGATGTCACAGTGACCCACCTCTACAGTCAAAAACAACCAATATGTACTGAAAATGTCTTTGCTGTATATTCAGAGTGAGACATTGTTTTTATGTGGAAATTTAGGAAATATTTAGAGAACTGACAAACCATGTTGTCAATGATGCTGATGTGAAATGTGAGAGTGCTGTCGGAAAAAACGTGTTTGACCTTTACAAATTGAGAAACTATTGCGGAACAATTTGTACTGCAGGAGCAAGACCACGAGTAATACCTGTGTGAGAGGATGATTTTCTTCATGTTGTCAGCCATGAGAAAGTTATAGAAGCGTCTGAACTGGTCCCACTGTAGGAATGTTTCCTGGGCCCTGCGAGATAGAGACAAACACACAGGAAGTTAGCTTTGTGCAGCCTGTCTGCATTCCAAACAACACACTGAATGTCCCGTGTAATCCACTAGACAAAGAGTCACGCTGGTGGAGAGTAGAAATAGTGTCAGGCATTAATATGCAGCTCACTGACAGAGACAGGCTAAACCAACACAAAAACAAACAAATAGACGGCCATTAGAAAATTAGATAATACCATTTAGTACAATAATGAAAGGGACCAAAAGTAAGTATTATGATATTAATCACACATTATTAGGGGGAAAGAGGAATAGCCATTAACAGGAGGGCCAGTTTAGGTTTGGACGCCCATTTGAAAGGAGAATTCATTGAGGGGGGGAAAAAAACAGCAAATTCAATTTCACAAAAGGCCAGTCTCTACAACACACCCCATCCTCGCTGCCTACATCCAAACTTTAACAGACCCAGTCTGTCACGTCTGCCAAGAGACGCTGGCAGCATTTAAAACACACAGGGTGTGGCTCAGTCCAACATGTACACAGGGTACAGAGTCCGCTGTAACACCCACATGCTTTTGGTTTGAAAAATCATCCTAATATGTTTGTTTGTCCTCAACTGTGTGTTTTACAAACGTGTCTCTATGTACACAAAGTTATTCTGGACATGTCAGGCAGCCACTTCAGTTCATTGCATTGTACAGGCCATCCCCTCCGCTTTATACCCCTCTAATCAAATGGAAGGGATTTAGGCAAAAATTCATAATATGGAATACACAGCCTGAACACACACAAACATCCAGACAGGAAAGTTAGAGCAAACTGTGGAAAAAATTACTGGGTAAACAAGTTTGTCTTGCTGTTGCCACTTGAAAATAGTGCAAAATGGCAAAAAAATAGAAAACCTGTTTTAGTACTGCTAGTTCTAATGAGACACTTAAAAACGAGCTGCTTGGTGGACACAGGACCAAATGTTATTATATTATGTCAGCAAAATGATGAGTTTCCACCACACTCAGAAAAATTGTGTGTTATCCTTTATTATGTTGACTAATGATGACAGAGGAGGGTCCCATTGATGGCTGAATGGCTGAATACATTTAGTTTCTGTCCTCTGTCATGATATTATGCAAGAATAAATCAATTTGTGGCATTATGTTGAGCTTCAGTTATATTTAGAAATGTGTGTACATGAAGTGCCTGTATTATAAATGGCCTTTACAATACAAGAAATTGTAATTAAGAGATGAGACAACAACCCACCTGAGAGCGCTGTACCCCTGACAGACGCTGACACAACACAGCACTCTGTCCTGGTTTGTCATGTTCTCGCCCAGGAATTTACAGACGATGTTTCCACCCAGACTGAAGCCCACCACGATCAGCTGGGTCTGAGGATACGTCCGCTTAATGTACCCGACCATGGAGGCAAACTCCCATGTGCACCCTGTGAAGAAAAAGGTTCAGAGTTACCGATCAATACATAACACCTCTGTAGGATGGAGAGTTTTTCTCTGCTCAGCAGTTCTGGCTGAAGGTGCCTTTAGCTCAGTGTATTCAATTTCTGTCTCTTGCCATCAAGTCTGAATCACGTGTTATCTCTTCAGAACCACAGACTTGATTATGTAGCCCTTTAGCTTTTACATTAAAATAATGCTGTTCTGTGATTTGTCTAAGTGTAGGGAAATTTTCAACACTAATCCAGATTAGATAATGAAGTTACAGTGCCACCAAAGGTTATCATTCTTCCAGAACTAATATTTCAGCTGTGTTCATTGCTATGAGGATTGCTTCTGGCAAGAGCTTCCTAAACCTCTCTCGCACTAGACAATTGGATGAGAGCTGCCGGCTGAGCCAAAAATGATGATGCAGCGTTACTAATCATCAGATCAAATCAAATCCTTATTTCATTTTAAAAACCAGGTTAACATTCTTGGATACTACTACTATGAAAAGTTGACTCTAAGGTCAAATACAGGTTCATCACTCAGGAAAGTAAAACTCAAGTCGGGTCCTCAGTCTCACCGTAAGTAAACATGCGTGGAGAGGTAAGCTCAATGTTGGGGAGAGCTCCCAGGTGGTTCAGCACAGCACAGCGGTAACCTTCCTTCTGGGCATAATCCACAAAGGTTCGGATATAATGCTTCTCACTATGGTTACCAATACCAGGGCATATCACCATGGTGATGTCATCTGGTGAAAGAAGCAGACAGATTGGTGAGAAATTTGCCAGTGAGAAATATAAAGCACAGATACCAATAGGAGTATATCACTCTCCTAAACAGCAGATCATCATACTAAAAGGGGCCAAGGCAGAGTACTGCAGCCAATCCAGAATAAAGGATTAGGCTGTTTGACTGTCAAATTAAGCTTTAGCAAAACAGAATGGATAGTAACGCTACTTTTTTGGGAATCAAATGTCATGCGTGTCTCAAACTTTCTGAGAGGAGCGCAAAATAAAAGTGGAGGTGGTAAGGTCAGGGATCAGCTGAGGCATTCAAAGAAAGGAATCCATCTTTAAAACTAGCCTTAACTGCACTACGAACATGCTATGTCTCATTTAAAAAAGTCAATAAGTCAAGTGTATTATTATGACTTGAAAAACCTGACAACAATTCTCAAAGCTGGACATGATCCTACTGGCAGATTTACCTCATCTGTCTGTTTTCCAAATATCTAAAGTTTATACATATAACCCAAAATCAGACTGTAAATTCACAGAGAGTTTTACAATCTGTGCAGACATGCGACACCCTCTATTCCTGACCCTTGCACTGGTTATGGAAAACTATCAGGTAAAAAAGTGTGAGAAACCTCAGGCAGAGCAGCATAGGAGGAATCCCTCTTCCAAGACAAACAGACACGCAATAGTAGTAGAATTACAATGTCAAGAAAAAAAAAATCAAAAAAAAGAATCTGATTAACATGTTTGGCGTGGCAGCAAAGAGCCAACTGCCATCATCTAAGTAGTATGTATTCGAATGGCACTAAGCAAGCGTATAAGTAGATCTTGATCAAATGCATCACCTCCTGTTCGATGGTCCCCCAGGGGCTCAAAGAGGTCAAAGGTCGCAGTGGCCCCGTCTTGCATGGGTAAGTACTTCCTGATTCCACAGGGATGAGGTGAGCTCACCCGACCGAGTTTCCCGTACAAGGCCGTCTGGAGGTGACCGCTCTTGCCCCACAGCAAGGGAGGAATGTACCTGAAAAACACCAATTTGGGTTTTGCTATTAAATCTGATATAGAAATATGAGCTTATTCTACAGTTGCACTCAACAAGAGTGTGAGGTCAGTGCCCAGGAATTACATAAGCACAATGTTATCATGAGTATATACATTTGCATTGGTGTTTTATGACACAGACGTGAACATTCAGACACATAGTTTACATACAAGGTCACATTTCTGTGACAGCATTGGAAATATTGCTCCACGAACCTCTGAACTGACATCAATGTTTAACATCAATGTGTTACTATGTTTTGTTAAGTTATGCTGAGCATGTGAACTTGCATTCCAGTGACACGTCTGTAGGAGTTAACTGTAGGAGTCAAGTCTTAGGATTACATAATATTTCTTTGAAATATTGTGACTTATGTTTGTGCGTTGTCATGAATCACCATCTTATTTTCATGCTCAGAACAAAAGCATCTGAACAACTTGACAGGTAAACCCTATTAGATGCTGTTTTTTTTCTGCTGCCTCTCTTAACATATAAAGGGAAGCCAAGTCAATATTATAATCAGGTCTGATAATACCAGCTACGGGGATAAAAGCTAAAATTATTAGTTTCCTTTTGATGTAATGTTGCAACCATAAAAATGGTGATAAATGAAGGTTTAGCTCATGTGATACTCTCACTTTTTGACACATTAGCAAACATTTGAGGGCCTCTTTCTCACTTTCCTTTTATTATATAACATCATCTCTGAATCTCTCATGTTAAATTTTCTGACAATGAAGTAAAGAGTTGGCTATCTCGGAGGCAATGAGATAAGATAAACAAGATCAGCATAACTGTAAACTCAAGGACAGATGCAACGTGGACACATGGTCGTATACACTACATAGAACAAAACACATGGTAAGTAGCTGCAGAGAGCAAAAGATTCAATTACATCAACAGTTACACAAGCCCTTCAACCTTGTGTTTCCTCATCTCTTACTCTGGCTCCAACAATTAGCCTGCTGCACCTACAAACACTCTTGCATAAGAGAACTGTCAATCAAAAGGCAGACTACTTCCATTTGGTGATAATGTAATCACCTCTAGCATTTGCTGGAAGTGTAGCTGAAGCTTAACTACACTTTTCACACACTTTCCACAAGGTACTTGGCAGGTTTAATCTAATAATGGGGGAAGAGGATAACCTCGTTGCTGTAATGTGGATAGGAAGATAAGCACTCTGCCAGGTTAGTAGGGTTCATCAGTGGGAAGCAAAAGACAACTGCAAAAACAATCTGATGGTTTTTTTTGCCCCCTAAATGATCCAGGTTGAAAATCTGTAAAAGGCCCAGTTATTAATTATTTTTCTATGTAAATTATACACAAGTTTAATTTGTTGATTAATTTCTCAAGTGATCATAATTGAGGGAACATAGCTCTATTTTACTGTTTTCTTACAAACATTACTGATGTAAACAAACCTTTCATAGCATCTGAACATCAATAACTTAGATTTACTTGATATGCACTGAGTTCTGTGTTAAAAGTTAAAAGACCTTGATATATTAAAAGACAGCAGGCTTTTGAATTTAGGTAGTGGGGCAAACCTTTTGTTTGAATTTCAATTGCAGATTTTTAGGGTTGACGTCACCTCCTGTGCAATGTGTGTGTGTGTGTGTGTGTGTGTGTGTGTGTGTCTGTGTACGTGCGTGTGGTCTGTCATAGGCTACTTTTGGGGACAAATTTCAGACTTAGGACCAGTTAATTGGGGACGGCTTGTCCAATTGGGAGCAAAAGCTGTGTCCCCAATTGGGAAAAAGCTGATTTTTGGGTCAGTGGTTAAGGTTAGGGTAAGTCTCCAGGAAATGAATGTAAGTCTATGTAATGTCCCCAAAAGTGACCATGGTCTGATATGTGTGCATGTGTGTGTGTGTGTGTGTGAGCACTAGTGTCCTTCATTGCTATGAGGGAACAGAAAAAGGAAACCGGTGCCTCTGTGTGATTTGATGAAGCACAGATCTAAAGTCCAGATCAAAGTCCAAAAGTAAACTCACAGGCTTTTGATACTTACAAGCTGGGAAAATACTTCATTTTCTCTCTCTTTTGACTTTCAACTGTACTTTGCTCACATATTATTGTTGGACACTATTGAATCATATATTTCTGCCTATGTTTTGTTTGGTATTGGTCTATTTACTGTTGCTGCCTTGTTATGTGTACTTGTCTTATCATTGCTGTTGAGAATTGGATTTTCTTAATTTTTCAAATTGAACTGGACTAATAAAGTGAAAAGGGATTACATTAAAAAGAAACAGATCAGACTGACAACTAAAATCAAGGTGCATTTCAAGAAAAAAATAATTTGTTCTGTATTGTTCTTTGTGTTAGCCAAAACCCCTGCGTGCATGTTCCCAAACAAGGATGCTGTTGACTCTGTAAACCCCACAACACCCCCCCTGTGCTTCCTGCTGTGTAATTGATCTCTGTTATACAACACCACAGGGTGTCATTATGGGTTACAAAACGTGACTTCTCGACAACACAGGGACACAACACAGATGATGCCGACACCAACAATAACCGACGGATACTAATACTTTAATTGTCTACACACACATTCAATTAACTACACACCGGGGCAAACATTTCCCAGTTAAATATGGCCGTTCGGCAGGGAATGATAACAAGGCAGACAGAAATGTAAACATCAGTGTGGCCTTATTATTCACTGACACTGCAGCTGAAAGGCAAAGGGCTCAGTAACAATCGGTTATATAAGCAGACACTCGTGATGAAGGCTTGACGAGAGTCACCCTACAGAGCTGAAGGTTCCTCTGGAGTATTATAACACCAGCAGACCACAGGACATTAGACAGTGACACTCACTGAGGAAAAGCCTTTAGTTTACACTGTTTTAAAGGAGGTAGACACAGATCTGCTGTTTTTCCCACAACAAACAGGATGTTAGGGTTACTGCTAACCTGGTTTAGCCTTGTTATACCAGGTTAGACATGTTCCAACAACCGCTGGTTTGCATCAGTTATTATAAATCCAGATGGAAAATTCAAATTATAATACACATCATAGTTACCCTGAGGAGGGACATAGTCATAGATGCAAATATCCTTGCCCTGCAGTGAGCAAGTCTATGTTCTATTTAATACAAGCGTGACAAACCCACACTACCTTTAAGATAGCCCCAAAAAAGCAGCCAGGTGTTTAATTCATGCTGGAGCTGCCACTAAAGCCAGACATCTCTGGTACAGACAAGAGGCACACTCAGGAACACTGATGACAGATGGGATCATCACCAGACAAACTGCTACCTTCACTGCAGCCCCAGATGGCCGGGCAGCAGCGCCATTTCCATGGCAACGCCTTGAGTGACAGACACAGAGCTGAGAAAGCAACTCACTCTTTGGTCAGCTGAGGACAGGACTTGAGCAGGAAGAGGTTGAGGGGCGTGTCCTGGTAGGTGAGATCTGGAGGCGCAGTGGGGCTCTTGAGGTTCAGGCAGCGCACGATGATGTAGAGCACCGTGGCAACCGCCGCCAACTTCATGCCGTCAAACATTGCCGGCAGCTCTGGAGAGATGGTGTGCACGTCTGACTCGTGGGAGTTCATGATTATTCTGAAAAAAAAAAAAAAAAAAAAAAAGTGGAACTTGTTTTAAAGCTTTCCCGTGTGAAACACAAATACACCTAAATGTCAAATGTATTATTTCAGTAAAAACAATGCTTACATAAGGACAATGAGATAAGAACATAAACAAAATAATTTGTACTTCCTTTGATTATTTAAACATTTATTAACAAAGAGCAGCCATTTTGTAGAAAATGGGTAACTTACTTTTTTAGTTCTTGGTTAACTGTGATTAAGTCAGAGATGGGAGAAAGCACAGAAATAGAAGAAGTATGTGATGATGTCTGACTGACCTGAATATTCCTCTTGGTGCCCACGGCGCTGCAGCAACAGATCTGTGGGAATATAGAGTGGAAGCAATTCAGACAGATAAAGCACAGTCACTTATTTAATACACTCACCTTAATTACATTAAAGCTTACACAGTGCCAATAGAAAGCCTCGTTACATAGAGGATAGAGGTGGTGACTTTAAATATACCATCCAGTAGACACACTATGAATCTACACTGAATTACATAACTTGTAATGCAATGACAAATTTATTGACAAGTTGACATATGTCTTATAAAATAAGCAAAGTCATCCGAGCTGTGAAATGACAGAATAAAACAGGAACTATAAGAGCACAGAAAGGCCACAGCATTGCCTGTTATCACAAAAAAGGGGAAGTTGTTGTACAGGATTTCACAAAAATAGATTAAGGTGTTTTTCCATTGTTATGACCAAGTGCACCTACATATAAAATCAACTGTTCCTGGCTGTTGTAACCATTTACACAGAAAATGTTATATATCATGCAAAAATAAAATGCAAAGCGAAAAGAAAATTGTCTGTTACTTACATTGTATGTTCAAGCTATCCACCAATAACTTGTTCCAAAAGTCTGCTAATGTGAAGTCACAGTGATCTGGTCAAACCTAAAGAGCGTACAAAAGACAGAAAGACAGAAAAAAGACAAAAATCCTATTTATAAAAGCTTTTCTAATACCTAGTACTGTAAAGGTGTGTCACCAGGGACAGGAAGTAAACTGAATTTAAAGATCCCCTCCAGACATGTATCAAGGCACATTAAAAATACTCTGCTTGGAACAATAACATGTGTCTGATATGTCAAATGTGCTTTCAATGTAAGCGGTGGCCAAAATCCACAGTGTGTCCACACAGTCATTTTGTGCAAAAATTCATTTAAATGTTTATCTGATGCTTATATGAGGCTTCAGTAGTCTGAGTTAGTCATATCAAGTGGATATCTGCCACATTTACAGTCTTTTTAGCATCAAATTCCCTCCTTGTGTTTCCCTGTTGAGCTGCAGTGGAAGTATAGTAACAAAAAGAGGGACTTTGACACTAAAAAGACTGAAAGATATCTACTCCATTTGATTCATTTGGATGACCGAAGCTTCATATTAGCGTCAGATAAACTTTTAAATACATTTTTGCACAGAAGGAGACGTGGATTTTGGCCTAAAAGCATAAGTGCATTATGAAGGAATCTTCTAATAGCCAGTATGAACAGGAGGAATGATTACAGCAAGAAAAACCTCCTTCAATGTTCATTTGGGCACCTGACTGTTGTTTTAAGAGACTTGAAAAATTGTGAATCTATCCTTTAAGAATATCTCATTTAAAATAGCTTTAGTCCCAGTCTTTTAGAAGTAATTATTTTATAAAAAACACATCACAGCTCCAAACAGATATGGTGCACAGTATCATCCCCAGCTGCATAAAATTAGCAACACGCCCACATCCACACAGCTAATACCCGTCTCATCCATTGCAAAACAAAGCCAGTGAGTAACGTTACATCTGACAGTTGTATCTAGCTAATGCCTAGATAAAGTGTGTTTATTATAAGGCGAGAGAAGTATGAGAGAAGCTGCTAATGTTAGCTCTTCCTTCTTTGTCACGACTCACAACAAGACAGAGAGAGAGAGAGAGAGAGAGACAGAGAGAGGCGTTTATAGCCACAAGGGCACATACTGTACTGACGTTAGTTGGCAAAAATTAAAAAGGGGGAAAATGGCAGGCCAACAATCCCCACCGCATCTTAGTCCGTCCTACTGCACAGAAACCGGTGTTCTGTTTAAGTGTGTTACCCCCTCGAATAATGTTCCCTTCTTGTTAAAATTGGGTTTCCCGTCGCACCACCTCCGCGGTTTGGGGGAGTTATGGTTAGGCGTAGCACAGATAACTGGTTGGACTCAGGTTAAACGCCTCAGAGGATGACTGGTTGGGGTTAGGGATACGGTTGGGTGCAGGTTAAGGCAAAAGGGGAAACACATATCCACGGGGGGTAACGGATTTCGACACAACACCTGGAAAATGACAACACACCTCGTCTCTGCTGGAGACGAGTTAGCTTGACCACCCCAAAAAATAATTGGTAACTTCACATTGAGGTAATACACAAGACGAAAAACAGTTCTCCTCTTAACATGTTCCTCACTTGAGTTTCTTGTCGCGCATCTTAAGAAGCAACGTATCTGAGAATTAACGTTAACGGTCCGTTTTTTCAGCCGTTAATTATCGATGTAGCGTAATGAGTTGGCATCTTTGGCTCACTTACCTCGGCTGAAGAAAAAAAAAAGAATCCTCTCCTTGTTGCTTAAAAGCGAGCGAGCCTTATTTCTGTTCGTGTCGTTTCATGTGTCTACCTGTTTGTTTGTTTGTTTTGTGAGATGTGTAGTGTACCCTCTTACATCCTAAGCTAGCCACACTAGCTGCAGCCTTTAACGATTCCACTTCCTAGAAGACGCTGGAATTTGCATACCGGCTTTCTCATTGGTTAAAACGGCTGCTGACGTATCTTCTACATGAGCGCCAGTTTCCACGCCCCTTCTCTATGTGAAACATTAGTCTTTTTAGATTTATATTATGACACTTTTTGTCATTATTATGTCATTTTTTTGCCCCATTGTGTGTATATTATTATTACAATCCATTATTTTTATTCCAAACTTGCTGTTTTATGACAATGTAAAACAAAATAATATTGCAGTTTGTTTATATTTTTGCCAGTTAATCAATCTCACATTTAATCAGTTTTATAGGATTTCCTCTGTGGAAAGATATGTATTTAGCGAGGAGGACATCGACGAGATCCTTCTTGAACGTGAAAGGAACGTGAGCAGAAATGTTACATAACATTTCCACATCGATTAAATCCCAGTTGTAATGGCATATATCTACCAGCAGGCAATGCTATTATATACTTATATATTTATATACTATATACTTTTTGGTTATGTTTCCTTTATCAGAAAATATAGCTAGTGTTTATCAATACATCACCAATTTTACAACATACACAGGAGAGGGCATGGTCAGTGTATATTTGCCAGGTATGTACAGTGGAGCTGTTTAGTTATATATTTATTTTTTACAACTCGACAAATTAGTCTAACTAATTATAAGTTTGCTATAGGCAGCAGTAGAGGCCTGTTGGGGCAAACTCCAGAGGACTGGGTGCAGTCTTAGTTGTCTTTCTTGTTACAAATAAAATATCCACCTGATGGCGCCAGAGTTTAACATATTGTTCTATACTGAAGTTATTATTCACAGAATTACAGTTGAATAAAGTTTAATTATGCCCAGGTGCTTTGTGAAACAGAACAATATTGACAATTTAATGTCAATACTCTAGATAGCAGGGCACCAAGCCAATGATATTCAATTTATTACAAATTATTTTTGATAAAATAGAAAATTTTATTTTTCACAGCCCATGGGCTACCCATATATGTTATATGACTTAAAACTAGATATATTTACACCCTTCATAAACCCTTACATAACGAGAAATCCTAGATGAGAGTAAAACTCTTCTAAATGGAAACAAGATGCATCATACCTCTGCAGCTCCATTATAATATAACCACTGGTGGAGAAGTTATGGCCTTTAGAGATTTTGCCAATTATAGTTAAGTTAAAGTTAATTAATGGTAGCCTAATGTTTGGTATTAGTAATACACCAGTCATCACCCTTCACCAAGGCAATAGTGGCCTCAGAGCAGGAGTTGGACACAGGGCACTGCACTGTGGTTGCGCTGTTCCTAAATAGCTGGCAAGGGTCAAATGTGGACTTTCCCACGGGGATTAATTCAAAGTACCAAATTCTTTCATCACTCAAAGTGCCACGTTTCTTACCCAATACTTCTTTTGTATATTAAATATATCAACTGTAGTCTTGATGTATAACGTTTGAGGGCCATTCTGAGTTACAGGTATTTTCATTTTCACATGCAATGATCAGTGCGCAGAATAGCTCGTCTGTAGTCCCTGGAGCTAATTTAAAACTCGCCTCTAGAGGTAGTGGTGCCTTCAAATGCTCCTCATGAAACTTTAAATGAGACCAATCGATTATCGTGCATTCGACTTTAGAATAACAACAGAATTGACTGTGTTTCTTAGAATACAGGCAGTTTTTTTATTATTATTTTAGATCACAAAGCAGTGCCAGAGCTTATTTTTGTTCACCAGTTTTGTAACTGATGTCGACATTTTAATTTGCCTAGGTTAATTTGTTACTAAAATATAAGATTGCATGTTCACAAAAAGAAAAGAGAGAGCAGTCATTGTAAGAGCAAGATGTGAAACTGTTTACATTTGATTTATTCTTTTAATAAAAACAGAACTGTCAAAAAAGTAAGTAAAGAAAAAATGAAAACCAAAAAACTAAAGCAAAGTAAAATATACAGTATAACTTTTAGCTTAACTGTATTTGCAGCTGTTGTTTCAAATTACAAGGATGACCAAAATGAGAAAAGATACCTCTTAAATTAAAGAACGAGCAAAAATAAACTTTGCACAATGTCAGACAATAAACCATTAAATTATATATCTTTGTGTGTGGCGACCTGTCCTCGAGCTCTCCGCCCCCTCCATCACGTCACATGTTAACTCGGGTATTATCGGAAAATCCCAGCTCCCTCATTCATCACTTCGTCGTTGCTTCGTGCTCCGCTTGTGAATCTGATATTTCCGACAGCACTGTAAAGGCAGCACCAGTTCGAGGTTCAGCGGTACCGCGTCGCTCCGGACAAACTTACGGAACAAAGATTGTAAACAAATATGAAACGTCTCGGAACTGTAACAACAGCTTACTTAACAACAGTTACTCTTCTGCTTTGCCTGTCTTCAGTCAGAGGTGAGTCAGTTTTTTTAAACCAGAGACACGTATCAGAGCGTATTAATCACATTCATAGAGCTTATAGGAGTCCTGTGATCAAACTAGTCTTTTCATGTTGTTGTCTAGTTTGTATCGCTCCTACTTCTGACACCAAAACTCATTCATTTTTTTACCATGCCATCCACAAGGGGACTTTGGCACAGAACTATACCACCTAGTCTTATTTTCCATGCCTTTTTCCTCCTTTTTCCAATTACGATGGAACAATCAAACCAGGTCATAGTCCTGCTGCTTTTACTGACTCATGAAGGTCCAGTTTTGTGTTTCCTACTGTGTGTTTTGGTCTCTTAGTGATGGGAAAAGTGGGGGCTATAATGAATGACCAAAGGGGAGGTGGGCAACAGGTTGGTCACACAAATTCAAATATAGATAATATTATAAGTTATTATCTTTGACAGTGTTTAACATGTCATTATATATGAACTTTGAGTCTTTTCCTCCCCTAAAAGTAGTCAATATGTAATTTGTTTACCTATATTCCAAGATTCCAGTTTATTATTCTCATGGTAGAATGAGTAATTAGACGTGAGACTCTGTTATTACATGTGGGACTCTGTTATTTTGTACACAGTGGTTATATTGTAAGAGGCAGGTCTGTAAAGGAAATGTCACTTGCGGCTGTCAACAGTTCTTGTGTGTTTTTTCTTGCATGCACCGGCCGCATTGAAGAGTAGTTTGTGAAATGTAACGATGCATCTCAAAGAGCTTATGCTGTAAAGGATAGATGTGTTCATGTTTTACCTGTGCGTACGTTGCACTGTATTTGTGTCCCAGCTTTCACCTTTGTGGTCACGCTAAGAGATGGTGCAGATGGAAAGGAAAACAACGCCATATGTGCTCTAGTCTGGAGTCAACTTGAACCAGCTGTCCCCTCACCTAACTTTAGTTCGACTTTAAAAAAAGCGCTGCCAACTTGGAACCTTTGACATCACCTTAACTGCTCTTTGTAAAACCTGGAGACAACAAGTGTTTGGACTGTCTGAACTGCCTGTGGCTGCTGTTCTTATGCTGCCATGATGTTTTGTGTACGTGTAAACAAATATGAAACGTCCCAGAAATGTAATTACAGTGTATTTAACAACAGTTACTCCTTTGCCTTGCCTGTCTTCAGTCAGAGGTGAGTCCGTTTTTTTAGACCAGAGACACATATCAGAGCGTATTAATCACATTCATAGAGCTTATAGGAGTCCTGTGATCACACTAGTCTGTTCATGTTGTTGTCTAGTTTGTATCGCTCCATGCCTTTTTCCTTCCTTTTCCCATTACGATGGAGCAATCAAACCAGTTCATAGGCCTGCTACTTTACGAATACAAATACAAAAACTATATTTGCCTTCAGTTTCACTATAAGACATGTCATAAAAACATAAAAACACAAATACAACAACACATTGTCTCAGCATACGCAGTCATACTCCTACTGGATCCTAGTTTCATTTATTACCTTGACAGCACTTGGGACAGTGGATTTCTTGTAGATATTTCTATAAGCTATCAGTAATCTATCACGTGTCCCAGAGGGTAAAAGTTCAAATTCACTATACAGTGGGTGAGAAGGGTTGTTAATAATTCTGTCAGCTTTACTTCTTAAGAGTTCATCTTACATACTACTCAGCTGCATTTGTGGCTTTCCTAAGATTTTGGAGGCCATGTTACTGACCCATAAAGATCCTGTTTTGTGTGTCTTAGTGATGGGAAAAGTAGGGGCTATAATGAATGACCAAAGGGGAGATGTGCAACAGGTTGGCCACACAAATTCAAATATAGATGTTATGTTATCATCTTTGACGGTGTTTAACATGTCATCACCAAAGTCATTATTTATGAACTTTGGGTTTTTCCCTAAAGTTCCTAAAAGTAGTCAATATGTAATTTGTTTACCCTATATTCCAAGATTCCAGTTTATTATTCTCATGGTAGAATGAGTAATTAGACGTGAGACTCTGTTATTACATGTGGGACTCTGTTATTTTGTACACAGCGGTTATATTGTAAGAGGCAGGTCTTCAAAAGAAATGTCAAGAGTTCTTGTGTGTTTTTTCTTGCATTCGCCTGCCGCATTGAAGAGTAGTTCAATAGCTCAATAGTCAAAGAGCTTATGCTGTAAACAATAGATCTTTTCATGTTTTATTTGTGGGTACATTGCACCGTATTTTTGTCCCAGCTTTCACCTTTGTGGTCACGCTAAGAGATGGTGCAGATGGAGAGGAAAACAACGCCATATGTGCTCTAGTCTGGAGTCAACCTGAACCAGCTGTCCCCTCACCTAACTTTAGTTCGACTTGAGCAAGCGCTGCCAACTAGGAGCACTTGACACCACATTAACTGCTCTGTGTAAAACCTGGAGACAATACGTGTTTGGACTGTCTGAACTGTATGTGGCTGCTGTTCTTAGGCTGCCATGATGTTTTGTGTACCTTCAGGATCTATTGCCCACCTGTCAGTCAGGTGCGCTGCGTGTCCTGAGCTACTCCTGAGCCGCTGCACTGTCATGTTGTGTAACTGCTCATTCCTCAAAGAGCCTGAATGCTTCTGTGGCTAATCCTGCAATCTCTTAATCCTGCAAACATTTTGTTGTTAGTGTTGGCTGCATAAAATGTGTTTGTTTAAGATTTGTTTTCCCATTTTATTCTATTAATGAATTTACTATCCAATCAACTGAAAACACAAAATATTCCCATAAAGTCACCATTATTTTAACCAGAGGAGGATGAATAATATACATCCCCAGTGATGCTTTGAAAGTTTTGTTTTCACATCAATTAACCCGCATTATAATCTATAATCACTGATGTTATTTAATCTGTGAATTGCTCCCCGTGGCCAATTTCTTTGTCTTTCAAATCATCCGTGCTCAGATTTGTTGTCGTGCTAAAAACATGTTTGTCACTTCGGTAGTAAAGCCAGTCTGTCTACTTCAAAGGTTTGACAACAGCTGTCAGACCTGTTCTAGTATAAAACAGAGTGAGTTTGATGTCCAACAAGGACAACAATGATCGTGTTCAAACAGTCAATATTGCATTTCTATGCTACATAATTGTGGTGATAAGTCTACTGTATTCACAAATGATGCAAAGGAAAATTACAAAAAAGTCCAGCAACTCCACCTGAGGCTGCTGAGAGCCTGAATAATGACTCTGACGTGGCATCGAATGAGTGAAGAAAAACACAATGATTACGAGTTGAAGGTTTTGTAATTTTGACAGCTCAAGTGTGACTCATAGATGTGTGCCTTGCCACTCCCGCTGGAGGTCTCTGCCATCATATTCCTGATCCAGCCAGGATCCGTGACTCAGCAGCTGAAGCTGCAGAAGTTCTGTTATAACAATCACGCAGACCAGACACACCGGCGACAGAGGAAACACAGCTGAACTAAGGATACACCAATACTTAATTTTCCCCTCTGATACTGATTCTGGTATCTTAACTGCTTAGTTCAGTTGTTAAGAGAAGAAGAGATCCAACAATGCCACAAATGTCTCCCAAACTTTGCATGTATTTTACTATTATCCATGAAAAATCCACCTTTAGAAGCTTTTGTGCTGTCACATATAAATCACCATGCAACATGCAGTGCATTTATGTAATTATTTTGGGATGAATTGTTGTCTTTTTCCTTTTTGTTTTACCAAAACGTGTTATTTTCTTCTACCAAAGATATCGATGTCCTACATTTCCCAGAATTACTTTTGGCAAGTTCCAGAGAATAAGAGGAAGTTTGTTCAGTTCAGCTGTGATTTAAAATTGAAAGAGTTTTCTCATTCAAGAAGAAGAAATGACTCAAAACAACATGTGTGTTTTGTAGCTCCTGGCTGTGGAGAACTTTGTGTCTCCGGTATCCGCGGTAATAAGTCAAGTACGCCACCATTGTTCAACAAAATGTGAGGTGCACTGGCAGTAGCTGTGTTACAGTGTTTTAAGGTGGATTTTTAAGAGTTGTTGAAGTTATTTAATTGCCTTTCACTCCCTGTTTTCCTCTCTCTCGTCTCCTCAGGTGACTACTGTGAGGTGAATCTTTGCCATAATGGAGGAACATGTGTGACAGGGGTAGGCGAGGATCCCTTCATCTGTATCTGTGCAGATGGATTCGGTGGAGACACCTGCAACCTGACAGAGACAGGTAGAGCAAAGAGGAAACTTTTGAAGGAAAATCAGGGTTAATTACACACTTAACTAAAAAAAACTAAAGTCTTTTTACCCTTTTCCATCTTCCTTCTCTCAGGACCTTGCAGTCCTAACCCCTGTAAGAACGATGGGTCGTGCGAGGTCATCGCTCCGACCAGACGAGGAGACGTTTTCAACGAGTACGTCTGCAAGTGTCAGCCCGGCTTCGAGGGAGTGCACTGCCAGATCAGTAAGTAAGACCTCTGACTGTGAGCTGAGGCTGTGCACTCATACAGCAACTTATTTTTTTAGACAATATATTTATTGTTTATTGCCTTAGATACACACATAAGGACAAAAAGTGTATAAACAAAAGTACACATTGTAGAATTTTACAACAAATGAAAAACATCCTAGAACACTAAGAATAAGTTGCTTCTCAGATATAAAACAATTGTTTTGTGCATCGGCAATCCCCTAAAAGGAAATTTTAAAAACACAATTCTAAATTGAAAATACATTATCAAATAATCATTAATTAATTAATTGCACACAATTACTGTCACCAGAGCTAAATCAGAACAGGTCTAAATGAAGGAGCTTGCGTTCCTCCTCGTCTTGATAAGGTTCATACATGTCACAAAAGCAATAAATTGTCCTCAAACCTTTGTAGAAGATTTGACAGCATCTGCCTAACTCGCTGTGTAATACTAGTCTTTTTCCTGTCAGTCTTTTGGCTTGCAGAAAATATCTGTTATTTTTCTTTCCACTTCAACATAATTGTGTTTCTTATGGAAACAACCCTGATATTAAAAACTTTGAATTCACTGGAGTACTTTTAGAAATAAACTTCTCCAATGTATCTCTTACTCTTCTGATTTCACTTCATGGGAGGGGCATATATTTGTACAGTCAATCAATCAATCAATCAATCAATCAGTCAGTCAATCAACATTTATTTATATAGCACAATTTGTACAGTGAAAGTAATTCAAAGTGCTTCACTTAAAAACATAAAAATCAAGAGAAAAAATAAAAACAAATCAGAATTCATGAGTAATAAAACAAAAACAAGGTTAAAACTTGATTATCAGATTATAGAATTAACAACAATTAAAAAGTAACTTGAAAAACTGATGCATTAATTAAAGACTAAAAAGATAAGTTTTTAACTGGTTTGTGAAGGAACTACCTGTTTGATGTTTGCTGGACCAGTCATATTGTGATAATCTGAATGTAGTACTTTCAGATTGACTGAGTAAGATTATTATTATTGAGGAGAAATTATGCAGCACATTTACCATAAAAATCCTCAATTTCTACTCTGATTTCAGTGCACACATTTAGACCATCTTGTCAGTTTCTCTATAGATATCTTGCTACTTATACAATAAATTCATAAAGCCTCTATTTATTTGGCAAATAGATAAGTGGGGAAGATAATCGCAGCCTAGATAGAAGCAGAGCATCTTGATGTGGAGAAAGCAACACAGTGATGCATCCTAATGCAAGAAAAAGTTATCAAATGAGAAGCAAGTAAAGACTGAAGAAGGAGAAAGGTAGAGGAAAGGCATTTACAAGACATAATACACATACAAAAAGAAAGAAAACAGCATCATCAGCACCATCACAAATGCAGTCACATTAAAAAATACAAGACTTTCCAGAAGATTTATTTTCCATAAACACAACAGACAAATTTGTCAGTAAGTCAATGTGTAACAAACAGCAGCAGGCCCCACTTTCAGATGATTTCTCTTTAACCCTTACATACTGTTCAGGTCAAATTTGACCCATTCTGAGCCCCTATTTCACTGATTTGGGGGATCTGTTATTCCAAGATGAAGAAGGAGACAGTGAGTTGAAGAGGAAGTATTAGAACAGGATGACACCATGGAGGAAATGGAGGAAATGCCCTTGCGACTTCTCTCATACAAAGACAACAGCAGCACAGTAGTCCGACTCTCCGCCCTGATCAGTCTGCAGTTCCACAGTTTACTGTCACAAGGGGACAAGAGAGAGGGAGAAGCAACTTCTGCACAACAAGAAAAGACTGTAAAAGTGTTTTGCAGTTTTGTTTGTTTGAAATTTGCAAACTAGTTTGTTGTTTTGTTTTATGACTAATACACTCAATGCAGAGTTGATTGTGTACAACAGACAGTAAAGTAGATTCACGGACAGTGTTGATTGTTGGTTTTAATGGTTATAATGAAACCTACCATTTAAAAGTGTTGTTGCATCCTTCACTTTCAATTAAAATTCATAGAAATAATTACGGCAGTTTTGTTCTCCTGTTTTAGATAACATGAGATCATAATATAGTGTGATTGTGAACATATTTTCTCTATAAACGAATAGTGTCAATCCTAAAGAAAACACTCTGCTCTCTGAAAAATTAATAAAGGATAAATCACCCATTTATTAATGACTGATAAGAGATCTATGGATACAAAATACATTTGTGGTTCAAAATTTGGTGTAGGGACTAATTATAAAGGGATACTGAACCGGGTCAAAAATGACCCGCTCCAAACTATGAAGACACCCATAATATGAACAGTACGTAAGGGTTAAGTTTGAACGACTGAAGGTTTTTCCATCCTGTGGTAGCATCAGCAGTAGAGGGGATGTGTAGTCAGCTCAGCAGTCTTATGAAAGGGCCTCATTCAGTGGGTTCTGTGGTCACTCTGTTCGGCTAATTAGCAAAAGACCACTCCAAGTCTCTTAGCATGCAGACTCCTTCCACACAGGTTCAACACTGTTTGTCCTTTTCACAGACTTAATCTTGACTAAATGAGCTGAAAGGTTTGATATTAGTGAATTCCATCATATCCTCTTAATGTAATGACCAAGTTTGCTCGTCCAGTAATGATTTAGAGGTTGTTAGTGGAAGAATGAATGAAATACCAGCATTATTTTTAAGGGTGGTGAATGTCATTGTCAAAATCCTATAGAGGTAAATGTAGTATTTCTGA
The DNA here is from genome assembly GCA_038419695.1 of Scomberomorus guttatus. Classification (NCBI taxonomy): domain Eukaryota; kingdom Metazoa; phylum Chordata; class Actinopteri; order Scombriformes; family Scombridae; genus Scomberomorus; species Scomberomorus guttatus. The sequence goes on along the minus strand of CM076445.1, from coordinate 29,533,978 downwards.
ATTATAACTGACACCCATAATTTGGAATTTAAACAGCTGTAAGCACCGTGTGCTTACTGCTCAGAGCAGCAAATTTAAAAAGGTGAAAATGTTAAAATTATAGTTTGAAAATAGCTCAGCCAGTGTAACATTAACTGTCAGGACTTTTATGCTATTCCTAAAGGGGCGTTTGTTATGAATGAACAGCTCACCCTCCCAAAGCCCACAGCCTGACCACCAATTGTAGTGTTTGTGCAGTCTGGTAGTCTACTCCCAAACATTTTCTAATTTTGAATCAGTCAGACGTCATAGGCTGGACTGGTGAAGAGGTGCAGGAATGGAATGGGGTGAAACCCATACAGGAAATTCATAGATACAGACTTAAATTCATAGCTAAAATTAATGATGTTGATGATGATGATGATATATACTGGATATCCTGGATACCATATTTCCTTCTATTCATGCTTTATTGGCATGAATGTCCATTCAACTGTGTTGCCAAAGCATGAGAAAATTAAGTTAACAAAATGAAATGTTCAGCTCAGCCCGCACGGCGCAGATTTAAAGAGCGGATCAGAAAACGGCCCTTCTCTCGGTAGGATCACTTGTTTGTCAGTGTTATTAGCTGTGTTTGTGCAAGCGTTGTCACAGCCATACAGGCATTTGTTTCTAAGTTGTGACCAATCCTCTTAGTGTTAATGGGAACAAGAATTAAATAGACCCATGCGGCATTACGTCAACCTGTCATCTGCTTTACATGTGATGTCTGGTAGAGTCTCTTTAGGTTGAGTCAGACAGGTAGAATAAGGCAATAATTCAAGTATTGTTTCATGATGTTTAAATGATATAATGGCACAGATACATGATTGTGGTGTGTCAGTTGATGTGAGCAAGCATGTTAGGTTAAAAGTGTGACTAAAAGAAATAATATTTTCAAGATCTTGTAAAAAGATTTGAATGATTTTCACATCCAGAGAAAACACAAAATAATAAAAATAGACAGATATGGGACAAACAGGAATGGACGATCCATCCCACCCGGTATCCCAGTTCACTGGCTCCATAGATAGAGCAGGCACACTGGACTGGACAGATTGAGTCTGAAGCGCTAATATGTAGTGATGTCACCCCCTGCAGAGCCAAAAAGTCCAAAGCAGTCACACTGATTTAGACGGTGGAGTAACATCAGATTCAGTCTGACCTGTCTGCAGCGAACATTCGAGGATGCATAGGTTAGAGTTAAGAAAGTCTTTATAAACATATATTAAGATCCAGTCAAAACCACAAATTCCCTGCAAAAACTACTGTTTTTGACCAAATTATACACATACTGTATAAAAAGCAAGGTTCTCCAGACGTGCAGTCACCAGGTGTTCAGTCGGTGATTAAATGGTAAGAAAGAAACTCAAAGGCTGCATCTAAATCACTCTCTCATTCACTCATTCACTGCTCCCTATTTAATAGATGCTAAGTAGTTTACTCTGTGAGCAATAAATTGAGATTTCAAACACATATGAATCATCATTATTTTCCGTCATCACTGACAGGTGTGGAGTCGCACCACTTATTTTTACATCTAGAAAACGCTACACACTGTATCGAGGATTGATAGAAGAAGGTAGTGTGGGAACTTTTTAGGGCACGTAAATTTATTCGGACACACATTAAATGCTGGGCAGTAAATATTGAGCACTATATAGTGAATAGAGAGTGATTGAACGTCTCAGTAGAGTGGTGGGCATCTGTTATGCTTTGTGGTTGGTATATTGTTTGGTCTAAGGTCTGAATTGTGTTTATCATTGCACTTACTTATCATTGTACATTTTACTGCTGTGTACTCATCTCACTGCTGTAGATGGTTTATAGTGTAAGTGTGCCACCTTCTGGAGGTCAAAGCGCATTACATGACCAGCACTTAGAAGGAATAAACAGGAAGTGACCAGATGGTTACTGTGAAGAAGTCTGTCTGGATCTCTATTAGAGGAAGAGAGAGCTGGAAAACCTCAGATATGACATCTGCTGGCTAATTTCATTATCAGCGCAGCTGAAATATAAAATGTTTGCTCTTTACTGACATCAGAGCTCCTCTGTCCTCCTGCATGAGACAATAATCAAGCGTAATCTTTCACCTTTAACCTGCTGTGCCCTCTGAACTGGCTGCCAAGCGTGTCCCGTCTCCTCAGTGTTGCCGTCAGGGGCATTTCTGTCATCATCTGAGACTTAAGAGAAACTTCATGTCACCATCTGTATGTCGGAGGACAGTGAGGCGATTGTGTTCGTCCACCTGCTTCAAAACCCCTCTGTTCCCTCTCTGAATCACTTGTGGGCAGGTGTGCACCACATCTTAAACTATTGACTTTTTGTGATTTTTTTTTTTGTGTGTCACAGAATATTTCACAAATTCTGGACCAAAGTAAATTTTAAGGTGTTGAAAATAATACGATGTCCTTGTTTTCAGATGTGAATGACTGCGCCAACCAGCCTTGTAAGAATGGAGGGATGTGCAGAGATCTTGATGGAGACTACACCTGCCAGTGCCCCTCACCGTATGTTGGGAAGCAGTGCCAGCTACGTACGTTCGCTAACTTTGACACAATTTCATTCACTTCTTTTCTTTTAATGGATTCATTGTTCAAATGGTTGCACCCCTGGCCAGTTTTGTAGATAATTCGTAGAGAAATAGATAGAGGTAGAAGTACAATTAGGGACAATCAGGGAGAAAATGTAACCACTTGGTTCCACCCTTGGTAATATTTTAATATCTGTGTCCCAGGTTGTATTTCTCTGCTGGGGATGGAGGGAGGAGCAATCGTGGAGTCCCAGATTTCTGCTTCTTCTGTGCACTACGGCGTTCTGGGTCTTCAGCGTTGGGGTCCAGAGCTGGCTCGGCTCAACAACCAAGGCATCGTCAACGCCTGGACGTCAGCCGCTCATGACAGGAACCCCTGGATCGAGGTGAGAGAAGCCAGACTGAACATTACTGAACACTAAAACCATGAGGTCACACACACACCGATCAATGAAAGATGTGAGGCTGATTAACATTCGACCTCTTGTTGACACCAGATCAACATGCAGAGGAAGATGCGTCTGACAGGAATCATCACTCAGGGTGCCAGTCGCATGGGCACGGCGGAGTACGTCAAGGCCTTCAAGGTGGCGAGCAGCTTTGATGGAAACACTTACACCACGTACAGAGTGGATGGCCAACGGAGAGACCAGGTTAGACCTTATCTCGTATTAAACATTGGTTACATACCATGTTTTTAATTGTACCAGCAGCTTTTACACAATCTTACAAAGTAGATTCTACAAAAGTTTCTTCTTCTTCTGCTGACCTGCCTTATTCTCTTTGCCTGTGATGCTGCAGGTATTTGTGGGCAACACAGATAACGACAGCACAAAGACAAATCTTTTCGACCCTCCTATTGTGGCCCAGTACATCCGCATCATCCCCGTGGTTTGCCGCAGGGCCTGTACGCTGCGCATGGAGCTGGTGGGCTGTGGACTCAACGGTAAACACTCAGAAAACACCCGGTTTAAAGCACAATGCAAGTTCAGAAACAGTGGATACAGACGCACACGTGATATTAATGGAAAAGGATAGATGACATAAGGTAAAGTCAAGTTATGGCCTCAGTGAACTTTCCATTTTGAACCCCAGTTAAAAACAAATATGTATAAAACCCTAAATTGAGGGAAGACTTTCCCTCTGTCTCTTGTTTTATTATGTTGACTTCTTCTTGCTGCGGTTACACTGACAAGTAAAATGACAAAGAATTTATTTCAACTGCATAACATCTAGCCGTGGTTAGACCACATAGAAAATGCACTGTATAAACAGTATTCTGTGGGTAGCTGTGATATGTAGCAATAAAAGCTAGATAGAAACACATCTTACATATTTATTCTTCTGTCTTTTGTCTTCTTTGAACATGTATACACACTACATATGTAGCTCTATGCACATCACTGCATGCATTCTTCGACTGTCTGTACGCCTTTTTGCTTTTCCTTCCACTTGGGCATTTGGTGGGCTAACGCTTTCTGAATGTTCCTAATTTTCTTCAATTGGTGGATAAAGTTGACTCTTTATCTTACTTTTCTTTGGGTGTATTCATTGGTGTTTTCCTCTCTCTCTCTCTTCCTGTCGCTCTGTTTTTCCATCCCTCCGTCTTTCCGTCTCCTTTTTTTTTTGTTTTTATTCACAGTTTATTCAAACACGGCAGGTTGCTCAGAGCCTCTGGGGATGAAGTCTCGCCTCATCTCAGATGGGCAAGTTTCAGCCTCCAGCTCTTACCGCACATGGGGCATCGATACCTTCACATGGCACCCTCAGTTTGCCCGACTTGATAAGCAGGGGAAGACCAACGCCTGGTCTCCTGCCCAGAACAACCGATCAGAGTGGATCCAGGTGAGAGAGTCCTTAGGGGTAAACTGTTATAATAGCTGCAGTGTTTGCATGAGGAAGTTCAAAACCCCCCTTACGCTGTTTATGTGGCTTTTGAAGCCGGCAGATGTTTCAAAGCATAACTGGTTTCTTCTTGTTTTCTTCACCAGGTCGATCTAGAGAAGACAAAGCGCCTCACAGGCATCATCACTCAGGGGGCCAAGGACTTCGGGGTGGTGCAGTTTGTGTCAGTGTTTAAAGTTGCTTACAGTAACGATGGAGAGTCTTGGAGTACGGTGAAGGACGAGAACACCAGCAATGATAAGGTCGGACATGTGTTGATCCCTAAAATGTATTTTCTCTTATATATGTATATATCATTTGTATAAACTCTCCTCCTCCAAAACATATTTCTAAAAAAGTTCATTATCAGTCTGTCAGCACTTCTGTTTATTTCTTTCCATTTATGATATGATCGATTTTTCCCTTCCTGGAGCAGTGGAAGACTTTTTCTCCTCAGCATTGACCTTTTCTCTGAGAGAACCAGGAAATATTTTTCTCCTGCCCTTTTTTAGAGAATTTGAGCTGTTCTTTAATACAGTGGCTGGACCCAGACAATCCAATAAAACTGTAAAACAACCTTTGATGTTTTTATTGAGCACAGAGCTGACAGGCTAATGACATAATGACGCTGCCCGGAGCTTTGTCTGAGTGCTCTTAACGTTTGGGTGGGGCTTATAGCATCTGGGTTGTAAGTAGAGCTGCAACAATTAATCAATTAATCGATCAAAAAAATATATTATTTTGTTATTTTAATAATCAGTTTTAGTCATTTTCAGGCAAAATGCCAAACATTTGATGGTTATGGGTTCTCAAATGTGAGAATTTGCTGCTTTCCTAGACTTCCACTATAGTAAACAGAATATTTTTGAATTTTGGACATTTGATTGGACAAAACAAGACATTTAATGACGTTGCCTTGTGCTCTAGGATATTTTGATTTATGACAATCAGTCATTGAGACATTTGGTGGATGTATACATCCAAAGAATCATGAAAATGTGCAGGTTTAGCATGGTTGGACCCAGTAGAAAATTAAAGCCTTACTTCAGTATGTTAGTTTCAAGCTCATCTTTCAAGCTTCCTCTTAGATAAACTACACAAAACTGAAGATAACATACATAATGTATAGCAACTATTGCCCATAAGTCATTTTCATTCTTTTTTTTTTTTTATTTGCAGCTTTTCCAAGGCAACATTGACAACAACACTCATAAGAAGAATGTATTTGAGCCACCGTTCTACGCCCGATACGTCCGAGTCGTCCCCTGGGAGTGGCACGAGCGCATCACTCTACGCATGGAGCTGCTGGGCTGCGATGACTAAAAAAACTTATCAGTCACCATCTATTGGTGCCCCATCCTCATCCAGCGTCGTCATCTCCTCAGACGACAGCGGAGAGCGCGTCCCGGACAGAATCGTCTGTTTGTTTCTCTGGATGGATAAAGATCCTGTTGGCTGAATAGCTGGAACTGTAACACTTATAGCACTTTCTAAATAGTGTTTTTTTTTTATGTTCATGTTAATGAAATTGTTTGACATTGCTCACAGAGAATCTTCTACTGAGTATTAATGCTTTTAAATTTTAAATTTGTATAGATTTGCTTTTAGTCCATATTTTTTGCTCCTTCTAAAAACTTAGTTGATTTTGACTTGATAATAGTGCTTTTCGCCTCTTCAGTTGTACTAGCTAAAGGCAAAGTTTGCCCCGTTTTAACCCTTTTTCTGTCCCGCCTTTGAAATTACACAACCCTGCTATTTTTTTTAATGGTCTGCAGAGGACAGATAACAAGCATCATGTATGTCACTAAACCCATTGTCCAACTTGTCCGGCACAAACTAGAATAATGAAGCAGGGCCTGTGCAATATGTATTTTAAGATGTGAGAATAAATGCCCGGTGTATAAATATACAATTTGAACTCCAGTACACTGCTCTGTTACTCAAACTGGATCAAACAATGGAATGACAAACTGTAGTTTTTACTGCATGACGTTTTAATGTTTTTCATGTGACATCAGTGTTTTTTTTACACATTTTAACCGGATTTTCCATTTTATCCTTACACATAATTTCATTCTAATTTAATAGTTTTTACAACAAATGTGAAATACAGTATGTAGAAAGATGTGTAGAAAATAAACATGGTTTACATGCTTTTTTTTATTCATTGTTGGTCTTGAGATGATTAATCTGAGATCATTAATTAAAAAGTTAAAAGAAATCTTTGCGTTTGTTTCTTTTTAATCAAGAGACATGCTTTGTCATGTGTTAAGTATGAGGTTTTATACGGTATGTCACCACTTACATAATAGTTTTATTCTCACTGCTTGACAGAGTCTCATTTGATCAGACAATGTCCATGTCAGAGTGGATGTTGGTGGCTGTTTTCCTGCATGTACAGACTGGTCAGTGAGGCCACATACAGGGGACTGGATCTGTGACTGGGGACACAAAGGGAACTACATGAAAGAGAGGAACATGCTTATCAAAAAGCGCTTTTAGTGGGACATCCAAGATGTCCAAAGATGATATGAAAAGAAGGTACAGTAGGACCTTTTTATTTGCATAAAAAGAAGAAGTTGCATTCTGCTTTCCTGTCTTCAATGTTTCCTTGAAGATGTAAACACAAACTCAGAGATGTTGTGAGTCTCCTTCATGCTGGACTACTGGTCTTTGGCCTGCTGTTTACGACAGTAATTACACCCTGTTAGCCCCTCATCTCCCTGCTAAGCCCACAGTCCTGGTATGTTTGGCCCCTGGCAACAGCTTTCATCTCTATGAAATGAATGTGGTGGAGGATGGAGCATCTCTTGACACATCTGTCACCACTGTGCACGTGTATGCCTATACTGTATGAGGATGTGTATTTCATGTTGTGTTTTCCACAACATAGCAGGGTTCCCAATAAAAGATCACAGTGCTTCCAGGAAAGCACAGTCGCCAGCTGGAGAGATGTGGGGACCCTTGTCAACTAACATCTGCTTTCAAAGAGTTAAGGAGCAATGCAAAGGATACAAGATCACAAGATATTCCTCCACAAACAGCTGGACAAAATGAGCCTATTTGTTATGGTCGACCTTGATGTAATAAAAAAAAAAAAAGGTGATTCTGTAAATTATGTTTGTGGGGACCAAAACAACTTAACCAAGCGTTAATACATAAATTCCCCCAGTGCACAAATTGTCACTTTTGATCACATAATAATCATATTGACTAAATATATTTGGGTTCATATTAATCCTAAAGCAGATTTAGCATTGGTATATATTTTATTCAGTGAGAAAGAGGTTAACTGTGACCCCACAAAAATGGAGCTGGAATTGGAAATATGGTGTTGGCTTTTAGATCCATATGGACCCTTGTCTCCTTTCTGTAAAATGATTTGCATTTTAAATATGTTTTATCTTTGGTAGTGTTGCAGAGATAATGAGGAATTTCAAATATGCACATTCAGAGGAACACGTTTATTATTATTCTAATTATTATTATTTATTTATTTATTTTGCAAATGTATACTTCACTGTCCAACACTAGACGAAAATTAAGCGAATTCTTTTTCACTCTTTCATTTGTTTAAATACTGGCACTATACATTTAGAATATGTATGAATGAAATTGGTGGACTTCATATTTGGCATCACTGTCCTCCTTCCACTCACTGGCTGTAGAAACTCAGGTAGGCTCACAGTCCACAGAGGCTCAGCTGTTCTTGCAGCAGAGCAGCTCTGCTACTCTTCAGCGAAACCTTAGACTACACGTATCATTGTTAACTGTTGCACCTATTTTCGATAGATGTTAAATATCTGGTGTGAGTTTTTTCTAATTAACGAGACAAAACCCCAGATTTTTATTTTTTATTTTTTATTTTTTTGCTTCTTTAGTGATATCAGACAACCACTGTGAGCATCAGAAGAAGAGACAGTGACGTGCGCATCTTTTTCTTCAGCTTCTCACCATCAAAGCTTTTCTTTCAGAGGGATTTAAAACCACGAAAGCAGAATTGTTTTGCGGTGAGTGAAGAACGACAAATATCAATAATCATTATGTTCTTTAATCTTAATAATATATTAGCCAGAGGAGCTAATTTCTTTTACGTTCCTTAAATTTAGAAGAAGTTTTGCATTTTTATTTCATGTTTTTAATGTTCTCACCTGCGTCCAGGTGTTAGGTCCCTAACACTGAGGAAACTGTTTCACAGGTAGATGTAGATCTAAATGCAGATTAGAGTAAAGGCACAAATAAAGCTGATGCGAAAATTAAGTTCTCAACAGAATTATCTCTATTATAGAAAGACATCTGTCGAAAAAAGAGTAAATTACCTTCTCTTATCTTTTAAATATGTCATTTGAAGTCACTGTGTTTGGCCACAATGAAAAAAAAAACTATTTCCACTAACTTTTAGGTCTAAAGCACACAAAAAGTTGTCGAAGTGGAAACATGAAGTTTTATAGAAAATAGACTGAGCTTACTAACATGGTGTCATACTGGCCTCTACTGGCACTGTACTGTCACTACAACCAATGGTAAGAACAGCAGATTGTGTATTAGTTTTTTTCTGAATGCTTAAACACTAACAGTGATTCTTGAAGCACTTTCTCTGAAACTACTAACACTTGTAGTCATTGTAGTCATTGCATTTAGCAAGTGTGCCGTAACTGAATACACATTCTCTGCTTTACACTCAGTTATTACAGTAAAACTATAAACATCGGTCTCTACATTGCTACACTAAACATTTGGTATGGACAACAGTGGAGGCCAATATTAGACAGAGAGTAAGAGGGGTTGGATCTAAAGGAGGACGAGGAGGACAAGGAAGTGAAGAAGTAAGAGGAGGAGGAGGGGGAGGAGGAGGAAGAGGTGAAGTAGGATGGGGGAGAAGGAGAGGACGGGGAAGAGGAAGAGTCAGGAACACAACTGATTAAATCAGAGCGACTGTGGTCGACCATGTTGCCAACCATGGGATGACAACACATTTGGATCCCTGTGTTTATGTGTGTTAACTACAAGTATGACAAAAATGTATCGCAAACAGCTTCACCCTGCACACAGAAAAAGCAAAAGCCACAACTGTTTTTCATTTATACTATCAGTGCGTAGTTGGTGCTTCATGTGCTTATTCAGATGATGGTTTGTGTGTACTGTATCGATGCAAAAACACAATTTTTTTCAAGAATTATTTGCTTTTGCAAGAGATGTATAATGTTTTGCTGGTTTGGTGTATGGTTTTTTTCTGGTTAGTGTGTAGAGTTTTGCAAAAATAGCCTGTAGTTTCAAAGATAGTGCTGAACTGAAAACACAGTGATATACAGTACAAGGAACACAGAGCTAATTAGATCTCTCTCCACAGGCTTGAGGGTTGTACAGACACCATACAGGATCAGGATTCGTCATTACAGTCAGGACGATGGTTTGTTGCGTCCAGTCTCTGCTGTTGTTGGGGGTTCAGCTGGCTCTCTCAGACTGGGCCCTGGCTGTCCCCAGTATCCCAAACCGCTTCTTCTACCACGACATCCTCAATGGAAAAGGCAAAAAAGAAAGTAAACAGAATATATTGTAAATCTTTATAGATGTTTACATTAGAGATGCATTTCAATCTGCTTAAGGTCATATTTTTAATATAAAGGTCATAGGTCAAATTTTCAAGCTCTATTCTCAGATGTAATGTCTGTGTCTCCTCTAGTTCATTTCAACGGTGTGAAGCTCCACGTGGACTCTGCTCAGCCATCTGTGTTTGCAGTCAGGGGGGGTAATGCCACTCTGCCATGCAGGTTTTGGTACGAGCCTGAGCTCAACTCTGCAAGGGAGGTCCGGGTCAAGTGGTCCTGGTTCCCCGTTGCTGGCGGACACGAGACAGACGTGCTGGTGGTTATTGGGTCCCGCAGTCGAAGCTTTGGAGACTTCAGGTTGTTCGGGAAGATCAATTACTGTTTAATTTACGATCATTCTTTAACCTTTTATTTACAGTGTGTCTGTTGGTTTGTTGCTTGTCGTCTGTCGATCAGAGGCCGTGTGCAGCTCAGACAGGACTTCCCAGGAGACGCTGCACTCGTGATGACTGAACTCCAGCTGAATGATTCAGGCCGTTACGTGTGTGAGGTGGTGGACGGACTGGAGGACAAGAGCACCTTGGTTGAGCTGAAGTTACAAGGTACATTAACCTAAACTTTGACACTTTACTTCCATTCTCAGAGGCAATGTGAGTTCAATCATTACAGACAATTTTAATTGCGTCGTCACGTGTCTATTTTGAAAAAAAAAGGTGACATTTACAGTTAAAAGTTTACTATTTATAAGAATTGCAGTCGAAATGTATAGCTAGAACACCTCCTAACACCCTAAGACAGGATCTTTTTATCCATTTGAGTTCTTTAAAGTGACATTTTTTAGATTTTACATTGCTTTATTTTTTGTTTGTTTGTTAGTACACTTGCATGCTTGTGTATATATAATTCATATTCATTCCTTGAAAGAAATGTGTTGCTTTATATTGACTGCTAACACTCATTCTCACTCTCATTGGTCTATTCCTTTCTTCTGTAACAAGGATTTGATCGTTTTTCGCAAAATTAGATTAGATATTGAGTTCTGATAAGTCTCATTGTTATTACTGGCAGGATAAGTCATAGCAGAAGCAGAAATACATTATATTTTAAATCATATTAAAAGTAACAGATCTTTTAGTTGTACAAGTATTAGTGGTAGTAACTGTAGTTGAAGAGTAGTAGTACTCATAGGAGACGTAAGATAAGACTTTTATTGTCTTGGACCATGAGAAATAAATAAGTAAAATACACAGATGTACACAAAGGCGAGCAGCAGACAGATATTACACATGTGCCCGGTAAAAAGTGCTCACATCATGGTGACAATGAGACAAAAAAAATGGTGAAAAAACGTAAAAAAAAATACTACTGACAATAAAATACAATATAAATGATGCATTCATATGTCTCGGTGCTATCTAAAAGTCTAACGGAGGTTGGGATGAATGACAGTTTGAGGCAGTTAGATTTGTGGTGGGACTCTAACGTCTGCCTGCGGGGAGGAGGGATAGTTATAATAGTGGCAGCAATGATACAAACTATAAAGTAAAGGAAGTATTAATAGCAGTGGATGCAGAGATAGTAGTGGTTGTAGTAATAATAGAAATATTTTAGTGTATATATTTTAAAGGTAAACAAAACAATGCAAAGAGTTTTACTGTGCAAACCCTCATAAAATGTAAAGTAGACGTGCATCTTATTATTATGAAATCACAGCTGTGTAATTAATTCCACCACACAGGTGTGGTGTTTCCCTACCAGCACCCTCGTGGACGTTACCACCTGAGCTTCCTGGGTGCCCAGCAGGCTTGTGAGGAGCAGGACTCCACACTAGCCACCTTCGCTCAGCTCTTCCAATCCTGGAAGGAAGGCCTGAACTGGTGCAACGCAGGCTGGCTGGCTGACGGGACGGTCCAGTACCCCATCACCCGGCCCAGAATGCCCTGCGGAGGGAATGACATTGCCCCAGGGCTCCGGAGCTACGGCAGACGCCAGCTGCACCTTCATCGCTATGATGTCTTCTGCTTCTCCTCCTCGCTGCGAGGTGAAGTGGTCTTTGAGAAATTTTAACATGGACACAATACTAGGACCCTCAAACCAAAACAGCTAAATTAAATTAATTTTGATATTTACACATGCTTTTCCCATTGTGACCTGTCCAAATATCTCCCATGGAACTTGGGAGGGTGTCACTTTTTCAGGTGACACCCTCCGTTTGGTCTTTATTAGTGAATTAAACTGAAATTTCAATGATGAAGTACCACCCTGCTTTGAAACTATCTTTGCCAAAAGGCACATTTTTGTGTCTCTCTGCCTTTATTAAGAGGGCGCTGTCACTGGAACTTGTGTGCAATATACATAAAGCCCAATATGAAGCCTCATTAAAACTACATTGACCTATATGCTCAAAAGTGAGTAATTATATTGCAATATTAAGTGAATGAGTTTGAAGATATCTAACACTAAGAAATTAAACTAGTAATTCACACATTTTTTCACATCTTACATTCAAAGATTTAAAGCCAAACTACAACATACTGACTATATAACAACAAAAAAGCCTCCATACTTTATTTTTTCACACCAAAATTGGTCATGTTTTGTCCAGTTTTCAAGTTTTTTTACATCATGACCTAAATCAGTCCCCATCTCAGTAAACCTTACAAGGGAATTAATAAGAGAATAATAATATAAATATTTATACCCCAACAACATAGCTTTCTTTTGGTTCATGTACATTACAGTGTTGACAGTTCTCTCTAAATACCACAATAAATGTGTTTCCTCTAAAGGGAAGGTCTACTATCTTCAGCCTTATCACAAGATGAACCTGACGGAGGCTCAGCAGGCGTGTGAGGAGAACGGAGCAGAGATTGCCAAGGTTGGACAGCTCTTTGCTGCCTGGAAATTCTCAGGTCTGGATCACTGTGATGCTGGCTGGCTGGCTGATGGAAGCGTTCGGTATCCCATCACCAGACCAAGAAGAAACTGCGGCCCCTCTGAGCCGGGGGTGCGCAGCTTTGGCTTCCCACCTCCCCAGCACAAGCATGGAGTCTACTGCTACAAGGCAGATGAATAATGAACGTTCAGTAGATCCCAACTCTTGTGTGGGGTCAGAAATGTATTTCAATGTTCTTGAAAATATCCTTTTTAGCAAGCAGCTTTATTAATAATGTGTAAACCCCAGTTTTATTATTATAACTGCATATCATTGTATTTTCCTATTAGTACAATCTTTCTGAGAATTGAAAGCATTACTTTAATATTATGCTGTCTCATTTATGATAAAGCTATTCAAACTATTAGTTCTAAAATACTTGAGCATCAAATTCTGAAAAAGTTAGTAAATGGACGTTGAAATTATTTTGTCAATAACATTTGTCCTGTTTTATCATGTACCTCAGTTAGGCGTTGGTTTGTGGATATTTACATTACTGGAAAAATAAGTTATTTTATATATCAAATACATTTCCTAACCATTAAAATCCTTGTACAGAAGATCCCTGTGTCTCTCCAAAGATTTTATGTCCACACACACACACCCCCACAACTTAAACCTGCTATCTTAACCAAAAAGACATTTTTTATAACAATAATAATAAAACTTTATTTATACAGCACTTTCCTTAACAAAGTTACACACTGCTTTACAAAGAACGCCTTCACCCTTATTGAAAGATCCAGAATCCACAAATATGCAAATATTATTCACTTAAAAAGTTGAACTGGTGGACACAAGATGTCTCCTACTTCCCTGAAAAGTCCATTCTCAGTGTTTGTGCACTGTAGGCTTCAGGTTTCCACATCACACTTGTGTAAGTCGCATACTGGACCACAACTGGTTTCAAATCTAGTTGTGATGTCAACAAATCATCCTCATAGGTACACGTGTTAAACTCAGATTTATGGTGAGCACAGAGAAGCTTTCCTCCTTTAACAGATGAATGTGAAAACAGCTTTCTAGCATTTAACTCTGCACATACATCATATTCTGCAGGAAATGAAAAATACAACACATGGCTGAAGGTGAGTGAATCCAGAAGCTTTATTTGAATGAAAAACAAATCAACATATTTCAGGCTTGACAAACAGCAGCTTCATTTCTTCATGCAAAGACTGGTTCAAGTATTGGAATTGGCTGTGCATCTGTCTGAGGTAGGTTCAACAGGCTTAACTGCCTAAATCATTTAGTTATTCTTTATTTACAGATACAGTACACATCTCCGACTTACTGTGTCAGTCTAAAAAAATATAGATCTTAACATAATTCAATTTATTTTGAGCAACTATTTTGTTTCATGCACACAGTATTTCCTTTTATAACTGTCGGAATCTGCATGGAAAAACATATGCTAAAGTAGTCTAAAGTGTTTTCGTACAGATTAGCGCTCAATCAAGGGGAAATACTGAATTCAGTCTGTGGTAGCAGCTATACTGAGCATAAGGAAAGTGGCTGTTAGCAGCATACTGGACTAAAGAATATTCATAAGATCCAGAGTAGATTCTTGTTCTCAAGTTGAGTCCAACATCAGAAAGCAACAAGGCATCTCACCTTAGTGAGCAGTATCGATGCCTCACGAGAGCTGTAAATATTAGTTTTACACCTCCAGTGAAAGTGCAGCAGACTGGCAACTAAAACTCTTCTGCTTCTTACAACAAAAAAGTGCTACTCAAACTCAGCCTCAAAGAGAAGTCTCTCGATTTTCATCCTGACTTCTGCCTTTTTCTGAGGGGACAACCTTTTAAACATTTTCACAAGGCTCATGAAGTAGTACTAATCGCAGTCTTGTGGTTTTTCAAAGTTTGTCGATACAGTTTGTTGATTTTTCAAAGAGTCTGGCTCTGTGCTCCTCTTCGTCGTCCCTGCAGTGCCACATTGGTTTGACTTGGAGATGATGGGAGAACCTGACTGGCTGCTGTCATCTTGATGCTGGACGATGGTTATGCCGCTACCGTCATCTTCGCTCTTCTGTGGGGACAAAACTTTTTTTTTTTTTTTTTTTTTAAGAACAAACTCTAAACTGTTGGGTTCAATGACAGTCCACATTAACAATCAACATATGATGCACAGCTTGTGGCTCAACAGGCTGGGCGGCACGGTGGCTCAGTGGTTAGCACCTCACAGCAAGAAAGTCCTAGGTTCGAGCCCCGTCCTTTCTGTGTGGAGTTTACACATTCTCCCCATGTTTGCGTGGTTTCCTCCCATCATCAAAGACATGTATGTTAGCTTAATACTCCTAAAATTAACTGGAGTTGGTCCCCGGGTGCTGTATCATGACTGCCCTAGTGTATAGGATGGGTCAAAAGCAGTGGATAAATTTTGTTTAAATGTCTGTGAGTGCTTAGAAATGACAATAAAAAAGTCTGAATCTAAAGAATCTGAAATTGTATCCATTTCTGGGTTTTGGCTATCCATTCAAAGTTTAAAACATTACAGAAATTGTGATCTTAAATGTTTTCAGACAATTTACTGCAAGTTTAGTTGGTGTGTAAAATCTTCTACAATATCCTTGAGAAACGAAGTCCCTTTCCTTCTCAACAGCTGCACCTGACTGCACATACAGGATGTTATTTCGTTGGGGATGGATGGGCAAAGAAACGACAGTAGTGTACAGCTGACTGGTTATCTTTTGTTACACCACATGCGAAGAACTTTTGATGCCAAAAACAGTGGCAAACAGAATTGTACCTGGAGAATAATAGTTACATCCTCCAAAGATATTGCAGCCACCATCACCAGACCACAGTAACAAAATGCGACTCTCTTTTGGAAAAACACAAGCTGGTTATCGAGACAGCTGAACAGTGTGAAAGGGGCACTATGTGCTATGTGTATTTATGTGTATTAAATTAAGTAAACTGAACTGAACTGCTTTGAGAAATGTATAATGTAGCACAAAGTAGTAATAGTTTTTGGACAACAACTGTGCTCTATGGCACAAAGCAATATGATATAGCAGACTTTGGATGCAGATTCAGTACTTGTAAGTAGGGTGAGTTCGTTGTTGGTTTGGCTCTTCACATGAGATTTGTTTGACAATAAGAAAAATATAGATAATCACCAGCCTTATCCTTTAAATGTACGTAATACATAATTGCAGCCTTACCATGTCATATGTAGGGATGTTACTCTTTCCAGGGGTCAGCACATCCAATTCTTCAGTTTGGACACTTTTGCCAATGGCTCTCTTTAATTGTAAACATTTTTTGGCTCTCCGCATTTGGGCCTCGCGGCAGGATGGTAAGTGATGGGTGAAGTCTCCTCTCCTTATTATCGTGGCTGTGCAGTACAAACAGTGGTAATGGTGCTGTTTTCTGCACTCCAGTCCACATCTGTGGATTGTGTACTCTGAAATAAGTACAGCACACTTCATTTTTAATAAATTGCTATTTTTTATGACATCATCAATTAATTACAAAATTTTAAAAAACATAGAAAGCTTACCTCCAACAGAGATGGCCCTCCTTAGATGATTTTTCAAATGAATCCTAACTCTGGAGGGTTTTGTGGGTTTAAAAAAAGCTGGTGTACAAAACGGACAGTGTATTTTACCTGGAGCGCAGCAACGGTTGCATTTTAGCAGAGGAGGAAGTGAGAATCCCTTCTGGATAGATACATGAACCTGGAATAGAGGATAAAATAAGTACTCATAAAACAGCTATAGAAGCAGCTGTAGCTCCCATTAACAGTACTTTCTTGTTGTCTGCTCTTGTTAAAAGAAAAATGCAGCTCATTTAAAATGTGAGTAACTTATAAAGGAAGCAGGACTGTGATGTGAGAGGACAGGATGAGCGAACCTAAAGCTACAACTTAAACTGTTATTTAACAGCCATGTCAACACAGCAATGCACAATGTGTTTATTCCCATATTCAGTTTGATCTGTTGTTGAAAGAATATTAACCCTTTAAGAGCTGCAACAATTATTCGATTAATAGATTAGTTGATCGACAGAAAATTAATCGCCAAATTTTTTGATAATCGATTAATGGTTTTGAGTCATTTTTTAAAGAAAAATGCAAAAATTATTCCATCTTCTCAAATGTGAGTATTCTCTGGTTTCTTTAGTCTTTTTCTGATAGTAAACTGAATATCTTTGGGTTGTGGACTGTTGTTTGGGATAAAACGAGACATTTTAGGTTGCATCTTGGGTTTGGGAAACAGTGGTCGACATTTTTCAACATTTTCTGATTAATCAATAATCAAAAATAGTTGCAGCCCTGAAGCCCTTTAATCCTGCCGAATAGCTTTTCAACAGCTATTAGTCAGCTAGCCTTACTAACGTTGTTGTGATGTTTCTATCGTTGAAGGTTTCAAACTTATATTTTGATTTTCTAAAAGCGCAACGTTACTTCCTCGGATCCCCTAAATGACTGCCTGGTGCTTTGTACTAAAGTTAAAGAGTTAATGCTCACAAAAACACGTTATTAGGATTAGAGTTAGGTTAATTAGCGAGCTACTTCCAATTAGCTAGCTAGACAATTAGTTAACGAACGTAAAAAAGCCAACTCCGTGGAGGCATTTGGTCTACTACATGGCTGCAAAGTGAGGGTAACGTAATGTTTGTTAATAATATTAATAACATTACGGTCACATATGATTTCTGTTACAATAATGAACTATAATTGACTACTTTTGGCTGTTGATCACTCTCCATCTCTGTAGCCATGGTCCAGAAGTTGTTGTGCTCTTCTTCTTCTTCTTCTTCTGCACTAGTTTGGCTTCGTCTTCTTCTTCTTATGCATTCCCGGCAGGCTACATGCCTTGCGGCACATTGCTGCCTCTCGCAGGTCGGGATTATGTTGCAGTTCGGGGTATGTATTTTCAAAGACGTAATAAGCTCCTCACTGTGTCTGTATTCCCATTCGTGATAATGTGGTAGAGTGAATTAAAGTAATGTGGGACAATGTTTGCAACTGCACTTCAGCAAGACATTTTTTATTTTATTACAAGACTAAGACTAGTCTAAGAGCCTAGATAACAATGCTCTTTACACTCTTGTTTGAACAAGTACTGACAGCCCTTCTTTTCATTTTCCCATTGTTTCTGCCACACAGCTGTTATGTTTTCCTTGATGACAGATCTACATTCAGATATCTTGATGCATGCACTCAGATCAATGTCTTTCTTCAGTGCCCTTGTAGCTGCCATGCCTGCTGCCTCATTCCCTTCTAACCCAACTTGGGCTGGCACCCAAAGAAAACCCAACAAGCCACTGGCCTGTTCAGTTTTATACAACAGAACCAACAACTCCACCACAAGGTCCGGTTGGGCCTCTAACTTGTTTTCTTTCTTGAGTCTGAGCATATGACTGCCCTCCTCAGCCTGACCTCCTCATATTATAGCTGTTAGTTCTGTTGTATACACTTAAACTCCCTCAGAAAGTCGTTTGAGCTTTATAGTTTCAAGGTCTGGGATGTAAAAGCCAAAGCCTGATTTTCCAGTTTTGGGATCTTGGGCCCCATCTGTATAAATCTGAAGATAATGTTCCCACTTTTTTTTAGCCTTTCCTTTACCATGGCTGGATATGCTGTATTATCATGTGTTCCTTCTGATATACTGAAGTCTATTTCTGGTGTGGGTGGAATCCATGGTGGTATAACTGACCAGTGTATTAGAGGAGCCACTCATACCTCTCCCAATCCCAGTTTATCCACCTATTTACTCATACTGAAAATGAAACACTCTTTCTTCTTTTTCCCTGCTCCCCAATCCCAAGCAGTATCCAACACTACTTTTGC
This sequence comes from Scomberomorus guttatus, assembly GCA_038419695.1. Taxonomy (NCBI): domain Eukaryota; kingdom Metazoa; phylum Chordata; class Actinopteri; order Scombriformes; family Scombridae; genus Scomberomorus; species Scomberomorus guttatus. The sequence goes on along the minus strand of CM076445.1, from coordinate 29,515,257 downwards.
TGGGTGCTCTCCTTGATGTCAATTTGCCAATTTTTCTCTCCGAACAGCTAGTGGTGTTTCCACTATTTTGGCGGTTGGCAATCCAGGTTAAAGGTGCATTACCGCCACCTCCTGGACTAGAGCAGTCAGATGGTCATGGACCACAAGTAACAGACAAGCCAAAAGACTACAGTATTTAATGGAATAAACAACAAAATGGGCCCTGGATAAGGAACTTGTATGATATATATTGTATTTATGGGTTTGAAGATCAACTCTTTAAAGATAGGTTCATCATTTTTGGCCCTCATCACTTACATTGTAAGTGCATTATGAAGGGATCTTCTAATGGTCAGTATGAACATGAGGCAAGAAAAACCTATTTCAATGTTAATTTAGGCACCTGACTGTTTTAAGACAGACTTGAAAAGTTGTGAACCCATCCATTAAACTGGATTAGGCTGATATTGTGTCTCCAATGTTAAACAGACAGAGATCTGTAGTAAACCAAAAAATTACATTCTTTATCATCTATCAAAGAAAAAAAGGGTGCCTCTTCATATTGAAACAGGTTGGTACGCAGCTTCAGAAGAATAAAGTCAAATCTGTCCGGTGATGATCTGGGAGAAACTGAAAAGAAGTCAGTTTTTGTTTTGTCGTCATTTTGTTTTTTATGTTGCCCTTTATACTGGGAATTTCGTGATCTTTTGTTGAATGATATAAACGAGTTAATTGCTGGATATGAATGACTCACATCATCTGAAATTGTTGTTTGAAAAAGAGACTTTCAAAATGACAACTTATTAAGCGAATGCAGGAGAGTTCAGGAAGAAAACCTTGTATCATGATTCCTACATCATTACTACTTTTGTTGCTTTTTATTATTAGATTACCTGGACTAATTTATGTGTTGTACTGTAAACTATGATGTCTTGTGTAAAGCTGTCTTTACCAGATGTCAAAAAGCCATTAAAAAGTGCCAGGACCTGAAAATTCATTCATACTTAACTCCATGAAGTACACGTACAACACTCTTCAACCTGACAGTGTTAAACCTGTTGGATCCTTTCCTATTGTCTGACTTTAGTCAGAATGATCAAGTCTTACAGCATTTAAACCTTAATCTGTTTACTTGCTTACATTTCTAAGTTCTCGATAAACTTTGTTAAAACTGTACAAAAACTCTTTCCATCATCTCACTACTCTTACCGTTGCTTTTCTCCAAATAATCCTCTTGACCTCTGACCTCTTGTCAAGCTGTGCAGAGCTTATTTAACACCTCATTCCCCTTAAGAGGTACATGAGCAAGAACACACGCAAACAAAACAGACATACTGTGAATGCACCTTTAACACTGAATACATTATCTTGACGACTGAAATAAAAGCATCTCAGGCTCTTGAGAACCGAAACACAATCAGAACATGTTAAAATATTTCCAGGTTTATTCTCTTCCAGCATTCCCACTTTCTCCAGAAAATTTCATGACCTCACAACTTTTTCTTTCAGGAGCTGAAAATATCACTTTTCACTTGTTTTGGATTTTCTCTTTTGTCCATTACTTTTTGTCTGATGTCAGTGTTTTTAGCATTGGTTATATCCTTTCGAAGTTAGATTTTTATTTTGAACATGTATTGTTTAGTTTGTCTTTGCCATGAACAAATCTATGTTATGCACTATGTTATTATCCTGATATTTATCTTGACAAAAGTCCACATTCATCAGAGTAAATTTACCAAAGTTAAGTCCTGTTTTTAACATTTTTTTAAAATATATAATTTTTTTACGTCAGGAAATGTGAAAGCAGTTAAATTTGCAAATGTGCCTACCAAAATTTCTCTACTGTAGATCTTATTATTATTATTATTATTTGGTTTCATGTATGTTTAGCACGTGTTTGTTTACTGCAGTTACAAAATTCTGGAAAAAAAATAGCACATTATCACATCATGTGCATCAGAGTTACTCAATCATTTCCTGGGACTCCTACGTTGGAGCTGTTTTCTGGTATTTTCTTTACCATCATTCCAAACACATGATGTCTTTTGTTAATGCATGTGGTGAAAAAGAACAGCCCCTATTTGTCAATTCATCTATCCCTACAAGAGTGACTAAAAAGCATAAAAAAGAGCCTTAGATGAATTTGAACTTTTTACAGTAAATCCAAACAGCAACTTAAACTCATCTGTACTTTCCATCCTCAAATCTGAATCCGATTCACTTTAGAGAGCTACATCTCTCTCTGAATGTCTTCCTCTTCTCCATTAACTGCTGAGAATAATCTGCCCCAGTAAAAAATGTCCAGAGCTGTATAATATCCCTCCTCTGTTGCTCTCCCTAAATTACTTCCTGAAGATTGTAAGGCTTTTGAGGCAAATGTGTGATTTTGATTTTGGGCTATATAAATGAAGTTGATTTGACTTTTTTTTTTGTTATTCTTACCATACTGAAAGGTAAAGTGGGTGAGATTAAAAAACTGAGGACAACAGGTAGCAGCATGCATATCTGTCTCTCTGCTTGTCTTTTGGTCTAAATGGAGACCTGAAAGTGAAAGGGCACAGGAGGAACACAGCTTTTCAAAAGCAGAACCTATCACAGCCAGCAGATGGCAGTCAGGTGTTTGGGTGCTTCCATTCAGCAAAAAAAAAAAAAAAAAACCAGAACAAAATGTGCAGTAACTATTAAACTGTATTAACTCTATGCTATATTACTAATGCACCCACCAGAGAAACATAAGTTCTATATTCTAATCAGCACTTGCATAAAACTGTGTTTATACAACATGATCCACCATCTGTATCACACTATCAGATTGGATAGTAGATTACCCAAATGCACTGTGAAAAAACTGAAGTCATGCAGAAAATCTGGCATTCATGGAAAAACAATCAGATTAAATGTGAAAAATGCGGGATGACACAAATTTGACTGCTGGAAATCTGAGGTGAAATGTGACAGCCAGGCAGAGAGAGAGAGAGAGAAAGAAAAAGTGCAGAAAAGAACACAGTGTACAGTCATTGAAGTATGTTCACAGACCTCGCAGTATCTCTCAGGTTTATGAGACATTCATATGTGAGACAGTACAATATTTGCTTTGCAGCTGATTCAGCAGAACGGGTCTTATTAGGTTCATGTCAGCAAACACTGACAAAAACCTCACCTACAAAACCAATCACGGCTGATTGTTCAGTACTAAATTTCAGTTTATGTATTTAGGCGTGTGAAATAAGGATTAAAGAAGGAAAGAGACAGACAGCTAATTTAGCAATACAGAAGAGTAATGTGAAATGTTAATGCATCATGAAGTTATTATGCAAGTATTAGTCATCAGTAAGGGTGTCCAACAGAGCATAAATTCAGCTGTCTAACTTTGGTCAAAGTTGGCTTGCACAGTTTTTGTGAGACGATATACTAATAAGCACATTTATTAAACTATAATACTATAATAAACATATGGTGTATGAATGCCTCAAAGTGACAAAACTGAAACAAAAGCCTAAATGTTTACGTTCATTTATCTTTTGATCATATGATGACGGGCATTGTGTTGATTTTAACACTCTGAGTTTAGTTATTCATTTTCCTCTGGTATGTTACGGTAGAATGTAACTAAGCACACTTACTCATGTTCAGTTATTAAATACAATTCTGATGTATTTGTACTTAATTTGGAGTATTTCGATGTTATGCTACTTTATACTTGTACTCCACTTCTTTTTCCTGACTGCTATAGACTTTACAGATTAACATTTCACATACAAAACATATGATCAAGTTATACAATCTGATAAATTGTTATAGATTAAACTTCCAGTTTATAAAGTAGTTAAAATGAACTCTAATAATATTCCAATATATAATCATATAATAATATAACACTGACAGGAACCATTCTGCTGCATAATGAGTACTTTTACTTTTGATACTTTAAGTACATTTTGATGATGATACTTCCATACTTTTACTTGTAATGAAGTATTTTTTTACGGTGGGGTATCACTACTTTTACTTTTACAAGAGTCAATTGCATCTGACACCAGTTGTGCAGCTACTGAATGCCACAACATTCAAATTATCCTTTGATATTGTAGGTATTTATTGAGCCATTGGCAACCTCAGACACGGTTAAGCTACGACTGTGCTAAAGGACACAACCCTAAACCTAACCCCTGTATTACTGTAGGTTATAGGGTAAAATAAAGTCAAATTTGACACCAAAGAGCAGCAGGCGTGAAGCAGACAATACATGCTTAAAAAGACACCATTGCATCACGGGCCTGAACAAAAACAGGGCTTCACAGAAAAGGTCTTCTTTATCAGATCTAGTAATTCTGTGAAAAAATGTGGTAAGTACCCTTTCAGTACCAAGAATCTCCTCATCACATTCTGAAGGTGATGGTATTATATCACATGGCAGTCAAATGAGAAGAATTTGTTGGATATTAACCAAACCTTACTAAATCCTTGAATGTAAAAGCTTTTTTTTGCAGTATATAGGTGTATACAGTTTCAAGAAATTCAAGAAAATCTAATTGGCAGAATGAAGCCGAGTCAAGCTAAGAATAGAAGTCTTACAAGCTGAACTGAATCCCACACTTGGCGACTTCCTCTTCATAGTTGAGGTTCTCGAGGGTGTAAACCCCAACATAAGTAACATTTTGGTGTAACCTCAGGAAACTGTGTCATGGAGTCGGTAGAGAAGCTTCTAAACAAAACAGAGAGAGGTCAGCTGCAGGCTGGCGGAATAAACACCGCAGAGATGTTACGAAATGTTCGAACCATATTATTTGTTGTTTCTGTGTCTCTAACATTTATTATAAACTGTTGTCTCAGAATTTCCTACGGCAGCCCGGGCAACCTCGTCTTACATAATCTGTATACTGATGAGCATAAAACTGAAAATGAATATAGGGGGAGAAAGTCATTTGCACCATGCCTACAATGTGTCCCTATATAGTTAACATGTGTCTGTTAAGGCCCCAATAGTACAAAGAGGCCCAATAGATGAGCTCAGTGCTCTTAACGATGAACTGCAACTATCTGATATTTGAATGCATGCACTGTTACATAACTTTATCAGATTTACTGTCTTATGGGTACATTGTGAAGTGTTTTCCTTCTTTATTAGTGTTTTATATGTTTAGTAACAGACAATATTGTAACAAGGTTCTAGTCTATTTTAGTGAATATATCATTATATTCACCATAGATTCAGTGATTGTAAAACTAGTCATTTACATTATTTTACTCTTTCCTTGAGTAAAAGTAGCACTAACACAGTGTGTTAGTGTATTTGCTTGGCTTAAATGACCTTAAATGATTGATGTGTTAACATGTAAGCAGTATGTTAATTGAAGTATTGCCAAGGTGGGCGTGTACTACTGGATGAACTAAAGTAAAGTAGCTGCAAAGTAACAAAGTCAAATGTCATTTAAGAATATTTGCCTCTTAAATGTAGTGTGGGGAAAGTGTAATAAAAGTATACAGTCCTAAAAAAAAAAAGCAAAAACCTAATGGTTAATGACCAGTGCCTCAAAATTGTAGCTTACTGATTAAAGACATGCATTCTGTTACTTCCACCTTTGCTTAGATTTTTATTACCATTTTAAAAATGTTGCCAACTATTTTGATAATTGATTAATCATTTTGAGCCATTTTTAAGAAGAAAATCTCTGATTCCAGCTTCTCAAATATGAATATTTTCTGGTTTCTGTAGTCCTCTGTGATAATAAACAAAATATCTTTGGGATGTGTACTGTTGGTCAGGACAAAACTAGATATTTGAATACGTCACCTTGGGCTCTGAGAAACAGTGATTGACAATGATAGAGCATTTTAGGGGATCTTTTTAATAGCCAGTATGAACAGGAGGAATGATTACAGCAAGGAAAACCTCTTTCAGTGTTCATTTGGGCACCTGACTGTTGTTTTAAGACAGACTTGAAAAGTTGTGAACTCATCCTTTAATCTGCAATGTAACTGTCTATTAAATGTGGGTGAGTAAGACATAAATTTGCTGTTGAAATTTTGTGAAATAAATGAACAATTCAAGTAATAGTAGTATAAGTAGTATAGGACTTTAATAAATGTACTTAGTTACATTCTGTCACTGCCAATAGCAAATAACAGCAAAAATACGGTTGTAAATGTGCCAAAGATCTTTATGTATTATTAGAAAAATGATCTGACCAATAGAATGTCTTAACAACTGCTTAATCAATGTTTTTATGTATGATTTATCTATTTTATGGTTATTTTATGTTTTATTCTGCATAATCTATTTAAATTTTTTACATACAATTTGTCTGTTTAAATGTTTAATGTCTCACGTGGTGTCTGTTCATTCTTACTGTTTGTAAATTCAAATTTTGAACAATAAAAAAAAAAAAGTTGAAAGGAAGAAGGGGGCGGGGTAACGTGGGGTCTGTGGTTACACTAGCCCGTGGTTGGTTGTTCTGAATTTTCCATGGCGCTCGAGACGTTTAAATAGCCAATCACGCCGCTCTCCTCAGTATGTGTAGTAGTGAAGGTGAACTGAGGCTCTCTCTTAGTGGAAGACCGTGTCCGAGCGACATCTCGTCTCCGCTCTCAGCTTAACTCACTTAACTCGACTGCCATGGAGGAATCAAGTAGTTGACGTTTCCTGTTGCAACCTTCTCTTTTTTAAGCTTTCTTCCCGTCTGATCACTGTTCTTCCAGAACCGGTTTATTGACGTTTTGAACTCCAAACGACTTCTCTGTTTTTTATTGACGAGCTCTCACCAATCCAAAAATCATGAAGTACATCATCGGCATCGGCGGGTGAGTACACACCGATGAATGGGCCCGGTGTTGGGGGTGGGGGAGCTAAGATAGCCGGCTAACGTGGCTGCTAGGCCGTAAAAGCCCGGAACACGTGGAGGAAGGCGGTCAGGACATCCGCTAAATGGTTGCTTCCGTTTTCTTGTACCGCTGTTGAAGCTGTTAAAATCCAAATATGTCGCAGCTTTCTTTCTGTGGTTTGTGTAAACATGTAACGCTCTCTGTCAGCATGGCTACAATTAATAACAGTGACAGGCTAAAGCATGGGGAAGAGTAAACCCGCCTTATACCGGGTTGACCCACCCTTTCCTTTTTAAATATGTTTTTAAAAAAAAAAGAGAAAAAATCCAAATTAAGCTTCTATGACCAATGTTATTCAGGCTGGTTTTCTTTTTTGAAATGAGTTTTAATTCATAAGATGTCAGGTAATTACCACTAATTACATGTTAAATGTGTAACTGCACCATCAAGTGGATGTTCCTGATACAATAGTGTTTGCTGTGATGGTTTAATCATTAATCTTGCAGCTTTACAACTTTTTACTTGTGTTGCATCATTCCTCATTCATTTGCCCTTCAATCCTTTGTTCCACGCAGCGTAACCAATGGAGGGAAAACCACCCTCACCAACAGACTGATCAAGAACCTGCCCAACTGTTGTGTGGTTCATCAGGATGACTTCTTCAAGGTGAGCCACATACACTTACTGATGTTTTTGAATGTTGAATATAGTTAACCAAGGGGATTAAGTAAGTAACACAAGTTAGTGCAGTGTTAATACTTTGCTGCCTATGTTACTAGATACAGTATAAGTGTTAAAAAAAAAACAAAAAAACGCTATCAGAGACTTCCATATAGCAGCGTGCAGCACTAGTCGAATGTACCTGGGTACATCTTATCAATGTATGTTTCAGCCCCAAGATCAGATTGAAGTCGAAGATGGCTTTAAGCAGTACGATGGTAAGCCGGGGTTTTTATGGAAGGGTTTGTGTGTGTGTGTGTGTGTGTCTGTCTGTGTATGTTTGTTTGTGGTGCGTATGTGCGTGTGTTTGCTCCCACTGTAATGTGTTTCCTCATCTGTAATCTGCATGCAAAATAGCCTAACATCAACACTTAACATGTGTTTCTTACTTGCTCTCTGCAAATTTTTTTTTTTATTCCCTCTCTCTTCCATCCTTCCTACCCGCTTTACCCTTCAGTCATCACTGCTCTGGACATGGACGCCATGATGAGTACGATCTACGCATGGTTGGAGAACCCAGTGAAGTTTGAAAAGTCTCATGGCGTTAATAACACCCTGGATGCGGAAATTGTTCCAAAGTCTGACCATAAGGATGAGGAGACTCACATCCTTATTGTGGAGGGCTTCCTGCTTTACACCTACGAGTAAGTACACGTGCTTATTACATTCCTGTTTAGTAGTGGTGTTTTTCACTATTAAAATCAAGCTGGAAATTAATTTCTTTACCTTTGCAGACCTTTGATCGACGTGCTGAACCAACGTTACTTTATTTCCATCCCGTACGAAGAATGCAAAAAGAGGAGGTGGTAAGTGCGTCAGTGTTTACACTGTTCTTAACTAGCATTTGTAGTCTAGTCTGTTGTCTCTTTACCTTTTTTACGTAATTGGTGTTGTGTCCTGCAGCTCCAGGAACTACACGGTGCCAGACCCCCCCGACCTGTTTGATGGTCACGTCTGGCCCATGTACTTGAAACACAAGAACATCATGGAGACATCAGGAGTTGATGTGTGTAAGTCTGCATTTTGTTTCTTGCAATGTGTTGCTTTTGCCTGCATCTTGCATTCATATTTAAAGATGAAGTATAATTGTATTGATTTTAAATGTTTTTATGTTACTACAGTGCAGCTAGATGGAACTGAGTCAAAGGAACAACTGTTCAACTTTGTCTACGGTGACATCATGAATAACATCCAGAAGTCTCTTTAACAAAGGTACACAAATCATCTGAAAGACCTGCTACAAAATCATTTTATCATGTGTAAACATGTGAGTTTCTGAACATGTTTCTGTGTTGCAGGTCATACGATCAGCTAAACGGAGCATATATTCACAATGCAAGAAGAAGACCGCCTTGCCTTAAGTTTCTACCTGGCAGCTCATTTAGCTGACTGCTACGATTTTTATTTGTAAATGTTTAACTGACGGCATCAAATGCTGGCATGATTTTATATCGTCCATATTTATTGCTTTGTTACAGCCTACACTCCAAGAGAGTTTATGGATATGTTCAGAGGATGGTTGCACATGTCAATAAATGATCCTCCTACAAATCTTTTCTCTTGTTGTTATTCTAAGGATATGCCTCTCTGTCCAGATGTCACACTGTTGGCTATTAAAAGTCAAGATCTATAAAATAAGAACCATTTTATTTTAAGAGTCTTGGCATGTGTAGGATACACATTTGTAGTGTCACTATATTCCACTTTTCAACACTTAGCTGCTTAGTTGGGCGCAATGAGCTGGCACTTTTAACTATCTGGCTCCAGGCAACAGTTGGTGTGAGTGATAAGTGGAACCACGAGGTTTAACCTCGTGACCTCAGGTTTCGAGTACAACGCTTATCTAAATTTAGACACACTTCCCCTAGACGAGTTTCTGTCGGGGGGGGAAAAAAATACATAGAATTATTACGTACGTAAGTCACAAACTTCGAGACCCCCATCAGCTGCATTTACGGAGCACCGGCTTTGTGTAGTAAGTGGAAGTAAATGCATAATGTACTAGACTGAAGGAGTTGACCTGTCTGCTTTAATGTAATCAACATGATATTGGAGCAAAGTTACGATAATCATATGAAATATATAATGTGGGAATCTTTTAATTTCAGTTTTCCTCAAACAATATATTAAAAGTCTGGAATACGCTGGTTCAATCAAACAATGAAATGTCCTGGTTGCTGTAAACAAAGCCAAGCTGTCCAGAGTTTCTGGGCAGGAAAGTAGCATCTCTGGATACCAGCAGACCATCACTTGGAGTGAGAGAAAAAAAAAAAGTAGTGGACAATCCCACTCCACTACCACACCACTCCTTGTTGAGTGAATGTTTTCAGAGCAGTGGTTTTAGTCCCTCGTGCAAGGAAATTTATTTTTAAGAGAGTTGGCAATAAATAAGCTCAACTATTCTGTCAGATGTCTATAAAGCTGTGGTACCAGCCTTCTGGCTGCAAAATGTGGTGCCACTGCAGGCGTACATAAAGTAACTTGTATTTGTGTGTTCATACCATATATTGTTGATACATTATGAGAAAGGGCTGTGTCATTTAAGTGTAAGCTAAAAGGCACATTTCTATCTTGCAAAGTAGTTTTTATTTGAAATACCACACATCTTGAACAGCTAATTGAATTATGCAATGCATTAATATTGCATATGTGTATCAGTACATTTATTTCCCTGTAATGATAACACAGCTTATGAACTCTAAATTAAATTTCCACAGATGTCTGGAACTATCGGGGTCATGGGTGTGTCCCTCTGAGGGAGTGAAATCAGATTCATGCTGTTCTTTTCTTCACTCTTCTGTAAAAGCACACGTTATGTAATGCTACTATACGCACATATGGAAGTAGGTCAAAAGTGCTGAACGCTTGGCCTACATATGAGTCGGGGAGTCGGTTTTTTTTTCCCTTTGTGATCCCACATAAGGGTTCTTGCTGTTGTGTAAATAAGCTGTTATAGTTCAAAGCTGAAAATATGTTTTCAATGTATTGATTTCAGTTTTAAATAATCCATGTATAAGATTCTTATTCAAGTGTGTTTTTTTTTAAACTAACCTCCCTTTTAAAACAAACTACAAGCAATTTTTAGATCTATTGCCATGACTATTTTTCCATTTAACAGTCACTGTTTTCATGCTGAATGTGTCATCCTGGAATGAAATCATCTCCAACTGTTGATATTACACTGCATGCAGGAAGACACATGGAGGTCTGACAAAGAGAGCACGTGCTGTCTTATTCACAGAGCACAAAGCAGCTCTTATGTGTTTCTCTGTTTCCAGACAGACGATGTGATTATTGACATATCAGCGTTTCTGCAGCAACAGCACAGACACACACTGAACATCTGTCTTATGCAACATGTACGGTTTCCAGCAAATAGTGGGAGATATATTGATTTGTGACAAACTTGTGTACTGTCAGACAGTTTATAAATGTGGTTTTAGTGTCATATTTATGCATTTCCATGGCCTTGAATGACTTCCCAGTATTTACTCCACCCATTTCCCCTGTGGTACATTACAACACACTTCCTATATGTGTCTTTACACACATGAATGTTCACATCTGTCTGAACTTCTGACTCTTCCGGTGTAGCCTGTGATTTTTGTGATTGTTCAACCATAATACAACATTTTCATTCAGTGGCTCTTAAACATAAACTATTTACAGTCATTGAGTATTCTTTGTTTTCTGCCATTCGGGCATAGTTAGATTTACCTCAGTTTATGGTTACCATATGGATTGAGTTCCAAAGGTTTATGTCAGTACATTCAAATGTATCAAGAGGGAGAGAGATAGGTTAGTGTGGGAGAAAAGAAGAAAGAGAGATGGTGAGAAGGAGACCCTATTACAATCTTATCCATCTCAGGGAATTTCCTGCAAGTCTACTTTAGTTTCCAGCAGGACAAACAAGAAAATACTTCATCCCCCCTGTTTACAATGCAAATCTTCAGCTTGGGCAAGAAAGAAAGTTTTACTCTGTGTCAACTTTTGCACAGTTACAAACTTCTGTCTTCATATGGCTCAACATTTTAACACACTCAACTTCAATGCCAACAATCACTTCGCGATGGCGCTAATTTCCTCAAAGGGTAGCTAACTCATTTTAAAATGGGCGTTACTTCACAAAGTGTGCAAGCTACCAGCAGTCAGACTAGAATGTGTGAGATAAGCTGTTACATAACTGTGACTGCTGCAGGCCGGGCCTCCCTTGAAAAAAAAAAAAGAAAAGAAAAAAGAAAAAGTGAAAACTCTCCCAGATCTGCACGACGGCTTGACTGCATACAGTTACTGACCTCTACCTCTGTGATACTGTCCCTTATACACAGCAATATGATGGGACAGTCAGGGAACGCTAAAAAAACCCTAATAAGTCCTAAGTTGCAGACTATTGTGAACTCCTTGTCCTCAGATACAATACTGCATGGATGGATTACACTGTGGTGATAGAGAACTTCAACTTCTGACACCCATGCTGCCTCTGGACTATAATAAACCCTGCAGTTTTCTCAACCACACCAACCACCACACTGGGGATTATGAGGGCTGCAATACTGGATCTTACTGGATCTTGTTTGTGTATGTGAGTAAGCGTGTGTCTGCATGAGTGTATGTGCGCCCGTCTCCTGCTCTGTCTCCCTACACACCTCTCCACAGTGGATGCAAAAAGCAGAGGAAGCAACAGTCTGCTGCGGTCAACTCAAATAGAGCATATAAACAACACTATAAATCCTCTCTTCAGACCTCTAACTCCATACAGTTAAGGTTTGGATTATCGCGTCTTCACCTCACACAGGTCAGACAGGACACGGCAATGCAACCGCTAACCATCCTGGCAGTAGAGGTGACTGCGAATCTGTGGCCGCCTGTCTGAAAACAATTTCTTTGTCTCGCTCACATCTTTGCAATGTGTCCTTTAACATATTTCCTCCTGTTTTCTTGTTTTACCCAACCCAAGAAAACAACATAGACAGGGCACATTCATTTAATCAAATCATGCTTTCCCTCCACCGCAACTAGGCCTACGCTGCTCTTCAAAGCCTTCTTTTCAGCGTATGAGTTGTTTCTATATTTACAGCTTTTACTACAGTCTAAGAGGAGCCCATGAAACCAGCCAGTCGTGCCATTAAATCTTTTGTGACGACTGGGGTTGTTGTAAGGACTTGTTTTGAAAATGGGACCCTTTAAAGCCGCCATGGCATTGTGCTGAGCGGGGTTAATGCTGCACCTGTGGGGCTGGTGGGAAAACCTACTGTGGTTCACCCGCACTGTCTGTGTTTACACTACATGGGGCTTGTCTTGGGAGAAGTTATAACACAGTGTACACACAGCAAGGCACTCTTTAACCCATATATGCCATTATACATTTAAATTGTACACATTTTATGGGTGTTGCTGCAGCACACCAGGGCTGGGAGAGGTATTTAGATTCAGAACTGCTGGTTTGTGCTAATTTTCATTGAAAAATAAAACAAAAATACAATAAAAAAAAAAACTTAAAGGTGCAGTGTGTAGGATTTAGTGGCATCTAGTGGTGAGATTGCAGATTGCAACAAACTGAATACCCCTCCCCTCACCCTCCCCTTCCAAGCGTATAGAGGAACCTATGGTGGCCACGAAACTTGCAAAAAAAACGAAAGGCCCTCTTTAGAGTCAGTGTTTGGTTTGTCCATTCTGGGCTACTGTAGAAATATGGTGGTGCAACATGGCGGGCTCCATGGAAGAGGACCCGCTCCCTCTGTAGATATAAAGGGCTCATTCTAAGGTAACAAAAACACAACAATTCTTATTTATATGGGATTTCTGCCAAGTCCGTGCCACTAGATGCAACTAAATTCTGCACACTGCACCTTTAAGTCCTCGTTGGAGAGGGGACCTGTGTCAAAATCCAGTTTCAAGATCTTCATTATTTCAGTTTTGTGCTTTTGTCTTGCCTATTTCTAAATTAATTTTATTTAATCAAATTTACTCACAGCAAACCTGAGGCTAGCTAGTATTCTAGCTTAGAAAAAAACTGCACACACAGTAAAACATTATACAGGAATTTAGTGGAATCAACTCATGTTTTGTCATTATTTTGTAAATATACAGTATACATTTTATTAATTTCCAGTTAAGTTTTCATTTTCAGACCATTTCAGAACTTATAAACATACTTCATCTGACTTGAAGTCTTTTGACTTTACATGATTTGCGAGGTTTATAAAGAAACATGATCAGCACAGCAGCAGACTTCCCATCATGCATTATTTGAGTTAAAAGCCTTCTTTTTTGTAATTTAAAGAAAATATACTTGAAACTTGCTGTATGTTTTATTACATATAAGATAAGTTATGGTTGTTTCTTTTCATAATAATGAAAAGAATACTAATCATGATGGAAGTTAGTATCAAATTCAATCCCTCATACACTCGTACTTCAAAGATCACTGAATGCGTTTATTGTCAATGTATCAATTCAATTGGTACAAAATGCTCTAACATGAGAAGCCACAACTTACTGTCAAATGAAAAACCAACTCCTGCAGCTGAGAAAACATAAATGGAAAGCAAATCAGACTGTGATGTTTAAGACATTTAGTTTATTGAACTTATTAAATGTGGTTTTCTTGACGTGACTCGGTTTCACATTTTCACAACTCTGAGATGACTTTGAACTAATTATTCACCTTAAGATCATTTAATTCACATTTTTAAGGCAGCAGGGAAACTTAAAACGGAACCAGCTTAACAAAGCTTCACAGTGCAGAGAGTTGAGGAACAGACGTTTAAAGGAGCCCTTTGAAATTATGTTGTTTACCTTGAGTGATACTCACCAAAACACAGTATGTGTATCCTTGATTAAGTGCATTTCCTTCCTCATAAAACATTTGTAAAAACCAAAGTACTTTAAATCTTGATTTATTTACATACATGTTTACAAGCTTCTTCTCACCAGCCTTTGCTGGTGCATTTCTACGTTTCTTCTTGGCACATTACAGCCACCTCAGTGAAATAGAGAAAAACCATTGGCAGGGCTGTGTATCAAGTCACCCACATGACCGTGCATGTGTGTCCTCAGACAACACGGGGAGCCTACTAGAGATCAGAAACTCTTTAATAGGGGCCCAGCAGCTCAGGCCCCCAGCAGGTTAACCCAGCCATGGCGAGATGAAGCTAATTTAATCACTTAATGTAATATCAGGTTTTTTAATTCTATTACAGTGCAAATTATTTTATAAACTGATCATATGTTTTATATGTGCAATCTTGATCTGCATCTGTGTAAGAAATTGAGGTACCACAAAATGAAAACACTAAAGTAAATCTCAATATTCTCTATCTCTAATAATAACTTGTCAAAATAAATTAGAAGTAGATTTATAAATGGCTGTTTTGGAAAGACATGTTGGTTACATAGTAAACAGTTTTGATTAAATATCTACTCTGTACCATCTGTTGAGTCACAAAAACCTAATTACTAATGTTCTCCATGCCCACTTATCCAGACTTGCGTATGTAGCGTTATATAAGACCTGGTTGAGAAGGGAAAGTAACCTCATTCACTGTTGCTTTGGTCAAAAACACCACAAAGAGATATGTTTTCCAGAGTCGTCGCTCCAGCTCTTTTCACATGGTACACAGCATGCATGAACACTACCACACCAACCAAATGGTAAAACCTGAGGGAAATAATAACATGATGCAACTGTCGTCAGTGTGGGCCAAAGGACCATATCCTGTTATGGTGGGTCTGGGAGAGGCTTGGTGCTGCCAGTCTGGAGCAGACCACAGCCTCCCACTCCTCACCCGTCTGAATCACTGTTTACTTAGACAGGAAGGCCGCCCACTACAACATCATCATCTGCTGCTGCTCCATGTCTGTGACTCGCTTGTGGCTTTGGTGAAGGGTGAGTTTGTGTTTTCCCCGACGGCCAAGTTTCTAAAAGCGGAGACAAGTTAAAACCAAACGCTTAGAGGAGCAGAACCCAGCCTCGGAAACCACTACTTCTCTGAGCACCATCATCCACCCCCTCCTTCCCCAAGAACAGAGTCCTATTCAATGAAACTATTGACTAATTAGGTCCTGATTTAGCTGGCGAAATATTACTATCTAAAAGCGTGAAAACACAAAAAACAAAAGCAAAATCGGTTTAAAGTGAATAAATAAAATAAAATATAATGAATACTTAAAACTGCACGATAAAGACTGAGATGAGTTGAATGATTCAGAGTAGAGATTTTTTTTCATATGTTCATATTTCATAAATGTGTAGATTACTAGTCTTAATCTGGTGTTCAATACGGCTTTGTAAAAATGATTTAATCAATGCTGCCCCAGCTATTTAGAGCCCTAAAGAGAATTTAATTTGCTCCCACGTCCCCAAAACAGTTCACTAACTATTTTAAATCAACTTAAATCTCCAAAAGACAGTGATGAAACAGGAAAAAACCTAATATCTGCTCAGTTCACATTCTGTTCTGGCAAATAAAACACAGAAAAAGTGTCGTTTCTTAATGGGATAATATTGCACCTGCAAGAAATCTCTTTTTGTTTTTGAGTATATTTGCACTTGTTGTTGTCAGTGAGCCCCTGCAGAACTTATGACAGACCCAAGCTGGACTTCTTTTTTTGTTTTGTGTTCGTATCACACTGACCCAGTTTCAGAAAAATGAAGAAAAACAACAGCAATTAGTGTTGGAATAGCAGACATTCATATGTGGAGCTGCTGTATTTAGACATACACAGAAACATGTCAAACAAAAACCATAAAGTTAAGGTACTGAAAACTATTTCCAAAATGTGGTTTCCACTGCACTGCCTCACTTTCAGCAGTGTGGAATCAGGTTGCCCCTCTTCCTGAGTCTCAGACCCCTCCAGGGCCACACTGTGGTGCAGTTACCGCTCCGAGCAGGACTGGGCGGAGGTGAACCAAGGCATGTTGGTTTTGACTGAGTTTCCTGCTGTAGTAGTAAGTATAAAATTAGTGCTTTATGTGAATTGGAGGGGGCGGGACAGACGCATGGTCTTGTTGGGATGCAGAGGAATGTAACCTAGATTTCTGTCAACAAACTCCTGCTTGTATGGTTGGTACGTGACAATAGTGCTCAAATGTGAAAAGAAACAATGTTTGTTGAAAACATCGGTCTAGTGTTTACCAATTCAGTGACAATTAAGGTTTATGGGAGAAAAGCTGGAGCTCAGTTTGGAACCAACTGGGCTAAGAGTCAATAACTTTAGATAAATAACTTGTTATTCCTGCTTCTCCCGGCCCGCTATTCTACTGGCTGCTCAGCTGCAGTTGATGAAATTCACCTGATATCCAGTTGATCCAGTTGGTAATCAGTCCCTGATTAGATGGCTGTAATTAACCTCTTCCACTCCACCCCCAGTGACTATATGCATAAATAAAGTCTTGCCAGAAAGGAAATCCCCCAAAGATTCTGGTGAAAGTTTCAGAAACACTCCAGGTGATACAGAAACAGAGGATAAGGTCTTTATAGGCAGTTAAAATTCTAATATAGAAATGCTTCTTTTCAGTCTTTGAGTATCTTGAAGAGTTTTATAAATAAAATTTATTATAATTATTATTATTATAAACTAAATACCAGTGAATACCTGCCTCATATTTGAAGAAGACAGCACCCAATATGACAATTCTACAGTGTTTTATTCATGAAGAGGTCCAGGTGGATTTCCAAAAAGGACATTTGGAGACTCCATATTTTGGTCTTCATCAGGTCAGGTCTTCCTGATAACGGCAAAACCACAAAAAGAAAGGGACAACTAGTGGACGTTGGTGTCCTAGTGCAGTTACTGAGGTTAAGAACTTGTCAAAGACAAGAGTTTTGTGACACCGGTCCATTTTAAGAAAGTTGAATTGTGTGAAGCATGGAGGGCAGAGACTCTGATTTTTATTCCAACCAAAGACAACACAAGGTCAACTCACTAATTGCATCTTCTTCTGCAGTTGTACGTGTGCTAACCAGTAAAATCAGTTGTTGCAGAAATGCTAAGAGCCACTCAGCCTTCAATGAGTCACCAGTGCCCATCACTGAGCTACAGTAGATCCAGATCCTGGTCCATGCTGACACCTGGTGGACAAGGATTCTTATCACAGTTTGTATTGTCAATCTTTGTGCACACTCGACAGAAAAGAGGACCGTGTTGTACACATGAAGATGACATCTCTCCTACACACACACAAGAAATGACTGTAATTACACACAGGAATAACTGTATGCAGCTGTGACATATGCAGACACTAAAATGCATACATGATACTGAGCTAAAAACAAGCAAACAGGCTCAATTAATAAAGCAAACCAGTTTATGTTGATTTTATTATTAATTGTACAAAGTTCCAGGGTTAAGTAGTGCATAGAAATCTCTTGAAAGTTCTGTTAAAACAAATTTAAATATGTGTGTGTGGTGGGGGGAACATTTGATACACATCATCATCCATTATAATATCGATACCCCAGAAATACAGTCAGTCAAACTTAGTGCAGACCTATCTGATTTTTAACAACAGTTCAACATTCAACACTACTAGGGCGCAACGCCCAGCGACAAGATATATTAACACTTTATCTTTAACAAAAGACAGCAAACGCATTGATTCTTCTCCTGGTCAAAGTCTCTTGAGTTGTTTTTTTTTTTTTCTGTTCTCAGGAGTTTCGAGTGCTTGAGTTTGTGTGTGTCCTCAGAGGTTGATAGTGGGAAGTACCAGCATTTGATGATTTAGTCCATGTCTTTGGTTTGTGGTGATCTTGGCAATGTCAGACTTAAAGGATCGAGAGTTTTTGCATGTTTTAGCCCGTTTACTAAAACTCATATACATTATATTGTCTGTTATGTGACTGGTTTCCCAAAGAATACCACAATCTCACAAGTTTAAATGCATTTTCTTACCTCCTGGGTAGCCACTGTTTCCATTCCTTTCAGTTAAGACTGTTTCAAATACAAACATACAGGATTGGTGTTGCAGTGTAGGTGTAAGGAAAGGTGAGTGTCTCCCAGTGAGATGCAGTTGAACAAGATATGAAGTGGGCCTTTAATTAAAATTATTTTGAAAAAAAAAAAAAAGATAATGTTTAAATCCAACTCCAACTTGTGCCACTGTTTTACTACATCTGGGACATCCTCCTCTTATAATCCTCAGAGTGTTTAAAAATATCTATAGCTGACAGGTAGTAAACCTGAACGCAAGTTTCACAACACAAGTCAAATTGTACACCTGATTAGGAATATATCCATGTCTGATTTGTTATTGGGTAGTAATTCAGGGCAGACTTTTCACAGCAAAATGCACTTCCAACTGCATTACCATGTAACAGTAACATAGTGTAACTTGGACAATAACAAAAATGAACTGTCCCAAGCAAGTTTCAAGTTGATTTTAACACAATAACAAAATTAACAGAGACAACAGCTGTGTGGAAGGCAAATAAATGCATTCAAAAATCTAAAAATGCTCAGGTGCCAGGACTCTCTGGTGGTCTAAGACGCATACCATGTGACCAGTTTGAATCCATTTAGAAACTTTACGTTATCCCTCCTCATTCTGCCCTAAAACTTCCTGTTTGATTCTCAACTGGCCTCTGTCAAAAGGCAAAAATGCCCGAAAACTAATAATAATTTAAAAAAATCTAAAAATACTTATGCTTTGGGAAATTGTCAGTATTTAGGAAAATAATTTTGTAGAATTTGTAGTAAATAGGCTGAAACATGCAAAACCACCAGTAACCTTTAATACAGCAGTCATACTTGAGGACCCTATGCTCTTTTAGCAGGTTTGGCAATAAGCTGCCTTTCTCTCTCGAGCTCCTTTTCACGTTGTTGCTCCTTCTCCAGTTCCTCCTTCTGCTTCTGTTGCTGCAGCTTCAGAGCTCTTTTCTGACAGGAAACAACAGTCAACATTTAATTAGTGTTTCCATTGTTATGTTTGCACCCACCGGTGTCTGCTCCTTATGTCAGAGCATGTCGTATACACATACATACGTTGGCGAAACACACAAAATTTGACTGAGATGAGAGATACCTTTAGTTTAGTTGTCTTCTCATGCAGCATAATCATCTCTTTCCTTATGTTCACCAGTTTATTGTGGTAAATCTTCGCCTCTGTAAACTGAAGTCAACAAACTGGATTAGGAATTATACCTGCTGGCTGGTGCAGGGAACACAAACAGGATTACAAATGAGATTATAATGGGGTCCAAACATACCAGTGAATTTAGGTCCAATAAGGCGTTACATTCTCTGAACTTGGTGACTTCTTGGTCCAGTGTGTCTAACAGTATCAGCTGATTTTGTCTGGTCGGAAACAAAAGTAAAGAGCAAGAAATAAATGTCATCAGGTGCAGTTTTTCAACAAGATGTAAATTATGTTTCAGGACATCTTAACTTAATATTCAACATCAAGACTTCTGACAAAGTATACAGCTAGAAAAATATGTATGATCATCATTCAGACAATGACAGGATGTTTTTAACTGCCTCAAGAACTTCACGTGTTGCTTAATACATGCAAGTGAACGGCAGCATGTTGATAGTGAATCTTTTCAAAGCTGACAAATGCCCTGACAGTATCTCAGCAGTACCAGCATGAACGAAACTGGTCAACTCATCCATCCAGTTCTGCTCGATCCACGACAACTGTGTCACCTGTTTGTTTACTGCATACTGCTGTCTGTGAATGTCAGTATGTTGGAGTGTGAAATCTGTCTGTGCAGGCAAAGAAAACTTGTTTTACAAGATGTTTTATTTACTTACTTTACTTTATGTGTTACGGAACACTTAGCATTGAAATACTCACGTGAGCTCTTGGAGGGCTCGTTTAGAGTTCTGTAGATCTGGCAGGTAGTGGGAGAGTAATCCCTCTGTGAGTTTGTCCACTGCTTTCTTATCCACAAACACATTCTCTACAGGGGCTGAGCTCTCCAGATACAACGATTCCTGATGTACCAACTGGAGATCTGTGATTTAAGAATAAATGTATCAACACATTTTTGACTGCATCACCAAAGTCTACTATCATCCCCTCTGTTGCTCTGTAATTTATAGCATCACAAGGGACATAACTTGAGCAGGAGTTCATTTAAATTTCATTTTTGATCATGTGATCAGTATGTATGACAAAATAATCTCTTATGCCGTTTATTAGTAAATGGAGACTGATGAACATTGGAAGCAGACAACATCAACTGTCTAAACATCTTATTTTGAACTCTCAGATTCACTCAACCAGACAATCATCTAATCTTCATCCTCCAAAACATCTGACAACCAGAGGTCAATTATCAAGCAGACACAGCGGTCCCAATTTATGTAACTACTATTCTCTTTTTCCTTAAAGTCCTTTAGAGTATCTTTTAAAAAGGCTTTAATTTTGGTTTTCTAATCCCATTTTATTTGTCACAGTGTGACTTTGTTTTTCTTTTATATACGACTACATGTTATCATATGACTAATGTTCCATACTAAGGTCACCTGATGACACCTGAGCCAGCTCCATTTACTGGAGACTAAGACTTTGAGATGCAGTTGAAAGCTCTGATATAAGCAGAAAGCTGATGTTGAGTTGAGATTGTTTTGTCAGACATATCTAAAGCGCATCACTGGCATCCTTGAAATCTGACAGGCCACCTTTCACCTCTTTAATGCTGACACGTGAAATGTAAGATTGCATGGTTTTAAAGGATAGGTTCACAATTTTTCAAGTCTGTCTTAAAACAAATCAACACTGAAAGACGTTAATCATTCCTCCTGTTCGTACTGGCTAATAAAAGATCCCCTTCAAATGCGCTTTCAATGTAAGTGGGGGCCAAAATCCACAGTGTGTCAAAGTTTAACTGAAGCTTATATGAGGCTTCAGCAGTCTGAGTTTGTCTTATCAAGTGGATATCTGCCACATTTACAGTCTTTTTAGCATCAAAGTCCCTCTTTGTGTTTCCTCAGACAGTGTTTCCCTGTTGACCTGCGGTGGAAGTATAGTAACAAAAAGAGGGACTTTGGCACTAAAAAGACTGTAACATTGAAAGATATCTACTTGATTTGACTCATTTGGACGCTGAAGCTTCATATAATATATAAAAGCTTCAGACAAACTTTTAAATACATTTTTGCACAGAAGGAGGACTGTGGATTTTGGCCCCCATCATTTACATTGTAAATGCATTATCAAGGGATCTTCTAATGGTTAGTATGAACAGGAGGAATGATGATGAACAGGAAAAACCTGTTTCAATGTTCAATTGGGCATCTCACTATAAGACAGACTTGAAAAACTGTGAACCCGTCCTTTAAGTTATCTAGAGCACCTCAGTGACAGAATGAAAAAGAGCTGCAACTATTATTTTCATTACTGATTAATCTGTCAGCCTTTTTACGATCTTGTTTTCTCTGTCCAACAGTCCAAAACCAAAAAATAATCAATTTAGAGTGATATAAAATAGAGAAAAGCAAACCTTCACATTTGAGAAGCTTGACCTAGAAAATATTTGTTACTCTTCCTTGATAAATCACTAATCTGGGTGTTAGATTTGACCCTCTCCTGATTTTTAATGACCATATAAGACATGCACAACCTTGTTCTACCATCTCAAAGACATCTCAAACTCTGCCCCTCTCTAACCCTGACAGACGCAGAGAAACAAACCCTGACCCACTCTTCACAGGGGTCCCTGGCAGGAGCTTCCAGAAGCTACAGTACATTCAGGACAGCGCTGCCAGGATCCTGGTGAGAGTGTGAAAACACAAACATATGACACCAAACCTGTTTTCATTGCACTGGCTTCCTGTCTCCTACAGGGTTGACTGCAAAGTCCTGCTACTCACATACAAATCCATCAGCGGACATGCACCTCCCTACCGACAGGAACAGATCACACCACAAACCTCCACCTGCACCCTCAGATCTGCCAGCAGCTTGCTCCTCCGGCCCCCCAGTACTGAGCTTTGCACCATTTGGGGATCGAGCCTTCTGCTCTGCTCACTTGTGGAACAGCCTCCTTAAACATCTCACGGCAGCACAGACTCTAGTTCCTTTTAAAAAAGGCCTAAAAACATTTCTATTCATGAAGGCTTTTTCATCTTAACTCTTGTTATTTTCTTTGTGTTATGTTTATAACGCTGTGGCACTTTGAGATTCAAGTGCAGCACAAATTAAATGCATTATTATTATTTATTATTTTAAACGATTACTCAAATATCAAAACAGTTCACAATTTTCTGCCAATCGAGTACTTGAATATTCAGGTAATTCGTGATAAACATGCAGTAATTGAGGTGTTTTTTTTTCCTGCATGTAATTTGTTTGTTTACATGTAAGAACAACTGTAAGACCCTGACTTAACATCTCTACCCTCCTTGCCAAGTTAGTGGTGGCAACTCACAAGTGTATGAAGATCACAATATGAAAGGAGCTCAGCCAGCCTGTACATATTAAGCCTGACAGATGCAGACAGTAGGAAGCAGGGTATGACATTACTATCAAAATACACACCATCACTATGTGGAAGTTCACTGTGAGACGAAGGTCCTTCATCCTCCATTCCCTCTACCTCCATGTGCAACTTCACCTTTGAACCACACCTAGAAAAAAAAAAGGAAACAAGCAATCATCAACATATTTGTCTGGCATATTTATCAGATGTAAATGATCAGTAAAACACTACCTGCCTGTGGGTCTTAGCTTATCACAACACTGAGGAAGTCTTTAGCTAGCTTGCTCAGTTGGTTTAATAATATGCACAACATGACACAGTCAACGTTTCACTGCAGTTAACAACAGCTTACCTGTTTAACTGTTTATTTAACAGTCACTGTAGGTGTGAGGAGATAAGTTTTGTTGACCCCCCGTTAAAAAAAAAAGAAGCAGAAGAGAGAAACAACGGCAAGATTTTTGGATTTGTTGCTGCGTCTGAAAAAAACGTCATGTGACTTGTGCGTCATCATGTGACTGCGAACGAAACCAAACTTGCTCGTTACTTCCGAGTGCGAAGGTTGTTGTGGACCCGACTCCGGTGTTTACACCAGTGTTAACTACAATGACAGCTTTTTTTAATTTAAAAGCGAGCCACGTTTACACAGCCGGGACGTCAAACAGTAGGTGAGCCCTGCTCGTGTTTTTGAACAAATTTACCTCAAGACAAAGACAAGCGTTGGCAGTTTTGTCGCCAACAGACACAGGATAGCTAACCTTTACTAGCTAGCGTGTTTAGCCAAGACTGCTGTCTTGTTTTGTTTTTTTTTAAAGAGGACTCAAAGTTTATCAGCTCGAGTGGGAGCGTTTGTGCCTCAAAGATGTATCTTTAACAAGTCACAAACTTGACAGTGACGATAATAAGTTTGTTGAAGCTGTCGTGCTTTTTTGGTATCACTTCTCCTTTGCTGCTCTCCTCCAGGTGCTGAAATGGAGTATAAACGCTGCAAGATGTGAATGATTAGCTCAAAGGACAGTGACCTACAGTTAGTTAGAGCTCACCTGGATATACCTGCGCCTGCCTCCCCTGTAATTATTAAAGATGTCAGGTGGGAATCTCTTGAGCAAGGTGCGGTCCGCCTTCAGGAGGGAGCGCAGCGACTGGGACCTGAGCGACACGGCGCAGTTTGACTTCTCCGACGAGCTGGTGGACGATGAAGCGCCCAAATTCAACAAGCTGAAGGTGGTGGTCTCCGGAGAGATGTCCGACTACTCTGCCGGGGCTCCGTCCAACGGGGTGGCCGTGAACACGCTGGTGGTGGCGGCGGATGATGATGACTCGCTGCTCGACTCCGCGTCCAGCCTGGGCAGCCCGGGGTTAAACATGGACCCCTGTGACAACTGCAACAAGAAGAGGGAGAGGATCAAGCAGAAGAGGGTGATGAAGAGGCTTGTCATTGCAGCTTTGCTGTATGTCCTTTTCATGACGGGTGAAATTATAGGTAAGCGTGTGCAGAGTGAGCCTCACACTAGTTAATTAATGTCAAGGAAAGCTCATGAGCAGCATGTTTCAGAGAGGTGGAGGACTAAACTGTCGACAATCATAATTTATGTGGACACTGTATGATAGTGGCTAAACAATGAGACACTCATTGTTCATGTCACTCAGAACAAGGGCTTCAACTGATGATTAATGTCATTATGGGTTCACATGTTTTTAAGTCTGTCTTAAAACAGCAGTCCAACATTACATAAAACAACACTGAACAATATTTTCATACTGATTATTAAAAGATCCCCTTCAAATGTGCTTTCAATATAAGTGATGAGGGACAAAATCCACAGTGTGTCCACACAGTCATTTTGTGCAAAAATGCATTTAAAAGTTTGCCTGACGCTTATATGAGGCTTCAGCAGTCTGAGTTAGTCAAATTAAGTGGATATCTGCTCAGTTTACATGAAATTCCCTCTTTGTGTTCACTCAGACAGTGTTTTCATGTTGAGCTGCGGTGGAAGTATAGTAACAAACAGAAGGACCTTGCCCCAAAAAAACTGTGACATTAAAAGATATCTACTTGACTAATTTGGACGGCTGTCGCTTCAGATAAACTTTTAAATACATTTTTGCACAGAAGGAGGCTTGTGGAGTTTGGCCTTTATCACTTACATTGTAAGTTTATTATGAAGGGATCTTCTAATATGAACAGGTGGAATGATTATGAAAAAAACTATTTCAATGTTCATTTGGGCACCTGACTATTGTTTTAAGACAGACTTGGAAAAAATAGTTTCAGCTCTATCTAGAACAGTCAAATAAGTTTTTACAATTGCAATAAAACATATTTTCTCATATACCTCTTGTGGTATCTGCCCATGGAGATTTTTATTTGCTGAAGTCCTGACGTATAATATCTGAAATTTCTGCCTCCACCCAGCACAATGGAGATGAGGGAATTTTGGTCCGCAAAGCATTAAAGATTTAATTAAAGACCTCAATAAGGAATATCTCTTTTTTAGCAACAGTGTTCTAATTACTTTGTATAATCCACAGATTTCATTGAACAGCTTCTATAGTGATGATTTTATCAGTATTTCCAAAGAAAACTGTTCACAGCGAGTCCACCAGCCCACCGGGATTTGTCCCAGTATGCCTGATGGCCAGTACACCACTAGCTGTAACCTACTGTTGTGGCTGTAAAACAGTGGATAAATTGTTTTGAGTGTCACACAACCCCCGCAAAATGACTCGTTTCACTATCAGAATTTGATCCATTCGGTCCTATAGCTTTTGGAAAGTCTAGAAGAGCCACATGATTAACAGCCAAACGCCCAGCGCGGGAGTGTCGCGCCCAACATGAGATTTAAACACTGTGAAATACAGAGAGATTTATCTGGTGGTGATAGGCTTAATCAGCATTGTGTGAACTCGTTTGGCAACGGCTTGAATGTAACAGGTATTCATTTATATGTAAACGTTCCGCACTGCAGGTTTGAGTGCACAAACATAAAAATGACTCTGTTTGTTATATCACAACCCTAAAGAGGATCACCAAGTTGAGACAGAGGGCCCTTGTTTGTCACTGTTCCTAATGAAAAAGTTGTGACCGAAACATAGCTGCTTTAATAAAGTGTGTGCTGTGTGCCAGAGTTCACCACTTCCTTAAAGTCGCTGTTTTCAGAACAACATTTTTTTTGTTAGCAAGTGAACAATCCATAAAATTCCCTCCAAAGCACATCTGTCTGTTCACATCAGACCCAGGAATCTAATTGTTTATTTTACTGTCATACTTTTCAAAACCTACCTCATCCATACACAAGTTAACTTACTGGAGATACATTCAATAAATGTTTTTTATTGGAAATCTCATTGTATGTTTTCTTTCAGGTGGTTATGTGTCAAACAGCTTAGCCATTATGACTGACGCCGTACACATGCTAGCAGACGTGGTGGGCATTTTGTTTTCTCTGCTGGCCCTCTGGCTCTCCACAAAGCCACCCACCAAGAAATTCACCTTCGGACTGCATCGCCTCGGTAAGTCTCTGATTTCAGAAGCCTTCATACTTCTTCTCTCTTGTGTGAGGTAAACGGATATGTTTGGATTTTAAGCAGATGGATCATGTTCAAAGGAAAACGAGCGTGATCAGCAGTGTACAAGCCAGATCTGACGCACATTTTTAACTGTATGATTCAGTTTCCATTCGAAATATTGAGATTTCTGCAGATCCCCAGTAATTCACGCCTTTATCACTAAGTAGTTATAATTTCATTACACTGCAGTGTGTCTAGTTTCCACCAGTCGAGTTAAACTATCATTGTTTAACTATGCTGGTTGGTGCAGATATGGATGTCTAAAACATGCTGCTTCATTAGTACCTGTCCAGATTCATTACTGAACACCACGCTGTTGCCAAATGTCTGAGTACGAATTACTTTCAGCTCACTTGTAGAAAGCAAGTAACATTTATGTATTTATTTTGGTGTAAATTTTTGTTTAGCATTTTTATATGTAGTAGCAGGTGGATCCTTGAAACTTTACTTGTAAGAAGCTAGTTGTCAGTCACACAATAGCCCGGGGTGGTGCTAAACAAGTTTATCTTAATTAAACTTTATTTACACAAGGAAGGTTGGCTGAGCATACATGCTTTTTTTTTTTACAGCCACACTCTGTTAAAGGTGCAATAAAATGGCAGCAATAAAAAGTAGGAACTGACAGGGTCCAAATAACCAACAATAAACAATGTGTAAGTCAATTACAGCGGGCACAGCCGCATAGAGGTCATAGAGGACGATTATTGGGAATTGTTTTGAAGTCTAAGAGATATGAATGTTTTGATTTTTAGATGACATTTCTGTCATTGCTTTAACTGTCACAGCCGCTGCACAAACAGTTAAAGCAATCTTTGCAGGTTAAGTACGGGCCACAGTGCCAGAGCAGCAAAGATAAGATATAAGATGGCAATTATACAACAAGGGCTTTGTAAATAATTATAAACCAACCAACTTTATAATTAAAATGCAGTGGTGAGTGTTATAATTATAACAGCAATGAACCTAAGAGCAGAATTGTAAATAGAGTCTCGGGCTCTCGTAAAGGAGGCCGCAGCATATAAATAAATATCTCTATAATACAGAAATTGAAACATGCTTTACTTTCATCTGTCTGTTAAACCATTAAATGTAATGTATTTTGTCTCCGTACTGCTTGAAGGCTAAACAACCTAACAAGATTCAGTTTGATTCTTCAATCATCATTTTTATGCACAAAAACAAGGATATGAACTTTAAACATGAAACGTCAGATTTTAAGATATCAGATTATTTAAATGGTTAAATTATATTATTGAATCTGCCCAGTATATAGTATCACATCATTATAATGGGCATTATTTTAATATTGCTACTTACACTGATAACCATACCAGTTAGCTGACCGGTATTGTTCACCCTTAGGTATATAGACACTCTCTGCATGTCTTAGACCTACATGTTGAAATCGTGTCTTTCTCAGGGCTTCTGTATCAATTCATTCATGCATGTACTTGGTGTATATTTCCTGGCCTAGAGGTGGTATCGGCAGTCCTCAGTGTGATGCTCATCTACATTCTGACGGCAATACTGCTCTTCGAGGCGGTTCAGAGGACGGTACACCAAGACTTCAACATAGACGGAGATGTCATGCTCATCACTGCAGCTGTGGGTGTGGCTGTCAACCTTATGTGAGTGGAACTGAAATATGTAAATGTCCTTCAAGCGGAAACTGTGAGGCGCTAGTATTAATATACACAGTGTGAGCTTGTGCTGCATTACTGTTTTCATTGTATTATTTTTAACTTAATGATTGAAAATTTGCACAAGATATTCATACTGTATGTAATGTTAATCTTTAAAATGATTTCCTTTTTCTTTTGTTTTCAGAATGGGGTTCTTATTAAACCAAGGTGGGCACCTCCACTCTCATGGCCACGGTCACTCTCACGGCTCTGCAGCTGCCTCAGGTTCGCAGTCTTCTGGGTCGGGTCAGCAGCAGAAGCAGCACGGCAGCCTGGCTGTCAGAGCTGCCTTCATCCACGCTTTGGGAGACCTCCTCCAGAGTGTCGGGGTGCTCATAGCTGCTTACATTGTCCGCTTCAAGGTACCTTTTCTCATGCCCCGGCTTTAGCTTTAATAGTAGTTATTTACAGCTTGATTAAACTAGCCTTAAATACAGACAACATAATATGCTATTCTTAAAGGGTTTGACTGTTGATTTTATATATTTTTCTTATTGTCAATAAATCTCATTTGCAGTCAAACCAAAAATGAACTCATCCTACTTACAAGTCCTGTGTGTGTATCCAAAGCCTGATATATCGTATACCTCTGTGCCGTAGAGCTCCAAGGAGTAATAATAGGAATCACAATCTTCAGTCTCTGGAGAGTAGAATAGTGCTGAAAACTGTGTTCAGGCGTTGTCTGCCTTACACCAAACTACTCTCTGGAGAGTGAAAACATGATCGCTGTTATTCCTTTTTGGAGCCATTTCTAAACAAACTAACTTTTTGGACAACAACGGAGATATACAGCACAGAGGAATTTGATATATCAGGCTTTGGATACACACTCAGTACTTGTGCCTAGGATCAATTCATTGTTGGTTTGGACCTGCACATTATCCTTTATCCTTTAATGTTGAGTTGTCTTTTACACAGTTCTTTATCATAAATGTTTGCAATAAATAGACTTTACTTTCAATTAAATTTTCTGGAGCCATTGTTTGATTTTCTTTGATATAATTTAATATTTCTTTACAGTAGAATTTCTAGATTCGCTTTTCTGAATATGTAGAGGGGGATTATTAGTAGGTGCATTGCATGAAAAAGAGGTATTTTTACCTAAAGATGACTCAGTGACTCAACTCAGATGACCGATGACTCAACTCAGTGAAAATGTACCTTGCAATTTAGAGAGTGACTGCACTGAAAATCATGTCTTGGTCATCATGGTACAGTATGAACCATATGCGTGCTTAGTAACAAAGTAAACAGGATAACAATGCAAGTGTTGACTTACTTGAACTGTCATCCACATTTGACTCTGAGATGCTACCATCTGCAAACATTCAATCTAAAACATAAACAGTTTTTCCCAATCAGTGCAGTGAATGAACCAGTGAATATCTGTAAACAAAATATTGTTGAACTATTGGCTTTGTACCGTGCAGTCAGTCAGCCTGTATGTGACGTGTTTCTGAGCATGCGAGAGGTGCCGGGCAGATCAGTGCATCACTACAGTAACTACTTCTGCTTCAAGAAACCTAAAAATGTTTGATTTCAGTTGATCTGATGTAGCCCTCTTGTCTTCCCAGCCGGACTATAAGTTGGCAGACCCCATCTGTACCTACATCTTCTCCGTTCTGGTTCTCTTTACCACATTCCGCATCATACGAGACACGGTAGTCATCGTGCTGGAGGGTAAGTGTCAAAACTGTCCTCTTTTTGGATACCATGATGACACCACTAGATACCTGTCTTGGTCTAAGAGTCCTGTCAGATTATGTTGTTCAGTATTAAAATAGCTGTAAGTGCATTAATGGTTTTGTTTCTTTCCTGCCGTGTCAGGTGTTCCCAGACACCTGAACATTCAGCGAATCAAAGAGGATCTCCTGAAGCTTGAGGATGTCCAATCGATCGATGAGCTGAATGTATGGGCGCTGACCGCTGATAAGACTGCAGCACTAGTGCATCTCCAGCTCAGTGAGTAGCTTTGTAACATCACACATTTATATACTTGGCAGGTAGGTTGTTCCAAGCATCTTGGAGAACATGCAACAACAGTTCTTCTCTCAGCTGCTTCTGTGTCTTCATGTAATCCCAGACTGACTTGATGATGTTGAGATCAGGGCTCTGTGGGGGCCATACCATCTGCTGCAGGACTCCTTGTTCTTCTTGTTGCTGAAGATAGTTCTTTATGACTCTGGTTGTATGTTGTCATGCTGTAGGTTCTTAAATAAATTAAGAACCTCGTACATAAAAAGGACAATTTGATAAGCAGTTATTCAATCCTGCAGGCAAGGTGTTTCCAATGATTTACAAAAAAAAACTTGTTTGACTTAATTTCCCTTTCATTCCCACTCAGGACTGCAGTTTTCCCAAAAGTTAAAATTCAATTTTATTTAGGTCTAATGTCCCTTTTATTTCACCTCAACTTGATACTGATTCAAATGCATCTTTATGTTTATAGCGCCCTCTAGTGCTAACAACTGGGAGGACGTCCAGGCAAAGGCCCGCCACTTGCTGCTTCACACCTACGGTCTCACTAGGTGCACGGTACAGGTCCAGACACACAGGCAGAGGCCGGTACGCAGTTGTGCAAACTGCCAGCAGCCCAGCGCCTAAAGAGAGACTCACGCTTACATTGACCTTCACATTTGTGCATTTCATGGAGCCACAAGGCAGAGAATATACAGAGAGCTGGGTGTCGCACTGCTGTCACAGCTCAGTGCCATAGCAGGAGCCACAGTATACGGTATCTATGTGGAAAAAGACTGGTGCCAAAGGACAGTCAGAGGAACAACAGCAGATGCACATTTCTAATTAAAGGGTCATTGCAGCCTCCAGGGACTGTGTGCTCTTATGCTTGCAAAGCTTTCAGAGTGGAGGTAGAACGCTAAATGTTCAGCTGAGAGGAATGAAAAGAAAAAAAACTTGCTCTTAATTCACCATTAAAGCCTCTTCCAACAGGTAACTTTTTTTGTATTTTACTATTTGATTTATTATGAGTCACAACTGATGTTTTCTCATCAGATGTAAATTTTACTTTTTGTTACTAGTTGTCTGAACTGTATACTAAGATTTTTTTTTTTTCTTATTTTACAAAGAATGTCAGCAATTTAAAAAGTACCTCATGTCAAATGATAAAAACTGTACTCCACACTACTGGCATCTGTGAGGCAAAAACTACTTTATCATTGTGTCCCCTTAGAAAACATTAGTCAAATGTCTTATCAAATCATGTTAATTTTCTTTAGCTTTCACAAGCAGATTCTCTCAAAAGATAACCGTAGACACTCTTAAACTAGTCTTAATTGGCTGTACTGACCAACACTCATAATAACATTTTTGACACTGACATTTTATCCTAGTATGTCTCTAATTAAATGTGGCGACGAGGCAACTGACAATCGAAGTACAACTGACTGAATAAGAGTAAATGCTACAGTGGTTGGACCAACTTCAGTGTGGTTTCAGCCGTACACTCCATACTCCGCTTTTTCTCCCATATCATTAAATGACAGTATAAAGCCACAAGGGAATTTTCAGTATTTCACAGCTGCAGTGTTTTGGAGGGGGAAGTTGTGAGTTGAAATTTGCCAATAATGGTGTTCATAGTGTTTTCTTTGTTAATTGTTGAGGCTGCGGATCAGAAAGTTAAATCAGGAACTGGATCACTGCTTTTGTTTGTAATAAAACAGTCTTCTTTTGTTTCCCAGTATCTCATTTTTTTGAGTGTCAGTTTTCACTTTGCACAACTGATTAATACAGTTATTGTCCACTGATTGAGTCACTATTGCAGATGTTTGGTTTGACCCATCTTCACTTGCATTTGTGTTTCCCAGTTTGAGAGTGCTTCCAATTCCAATTAAACGGTTGTCACTTTAAACAGCCAGAGTGCTCGTTAATATTAATGTGAATTAAAAAGCAAATGGAAAAAAAAGTAAAACACCAAATTAGAGATTAGATTTGTCAGATGTACTTGAATGAATGAGTGTACTGTATGTGTTATTGTCACTTCTCGACACTAGATGGTGCATTTTAATGGTAGCTGTGGATGACAGGTACTTTTTGATAAGATAACATGCTTTATATAGTTTGCATTACACTTCTCTGTTCACCACATTTAACCCTTTAAATGATGGTGCACACAAGGGCTGAGCAATCTCATTTATGTCCAAAGATATTCTTTACCTGATAAAACTGGTTTGAAAATTGAAAACTAGTTTTTCTTGCTGCAGTTTGACTGCATTACTGAATGTGGGAGTTGGGTGGTGGATACAGCATTCCTTAGGGAGACAAAAAAGTGATTGTCTGTACAGCATACACATTTAAATGTATGACATAGTGCATAAAGAAACGGTTGAAAAATGGTCCAATAATATGTTAAAGCTGAGTTTTGTTGCAAATAATCTAATGTTAAATGGGCAAAATGAGTATAATTATTCAATGTAAGATACTGCACAGAGTTTCCACTACGTTTAAACTCACGTAAAACTTCAGATGCTGATTCTTTTCTCCATAAAAAGGTTAATATTCAAAATGAGAAGTCAAAGGTTTATTATTGACAACTTGGGCAAACTGGGAGTGTCTGTTTCCAGGCAACAGCAGTGTTAACAGGAAACCAGTGAACCAAAGGCAGACAACTACTCTGTTTGCGCAAGAGCAGAGACAATTTATCATCCATCTGACTGCCCTGCCTTACTTTACCATAAAATGCTGTACTGTGCTCTCTCAATCACGAGTGTCTGAACCAGTTTATATGTATATTTTTTAAAGTAGAAATTTTACGGACTACAAGCAGTGTAGTGAACCACATGTTAAATATGCGGGGAATTCCACCTCTCACTTCTAATGCACTGAGAGCAACACCTGCCTCATTGACCGTCGCTGGTTACAGTCTGTGATGTCATGATGTCTCTTACCCAGTCCCAGTCACGTACACAGATTCCAACCCCCACGCACGACGTACATCCTTCCTCTTCTGTTATTGTTTGCTTAAATAGCCTTTTAGTTTCACATACAGTCACTTGATAGGTCAAATTAGGTTCTCTGCCTTTACAGTATATTTGACTACATGATACAAGAACACTGAAAATGCTCTCGAACCATCATACAAGTCAGTGCTCTTCCACAGTACCTCCTGTTTACGGACTCCAAAGCTATGACGGTACTTGGTCACATAGCATTGAAGATCAGAGTATAACATATAAAAAGAGAAAGAAAATGTTTGAAAATGTGAACCACCCATTTGAGGAATGCATCAAAGGTGTGTTAGTGTAACTAAAAAGGAAAAAAAAAAGTCTCCTGATAAGAGAGCAACTCAAACAGATCAGGAAATATACCCAGGCCTCACCCTCTCTCTGTCATTCCCCTAGTTTAGTGTTTAATAATTTATGAGAAATCCGTTCAGATTCGGTGCTGCCAGCAGTTCAGTAGGCTGTGTTTTTGCCAAACAATGCCCTGGCCACACTATGCAGGAGGGAGGGTTTCCTGGTGTTTTTTTGCAGTCTTCAGAGATATGAAATGGACGTTAAGAGGATTGTCTCAAACACAATGGGAGTGCTGAATGCCCACGCGGCCATAAACTGAGCTGATGAGTGCATTTGGCCATTGCTCGGATGGTAGTCATTACTTTACAGCTGGCAGCACCTCATTACCGTTTTGCTTGTCTGCAAACAACCTTCAGACAACACTGACTGTGTCTTTTGTATCAAATGGAGAAAAGGAAACACAATGTTTTTTATTATTGCTATTCATCTGGATTAAAGACACTGATATCACAGAATTAGGAATATAAAGACAAATTTTTTTTAATGTTAAGATTTAAAACAACTAGATTGAAACCAATAAAACTTTTTATTAGCAGACATTTTGAAATGTCATAGCAGGAAAAGCACAGGTGCATTAATAATAGCATTAATAATGGCTCCATTCCATTTAGCTGTGCCTTTCCCAGTGAACTTTGACTGTGATCGCTTGCCTGGTTTGCCGGGACACCTAAATGGACCTGAGCCACTGGTGATGTTAGTATTTACGCCTGTGCCTTTCCTGATCAGACAAGTCAAAATGTTTGCTGCAAAATAGGTTTATTTAATAATGTATTGACTAGACACCATAACAAACATTTCGAAGGATGAGGCTGGCATTTTTCTATATTCTATATTTTTTCTTATTGTCAATTAATCCCATGAAGCGTCCAAAAATAAACAACAAATTAGTCCTTCTCTCAGCATGCTAAGATTTCCCCGGCCTGTCTTTTCTTTAAAATCTTTAAAGGAATAGTTTGCTTTATTGCTGAGAGTTAGATAAGAAGATTGATACCACTCTCATGTCTGTAGCTAAATAGCTATAAAGCTTAGAGCCAGCAGCCGTTAGCTTAGCTTAGCATAAAGACTGGAAACAGCTAGCCTGGCTCTGTCCAAATGCTACAAAGTCTGCCGACTAGCAGCTGGAAAGCTCACGAATTACCAAGTTATATTTTGATTGTTAAATCAGTAAAAAAAAACAAAGTGTATTAACAGCTAGTGCAGGGCTGTTTCTAGGCCACTTTACACTTTTTTAAAACAAGATATAACATGTCAATTTGTGAGCTTTAAAGGCGCTGTTAGATGGATTTTGTTACCTTTGAACTAGGGCTGGGCAATATATGATACTAGATATCGTCTTAGATTTTGGATCATGATTAAGAATATAAAAATAAATGTTGTCCTTGTTGTAATATGGCAAGTGATGGCTCAAGAAAATCCAGTCTTGGGTATCTGATCAAAGAGCACCCAAGGACAGTGCTTGGCCCACTACCTGCTCAGCTTTCAATCTTAGTCTCCAGACTGGACAAACAAAACAGGAACACCTTGTGTTATTATGCAATCACATGCAAAACCCTGCGGTACATGCAAATTCACTGTTTTTAGACAACAGTGTAGCTATATTAGCCTCTGGCTACACAGGAAATATTTGATAGTAGGATCAATTCATCGCTGATTTTGGCTCTTTTAATGGGATTGTTGACAATAAGAAAAATATACAATATAACTAGCCTGATTCTTTAATTATGTTTTGTGATGTATTTGTGTTAAAGGAGAGGATGCAGCACCTCTTGAAGCCGAAGCCAACTTATTGCATTTATTGATATACACACACACTTTGTGAAGGAGACATTACTAATATCTCCTAAACACAGACCAGACAAAGGACATTATTTTCTTTCCAGTACATTCTTACACATGGAAAACAAAAGCAACAGTCTAAAGAAAGATGAACACAATCACAACCATAGTTTATTAATAATGCTATATATTACATTACTGGTTTTACATTTTGTGTCTTCCACATTTAGACATTATCGTACAATCACATCTACAGTAAGAGGGTTACTGTGACTATCAACTGCTTTGTCACCACAACTTATTCACTATAATTATACATTATTCTCTAGAGGTGATCACAAAAACCCAGAGTTGGACATCTGTTAGCAGAGATTTCTACTGTTGTGGTTGGATGTCCTTGGGCCGAGCCACTACAGAGCAGAGTGAAACCCCACCAGTGGAGCAGAAGCATTTCCGCACACTGAGTGTCAAAGTGTCCCAGTTTGTGCAGAAAGGATTCTGTTAGACTGATAGGGGGGTAGGGAGGGGGGGGGCAGGCAGTGAGTCACACTCCAACCACGATCTTTCACTTTCTTTCCAGCAGATGCCGGCCTTTCACTTGGTGAGGCTCTTCACCAGCTCCAGCTCCTCCACTGGTTTCCACTGCTGATTGATGGTGATAAGCTGCAGGGTAATGCCAGAAATTTAAAAAAATCCTTTATCTGACCTGCTGTAGCTGCACGGTGGTGTGTAGCATCATAATCATCATTCCTCTGATGTCACGGTAGAAGTCTGGTACTCATTTGATAACGTTTCAACCTCAGTGACTCAGCAGACTTCAGATACACTCTGCAATATTCTGCTGTTTCAGTGTCAATATGCATCAACAGGCTTATTAACAAATATCCAAACATTATAAAATGTTAGGAATGTTATTGATTACCTTTTGGGGTTTTGATGGATCCAGTCTCTCCCATGGTTCTGGGTTTCGAGTCTTATTCAAACTAAAACAGTAAATGAAAATGTTGCATGATTTTTATGCATTTCTGACATGCATGAGACTGATAAAAGTCAGATTTAAGTTTGAAAACTGGGCAAATAAGTGTAATTTAGAGTACTTTATTTGATAAAATAGCAAATTATTTTATCAAAATGAGAAAACTCACATAACATCTGGCTTGGTGAGCAGAAAGTAGATAGCAGCAGAGGTGGCTCCTGTCGCAGCAAAACTCACAAACGCTATCAGTGGGATCAGCTGGAACATACATGTTTGTTTGTTTTTATGTGTATCATAATATTTTTTTTAAAAAGTGGCTACAATTTTAATCTACACAATACAAAATCAATAGAAAATGTAGACAACTCACTTCCTTTTTCTTTCTCAGGATTTGAAAAAATCCACCCTGCATTTTTCAAACTTCTAAGACACCTAAAAAGAAATTAGTCATATTTCCACTTAATGAATATCCTGAGGCAGTGAATCCATTCACTTAAAGTAAAAAAAAAACAAAAGACAAAGTCATAGAGGCATCTATGTGTTGCAGGTCTCACCTGTTGTTGCTGAGGAGTACTTGATGTTTCTTAGCGCAGCATCCAGCGAGCCCGGCTGATGTAGGCTGTATGAGGGGTAGTACGAGGTGAAAGGCACGTAGACAGAAACAGCTTCCTGTATTGAAATTCACCAGTGGAGGCCAATTCGTCAACACATCCAATTTGCTGATGATCAATACATTTTCTGAGCGGGCACCACCCTCTTGTGGCCACATGTAAGAACTGAAACACAGTGACTGCTTAAATACTTTGAAGTACAAATGTCAAACTTTAAGGCATCAGTGGAAGAAAACCAAGAGAAAAATACCACACACCAGAGATCAAGTTATATTCATTTTATTCAAAATCAATTTTTGTGTGATAATACAATTTATCTAGAGGTCATTATCATATGAGGTGTGTCATCTGGGAGGTGTTTGGTATGTGTGGATTTGCTGGGCAGTGAGAGAGGGGCTCATTTTGTTGAGGGACCGCAGGAAGTATGCATGTTTGATGGTAGAAGCTTCCATGTTCTCCTCTTGAAGCGCCAAAAGAGCAGCCTGAAAAAACAAAAATATTCATCAGGTATTCCTGTTCTGTCCGTCTGTCTGTCTACGTCAAACATTTAGAGGCAGGATTACAACATGTATTCAACAGCCAGGTGTAAGAAAGAAGGCCTTCAGGTGTGCTTCACGTTACCTCTTTACACAGATTTTCCAGATCGGCTCCAGAGTAAAGCTCAGTCCTGGCAGCCAGCTCTTCCAGACACACGTCAGGGCCCACAGGCATCGACTCTGTGCACAACTTCAGGATGGCAAGACGAGCCTAAACACACAGAATCACACATATACGATGATTTCAGTCTCCTTTTTTTGTGCTTTTTAAAGATTACGTTGATACAAAAAAGGCACCGATGGTTCATTATCTTTTAAATGACTTCTAAAAGCTTTCTTATAGCGCTGCTTTTTATGCCATATTTTTT
The DNA here is from genome assembly GCA_038419695.1 of Scomberomorus guttatus. NCBI lineage: Eukaryota > Metazoa > Chordata > Actinopteri > Scombriformes > Scombridae > Scomberomorus > Scomberomorus guttatus. Next base: position 29,477,483 of record CM076445.1, on the reverse strand, counting down.
TAATGCTTTTATTCACATGAGAAAAATAGTTTACCTGCTCATCAGGTGGCGGGACATAGATGATGTGGTCCAGTCTGCCAGGCCGCAGGAGGGCACTGTCTAAGCAGTCAGGTCTGTTTGTGGCAGCTACAACCATCACGTCTTTGTTGCACACTTCCTGGAAGTCCAACTATCAAAGAGCAGAAAGATACTTTAAATCATAAAATGTTCACTAAACACCTCACACTGATCAAATGTTGTATTATGTGATGGAAAGAGGAGTAAGAGTCTTGAATATCTTTGCATGTTATTTAACCTGTCCGTGCGTATGATTCTCCTCTGCGCCCTCAACCTGGAGGATTTTCTCCGTCCCTCTGCTCTCTACCGTCTTCAGGCCAACCCCATCCATCTCATTCAGAAGCACAGACAGAAGGCGTGTCTGTACGCTGTTAGGTGTCTGACTGTTCGACCGCGAGCCAATCAGAGAGTCAATCTCATCAAGGAACAGGATACAGGGAGAACAGGCTCGTGCCTGGCGAAAGAGCTGCGTGTGGACAAACAGGCGGTCAGACAGGAAGACACAATCGCAGCAGCCTTTCACATGTGTTATTACACGCTGGGAAAAGAAAATACCTGTGCTAAAGCCTTCTCTGAGTCTCCCACGTAGGGAGAGTAGAGGTCAGCACCACTGACAGACAGGAAGGCACAGTGGGAGGAGGTGGCTGCTGCTCTGACCAGCGTCGTCTTAGCACATCCTGGAGGTCCGTAGAGCAGCACGCCGCGGGGTCGACATAGACCCAGACGAACAAACGCCTCGGGGTACATCATCGGCCACTCAATACTCTGGATGTTCAGACCCAGAAAAGCACAGATCACAAACAGAATGAAGAGCAAATAACATTAATTGCGGAGACAGATATTTTTCTGGATTAAGCACTTCATCATTACACAGGCTGAGGTGACAACTGGTTGTATTTTACCTGTCTTAGTTTGAGTTTGATCTCATCAAGGCCTCCTATCTGCTCCCAAGACACTGGAGAGAGCTCCGTCCTGCCCAGACTGCTCCGCAGGCAGGAGGGACGCACCGACTTCAGGGCCTCATGGAAGTGCTTCATACCCACCGCCTGCTCTCCTGAACCCTGCAAACAACCGACGACAAGGCAACACAAGAAAAAAAAACATTCATAAATTTGTCATCAACACTCGTCAATCAGTGTCAGTGTTTCGATACAATCCGTTGCTGTATTTACCTTTGAGTTTTCCCTTATAGAGTGCATGGCGGCCTCCCTGCACAGGGCGCTGAGGTCTGCTCCTACATAGCCTGTAGTTCTCTTTGCGAGCTCTGCCACGTCCACACTGGGACACACTGGCATCCTCTCACACAGAACAGACAAGATGGCTCTTCTCTGCTGCAAGGTGGGAGCTCCGATGACAACCTGAAGACAAACAATTTACAGCCTCAAAGATTTATTTAAGTTTATTATTATGTGCTGGGTTAAGTATTTCTTCATCCGTACCTCTCTGTCAAATCTTCCAGGCCTACGCAGTGCCGGGTCTAAGCTGTCGGGCCGGTTTGTGGCTCCGACGATGAGGAAGCGATCGGACTGGTTCATCCCGTCCATTAGTGTGAGAAGCTGAGCAACCAGGCGGTTCTCCGCTGCCGACGAGCCGGTTCTCCTCGGACACAGAGAGTCCAACTCATCTAAGAACAGCACACATGGACCCTCTTCTGCCGCAGTTCGAGCCCGCTCAAACACAGCCCGCAACATCTCCTCACTCTCACCCGGTCGTGACCCAACCACCTGAAATAAATAGGCATTCAAAATTTTCACTTTTGTTATTTTAAAAAATGCAGTGTGCAGAAATGCCTTTTATAATTTTAATAAAATTGGATCTCCATTAATCAAAAGGGACTTAATTCAATCTCAATCAGTGACCCAAAATTTACAACAACATCAACAGGTTTCAAGCGTAATGTTCTGTAGCCTATAATGGACAGAAACACAAGTCACATAAAGGGCCAATAAATCACGATGTTATATCATGTTTTGCTTTGTTGTTTGTTCTTTTTGGCTTGAGAATGAAAAGTCTTGCTTGTAGCACTGAACACTAGAAAAATGTGGGTGAAGATTACTTCCAAAACACAATACTGGCATGAGGACTGAGTTTCTGACGGCCAGAAATAGTCAAATCCTCTTGTAGTTTAGTGCCATAGGACGGTGAAGATGTGATTAAACACAGCAGTGTTTGTTCAACAGTGTTAACTGATATTTAATATGACTATATATGTGTATATATATACACCATAAGGAAATTGATAGAAATATTGCTTTTATTAAGGTAGCTTTCCCTTTAATATCTGTGGTTTTTATTAGACAATGTTGCAAATCGGTGAAGAGGACTCGATTGCTACTGAATTGTTGCATTAACATCATGAAGTTTATTAAATTTACTTGATAAGTAAAAAAAAAACAGTTTTTAAATCTACAGATTGAGTTTCCAGACAATTTACTATATCACGACATACACCTGTGTTGCAATATAAACTAAATATAAACTGCACACACTGTGACAGAAAATTTCAAAACATATCGCTCAACCCTTCCCTGAATAATGGAATTTAAAAACATACAGTATGAAGAGCTGTCACTAATATAATTTTTTACCTCTGGCCCTCTGACCACCACCAGGCTGGCTCCCACATCCCCCACCACTCTGCGGACCAGGAGGGTCTTCCCCACTCCCGGGGGCCCCACCAGGAGCACGCCTCTGGGACACGACACACCCAGCGAGCTCAGGGTGCCTGGATAGAGCAGAGGCAGCTGCAGCATCTCTCTCAGGGAGGCACTCACCTAAAATACAGTTTAAAAAGCAAATGTATGTGTCACATTGAACATATTGTACATGATTACAAATTAAGTCATTCCAGTGAATATATGCTGACCTCCTCCAGACCCCCCAGTATCACTGTGTGCTGGTCCTGCAGCTGGTTCCTGTAGTGCCTGACCGTCTGGATGCCAGCTATCTCCACACCTGTTTTTGAGGTGATAAGTCCAGCACTGCTCGTATCTGGATTGATGCTTTCAACAACCACATATCTAATCTCTGTGTCAAAATCCTCAAGGTTTACCACATGCTTCCTCTGCACATATACACCTTTCAGCATGTCTTTCACGAGCTCATGAACAAGGCGAGCAGGTGTGTTTTTCTTAAATTCAACACTCTGGACGACCACGGTTATCTTTATGCCTTTCAGTTTGGGGCAGGGTGCAGGTGTGAGCTGGTCGGGGTCCAGGTTGAGGTGTGTGGGTGGGTGAGAGATCAGACTGGGAGATGAGCATTTCAGATCCATCTGCAGGAAGCCTTCTGCCAGGTCAGGCCTGGGCCAGGCGGTACACAGGCAGCTTCCCCCGGGAATAGACACCAGCAGCGGGGAGCCCAAGTTAAGACCCAGCGCTGACATCAAGCCTGGACCCAGCCTGCATCTCTGAGAGCCCCGGTCTGATGGATCCACTGACACCAGCCTCAGAGTCATCATCGTCCATCCACAGCTTCAACTCTCAGGGACACTGACAGTAAAACACAGAAAAGGAAAGCATGTGAACAGCGGTGAAGACAAGTTTTTATCAATGAATACAGACACTGACAGAAGAGAGATGATGCTAATTTAGGCTACATGCTACAAGCTACAACTTCGTTTTCAGCGGTGACAAACTTCTTACCGTAAACATTTGACTCTGTTACATGCCAGAAAGTGGCAGACACAGTTTAATCATACAAGCCTTCACCATCAGAGGTAATGTCACAGGCACCAAGACAAATATTAACGGCGCCGACAGCGACTGATGTTTACAAAATCCATGTGGCGTTAAAACAAGATGGCCGACCAAAACATTTCCCTGCGTGAGACGGAATCGATGACCCTTGATTTGCTTTTCTCATTCTTTGCTATTATGGGTTTACAAGAGAATAAAAGGTTAGTTGTGTAATCATAAGAGTCAAAGGACGTGAACCGATCTTAAATGCTATTATTATACTTGGTAAATTACTTTTTACATAACAGAAAGTCTTTAGAAAAACAAAATCATCTTTCGTGGAGAAAATGTTGTCATCTGCTCTTAATTCTTGGGTTTATGAGGAAAAGTCATTTATGTAGTTATTTGTGTATTCAAAATTTTTTTAATGAACTAATAAAAAAATCTGAATGTCATTGTTTACGTGGTCTGTTATTTAGCTATTACAACTAACTAACACAAACCCACACAATACTTTAGTAACTTTGGTGACTTGCAGTAGTGGAAAGTACCCAAGTACATTTACTCAAGTACTGTACTTAGTACAATTTTAGGTACTTGTTCTTTACTTGAGTGTTTTCATTTTATGCTGCTTGATACTTCTACTTCATTATTAAAATGTATAAACAAAGAATAATTAGACTATATGAAGTTGTCAGGTAATGGGGTTTCCTTAGTTGATGGTAAACTATTGTGTATGGCTTTTGATTCTTTTTTTCATGTTACTGTAAGTATTGGCTGTTAAATAACTGTAACTGACAGACCATCTATTTCTATTGTTTATTTATGTTTTGAGTAAAGGGCAGGCAAAGTAATATTTTCTTCTTCCTGCTCCTTTTCGGTCATAGGATGTGTAAATTGAGTTGTGTTTTGATCGTGAATCGCTTTGTATTTCTTTTTTGGATCTGTGCATCACCATGAGTGAAACAAATAAATAAACTACTGAAATTATTTGACAGAGGTAGTTACTTTTCAGATTTAAAAAAATACACTCAATAATATATAACAAGCTTATAAAATAATTTTTAAAAAAGTTAAAGATTAAACCAGTAGTTCCCAAACGTTATGGCTTGTAACCCCTGTGTGTAGTTGTGTCTCCTTGTCATATTACAGAAGTTTGACTTGTTAGCAGTTCAACCAAATAAATAATCGTTAATGTATAATCATATATAAATTATTAAATATATCATAAAAAGCAATTAAGAAAAATATTAAAAATTAATCAAACTTTGCGTGGCAGAACTTTTTTTTCTTATTACTTATTTACTTTCTGCAAAACGAGTACTTTTAATACTAATAAGTAAATTTAGCAAGTAGTAGTAGTACTAAGTAGGATCTTAAATGCAGAAATTTTACTTTTAATGGAGTAATTTAACATAATTACAAATTATAGTACTTCTACCTTTACTTAAGTAATACTTCTTCTAACCACTGCTGACTTGGAATGAACAGTATCCATTTACATTAAAGTTGTTTTAAAAAATACATCTAAGGATTCAGTATTGGTCGTCCAACAATTTGCAGGTTTTACACGGTTCTCTGTCGCTTTGGCGCCACCTTGTGTACAGAAATGAAAACGCAGAAAGACAAAAACAACACGATTATTGAAGTATGTGTGTGTGTGTGTGTGTTTGTGTGAACTTTTTAAAATATGTTTTATTGAACAATACATTTACAAATAACATGGCATGTCAACCATGGTATTAAAAACCTGGCCGTGTGTCTGAATAAGAGAAAACAAACAAACAAAAAACGTACAATAAAACTATTAAAAATAAAAAAATAAATTAAAATATATACAATGTAAATAATACAACATAAATAATACAATAAGTAGCAAAGTAGTAAAGTAAAAAAGATAAATGATAAATGAACATAAATCGTTCTTCAATTTAAATTAAAGGTTAGTAGATTCAGGGTTTATTAATTTGTAAAATTTCAGCAGTTCCTTTGCAGATTTTAAATTCATACACCACAGGGATTTACAATACAGCCGAAACCCATTATAAAAAGCATTTTTAAAAATTGGCTTTGTGAATAGTTTTCCATTATGAGAAGTTTCACGGCATTTCGACTTGTCAAAGCAGGAAAAGCACAGGTGGAGTTAATAACTTGAGCCTGTTTCAGGGTTCATGCTCACCCACTGGAACAATTAATGTCACGGAGCCATCGTTACAGTTATTTTTTACACCTGTGTTTTTACTGCTTTGACAAGTGCAAACGTCTGCTGTGGAGAGGGACTACTGTTGTGTGTGCGAGCTTTAACATCATTTTCATTTTAAGCGAGAGGGACTATCGCGAGACTTCCCGCGGATTTTTTCAGCAATTAAATTACAAGTTTCGATAAATACGTTAAACCTTTAATTCGCAGGTAGTCTGGCTGAGTTTTAAGCAGCTTCTGCAAGTTGTTTATCTGCCTCAAGGGTGGTCATGAGGGTAGTCACGTGGTTTGCTATTTATACATAAATAGTGCAGCAGCGTTATCAAACCTGCGGAAGGTCGTCTGTCTGTCTGTCTGCCTGCCTGATTGTCTGATTGAGGGCAGGACGTGACCCTGCAGCTGAGGGAAAGTTGAACCACAAACCTGCTCTTTCTGGAAACATTGAGAGGCAAGTTTGAGACCGATAATCTACAGATCCTTTAATTTATGAATGAATTAATGAGACATGAAGGACACTGATTGACTCTGTGATGACTCAATGAATGAATGAATGACTGGAAAATTGAAAATACATTACCAGTAACAACTGGTCTGACTCAGATGTTTTTCAAATCAACACACCAAGCAGAGCAGCTGCAAGTTTCCACACTCTCATTTGTTATTTTGGTAATGAAGATGTGTGTTTGTTGAGTCTAGTGTCTGTACACCTCTTTTTTTTTTTTTTTTTTTTTACAGTTTTGCTTGTATTTGAAGGTGTCTGTGTCATTGTCAGAGTCCTAAGCTGTCCCCTCTAGCCCTGCAGCATTTTATGTGAATGCTAATTTCTCTGCCCAGTACTCCCTGCTCCTGCCTACAACAACCAGGCCAGACTTGGCACAGTTTCCCCCTCTGCCGTCATAATTCCAGATCTCGCGAACAAGCCCGAAGTGTGTAATCAACCCTGGGCCCTGTGTGAGTGTGTGTCGTGTCCTGTAGAGCTGAAATGTCACTCTGCTGTCTGTAGGCCTCGCAGCACAGATAGCTTGAGTGTGTGTCAGGGGGGCTCAGGACATACTTGGGGGGGGTTTATAATGTGCTTTGTTATCTGACAGTAGATGCAGAAGTAGTGTTAACTTATCACCTGTCTCTGCTTGTTCTGTGTTAATATTCAAGAGCCAGAGGGAGTCTCAGGGCGGACGCTCAGTGGCCATGTCGACCCTCCTGCGCTGCATCTCCAGTTCTTCTGTCACTTTTTTCCAGCGAGGGGTCTGTCAGAAGTTACCTGGAAGGAGGCATTTCAGGACTTTCCCTGTGTTATGGGACCAACAGGCCTCCAAAGGTAGGAAATGTACAGCTCTAATAAAACTTCTTAAAACCTTATAGTATTTTTTGCAGAGGACAGCCTGGGGCTGCATGACTTTCTTTGGTTTGGATTTCCTCTGTGTCTGAGCGGAGGAATGAGAGTTCACTCAAGGACACGCTCCTTCTAGCCAGAAGAGTGAAAAACTCCACAGATCATCATCAACTGTTTGCGGCTTGTTGTTAGAGATGTTCCCAAAATAGGGAACGCTGTTGTGAACCAGGCCATGGATATACTCCCAGTGCTGTAGGTGCTGCTAACATGTGAGAACATATGAGAGGTCAGATAAAGGTGACATGTAAAAGTTTGACGGCAGTCTGGCAGATTCCGTTCAGACATTTGTTGATGGAGTCAGTGTTGTTTGCGGGGCTCTTGTCAACGACTGTTTTTTAAAAAGTTTTGCGGGTTACTGAGTGCTTTTTAAGTTTGAATTTTGAGCGTGTCAGTGTGGGAGTGCAGGCCTCTCTGTGTGTGCTGGCTCGTAGCCAATCACCTGCTAATAATGTCTCCATGGCGGCGAGGTCACCATGCCGTGTATGGAGAGAAATGTGTAACCTGACACTGTTCCCGGCCACACAATCTCCGCTGTACACTCATGCTTTCCTGTGTTGTTGCGTTAAGTGACAAAGGGGGGGGAAAAAAAGTTCATCTAGTTTTTTAGTAATAAATTGTTATTTATTGTCTAGGTTTTGTACAGTTCACAAATCTCTAAAAAATGTTATTTAAAGGAAACCCTGTCAATGCATTAAGTCCATGTACTTGAGCCTCAACTATCAGCTTGTGTCTCCAGGTGTGCTCTACAAGGATGTGGTGGTTGGAGTTCCTAAGGAAACGTTACAGAATGAGCGTCGTGTGGCGTTGTCACCCGTTGGTGTGCAGGCGCTGGTCAAACAGGGCTTCAGGGTGCAGGTGGAGAGCGGAGCTGGAGAGGAATCCAAGTTCTCCGACCAGCAGTACAAAGATGCTGGAGCCACCATCACTGACGTCAAGGGAGCCCTTGGCTCAGACCTGGTCCTCAAGGTTTGTTGACCTCTGCCATTTGTTTTCCCCTTTTAACAATTAGCCTGCAGGTTGGCTCCATGTTAACAAGCCTATTAATGGATATCTAGCAAGAACAAAGTCTTGCTTGCACTTCTGAATTGTAATATATTTGTTCTGCTGTAGGTTCGAGCCCCCAGTTTGAGCGAGGCAGACCTCCTGAAGCCCAAGTCCACCCTGGTGAGCTTCATCTATCCAGCTCAAAACTCAGAGCTGATGAGGAAGCTGTCAGAGAGACAGAGCACGGTGCTGGCCATGGACCAGGTGCCCAGAGTCACCATCGCACAGGGCTACGATGCACTCAGCTCCATGGCTAACATTGCTGGGTGAGGAAGTAAAAATAATATAAATAAAATTCTTGGGTGCATGCAGATTCAAACGTGGCTGTAGCTGCTCCAGAATGTCTAGTTGCCGTAAATGTGACTTGAATGTTTGTTTTTGTAGGTACAAGGCTGTGGTTCTGGCTGCCAACCACTTTGGCAGGTTCTTCACTGGTCAGATCACAGCTGCAGGAAAAGTACCCCCAGCCAAGGTAACCGTGTTTTGCAGTTCAACATGAGTGATTGTGTATTTTAGCTCACAATGCAGCTGGCTATTGAATTTAATGCTTCCACAATTGTACCTATTCCTCTTCATTATACCTCAAATAAAATGTTTAATAGTGAACTGCGTCATTTTTTGTGGGGAAAAATAATGCCCTTGAATATTTCTGTTGCACACAGGTCTTGGTTATTGGAGGTGGAGTGGCTGGTTTAGCAGCAGCAGGGGCAGCCAAGTCGATGGGAGCCATAGTCAGAGGATTTGACACCAGGTATAGGGGGGGACATTAAACCAGGCTAGTCTGTAAGAAGAGGGTGATTACAGTTGTGATGATTATGAGAATAACCCAACTATTTCCTGACTGTCAGACAGGCAGCTCTGGAGCAGTTCAAGTCATTCGGGGCAGAGCCTTTAGAAGTGGACTTTAAAGAGTCCGGTGAGGGAGTCGGAGGTTATGCCAAAGAGATGTCTCAGGAGTTCATTGATGCTGAGATGGCCCTGTTCGCCAAACAGTGTAAAGAGGTCGATATTCTCATCAGCACTGCTCTGATTCCAGGTCAGTTGCTTTGGTACCATTACCTGTTAAAGCTACATTAAACCTGTCTACTTATTTATTTTTAATTAACATTAAAACTATCAAATTAGTAGTGTAATGAATTACACTTCTGCAGGTGCTTTTCAGCCTCTTTTAGCTTGTTGTTTTAGTTTTATGGCCCTAAAAGTTACTGTCTCAGCAGCTCCCATCAACCCATATCAGGGTGAAAAAGCTTTGACGAGCCTGCTGTATGTTTCCAGCCAAGCACTAAATGGCAGTCAGATAAAGTTACAGATTGCCTGTGGAACATAGATTATAATTCAGCAGATAAAGAGATTAGAGCTGATATTGTAGAGACCAAACCAGAGCTAAAAGGAGAATGAATAGTGGACTCAAATGTATAACTTGGTCAGAAATACAACTTCAAATTTATGCTAATGTGGGTCTGTGTCCGGTAATTCTGTAAGTAGCCAATTAATTGCTTACTGGTTAGTCATAACAACTCAGTGAGTGATGTGATCACAGCTGCGTATATGTCAGCTGGTTTTTCTGCCCTCTAGTGGCCAGAATTTGATTAATGCAGCTTTAATTTGGATTCCTTTTGTTTCTTGTCCCCCTGCAGGAAAGCAGGCTCCCATTCTGATCAAGAAGGAGTTTGTGGAGTCGATGAAGGACGGCTCTGTGGTGGTGGATCTGGCTGCAGAGGCGGGGGGCAACATTGAGACCACCAGGCCTGGAGAGCTGCACATTCACAAGGTGAGCTTTCTGCCAGATGCAAACAAAATAAATCCTATTTAAAATGTACTGATATACTTTTTTTTTTCTTCTTCTAATAATTAGAATGTGACACACATTGGCTACACGGACCTGCCCAGCCGCATGGCCTCCCAGGCCAGCACTCTGTATTCAAACAACATACTGAAGCTGTTGAAGGCCATCAGCCCAGACAAGGAATACTTCCACTTTGAGCCTAAAGAGGATTTTGACTATGGAACAATTGACCATGTCATCCGTGGGACTCTAGTTATGAAGGTGGGTTTTACTTGTAAGCGCCTACTGGCAGTCTCCATCCCCACTGGCATCCCTCCCTCCCTCTCAGCACGAGCTATCAGATCCTGTCATGCTAGGATACTGCGCCAAATGAGTACTAAAAACCCAGTCCCAGCTGGGAATAGCTCACATTGGAACCCGGCAAGAATGTTATGAACGTTTCAAAATATACTTTCCCAGGAATTTAGGCTTTGACACATTGTTTATGGCAGGGAAAGCATGCAACCTCAACAGGACATATCAGTTTACCCCTTGTTAAACTAAGCATTATTCAAGCCCCTTTAAAAGAGAATTTATCTTTCAAAACCACTGGTAACTGGTTCGTGATTGCTGTTTGTTCAGTATAATCTCCTATGCAGTCCATGACTTTGCATTTTGAGCGCTCCCACCATCCAGCCGAGATCTCCCACAATGCAGGGCTCCAAAGTCTTGATGTCTCATTCTCACGCAAAAACTCTGTGGACGTTTTGTTGGCATCCTTTCCTCTGTGTTCTCACACTGCTCCTCTTGTGTGTTTCTGATGCGTCCAGGAAGGCAAGAACATGTTCCCGGCCCCCCTCCCTAAAACAACCCCCCCGACACCGGTGAAACAAAAAACAGTCGCAGAGTTGGAGGCTGAGAAAGTGGCTGCGGTCTCTCCCTTCAACCGCACCATGAACTCTGCTGGCGTCTACACGGCAGGTCTGAAACAGATGTAAACATCAATGCAGAAATATTAAGACACCTGGACATTTTATACAACCTTATGCTGTGGAGTTATTTTATGAGGAAGGAAACAATTACACCTTTTTTTTTTTTTTTTTTTTTAAATCAAAGTTTAAAAACAAACGTGTAAAAGTTTATAGTTAAGCCAAGACAAATTGTGAACATGAGGAAATTAGTTTTGTTTTGCCTAAATTGCTCAACCTGCTCAAAGTATTCATCTGATGTCAACTTTAGGTTTAGGGTCTCATTTGGAATGTTTTTGTTTATTTAAAAGAATTAATTGGAAAGAATTAGTCTTTCTTGCTAAGAGCACTGAGATCACAGGGTCTTAATGGGCTCTGCACTCACCTTTTTATTATAATCAAGCACAGTTGGAATATAATGTTCTGTAGACCTGAGATGAGTGCAGTTAAAAGTTTTAGAGCGAATGTTATTCACACTTGCATAACCTGTTATGAAAATGTAGAAATATTTGTGTTTTCTGTTCAATCATTATATTGATTTATAAAAAAAAAAAAAAAAACTGGGGGGGAAAAAACAACTGAAACTGCATTTTTATTTATTTTTTTCACATTAGCAGTATGGAAAGAACTGTACACAGCCATACAAACATAACAACAAGAACAACTCTCTTGTAGGTCTGTCCACCTGTCTTGCTCTGGGCATCATCTCTCCCAACGCAGCCTTCACTCAAATGGTGACGACCTTCGGCCTGGCAGGGATTGTGGGATACCACACTGTGTGGGGCGTGACCCCCGCTCTGCACTCACCTTTAATGTCTGTCACCAACGCCATCTCCGGTCAGAATTCAAGACTCACCACTGGATATGACACAGTTATGGACAGATTTAGAAACCTGGTGTAAGTGATTGGAGGTCATATTTTGGCTGTTCTGTCTGTGTTTCTCTCAGGTCTGACAGCAGTAGGAGGTCTGGTTCTGATGGGTGGAGGTCTCACACCCTCCACCCTGCCCGAGAGTCTCGCTCTGGCCGCTGCCTTCGTTTCCTCCATCAACATTGCCGGTCTGACATTAAACACTTAAACACAACAATAATAATGGAAAACAAGATTTATTTCACCTCAAATCAGACAAAACTCACTTTTTTTTTTTTTGGCGTACATACAGGTGGTTTCCTGATCACCCAGAGGATGTTGGACATGTTCAAGCGTCCCACCGACCCTCCAGAGTACAACTACCTGTACATGCTGCCTGGGGCTGCATTCGTTGGGGGATACGGAGCTTCCCTGGCAGCTGGATACAGCATTGAGCAGGTGACAGGATGTACATCTTCTCTACCTACTCACTGTTCTCACTAAACGTATAGTAGAGTGGCATTATTTTTAAATTATTTTAAACACGGAGTATGTGGGGCTCAAATTCTATAATTTTTATTGTACTATATTTTATTTCCATAGTGAACTTTTAAACATGATACATACAAGACAATAACGCTATTTCTACAGCAAATCCTTATCCTATAATCCAAATCCTCTATAATTTTATTGAGTATTTTGATATAAGTTCATAACTTTTTTTTTTTAAAAAGTGTTTCTTCCTCATATCATCTTTACCCTAACCCCTAAGGATGACTTGACTGAGACTTTAGCTGTGATCTAGGGCTACTAAAATAAAGCTGACTTGTGTTTGTCCACCTCAGATGATGTACCTGGGCTCAGGCATGTGCTGTGTCGGCGCACTGGCAGGCCTTTCAGCACAGGGCACCAGTCGCTTGGGCAATGCCCTGGGCATGATGGGAGTGGCAGGGGGCATCGCCGCCACCCTCGGCGCCCTCAAACCTTCACCAGAACTGCTGTCCCAGATGTCGCTGGCCATGGCCACTGGAGGAACTCTCGGTAAGTAGCGTCCCACTTCTAGAGAAGCTACAATTTTGAGATACTCATGATACCCTCATGGCAGATGTTCCTTTCCTGCTGTTGCATGCTGCTTGATTGGTTGCAAGATCATTTGTTTTGTTTTGTTGTGACAGAAAAGAACAAAACTTGAGTTTTTCAAACAATAGACAGATGTGTTGTGTTACAAAATACCTATTGTGGCATTGAATATCATTCATTGCAGCACTTTTGTTAAAGTGCGGTGTGGCAAAGAGACTCGCCATCGAGTCGGCTCGGTGTTTCAGTCTCCATTTAAAAAGAAACAAAATTAATAAATCTTGGGCATGGCTCCTTTTTTTTGAAGCCAGACAGTTTATTTGGAAAACTACAAGACCATCATGAATGAGTTACACGTTGTTAACTTGGCATGCGACTCCTTCAGTCTTTTGAAGAGTTGTGAACGTTTTCTAACTCATAACAGAACATCAATCATCCTGTCCAGATACCGAGATGAGTGGATTTCGTCATCATGTCTGAATGTTGTACATGTTAATAGTAATTTAAGAAAGCAGGATGATAAATGATGTTGGACTCAACATGCGCACACACACAAACACCAAAGCATGGTGTTTAATTAGTAACCCCATGTTTTTGCGAAAACACACTTAAATACTTAAAGACTCTTTTGACTGGCTTTGAAGATCAGGCCCCATTTTGTTAAGAGCGAACTAACTGAAAACAGGCATCTGCCTTTAAACATTTGCTCTTTTTTTTCTTTAATATTCCTACTTTATACATTTTTTTTTTTTTTTTTTTTTTGTATTCAAACTTGGCCAATGTGCATGAGAGGTTTGGTGTCTGGTGCTTGATTTAGCCAGACATAGTTCAGTAAATCTCAGTGAGTTACTGTCTTTCGTTTTTTTTTCTTTCTTTCGGGCTGATCCTCATATCTCGACTGCAGGTCTGACCATTGCCAAGCGTATTGAAATCTCAGACTTGCCGCAGCTCGTGGCAGCCTTCCACAGCCTTGTGGGGCTGGCAGCGGTTCTCACCTGCGTCGCCGAGTTCATGATCGAGTACCCCCACCTGGACACTCACCCGGCCGCCGGTGTACTCAAGACCGTGGCATATCTGGGCACTTACATCGGAGGCGTCACCTTCAGTGGATCACTGGTGGCCTACGGCAAGCTTCAAGGTACTGATTTTTACTTTAAAATATTTTTAGTATTCATAGTATATAAGCGCATATATATTTTGTGCATGAGGCAAATTATAAAGCAGACTATACCCTTTACAAGTCTGATCACTGTTCCTCATTTGACAAATATCTATAAACACACTGAGCTCTGCAAGCCAAAGATGCTGTGGTAAATCCAGGCCTGGACTGCGAGATTGTGTACATGTGTCAGCAGTCACTAATTAACGTTGTAGTGCAACTGATCAAGAGGAACACATGAGAAACTTTCTGGTAATTTGTCATGGGCAGAGCAGTGGCTGTGGTTGGTGGACAGCTGATTAGAGGCCTTGACAGAAGTCTGAGGGTTCAAAGACACCAAACATCGCTGAAGAGAGAAGTGTTTTATTTATTAGTGTTTTTATTAAATGATTTCCCTTAAACCATGCAGAAGAGCGGCATCAATTTCAGGCTTCCCTGAAAATGTTTGTTGAAAATGTTTTTTTTTTTTTTTGTTTTTTTTCCCCCCAGGCATCCTGGACTCCGCCCCCCTGCTGTTGCCAGGACGCCACATGTTAAACGCCGGTCTGATGGCAGCATCAATGGGAGGCATGGTGCCCTTCATGCTCAGTTCCAGCTATGGCACAGGCATGGGGTGTCTACTCGGTGTGTCTGGGCTCTCCACTGTTATGGTGAGTATTCACCAAATAGTGAATGAAGGGTGGCGCTTCACTTTGCTGAGAACACATGGAGCAAAAATACATATTAAAACACATTTCAACTTTCGGTTTCAGAAAAAATTGAACCAATTCATTTGGAAAAAGTCAATTTAATGTGTCAGAACATTAATCTCCATTACATCAAATGATGGAGCCTTATAGGAGATGGTACACAATCTCAAACTCCTTGGTTTCAGATTAGGTAGAAATTCACACCATAATTATCATATTTTTGCATTACATTTTGAAAACATGCATCAATAAAAAGTTGGTTTTTATTAGTTTAAGCGGCTCAAATGTTTTTACTAACCCCTCGTTTTATTTTTGTACAATTTCTCCAACTTCCCCATAGGGCGTAACCCTGACAGCAGCCATTGGGGGCGCTGACATGCCCGTGGTCATCACAGTGTTGAACAGCTACTCTGGATGGGCGCTCTGTGCTGAAGGTTTCTTATTAGACAACAATCTCATGACCATCGTTGGAGCTCTCATTGGCTCCTCTGGTGCCATCCTCTCTTACATCATGTGTGTGGTGAGTAGACACACGCACATCCAGTCCCATGTGCACACGCATCATTGCCACCATCCTACTTGCCAGTAAATCCCAATAATGAGCCTGAGTTATTGCTCCTCTCTCTTCCAAGGCAATGAACCGCTCCCTGCCCAATGTGATCCTGGGTGGGTATGGCACCACCTCCACAGCGGGCGGTAAGCCCATGGAGATTGTTGGCACTCACACTGAGGTCAACGTGGACCAGACCATTGACATAATTAAAGAAGCCAACAACATCATCATCACACCAGGTACATACTGTACATGTAACACAAGATACCTCCTCCTCAGCTGTTACTCATATTGGTGGCTGAAATTAACATATTGGCTCAAATGCCAAAATACAATTTTAATTTTTTTTTTTTTTTTTTTTTTTTTTTTGGACAAATTTATTTGTATAGCCCAATATCACAAATTTTACCTCGGGGGGGCTTTACAGTCTGTACAGCAATACAACATCCTCTGTCCTTAGACCCTCAATTTGAATAAGGAAAAAAACAAGTTATCACTTGGGAATGTTTAAAGTTTAAACTAAAGCCAGTCAATGCATCAGAAAAACATTTTGTTTGAAGCCAGTCTTAACAGACATCTTAATCAACAGCATTTTTGATAGAGCGTGAATTTGATTTGCGTATGGTCAAAAAGACTGCACAGAAGTCAACATGTATGACAACATGTAAGGCTTGAAAACAAGCAAAGTTTAAATTTTGAGTAAAACCAAGACATGCAAGTGTTACTGTCTCAAAGTCACCTGTTGGTGTAGCAAGTCTGTCTATTTCGTTTATCAGCTGAAAGTTTGGTGTTTATTTTAAATGCTGCACATACAGTAGAAAAAGCTCCTCACCAGCAGAAAGTACAGACAGTCCTGAGAGAGACCTGAACCTTTGGGAGAGACAGGTGTAGAAAGAGCTTTGGGTTGACATCAGAGACTAAGGTGAAGCACAACTGTAGCCCAGATTCTCTATGCTGCATGGATCGTCCAGTTGACTCCAGCGGCAGCTCTTCAGACTGCCAGGATCAATAATATCAGCTATCTCACTCATCTGATTAACTTCCCCTGACAGACAGGCTGAGCCTGACCGCTCTGCCAAAGTCGGGATAAAAAATGTTTGCACAGCAGCTCTGGAAAAGTTAGCTCAGGCAACACGTTTGGAAATGGTCAAGATCTTGGACTGATTGATATGGTAGTAATTAAATTCAGAATATTGAAGCATAGTGACCAGAAGGGGGAGCAGTTTGTCCACAAATGATCAGTTAACCACCTGGTCTCTTCTAACATAAATAAAGAGAGTGTGTCAGTACATGTTTGTTAGCGAAGAGGAGAGGGTGATTATATTGATTTTTGAGTGAGATGATGTCCACATCTTGATTATTTAATAATAAAGGCCAAACTTGCCTGACAACTGATGAATGGCCTGAGCAAGAGGAACCACTCAGAGTAACTTGGATTGCTGTTGTTTTCCAATGGCTGAAAACCAACGCAAGGACAGCTGTGTGGTCCAACATGCTGGTTTGATTAAAGAAACAGTGAAAAGTCATAAGAGCTATTGATTCCAGACTCAAAACTTCTCCATGCGCTGTCAACAACAAAGCACGGCAGTGAGGAAACAGAAGGCTCCAGTTGTCTGGGGAATTAAAAGATACGGGTTACGGGTGACTGGCTTCAAAAAACTCGATTAGGGGTAATGCTGAACTCTACAAGGTACCCAACCACCAGGGTTAAAAGGGGGTTATGCAGACACAGGGAAAGGAGTTCTTTGCACGCAGGGGACTCAAATGCACACCACACAAAAATTTTCCTTAGAAAAATGTCTCTCAGACCATTGAAATGCTTTAATACAGAGAGGAGACTTGCGGTGGAGGGGGAAAGGGAGAGGAAGACAAAAGAAGGAATGAAGGGTTGAGGAATAACTGGTTTTAATGTTGCTGAATTCCAGTTGTGTAGCCATCCTTTTTATTTAAGAATGAACAATAATGTGTCAATGTGTCAAATGGCTTATTTATGCCATAGGGCAGAAAAGGAAAAGCTACTGGATAACAGACTTAAGGAACCCAAACGGATTATTAAAAATCTCTGGATACTAGTAAAAAAATGGATGATTATAGCATAAGATTAGCACCTAACTTGTTGGGCTACTGTATGTTTATTCTCTGTATATTGTGTGTTTTTTAGGCTGGGGTTTGTGTGCAGCAAAAGCCCAGTATCCAATTGCAGACATGGTGAAGATGCTGAGGGAACAAGGCAAGACTGTCAGGTGAATGTCTACACTCGCTCTTCACTCTTGCTCTAAATGTCCTGTATAAACAAGATTACCGCTGCTCCGATGCCCTCAAAGGGTTTGCTCTGATGATCCATTTTTTCTTATTAAAGGGCACATAATATGCTTTTCATGATTTTCCTTCATTTATATATCGGTAAGATGCCAGATGTCTATTTCAAACATAGTCAAAATGATAAAACATGATGTGAATGTATGTAAAAACAACCTGCTATGAAAGCTTTGTTTGCCAAGTTGCCTCCTTTCTCCTCGTGATGACATCAGATCATTCGTGCATGCCCACAAACAGCCGTCCGTTACGTAGCCACTGTTGCTAGGTTGTTCCACGGGTTGTTCACATATTTCAGATCAGATTTCGGCTCGAACGCGTATGCATGTATTTGAGAAGTGCATCAACATGTCACACGTCACACAACTCTTCTCCAGTATTTCTGAAAGCAGAAAATTGTATTTGTATTTGAGAAGTTGAAATTTTTAGTAAAGAATATTAATAGCTATTGTTTGAGAGGCAGCTTTCGGAAACTAACCAATCAGAACAGTGGGCTCATCAGGAGGAGGTCCTTAAAGCGACAGGAGCTAATACGGCCTGTTTCAGACAGAAGCTGAACTGAGGGGCTGCATAAAGAGCCAGTATAAGATAAATAAGGATTTTTTTTTTTTTTTTTAACTGTAAATCAATGTGAAGATATACCAGTAGAGTCCCAGAATAAAAATAGACCTGGAAATGTGCCGGACACTTTCCCTTTAAAATCGTTAACCACAGTCCACTTATGATTTAATGAAGGAAAAATGTAACTAGAAAATTAGTGAGTGCTCCATTTCTCTTCCTACGGAGTTTACTGGAACAAATTAATGTTGATGAGCAGTAATATTTTTTTTGCTTTCATCTCCATCAGGTTTGGTATCCACCCAGTGGCCGGCCGTATGCCAGGCCAGCTGAATGTCCTCTTGGCTGAGGCCGGCGTGCCCTATGATGTGGTTTTGGAGATGGATGAGATCAACGACGACTTCCCAGGTAAACGGGTTTATTTCCAGTAAGAGAGCTGTTAGAATATCTACGACTACAGGTTTGTCACTTTGGCAGGGAGCTGTCGGCTAATCCTGCTACATGAATTAATAATCACATCCCCCATTTCATCTAGTCTTGGAGCAGCCTGGAGTTGTCTTGATATTTAGACATGCCACGTTATCAGGGCAACAGTCTTGTTTTCTTAGCAACCAGGCATGCAGTCTGAGACACATGGTTCTGTTTATGACAGAGGAAGATAAGTGTGGTGCTGGGGAACCCAAAAATATTAGTGTAATGCGAGAGTTCGATATGTGGTGGTTGGATCACGCTTAATGAGAAGAAACAGCAGGAGATAAACGGATAACTTTCTTAAGCAGCATTTTACTGTTCTCCCCACTTCAGCTTCACAACACTTCCTTCTTTCTAACTCACATGTGGCTGAACTAATCAAATGTAAATGTGAGAAAAACCAGAGGTAGATTCATCAGAAGCTGCTGATGTAAATAATTGTGTAAACATGTTTTTAGTAACTCATATGAATTAACTTCTAAACCGTACATTAGTGAGGACAACTGCAGTGTATTTCCCTAGTGGTTAGTGTGTCTAACTTGTGTATTAATGTCTGTGGTCAACAGAGACGGACTTGACATTGGTCATCGGTGCCAACGACACCGTGAATTCAGCAGCACAAGAAGATCCCAACTCCATAATTGCTGGCATGCCTGTCCTGGAGGTGTGGAAGTCCAAACAGGTTGGTCCTTGGCTTTAAATTATCTTTTGATATGTAATACATCTGCATTTTAGCTGTGTGGTACAAAAAGTGATTATATACACTTGTTTAACTTTACTCTAGGTGGTCGTGATGAAGCGTACCTTGGGTGTGGGCTACGCTGCAGTAGATAACCCCATTTTCTACAAGCCCAACACATCTATGTTGCTGGGAGATGCCAAGAAGACATGTGACAGCCTCCAAGCCAAGATCAGAGAGGTCTTCTACTAGTCACCCCTCACTAGCTTTACCACGTCTAATTCTTGAGTCCAGTGACATGTTAACTGCTGTATTTCCAGCATTGGACACATATTTTTGGAGAACAGATATATATTAGGTCTGCAACAAATTATATTCTTTATTAAAGGTGCCCAAGATTCAAAGAGATTTTTCTGAAAGAGACATGTAAAATTCAAACTCAAATATGTACTGATTTGTAAATAAAAATATTTAAATGTATCTGAACTCCTTTTGTGTATTTCATATTTTGGTTTAAAAAATTTCAGTTACAGACAGTATAACTTAACTGAAGTGGCAATAGCAAAAACAAAATATGCCAAAAGATGTTTTTTAAATCTCAGGATCACAAGGAATTGGATTTTTTTTTTTTTTCCTTCTGGTTAAACCATGCCAGGTTCAATCTTATGTAATTTAAAAACAAAAAAACAGGGTCTATTTCTCAGCTAAAGTCACCATCTGTTTTCATGTGCTTGTCACTCTGCAGGTTTTTTTTTTTTTTTTTTTTTTTGTCAAGCCATAATTCTGATTTCAGAATTGTTTCTATATTCAAACATGTATCACATATTCCAATAATGTTTAGCAATTGTATATCCTTTTGTATTTTTTTATTTTTATTTTACAAATACAGTACCAGTCAAACGTTTGGACACTTTCTCACCCAAGTAAAAGAGAAGACATGTCCACACCTGTGACTGGTACTGTAGACAACATCACACAGTATCCCTTACAAGATAAAATATCAATCATAAGATGAAACTTGACATTCAAGAACTGAACTGAATCTACTCTTCAACTACAGTTCATAACTGATGCTTATTTCAGTCTTTCCTCACAGCATTCTTCAACACTTTCCAGCTAAGGTCTTGGCTTTGTTGACAACTGAGTGCAGGTAAGAGTAGAAGAAGAGAAGGTTATCGTATTCTCCTGTGTACTCCTGAGCAAGGCATTTCTCATGGAAGTCCTTGAGGAAATAGTAAATAGCCTCAATAGTAGCCAGGTAAGTGTCTGGTTTGCCCTTCTGACGGCGCCAGAAACATGTCTTCCTCATCTTCAGCTCTACCTGGAGCAAATCTGAAAGAGAGCACATGTCAGTCAGAATACACGCAAGAACACAGAGTGAGGTAATGTTTAACAGCGCTGTGGGTGAAGTAAAGTTGCCCCTAATAATCACCAACAGTCAGAGCCCTTTAAAAAGGCTGCACAAATGCAATCTTTGATTACCCTGCAGTCTCTCATCTGTGCTGATCTTGGTGGTTTGGTTCCACGTGCTGTCGATGAAGACCACCCTCTGGAGGGGATACACCCTTGACTCCGAGCCCGTTGCCTCATCTGAGGTCCCTGACGCCGGGTCCTCTGCAGTGTGTGTGGCATCTTGAGCTTCCCTACTTTTCAGCTTCTTTAGGCAGGGTTCATCAGAGGAGTCATGTGACCTGCTGTCAGTCCTGTCATGCAAACACTGGATCATGTCTTGAACTGTGACTGCCTCTGGACCAGGGAACACCAACACTACCTACAGAGAGCAGACAGACGAGATTCAGAGTGGAACACCATCATACAAACCTAGAGTAAAAAAAGTGTTTCCATTTAGGAAGCACTGTGATGCGTTTTACATCAACAAGCAATGATTGGTTTGCCAGAGCTGAAGGGCACCCATAGAGCACTAGAGACTTCCGCCAGCCGAGCTGACTAACTTCTGGTTAGCCCTCCACTAACTTGAGGGATAAAATAATTTAATCGTACGGCTCTTCTAGACTTTCCAAATGTTATCGGACCGAATGGATCAAATTCTGATAGTGAAACAAGTAATTTTGCGGGGGTTGTGACGCTCAAAACAATTTATCCACAGTTTTACAGCCGCAACAGTAGCGACGGGGACCGGCTCACACATACTCATAGAACTGGAGTTGCATCTAGGTAACTATTTACTCTCACTGCCAGACAAGGGAGACAAAAGTTCTGCACTGCAGGTTTAAGGCTATTTAACACTACAAGAAATGTCAAATTACAATATGATTATATATTCTAACAGCAGTTGACTCAATCTTCAAAATCTATAATGCCATTTTTTTAATGAAAAGGTTGTATATGGATCAAAATCCAAAATGGGTTCTTCAACAAATAATACAGGAGTACATAAAGCACAGATAACATACATTTACTTAAATAACAATGTGACTTTAGTGGATAGTAACTATCAAAGCATGAGTCAAAAGCAGTTTCTTGCATGAAAAAAAAACACAATATAAATTAAAAACATAATGTCAATAAAGTGCAATGACAATGGATAAGCCCCAGATGAACATCGTTTAAACTTGGAGCTGAAAACATCAAGTAGTAAGCCAATGATGTTCAGTAAAATAAGAAAAAAAAAGCAGCAGAAATATGAAGTTAGACGAACTCTACTTTTTTTATATTATGAGGAGCAACTAACCTTGTCCTTTTCAAACTCAGGTATGCAGGGGTAAGTGTATATTGTGACATCACTGGGTGCAAGGATCTTGGCATGAATTGCAGTGCTCTTGCCATCTGTCTCATTGGGGTGCTTGATGATGTCTATCTTGACAGGAAGCTAAGCACAACACACAATATACAGTCAGGTCAACAAGACAGATTTCAACCACACCATGTGCAAAATTTTATAAATCTCACATGATTTATACATCTTACATACAACATGACATTTTCCACCACATAAAGATGATGCTATTACAGCAGCTATATAGCTGAAGGCCTAAAAGAACAATCGAATGAGTCCTAACCTCTCACTGACCTTGATTAAGGGAATTTCTTGCAGGCTGACACCCACTAATGAGCAGCATGTGTAGCAGAAGAACATCCTTGATCCTCCACATTTAGCGCACTTCAACCTGCCCCTCTGCTGCGCTTTCTCCAGCACTGCATGTGATGCCAATTTTAGACCTTGGAGAGGCTGCTTGGCAAGCTCATGAATGTCTGATGAATCACCGGAGACTGTTGTTTTGTCACGGCAACTAGGATGGAGACGCGGTTCCTGATCCAGACCGCTCATGCTTGTTCTTTAAATGTTGAAAGATCAATGCTGGAGGACGCGGACCCAACATTCAGAGCTGAACGAGAATGACAAAACAAATGATGATATTAGCAGACAGAAATAATCCAACATTTACATAACTTTGAATGTGGGGGACATAATAATGTGGAAAATCCATTAAACAAGCAAGGGGTTGTTATTACAAAGGTCATTCAGGATTTTTTTTTTCAGACAGATGGCTTCAGTTGTGAGATATTAACGATATTTATATAATATTCACAGACAAGATCAGGTCTAGGATTTTAGTTGTTGTATAATATGTCTTACGTGCTGTCCTTTCCCGGTAACGAGGCTGCATAGCAAGTAAAATAAGTAAAAAACTGCACAAAATCTAGTCTCATATCACTAACTTTTAGTTTTAGGGCAACTCTGAGATGATGAGCTGCCTGATGAACTCAGACTTTTAAATTCTAAGAAAGCCCTTTGGTGTTTTTTACAAGCAGATATATTTTAACTGGCTAATATGTTTGCGTATAGGTATGCATATGTATTTATATTTTTATAAGCATGTTTTTAGGTGCAGATTTTCTAAATATGCTCACTGTTTATTGATCATTGCTTTGAATTTGTGCTTTTGTTTTTTGTTATTCTACATTTCTGTTGTTTACTTGTGTTTTATTATAGTTTTATTTGTGTATGTTTGCTGGTTTTAATTGTGCTATTTAAATAAACTTTATCATGAATATTATTAAAATACATACAGACCTTTTTTGAGTATTCATTTGGGTGAAATGATCAATAAAAAACATCTCTTGGCATCAATATCCACAATCACTTAATAATCTTTTTTGACATCATTCCTAGTTTGGATATAAAAGCATCAACATTCACACCCAAAATATTGCCACATTATGAAGAGTTACTGAAACATTTTATTTGACTGAATTGATTGGTAACTATATTGTACTAAATATTGTGCTTTCTGCTGCACTACATTTATTTGACAGCTTTAGTTACTTTTCAGATGAAGATTTGACACACTGGATAATTTAACAAGAACAACAAACAGTGAGTAGTCGGGGTCACACTTCAGATGTCTATCAGCTGTTAACAGCTCCACTAAATAGTGATTTTTGCCCTCTAAACTTCTCACATGGTTTCATTTCAATAAATGTTCAAATGATCTAATAGTACGCCAAAAATCAAAGATTAGAAAAAAAAGTCCAAAAACTGAAAACAGATTTGTGTATCAGAACTTAGTTTTTTATTCTTTCCTCTTCTATTAATCATCTCAAGACCCCTCAGATTTATCTGGTGACCTTATGGAGGGGCCCGACCCCTAGGTTGGGAACCACTTGACTAAACTATATAAAGTACCTAATATATACAGTATATAGAGTAACTGTATATAAAGTAGTTCAGACTAGCTCCACCTCCAGCAGCTACAACAGTAACATGCTGCTTACACACTGATGCTTCAGTATTAATAATCTAATGATGTCATATATAATAATATATCAGTCAGAGGGACCAAACCACTACTTTTACTGCAATACTTTTTTGCTGCTAATACCTATGTATTTTCACTTAAGTAGGATTTTTCATGCAGGACTTTCAATTACAGTATAATGGAGTATTTTACACTGCTGTATTGGTACTTTTACTTAAGTTAAGGGTCTGAATACTTCTTCCACCACTGGTATTAACTTAAACGAGATCAAGTTCGATGCATTTAGCAAATACTGCAAACGTTTATGTATTTATTTATTTATTTTACCGATTTTAAGACAGAAGAAAGATTATTGGCTTTAGCTAAAAGGTAGCACGTCTGAGTGAGAAAGTTATTGATTGATTGTGAGAGTGACCTAAACACAACCAAATACATACAACTCAGTAATTAGCATTTGAAGCATTTCAAGAGCACAACACGCAATTAGCATTATATATATATGTAGTTATACCTCTGTAGCCTGTTTGACTGTAGACTGTATTTGTCCCAGCTTGTGTGGCTACTGTTTAATGTTACACAGTAAAGCTAGATTCCAGCTTACCACATGTAGAGTCAGCTACTAGCAGGCACACACAGATAGTGGTTAATTAGCTAATATCAAAGGCGACACTTATACAAACGTCGGTGCAGTTCTGTAGAGTTGCAAGAAATACGTTATCCACCATGAAATGTGGTCAAATAACTTCACACGTAACACAATCAGGATAAATACAACGTGACTAGCGGTGTGTAAATTGCGCTAAATGAAGCAAAACAGCATGAATGTCTTCTTCTACGCCGGAAGTGCCGTTCCGTGTGGCGGAAACAGCACTGCTGGCTGGTTTCATCAGGTTTTACATACCAATTCAGTATTAACGTTACCAAATCTGTATATTGGAGAATTCAAATACCTTGATACAAAATGTAACAACAGTCTGATTAGGCAGACGTTGACTAATTACTTATATCCAAACCAGTTCAACAGCGTACTTGATTTTAGGGACATGGATCCTGCCAAAGTACTAAGATTAAAAACGGAATTCTTACATTATCCCATATTACCCAAAGATATAGATAAAATTTATGAAAACCCCATCAATTTTTCAATGCTTTTTATAATGAGTTTCGACTATATTGTAAATACCTGAAGTGTCTGAATTTAAAGTCTGCAAAAGAACTGCTGAAATGTGTACAATATTACAAATTAATAGGTGAGGTAGAGATGTATGGAAGCAAATAAGGGTCATTAATATTTTGAGTTTTTGTGTGTGTGTGTGTGTGTGTGTGTGTGTGTGTGTGTGTGTGTGTGTGTGTGTGTGTGTGTGTGTGTGTGTGTGTGTGTGTGTGTGAAATTTGTGAATGTGTAATAAAGTTTTGCAGCTGTAGAAATATTTAGTGTAATTAAAAGAGTCAATCTGTCCAATCAGAGGGCAGTTGGTTCCGTTGCTCATCCCCCTGCAGGTCCTGAATTTTAAGATGGATGATGGTGTGGCCTCTCCCGCGACCCAGGTGGGTTTAATTTTACTTGAGCTTGCTGTAGATAATAATGGTAAACATTTAATGTGTGGTGTGTAGTTAGCATTCAGTTAGTTCGCTGTCATCGTAATGCAACGCAAATATATATTTTCAAGTTCAGGAAAGCCACTTTATGTACCCAGAATAGAACAGTAATGTAGCTTAAGGATGTTAGCAAATATCTGCTAGCATTACCGCCGGTGGCGTAGTTGGTCTTCTATCTCTTCCACCCATCAAATATAGTTCTCTCCCTCTCGCTGCCACACATTGATAGATCGCAGGATAACATAATGTCTGAATGTTTTTTTTTCTTAACAAAACAAATGATTTATGAACATGTTATGTCATGATTTTCAGGGGAAAAAAACATGAGAAATAATTCCTGGCCTTGTGGAATTTAACAAATTCTGATCAACAAAATCATGAAAAGTTGTATTTATTTATTTATTTATTCATTTTTACATAAATGCTGCAGTCTTCCTGTGTTGTTGGTATCACTTTGGCCAATATACTGTAGTATCTGTATTTAAAATAGTTGCAGAATACTGAAATTTCCGATTCCTCAATTCAAAAAATAAGCAGGCTGAAATTGAATTTTTAAAGCTCAGAAAGCTCTGACCCACCATCTCCTCTCTTTTTAGCACCTGATGATGGGAAGATCCTCTAATTTTAATTTCCTTCCATTCTACTTCTCCATCACTTCCACTTTCCCACGCTGTCAAAATCCCTTCATTCTCAATTCTGACATCAGCACACCTGACCGATGATCTTTCTAGCCGCATTCCTCTAGCCAGTCAGACTCTCAGTGCTGCTCTTTAAATGTCATTGCAATTCTGCACTCTGTGTTTCACTATTGTGCAACCCACCTCCTCCCCATCACCACCATGGCATCCATGTTGTCCGTAGAGACCCGACTGTCTAAGATCCATCGACCATCTGCTGCCTCCATTCCACCGCCGCCAGCATCTAGACTCCGCGGATCCTGTCCTTTCTCCTGTTTTTATAAGGGCCTACGCTTATGAAGATGACCCACATCGACAGAGTGTAATTGCCAAAATCTCTGTGTTGCTTATCACAATAAACATTTTTATTCACTTTCAACTGATCTCTTCTTATTGAAATGCCATCCGGCCAATCCTGCAATGCTTCTGCATGTGTGACACACAACCTTTAACACCACCATCACCCACCGTGTCCTTTTTTCTCTCTCCCATCTTGGAGCAGCAGTTTCCTCTGTAAGGAGAGCCTGAGAGCAGAGTCTCACCAGCACGCTGTGAAGGGAAGCCAGGACAGGCAGCCCGAGGGACTGAGTGGGCAGGTAAGTGGACATACAGGTCATCACCTTGTAGCTGTAGCTATTTTTATCCTTTTTTGTCTTTTCCTTTTTTTTTTCTATTTTTACCTTTTTGCTTTGTTTTTACTGTTTTGGTTTTTTCCCTGTCCCTTTTCTCTTTTTCTCTTTTTGCTTTGTTTTTGCTTTTTTGGTTTTTCCTTTCTTTTGTTCTTTTTTTCTATGTTTGTTCTTTTTTCTCTTTAATTTATTCATGTTTTTAAACTTTTCTGTTTGATTTCTTGCTCAATTCTATTTTTTTTTTTTTTGTCTTTAGTCAACAATAACAGTTCCATGGAAGTCATATGATTTTCACGACCCCGAGGTCAATGCTGTAATTGGCCTGCGTTCCATTAAAATTGTGCAATTTTCGATTTCATTTTTTTTTAATATGGGGGTCCTCTTATGGTCTTTTGTTACTCACAACCAGCTTGAATTGATTACAGTTTTTCATATCCGCAACTTAACTCAGGACCTTACATGATGGGTGATCTCCGGCTTAACACCTGGAATGTTCAGGGAATTGGCCTTGTAATCAAAGGGGGAAAAAAATCAAACTCATAAAAAAGCAAAAGGCTTCTATAGCAATGCATCAAGAAAACAGGTTATTGGACATAGAATATTTGAAACTTAAAACAGACTCTGTTGGCCTAATTCATTTTTCTTCCTATAATAGTAATAAAAGAGGCACAGCCATTCTTATAAAGAAGAATATCCCTTTCATATTTGAACAGGAAGTGAAGGACCCAGAGGGAAGATTTATTTTGGTGACAAGTTCAGTTCTTGGTCAATGTATTACTGTTCTCAACATATACAGTACAGCCCAAATACAGATTCACCTAATTTTATAATGCACATAATCTTAATGTTCAATAGGTCCTGTAAGGGTCCTGTTCCTGTAAGGGTCAAGATTTTCTGTGTGGCGACTTCAACTGTATAATAGACAGTGAATAGATGCATGGAGAGAGTTGCATCCGAAAGCCAGGGACTATACATTTTACTCCCACTCCTGTAACTCTTACTCTAGACTAGATTACTTTTTTTTATACCCAAAACCTTCATACAAGCTATCTAGTCATGCCATATTGATCCTATTGTATTGTCATGCTTCTGTGTATTTAGATGTCAAATTAGGGTCCAATATCCCCACAACATCACTCTGGTGGCTCAACATGTCATTTCTGAATAGTGATACATTCTGTTCACACTGTATGTTCAGGAAAATCTTTCACAATTTTTGGCGTGAGAATAAACATTCTCCTGTTTCACCTGCTACTATATAGGATGCAGCTAAAGCCACTTTACATGGCTACCTCATTTCTTACGCCTCCCTACAAAAAAAAGGAAAAGTCTAGAAAAACTGACACGACTAGAGCAACAACATAAACAATCACCAACCAAAAGAAATCAGAGATTGCTGACCAGCGCTAGAACAAAACTTAATATAGATCAACATGTACAGCTAGTACTTTTAAGCAGAAATACTACGAATTTGGAAATAAACCAAGCCATTTACTAGCCTATCAGTTAAAGAAACAATGCAATGACCGTACAATAAACACAGTGAGGACATATCAAGGTACCGTTACTCATGATCCATATATTATCAATGATACTTTTAAAGAATTTCATAATTCTCTCTATACTTCTCAGTGTGCTGGGACAGAATCTGATATCTCTTCTTATTTAGATAATATTTCTCTGCCTTCTGCCTCAGAAGATCGATCTAAGTTCAGTGCAGCATTCACCGCAGAAGAAGTTTGGGCTTCAATTCAGGTGATCCCTAATGGAAAACCACCTGGCCCTGATGGGTTTTCCATTGAGTTTTATAAAATTGTTTGGCCTGCAATATGTCCAGTCTTAATGCCGGTACTGATTACTGGGGTAATGATATTTTGGCAGACACAATGCCAGATTCATGGAAGTTTGCCTGTCTGAGGCTCGCTTTGCCATCACTTGGAAATGCCCATGTTTCTGCGGCCGGGGCAGGCAACACACTGAGAGCAGTCACACTTACGTCCTCTTCACTCTTTATTCTTCTTGCTCTTTATTATTCCGCCTACTTCTTCTTATTATTCCATATTCCGTATGTTTATTTTGGACATTTTCAACTGCCACATACTTTGTGCCAGAAAAACCATTAAAATGTCAAACTGTGCAGCTCATTCAGCAGATGTGTGCTGAATTAGCTGCACACATTCTTTTCTTATAGCATATTCAAGCAATTTTATATTCATTTTTGAACATCAAAATTTATAATGGCAGTCTTTGGGAGGAATGATCCAACTAAGTTGGAACCTTTGTCATTTTGAAACTCAACTTCTCAGACATCCCTTATCCTACAGACCCCATTCAAACTTTAAAACGTTCACAAAACTTTGAATTTTCAAAGTTGTATTCTGTGTTGTGATACCTTTTTTACTTTTGGAGCAATTTAAGTCCAAAGTGAGGGCTTTTACAGCAGTTTTCAGACCTTAAAATGTTGCCACAAGACTCTTCTCTCTCAAAATGTAAATATATTTCCCATAGGAGTTATAGTTTTTGAGATCTAAACCTTAACCTAATTGATAGGAAGAGCGCTGTCACACTCTCATTGACTGCAGAGCAATCTGCAGGCTGTGTGCCTTCTCCCTCTCCCGTTTCTTAAACTTACAGATACTCTCTCTCTCTCTCTCTTTGTGCACATATTGTACTTCCTCATGCTCAGCAAGTCCTGCTGCCACTAATAATGTACAAATCTCTGAGCTAGAAGCTTTGTTTTAGACAAATCAATTTTTCCTCAACAAAATGTGAATCTGTGCTCAGCGTTTCAGGGATCCCCTGCTGGCTCTGTGGTTTAGCCCAGCTTTCCCTGTTAGATTGCAAGGTTATGGGTTGTAATCAGCTCATGGCAGTGCTCCTCATAACTCTGCTCTTATAAACAAAGTGGCTTAACATGTTTATTATGTACCATCATGCTGTGCGATCCACTCACTTCTAGGTAGGCTACAGTACAAATCAACTTTAAATGACAGAATTTTGCAAGGATGTGCATTTGAAATACTGGAATACTTTGCAAGGTTTGGAAGCGTTTGACAGCCCGGGTCACTGCGAGCTTTAAAGGTTTGTAAAAATGTTCTGTTCAGTATTTCCACTTAATTTTAATCAATACACAGCCCCCTCCCCTCCACATGATTAATCTAGGGTTTTGTTGATGAACCAAAGGAAAAGGTACATAAAACAGTTAAACAGCAGGTATTAAAAACCACCCTGCAAATGCAGACACATTTTATAAAACTTAATTCATAATTTTGTGATGTACAACAATTGATGCAATGGACACCACAAGTCCCCACAATTGTGCAAGATTTACATGAATGTGTTGTGCAGTCTTTTTAAATGTGTGTCATTGTATTGGTGTTGGAAGTGAACCCTTTTCCTAGTCTAATTTCCTATTCTGTTCATACAATATTGAATTCGAATGTTTCACTAGACTTGTTCCAGACCTTTGAATCGCATCCCAGATCAGCTGAGCTCAGCTCTCAAATCAAATGAATGATAATGAATATTGATATGAAAGCAAAAAGGCAATTCAGTCTGATCATAAGACAGTAATTTCACCATATTATAGTTGGACATTCTTGGATGTTCTGCAACCAATCACTCTAATCTAAGAACCTGGCACACATTAAACTCATCGAGCATTAGCAAAATGTTAGTTTCACAGATGATTTTTCTCCAGTAGGGCTCCTCAAAACCTAAAAGAGTAGTTTACAAATGTAAAATATTTATATGTATTTGTCTTTTTCAAAGCCAGCTGTGCTTGATGTGATGTAAAACAGATTGTTTTATGTCAGATTTCAAAGATACCTGAGCTGTCTTTTTATGAAACAGACAATCGCATGCAGACTTGCATGGCAAACAGATGTGTATCGAATGAGGCCTTCCAGTGTCTGTTATATTAGATTCAAAACAATCAGGAATCTGCCAAATGTGTACAGTGTGCCAGGCTGCTTTGAGAATCGCGGCAGTGAAATGCAATTGATTGATATTAGTCATAATATTCACACCAGTTTTTCCTGCCATCTCTGCAGGCTGTATGGAGCCTATTTTTCTGTCTTGTCTCTACAATATGTGGTCATGCTTAAAGACATCTTCTGATGGTTTGTTCTCTTCTCATTCAAGGCGACTCTGCACTTGAAACCTTTACTGAATGTCTTAAATGTGCAGATTTAGATTCCATAGATTTCCACATTGTCTCTTTTATTGTGTTGTAGTCTATATGATCCACATTGTCACTGACATTGAATTGTCATATAACTAGAGACAACAATATTATGGTCCATCAGCCTATGTCAAATTTGAATGGATTTACATGTAACTGACATGTCTCATCTTTAAAATTCATTCATTAGGGTTCAAACCCTGAAGGGGTTATAACCCTCCTTTGTTTTTCCTGGTTTATTATTTTCCTTTGTTTTTCTGTTTAGTCTAAGACAGAAGAAGGGCAAAACAAACTGTCTGACTGTCTGCATTACAGAAATGTTTGGTCAAAGTAACCATTAGAGATAAATCATTTTCCACAACAGTCAGACAAATGCTAAAATAAAAATCAAATATGTGAATTATGCCCTTTCAGGTATATCCAGGCTGCTTGGCCAAGGCGGTCTATTCTAGTCTATTTTATTAAGCATTCCCTGAATCAAAAGAGCGACTGGATGACAGCTTTAAGAGATATCCTGCAAACCTGGAGACCTTTTGGGTCTCAGGTAACCACACACTGATTTTACATACCTACAGACTGACAGACTTATTTGACATAGTGTGACGTTTTGAACAGTTGCATGGTATGTTTTTCACGTATGAAGCCCGAACTCTTTTCATGGCAGAACAAGAGCTTAAGTTGCACGCACGTTTTTTGCACGCATGTGTGTTCCGAGGTGCGTATACATACACGAACCTCCTAACGCCCAGGCTGGTTTTTGCTAGGGTGAAAATAAAGCCAAGTTAAAAAGCACCAATAACATATCTTAGAAAGCAAATTTAAAATACTACAGGCCAAAGTTGAAAGTTATACCTCTTTAAATGCTACAAAAGAATAATGACATATCAAATATTTAAATGGTCAGTTTAATCACAAAAACATTTTCTCACTTTCCTTTAGTGGTATCGAGCCATGGAAATAGTTTTGGTTTTGCACCTTCTGTCTTCTGAAACACCCACTACAATGGAGGGAAACAAAAATTCTTTGTGCTGATCAAAGCACTGAATACTTACATTTGACTTAATACCAGCATGTCTTTCCAGAAACAATATCCCCATTCCCCGTCCTCGGGATAATACGCAGACCGTGCTGTTAATAGTTTTCATTGGGCCTAGACACATTTAGTAGAATGTAGCTCCAGTCCAGCAATCATAACGTGTCAGTGGGGGTTTAAACATTTTGCTAACCAACATCGGCACTCAGTCATTTCAAGTTCTCAAAACAGGAAGATTGTGAAGCATACTCGTACTGAGTGCTGTATACTCGGTTTAGTTTCTCAGCATCTTGAAGGTAGAGGGAGGTCATAAAGCAGTGGAGTTGATATAATATTTGTTGGACAGATAAGCAACCTACCCAACATTAGCCCTACAACCTAACAAAGTAGCCTGTGTATCTTTTCAGCATGGTGGACAATGTGTCATATGACTTTTTGAGTATATCCTAATTGAATTTTTACTGTGATGCCCCCGTGTTAACTTGAGAGTAATTTATGATCCAGTAGTTGGAGGCTGACAGGTCACTCACTTGCTGCATTTGCAGTTACCATGTACATCCTTACTGGAACGAATAAGCTTTGTAATCCCTGGGAGACTGATTTAAAGGCAGACAGGGGGAAAGTTGAAAAATAGTTTTGAAGCTGAGACATAATGGACATACAATTGCATTGAAAACTGAGACATAAACACATTACTGTAGGTATGTGCATGCCGTGGCTTGCAAACAACACTACATTTATGGAAAAGCTTGCTGTGCCAAACACACTATAGTCACTTTCCAAGTAATATGTCGGACAGTGGGATACATGCACGAGTTCAACACACTGAAACCAGAGTCGTGATGAGTTTGAGGACATTTTGAAATCACAATTCCATTTTGGGCTGTTGGTTCAGCATGTTAGGGGTGTCTGTGGGTATGAATCTGTTTGTTTAAATGGCTTCTCTGTGTTGACCACAAACCACAGGCAGATACTCTTTTTCTGTTCCAAACTGTATGGCCCTACCTGACTCTATGGTTTGGTCAACTTTAATAAATTTGGTCTCCAGTGGTGCAGAATGGACCAGAAACAATCTCTAACATCCATATGGTGAAATACCAAGTAGTGATTAATGTTATATTTAAAACTTTGAGAGAAATTATAGACAATTTAACCAGAACTATATGACTTGTAACGTCCAACATGGGTGCATTTAGAAAGTTCATGTTTGAAATTGTAAAGTTTATTATTAGTAATATTAGTTGCAGGCTGTTTATATATACAATATATTATTGTCAGATTTTTTTAAACTGTCAAATTTTGATATCGTCCAGTCATCCAGTATCATCAGGCACTACTACACATTGTTATTATTCTGCAGTGTAGTAAATGGACATTTGAGACAGATGTTTTATTTGCTGGTAGTCCAAGATAGTTTCTGAATATAGTTAAAATGGTCATTGAACGCCACCAGTGCCAGTTGTCTTTTTTTTTATCTCAATTTCATGGTGTACTTTATAGTCACGGACTAATTGAATGGTCTTTCAAGTCTTAAATGTTTTAGGTGATTATACACATGCTCTTTTCATTACAACCTATTATCTTTCTGTGTGGATTTAATTCACTGTCAGGGAAAGTGTGATACTGTGGTGATTTGCTGGAGGTCCGGACCCTCTTTCACAATGATCTGGTGTTCTGGGTATTCCGTGCTAAGGGCTGCAAACACAGAATTCCCTAGGTTGCATAACCACAGATTTCCTCTGGGGAAATGAAGGTTTACGGCCCTGAAATGTATCAAGTTCAGCTGCGTGCTTCCCCTCCTCCTCAGGGCCTCCCCTTTCTCCCGCTGCCCCAAGACCACCTCTCCACATCGCACGAGACTCCCCAGCCTCCCTCCCTGTTCATCTTCACTTGCCTCACTTTCCCTTCCTCCCCCTCTCTGTTTGTCTCGCTCCATCCTTCCCTGAAGTGTTGTTAACAGCCTTCCTTCAACCTCCCCGTAGACTTCACCCTTGTCTGCACATGTTGTTTGTAATATGGGACACATGTGGTTCTCTGCATTCATGCTTCCACAATAATGCAAATATAATACTGCTGTTCTAAAGCATTGCAATGAATAGTAAATCATTGTCATTATTTATCCCAGGAGGTCCATCAAACTACACAGTAGCTGCTTTTTTGAGCAAAAGAAGTGAAGAAGTACGAACATGTAAACAATAATCCTGCTCTAAACTGATACATTTTGTGAAATTGGATCAAATTAATAATAACTAATATTCATTTGACATAAGCTATGAGTACATCTGGTAAGTTATACCTATTGGTAATTGTCAATACAATACAAATACAAAATAATACCTACTTAGAGCCGCTGTTTAAGCAGTCGACTTGCATACATTCAGTGACAACATTAAAAGGCAATATTTTTGACCATAAAGAAACTCTTTGTCATTACTGGCAGGAGTACAGCCAGTTTCATAATTTTGCTGTTTGATAACTCTAACGTACAACAGACCAAGAAAAGTGCACGGAAATCCCACATTTTGTAAAAAGAAAAAAGTTTAAAAATGATTTGTGATTTCAGGAGCATTTTATTAAACAAAATCTGTAGGTCTTGGAACACCTTGTAAGTATAATTTATGTGTCTGGCATGCCTGTGTTGCATCTCTTTTCCTGGAAGTCTGCAGCTTCACGTCTACGACAGTTCTTTCTCATTCTTGTTGGCTTCGGCCTCTCCTCGTCCTGCTGGGAATACACAGCCTTGAGTCCGAAATGTGTTTACATTTTGAGCATGTTACAAATTATCTGCTAAGACTAACTTTGCGTGACTTGGCAGAAGCCTTCACCTTGCTCAGATGTTGTTTGGGTCAAACGTATTTCAGGGGTTTGCACTCTCAATTGGACTGTCTTTATCTGACAGGGGTTCTCCAAGCCAGATGTGAACCCAGGCAAAAGGTAAAGCTCGTGCTCTCTGTCGGTGTGTGCGTGCACATGTGTGCCTGCACACATGTTTGTATGTGTGCACATATGGTGTGGGAACCCTGCCAATATGTGTGCGATATTTTGCTGCACTGACAAGACTCCACTTATACTCAATACCATATAAACTCAGAAGGAATTAATTTAACATTTGACCATGTCGATATATTTTTATCTGCCATCATAAATGAATAGATTTATCCTGAGTTGTATTACCACATCTCCACCTTCTTTATCAGATTGAATGATTTTATTCGTGTATATCATGTGTCCAGGATTGTCCAAGGACACTAAAGTTTTCCCAAATGTTTCTTAGCAATGTGTATTCAATCTTCTCAAAGACAACATCAACAGATTTGATTATCTTGTCATTATATCAGCTAAGCTGGGAAATAGACTGCTTAATATCTCCAGAGGACTGCGGTAATGTCGGGGTTTGAAACGCTTTATTTGCTTAATGTGTAAGGGGTTTTCTCTGCAGGTTTGTGCAAATTATAGAGTTAAGAGTCGGGATGACTCTAATTTTATTTTATTGAGTGATATTCAAATATTAGATTTGGGCTAATCCTGAAACAGTTTTCTTTTTAAGATCAAAATCACAGCAAATAACAAATCATACATTTTGTACTTATTTATCTTAATACCATTTTATTATACACTAAAGACACCTTCATATTATATTTAACAACTGTGTCAACTGTGACTGAATAACTAGGTCACCTTAGGTATTAATGATTGGCACACAAATAGTAAAAATATGTCTATTTCTCATATCTGATTTATTATCTGGACTGCAGCACAAAGCATGTTCCTCAAAGGAGTTTTTATCACAGAATTCCCTCTTCATCTTACTCACTGCTTCGTAGTTTCAGGGACTCATACGTGGAGAATAAAGGCATGGTTTATGGACAGATTTTCTTCTTAAAGTTGCATTAAGTAATATTTTTACATTAACACTGAATCAAATGGTGGCTTATAATATGAAATTGTTGCTAATATCACCAGTTTCACTAAGAATCAACACAGCAGTCTTCAGTTTTTCACTTGTTGCCTTCCGACAAACCAAAACTGGTTCATGTAAAACTGTGTGGAGCAGCTATAGCAAATAATGGCAATCCAACGTACTGTTGAAGAAATGTAGACCATTTATCATGTCAAAGAGACTAAAAGACCTTTTAGTTGGTGTGTAAGTTTGTGTGTTAACGAAAGCAACTTGATAAGCTTCATGCAGTGAGTTTGTTTTGGCATCTTTTCTACGTCCTAGTGGTCAAAAAACCCATCAATGCATCTTTTTAATTTAAACAGTTGCGCAGTAAATGTTGCAGGTAAAACAATACACATTGTAAAGGAAAAGAGACACATATCTATAACTCGTCTGTTTAATATAAATAATACAAATAACTTACAACCATGAATGATAAGGTACTGTAATGCTATATGAGATATTGATGTGATATCATGAAGAGAGAGTCAGTTGTTGAGACAAGATGGGTGTCTGATTAGGTGTGGGAAAATAAACGTATCTCCTGGTATGTACTGCTTACATTTTTGTTTTAGACAGAGTAAAATATGGGAATGTCTTAACAGGAAAAAAGATGTCTTTTAATACATAGGATAATTAACTGGTGGTGCAATGTTTAGCACTGTCGCCTCACAGCAAGAGGGTTCTGGGTTCAAACCCACCAGCCGGCTGGAGCCTTTCTGTGGTTGCATGTTCTCCCCATGACTGCATGGGTTCTCTCCGGGTTCTCCGGCTTCCTCCCACGGACCAAAAGCACGCAGGTAAGTTAATTGGTGACTCAAAATTGATAGGTGTGAATGGTTGCCTCTATATTATATGCTAGCCCTGTGATTGACTGGTGACCTGTCCAGGGTGTACCCCGCCTCTCGCCAAATATCAGCTGAGATCAGTTCCAGCTCCCCCGTGACCCTCTGGAGGATAAGCGGTAAACAAAATGGATGGATGGGTAATTAACTGGTGGAAGGAGATCAGATAACGCACAGCTTTATCATGTTGTTCACTTTGTATTTTAATCTGGATATCTTTTCAGCAGCAGCAGAATATTTTAGCATTTCAAAATCACACCTTGATAATGAAGAAAGGGGTCAATGAGCAGCTACAATGCATTTGACCAGAGTCTGGTCTACCATGCAGGGAGGACAGACGGATCAAAACACATCATCCTACAACATTTCACTAAACACGCTGTTGTAATCTTATTTATTGTGCCTCTGTTTTGTGTACTCTGAGCACTTGTACCAGTAAAAAAGACAAGTCCAGCTTGCTTCAGCACATGTACTGTATCTCTGTTCTGGACCTGTCTGTTGATCACACAGGTCTCCTCATCTGGCTGAGTGTAAATCATCTTTGGAAAAGGATACTTACGTCCTGACTGTGCGTAATACATTTGACTGTTTTATAAGAAATTACGTAACTGTTTTATAAGGCAATATAATATTTTACTCAAAATAACAATAACATTGAGTAAACTTTAGTGGTTTTATCTTATCTGATGTTTGGAATATTTTAATGTGCCGATCTGATATCTGTTGTTTTCTCTCATGAAAATGACAACATATTATGGAAAACTACATAACTAATCTACAACTTGAGAAGAGTGGAGCGTGGTGTCGGTAATGAGTTTACATGTGTCTGTTAATAATATGTGATTGAAATCATACACAATTTGCGACTCATCAGTCCTCTGCTTTTTCAGTCCACCCTCTTCTCTTCCTCCCTGCATTTCATAGGGATGAAGTGAGATGCTATATGCTCCCTCCTGGTCTTCTTCCCTCGCATTGGCCTTCCCTTCTGAGACAGGGCTATGAACATGTCTTTTTTAGTCCACTTTGCAGAGGAGTAAGCATTGAAGTAGTTTTCTAGGAAAACCTCCTTGAAGTTGCAGTTATCGTTGTAGATCCTCTGTAATGATAAGACAAACACTGCAGCATTAAAACAAAACAATCTGCTGTTGCTAGCATTTATCGTCATAGCAAATTCTTGGTCATGATTATTCAAACGGATGTTTTGCGGAGCTTGTTCTATATCCGCTTGATTATGGGTGATCTGAAAACATTGTATGACTTTTCTCACTGAGGAATTACCTTGCCTTGCAGCTGTCCAGCCTTATTCATGGAGATATAATACTGACTCTTCACGCCTTTGATAGCCAGTATTCCCCCTTCAGACACTGTCCTGATCTCCAGGATACCTTAGGAAAATGAGACATAATACAGGACAGATAAGACACTGTCAACATCCAGCTTTCACTCTACACTCCACACTGCCCTCAACATTCATCTTCATTAACAGACGGGATGGGAGTTCCTGTGGTTAATCAGTCTGTGGTCTCTCTGGCTTTATTCAAGCCTTGTTAACTGGCCTGGGTGGCCATTACACAAACCACAACCTATGCCATAACACATATGGGAGACAGATTATGGCTCCTTACATGTGCTTTGCACGCTATATTTCAAAAAAAAAAAAACAACAACTGGCTACAGTGTGCCATTTCAAAAGGACATTAGAAGAATATGATCAATACATGAATAATATTTGCAGTAATGATTACAATGTGCTGTTTCACTTCCCTTGAAACTGAAGGCATTAGTTACTTATCTTGCTGGACTTGTGTAAAAATTAATTTTACTTAATCATTTAACTGAACAGATACACACACCAATGATTATGAGTCCAGCAGTCACAGGTCCATAAAGTTCTACTTGGCTCAATAAAGAACAAAAAAAAAAAAAAAATTCACAGGACTAGCCAAGTCTAAAAGGTTTTGGCATGAGTATTTCAAATCCACTTCCCAGTTTACTGCATCCATCTTGTCTTACCTCATCTAGCTATCAAAACTAAACTTTTATATATATTGGACATTGCTCTTGCTCAATAATCATTATTGCTTTTCTGCTAAATCTAACAGAATATATCTCAGAAGTCCAAACCTGTTACAGTAAAACATATTAACACAAAAATATTTATGTCAAGACCCCAACATGGTGCTGATGAGTTTTTTTTGGGAATTTAAACGTTTCTATTAAAGTATACATGTTGCAGAAACTCTTGTGTTTGACAGGCAGAGAGGACAAAGGGAAGAGTTATATTAAAGCTTTTCAGATGGACATTGAGCATGCTTCATTTCAGTGTTCGCTAGATCACAAACAGATGGCAGTCTCCCAATCTTGGAATGTTGTTTGTGTTCTTCTTGCACTATTTGCCTGAATATTACTGCCATTTTACTCTGTGCTCATATTCATTTATCCCTGCTATTCTATTGCCCTGTTGGATTTTCTTTATCGTGACTTGAGGTGTAGGTGATCTAAAAGTTCATATTAACACTATTAGAGCTACAGTACATCATAATTTGCAAACCTTTTAGTCAGTCAATCAATCAATCATTTTACTATGTATTTCCTAATTAATCATTCATCACAGTCTATTAGTTGTGAAGAATAGCATCTTATAGCATGAAAGTGCTTATCCCATAATATTATATGTAACAGCTACAGTTGTTTGGTCTACTGTGTGTGTGGAACAAGTTTCCACACACACATGCACACACACACACATATCGTTAACATTTTGGCTCTGACAAGGTTCCTATCCTCAGCTTGAACAGATTTGTCATCACTCACTGGTCCAGCCCCTGGCGAAGCAAACTAACTTGTGGGTAATCCCTAATTCTGCTTTCTCTGAACAGAGTTTGAGTCCAGTGTTTACATTCACTGGTAGGGATGTTGCAGACGTCCAGGAATAGTGCATTCTTGAACCACTTTTTAATTAATTTTGATTATACTATACTGATACATTGTTATTTCACAAAGGTGATGTTTGAAAACATCTTTTATTCACTCTTCAAAGTCTTTAAATGCAAACCAATCTACTGTGTATTGACACTGAAACTACAAAATACTCCATATATTTATCAGATTATCAATTTTTCAGTATGGCTTTACCAAATTACAGTCAATTTAACAGCAGCTATAGGATACCACCAGTCTCTCAGTTATTTTGGCTGCACCTGATACCTGGTCTATTATGCCACAATCTGAGTGACTTAGTTGAGAACTCGGCTAAATCAAACTACAACACACTCATAGAGTTACTGTCTAGGAATTCCCTGTTTTTCAGCTGTCATGCTGTGGCCTAGAATTTGTTGATTGCCTCTACTTGGAAGTTGTTTATCTGCTCTTTTATTATATTCTATTATTATCACATTTTGGTCAAACTAATTGTGAGCATTATGTGTAATTTGATCAAATTAAGTTATACCACGATCTTTCACTAAGACCCAAACTTACACGTGTTATTCATTAACATTTACTGTTTTGTAAATTAGTAAATCCCTCGGTTATCTTTTATGTACCATGGGTTTGTTTGTTTTTGGGGATATGGTTACACATTCAGAAAAAATTGTACTGGGAACTATTGCAATACCCCTGACCAGAGCGCACATGTGATTTCTTTTGATTGCATGGTTACAGCACAACTCTTTTTTTTTCTATGATGCCTAATATCAGTGTCAGACATTTTATCTCCATAACATTGTAGGTACGCAAGTATGTTTTGATTTTGCAATCTACACAACACTTTGAAATGTAATTAAGTTAGAAAAAAACTTAAAGAAAAACTGGAAGAAAGCCTATATTTTTGTAGCAGAGACACATGGAATGTAGAAGCCAAAAATAATGCTGCTCCAAGTTTCTCATTTTGGTTTCTTTCTGTCTTTCTTTCTTTCTTTTTGTTTTTGTTTTCTCTTTTTATAAAAAAAAAAAAAAGCCTTTATACAACCAGCTTTTTGCAGGACTTCTTGTTCACTGCAGCTAAAAAGTATGAATCACTGATGTATGACATATATATCTGCACCATGCTGGTCTCTTCAAAACCTTGTTGGTTAAATTTCTGTGTGCTTTTTGCGTGCTATTGCCAGCCACATATGGGTGTATCAATTTTTCTGTCTTTCATTGCCAATTGTTGCACAAGAATCTTTTCCATCCACTTTGAGGCATTTCCCAGTCATGCCAACATTCCAACCACAGCCGCACTGTGAGATAGGAGGAAATGATAACTACTTAAAACATCCTCACCATGACAGAGATTTCCAGTAGTATCTAAAAACATGCACTTTGAAAAATGATGGCTTTAAATGAACAGCTGTAACAATTTACTCGTTGAAGATGAGGTTGTTTGAGATGAGGTTTACACTTCATGGAAACGATGGTTCCACCAGACACAGTGTGGTGGCTCGGTGGGAGATGTCAATCGCTAACTATAAATTCATCAGAAGGTGATTATGATTCATTTTTCCGTTCCTAATATTCATGCCAATTTTTTTGTCCCAAGGCCTTATCCCGGCGCTGTGTGTTTGTGGGAAAGTAAATCAGGCTGAGCAAATGTGAGTCTGCCAGTGTGAGTCTGAGGTCACAGAGGCCTGTCTCCAAGCCCCCTCAGTTTACTTCATTACAGACTGTGTTTAGATGCTGTTATGGTTTAACAGGCCAAAGCCCCCACCTGCTTTATTTTACCTCTGTCACTTTGGCTGCTCTAACTGAGACACATGACCCCTTAACACTGTGATTAAGCTGAGGAGAACTTTGTACAATAACACCTCCCACATGCTCCTGTCACCTTGACAGGCCAAAGGCTCAAAGACTCAATGGAAAGATCTAATAACTAAAATCTGCAATTGGAAGAATTGAGACGCTTCAAACTAAGACTAAGTCAACTCCTACCCCTGTTTTTCTTCTTACTAATAAACGCAGTGGTGCTCATACTGAATCACTGGTGTTATAATTAGACAAAAACAGCCATCCTTACTGTAGCAGTTGGTGGGATCTTGAGTCCCATTGATGTTGCCATAGTCATCAATTGTTAGGAACCACTGGGTGCGGCTGAACAGCTGTCGGATGCGCACATCTCCCCCCTCCATGTAGTCGTAGTTCCTGGTGTGGCGCTCGTGTTTAGAGCAGTTCATGATGGCAGCAAGTTGCTCTGGAGTGCAGTCACTGTAGACCACACACACACTGCCGAACAGGAAGATTGCATGCAGGTACAGTCCGGAGAAGAGATTTTGAAGGTTCCATGTCAGCATCCATTTGCGCATTATAATACAATGCAGTGGGGATCAATGAACAACATACTGAAATGTCAGAAGAGATCTGCGCGCTATCCCTCAGCCCAGCGACCCCCTAAACCCTGACTCGTGCCCCTTGTGTTGTGACCTCCGGGTCCCCGTTTCTGCAGCAGGGATTCCTAGTGGGACGTTGAGACAGGGTGGTTGTGGAGGAGACAGTTTGAAGCTGGTTAGGGTTGGATGAGGCTGGAGAATGGTCTGAAGTGGAAGAGGGGTGACAGTGTTATGAGATGATGTCTCTCTTCAGTCCTCAGTGACGGTGCGCGTTGACTGCTCCATCCTCTTGGGACCATAGTCCGACAAGGGACGTCATAATCCACTTCAGGAAATGTTATGCAGGATGTCACTATAAAAAAAAAGTAGACCTGTTTGATTCTAGGTATTGCAGTTGGAAAAAACAAATATACTCACGGGTTCACTTACAAAGATTTTTGTTAAAACAGAAAAAAAAGAAAGAAAAAAATCCTTCAATGATCACTGGGAGGTTCTACAGTAGAGCCCATACATCTTCAAATAACTTGTAAAAAGCTTCTAGTATTCTCTGTATTGTATTGTACATTTTCTAGCAGTAAATCAAAATTTCTGTGGGGTACTTTGACAGGCATATGTCTCTCTGCCATGGACCCAGAACAGTGAAATATTACATCAATTCTGCTGGTTTGCTTCACTAGTCTATGATCTGTAATCTACTCTGTATCAGCATACATATGTATCAAACAAACAAACAAATCTATGCTGTTTTCCTTGTAAAAAAAAATCTGTAGTTTAATGACTTACATGTGCTCTGAGTGATGACAGGAGTTGTCACAGATGTGTTCCCTTTCAGCAACAGTTTTAATTAGAAGATTCGTTAGTTCTAAAGTTGTAGCCTCAGTTGTAAAACAAGCCCAGTAATGCAGTAAAGATAAGCAAGAGCTGGGAGCTTCTGTCAATTCCCATGGATGTCTCCCTGACTCTGGCAGGCTGACTCTGCGCATCTTCCACTGTCGCTGTGCACTCTGCTCAGATAAATGCCTCCTGCTGACCTCACTTGAGAGCAATTAGATCCCAACCAGTCAGCTGTCCCTGGCCGAGATGCAATGGAGAAACACCCTCTGCCTGCCTCTTACTGTCACTCACCCACTGGACATGAGAGGGAGCTATAAACTCTTAGAATAGCAGGCTCTTCTTGGTATGCACTCCCAAATACTTTTAAAACATTTGCATGCACACTCACTCGTGCAGAACATACTACAACCTGTCTGCCTTTTCCAAGAAATATCTTGCTCTTAAATAGGTTTGTGCTGTGCGTGTTACAGATCTCATAGTGACTCACATTTACTTAAGTGAAGTGGTTAAGATGTCTGCTCTAATGACAAAGCTTTGAGGAATCTCTTCCCTATCATTTCAAATGCCACAATCAATTAGTGGTTTATAGTTGCACTGAATCATTGGTAAAGATTTATCGATTCAAGTAAAGAAAAAACT
This sequence comes from Scomberomorus guttatus, assembly GCA_038419695.1. NCBI lineage: Eukaryota > Metazoa > Chordata > Actinopteri > Scombriformes > Scombridae > Scomberomorus > Scomberomorus guttatus. Next base: position 29,433,621 of record CM076445.1, on the reverse strand, counting down.
TCAAAGAAGCCTTTCTGTTCTCATTCTTATTGAGTGTAATAGTGGGAAGCAATAAGTTATGGCTGGCAGGTATCAATCCAAGGGGAGAAAAACAGAAGACTTAACTGCTCAGAAGTAGTCATCTCTGTGTCAGGGGTCGTGCACTCTTTCACTTTTTGTGTTTGTATTTAAAGTCACAATTTATTGCCTACATACCTGGCCTTTCTTTGGACTCACAACTTCAAAAGTTTATATGGGCCCTAATGACGCGCTTCCCTGGGGAGGTCAGGGCTGCAGGCCTGAGAGAGGGGGACTTCTGGCCGCAGCAGGTCTCCTTCTCATCTGGTGGTCGTAAAGACCTGATCTATTAGGTGTCACTTTGGCCTGTTCATCTGTCCCTTCTATCACCTCAGAGACAGTTAACACCCTGGTATTGCATAGGCCAGGGAAACACCACTTAACATATCACGTAGTCATTAAAATTAATGCGAAATCATAGATTTTCATAATTTTTTTGATTAGAAATATAATTCCACAGCATACTGTATATATACTTTACAGGCAATACGTTTTTTTTGCATCTTGGATAAAAATGTTTTACCAGACAGGTGGACTGCAGAATTTTACAGAATCACTATCCATGAATTGCCACCTTCTCATGGTGGAGGGGTTTGCGTGACCTAGGCCCTGTGTTGTCAGGGGCAGGTAGCACTAGGTGGGGTCCCCCAAGGCAAATTGCTCCCAGGAGACGGGCCACACTAAGACTGATTCAAAGACTCCTAGGAATTGGCCTCAACAGAATGAGTGACCTTGCCCGGAGTCGAGAAACTGGGTCCCCCTCCTGTAGACAGGCCTGTAAGGGGAGCTTGCAAGCAAGAGCTTAGTGACCAGGCTCATGGGGCCTGGTCATGCTCAAAACAATGCAGGGTCTCCATGTGGGCTCACTTCCTGCAAGGATCTGTGCTGGGTTGTCCTGGAGAGGGCACTGACAGAGCTGGAGGAGTCAGGGGAAACCTTGTCTATCTCTCTGGCTGAGGTCAATAAGGTAGTTAAAAAGCCCCGCAGTCACAAGATGCCATTTTGCACGGAGGTCAGGGACATTTACTCTGGACTAACTAATCGAATGAAGGAGTTAACATATCTTCAGGTCTTCTTCACAAGTAAGACTGAGTGTGAGATTGGCGTGTGGATATGAGCAGCAAAGCTCTCAAATTACTTTTACCACCAGTAGTAATAACTGGCGAGGTATTCAAAAGGAGCTCAGAGTAGAACTGTTGCTCCTTCACATTGAAAGGAGACAGTAGAGGTGGTTCAGGTATCTGACCAGTATTCCTCCATGTGGAGGTATTTCTGGTATGTCCAACGGTGTGCAGACCCTGGCACAGACCCAGAACATGCTTGAAGAATTAGATATCCTAACTGGCTTGCGAACACCTCGGAATCCCCTAAGAAGAGCTGGCTGAGGAGAAAGACATCTGGGATTATTTCCCTAGCCTGTAGCCACCATGGCCCAGTCGTGTATGCGATGTAAAAAGGAAGGATAGAAGTAGAAGAATAAGTATCTGCATTTCTCACCATTCCAATCAGTAACCTCCCGGGGAAAGGTTACTGTACTGTACTGTCATTCATCCACATGCTGACCCTTTCAGGGAAGTTGGTATGAGGTTGGGATGTCTCAAGAATGGACGGTATTTATCACTAAATAAGCAGTTGTTCAACCGGTGATCCTTGTTCCCACCTTCGTTTGGATCATTGGGAACAAAAAAAATTATATCTATGAGGCCTGCTTGGAGATGTGTAATGACTTTTCTGCCGTTATTGAAAACCAAGTTATGCTAAGATGTAATGGTATAAATTTAGATAAGCTAAAAGGCCCAGCAGTATTGTTGCACACAGCTGGAACACATATCTAATAGTTGATTGCTGCAGTTAAATGCACCTCTTTTACAGCAACCCCAAGTTCACAGGTTAAGGGCAGCATCATTGACCTTGCGTGATGAGGAAAGGGGAGAGGAGGAAGTTGTAGACTTGGCAGACTTCTGATTCTCTTTAACATATTAGGTTTTTGTGCTCTGACTTTGTTCTTGAAATATGTTTGGGCTTACCTATGTGACCTTTGCTTTGACTTTACAACATGTAAGATTGGTTTTTATCTTCTGAACAGGTCACTTATCTTTTTTACAGGAACTGTTTTTCCCAAGCATTAATTCCCAAAGTAGTCCCCTGCTGTGCTTGTCACATCACTCTTATTTTTGTGTTCTGTCCAACTCATTATAGTGTTTTTGCCACTGGAGCTCCGAGACTGTAAAATGATACGCTCTAGGACCTTACTCTTGCCTATGTCACATTTTAAATCACTCCTTAAAACAGATCTAGAGACATTGTTGTTTTTAGTTGTCTTTTGTTTTTTTTCTTCATTGGTCTACCTACTAATAGTGATAATATTACTGAGGCTGTAAATCATCAAGAGGCTTCAATAGGATACTTACATACCCATACCAAGACTATAAATCCCTATGTGCGGGTTCAGTTGACACTTCGTGTGTATAAACTGTAGATAAATCAGAATTTACTTTTACTTGAATCGAGTGTGTGTGTGAGTGCATGTGTGTGCATGCATACAGGTATGTGTGTGTGCAGGTAGTTTGGTTTTATAGCCTGAATGGTTGCCTGCTGCAGTTCAAGGATCAAAGGCCCAGCACTGTCTGGAGTTTACAGTAGCATAGGAAGTGCAGTGGCCGTGAGGCAGGCACAATAGACCTGCGTGAGTGAACCTCTTTAAATCTCAATGAAAGTATGCCTTCACTCCCATCAGCCCGCCTCACTACTTTGCTTATCTCTCTCTTCCTTTCTTCTTCTTTCTGAGTTATTTGCTGTTTTGACGAGTGTAGGTCAGCGTTTAAAATCTTAGAACTCCTTTTAATTGATTCCCATCGCTGAATGTTATGTTGAAGGTTGCTGAAGCCAGTAGAGTCTGCGAGGGTTTGGATGATTGCAGTGTAACACGCAAATATGCAAGCTCACTATGAACCTGTTCCAACTCTAAATTCAGACTAACCTCCAGCTCCATTCTCAGAGCCTTGCTGTGTGTGTGCCCGCTTCATCCAGCAGAAACTTACATTGAAGTTTTCATCGGTTGGTCTCATTGCTGCTTCAGTTAAGTTTAAGTATTTATTTGGCTTATGTCTAACTTTCCCTACAAGATTGTACGTTTTTTCTAGTTATAGAAATAACCAAAAGAGAGGTCATAGCTTTAGTAGTTATTTTGTATTGTTTCAATTTTTTTTTAATTTTTTTATTTTTAAGACAGACATAGCAGGTCTTCAGCAATTCAGGACACATAATTCCCCTATCTTCTGAACGAATTACAAAATTGTAGGGCTTGCCTCTCTGAGAACTTAATTAAAATAAATATATATAAATCACACACCACTTCTTTGCCTGAAGGCTGATCAAATAAGCAGTTGTTTAACAAGTTGTTTCCAATCTCTCCTATGCAGGACAGTATTATTGCTCTGTGATTTATTGCTCAGTTGTATCTCAAGAACTTCTTGGAGTGTTAGCAAATGAAGCTAGATCCAGAATTTATGATAGTTTCCACTATTACTGCAGAGACATCTGCCTCCGCACAGGGTCTGATCTCAACACTCTAAAAGCATTCCTGGAGAGAGAAGAGCCTCTGTGTGTGTGTGTGTGTGTGTGTGTGTGTGTGTGTGTGTGTGTGTGTGTGTGTGTGTGTGTGCGTGCGTGTGCTCTTTACCCTGTCTTCTAGTGATATGACTGCATTTATGCTAGGAGAATGGATTATGTCTAAGGTCAGTCTATTCTTAGCACTGTTTTAGACTGTTTGGGTTTAGCTTTTGCTTTCTAAATTCCATGATAATTGGGGATCTCTAGGGATGGAGCCTCACAACATTAGCTCCAACTATAAATAACTGTAGCATACAAACACGTGCACACTCGTACATACATTGTACGCACACACACACACACACACACACACACACAATGGCACATGGTACAATGGTGCAACTTTTTCAATAAAGGATCGAGGTTATTTTTTGTAAAATAGCCTGTAAAACCAGTTCAGTTTGGAAAATGAAATACTCTCAGTTCACTGGAAACGGTTCATATACAAAATAAATCATATGGATCTTTTCCTGCCCAAACCAATGTCACCTTATCTCAATTATGTGCAGTCTAGCCATCAGTTTGATTGATCTTAATTTGTTAGGATATGTAATATTATCATGTTTAGAAGCACATAATCTCACCAAAGAAGAGATGCTTTAGCTCCCTATATATTCAGTTTGAATTATTTTTTTCTTGAATTATTTTATACAGATCAAACGTGTCCAAATGTGCATTCTTCACAAGTTAAATATTGTCCCACTAAAACAATAGGTTTTCAGTGTTGAGGCTGTACTCACCATGTACGGTAGTGTGCAAAGAAGAATAGTGAAGCTTTGTCTGTGACAGCAGGCTTTGCAGTACTCTGTTAACGCAGCACACGTACACACAGTGTCACACACTCTGCTCGGCTCTTTGAGGCGTCTCTTCCTGGGTCCCGCTGACACACTGAGTGTTAGTGCAGTAAAAGGTGACACATGGTCACAGCTCAGGTCACATCATTGCTGCCTCTGCCTGGTCTGAGGTGTGAGTCGGATGTTTCTAATGTTTCTCAGCCCTTTTTCAGTAAGTGTTATTGTGTTATAGTGCATTGAATGAAATATTTTCGCCTGATGCTGATGACGTCAACATGATTTTTTTTCATTCATAATTACAGCACATGATGGCTGCAATATATTGTGGGAAATAAAAAAGCACTGCCAAAGCTATCTTCAGAAGTTTTTTGTTTGAACGTGGATCGATCTGTTGGTAGGCACATTTCTCGATGCTGTAGGCAGTTGCAGTGCATTAGGGCCGGTGTAATCGGCCTTGTTAAAGAATGTGAACCAACGTTGTGCTTCACTGTCGGGGGAATACTCTGATCCCATCTAATGCAGGAACAGCTGTTAGGGATCACAGTCTTAACTGCTCACCATATCTGTTCATGTATCAGAAAAAAACAGAGCCTTGCTTATAACAACATGCTCTGCCTTAGTGGCTTTAAAGGAGAAAGAGGTTCTAAAATAAGCACTTCGAGTTTCGGAGTCCGAACAGTTGACAGTTTACATAGAAACCTCTAATTCAGTCCGTATTTATAATCCAAAAAATGAATGCATAGAGAAAAACGACACCAGTTGTTTCCTTGAGTTTAAATGAGTCATTTTGTGCACACTGTAATTTTTTTGTAGTTAAAATTTTGGCCAATTTCTTGTTTCTTTCTCTATTTTATAAGGACAAGAACACTCTCACGCCATATTCTCTTCTTGAATAGAAGATTCGACTCCTCCTTACACTCTCCCTCAGGTTGTGTTTTGTGTGTTGGGGGGTCAGTTTTATGTATGCATGCCATGCCTTATATACATTATATCAATGGCATCAGGGGTATTTCAGCAAGGACTTTCATACTGTGTAGTTCCAGTATTTATCATTTCCACCAGACAGACAACCAATTCTATCACCTGGTCCAATCCATCCTCAAGAAAGTCCAATCCTCAAGAAAGTGGTACCAAAAGCTACTGTTTATATTTTATTACACGTTGACTTTATAGGGTATATTTTCCCATAGATTTATACTCAGAGTATAGTTTTTGGTCACAACATACAATTTTGGAACAATATTCATGGTTCATATGGAGATATAATAAATAAACCAGCTCTTTCACAGTTCACAGAAAATTCATAGTCTCTCTCTGCTTGTATTAATTTATTTGCATGGGTTGTATGTGCATTGTTATCTGGTGGCAAAAACATGGATTTGACTACCTCTGCAAGTTTGACCATTTGTACATCTTTACAGACATTCCTTACAGCCTCTCATGTAAAGATCTGTTGCTCTGATTCCACTTTTTCTATCATTTTTTAAAAACCCTTCTACTGTACACCCACTCCCTTCTGTGCCTAAATTAAAACAAATTGACCATTTTTGATCATGTCCCTTGAGATGAATGTGGACCAGACATTTTCAAAGATTTATTACATTGTTGGACTGCCAGACTGCTATATTTAGAGACCATATTTTTAAGGTGTATGTACTCTGTCATGCATTGTACTTTGATTATTTTACATCAGGGAGTTCCTTTTGAAAATGAACACTGACAGAAAAGATGAGAGTCTAATGTATCAATACATCTACAGGTACATTAATGACATGTTAATATTCTTATAACTTCTAATAGCACTAGCAGTCTGTGAAAGTTCTACATAGTGGTAGCGTCCAAAAGGGGAAACAGTGTGTGGTAAAACATTTTTTTTTCCTTTTATGTAATTTACTATTTATGTTTCGGTGCTTTTTTCTTTGCTCAGCCAAGTCTCGGTAGGTTAAATGGCTGCGGTCATGTCCACATGAAGCAGCACTCAGTTTTTGTTAACCTTCATGTCTTAATCCGAAGCCTTGTAACATTCACGGTACAATTGTGACTAAAGTAAATTGTTTATTGGAAAATATGCCGACAGAGCAAACCATGAAGAATTGTAAAATGCTAAATGTCAAATTGTGTGCCAAATTTAAAGTTCAATTCAAGGATTTTGAACATGGAGGTCTTTTTTCTCTATCCTGTCTCTCCTGCCTCGCTTTTGGCCCATCTTGTTATCTTAACTTTAATATCATGATGAAAAAAATATTTATTTTTATGACTAGGGATGAATTTAGAATTTAGCTATATTATGCTAGACAGTAACTCAGTTGCTCTGAGTCAGGTACTGCACTAAGTCTACATTCAGTTAATCAGCCAGAGCATTCATTACAGTCTATATTGAAAGTGGTTTGATTCTGGTTACATACAGACTACAGTGATGGGACAATTAGACAAGTGATAGCATATTATATACATACATACATCTACTTTGTATTACTTCATTCTGAGTTTTGTGTACTTTGTTTTAGTTATCATCATTTGTTATCATCAGCATTGGATAATCCAAATAAAGTGTGATCATAATGACTCACAGCAGCCTAACGTTTTATTTAAAGACAGCTTTATTTAGGGAATTATCTCAAATTAATACGTTAGATAAGAATCAGTCCTCTAGGAGATTGCTGTCACGGACGTTTGCAGAACCACAGTTGCTTTCCTCTTTGATACAAAACACTTCCAGATGAGTGTCTCATTATTTCTCTGAGTTTCTGAATTACTCTCTCTCCCTCAGTCCTCTTTTCTCACTTCACTGTCATTCTGTAGCCATGACCTCTGTGTCACATTAGCTGTGTCTGTTTCTGTGTTGCTATAGCCATGCAACTGGTGTGCAGGTTGTTTTACAATAATAAAAAAAAATGTTAAACCCCCTGCATAACATGCTTTAAAAAAACAGAATAACACATAGCGTGCTAATAAAATGCCATGGCTCATCTAGGTGCAGTACTTTACATTGAAGTCTAATCATAAAAAGTTGGGGAGGGGGGTTTTACACAGCAGGGTGCAGTGATAATAATATGAGTGAGGTTCCAACACACCAAGCGTATTAACTTCATGAGCTATGCGTGAGGCTTCACTGAGCTAAATGGAGCAATTAATGAACCTGGCATGAATCTGGTGTTGGAGCGGTGTGTGAAAAGGAGGGCTGGGAGAACAAAACCGTTTTACACAATGTTTCTAGAGTTACTCTAATCCCTGAGGTTTTGTCAGACTGTTATCAGTAAAGATATGTAATGCTGGGAGTATTCAAGGGCTTTCATCAGTGGGCCACAGGCTCAATCACCATTGTGTTACTTCATTCGGTGATAGATAGTGATTTAACAGACATTTATTTAAATGAAAATCTTTATTACTTTAACAAACATTAGCTTTGCAAATGTTAGCTTTATTTACTAGATAGCCACAGCTGATAAGAAACTGCCAGCAACAGTTGTCATTTTAGCTGGCAAAAATGATGGTCGCTAGCTAGAAATGACAATTAAGCCTACTTTTGTCTACCTCTTTCTGAAATCAGTGACCCCTTGGTGGCTGGCTGCAGTATAGGTCATAAATCCCGTCCCCTCCATGCTACCAGATGGGAGCCAATATAAAAAATTGAAGTGTATGTTGAATACATTTTTCCCAAGTGATCCTTAAGTGGATGTGTTACGAATAGTTTGCATACTGCAGCACCTGTGGCAGACAACAGACAGACAAATCAAATCTGGAGAGCCTCTGGAGAGGATAGACAGATGGACAGTCCCTGTAACAGATATGTGAGTAAAAATTATGAGCTCAACTAAACTTTATTTATATAGCACTTAACACACTTTACAGGACACAGGGAGAAAAAACAGAACAAAAGACAAAAACCTCAAAAAAAATCCCAATGGGTCCTTGATTTCAGACAGAGGTAGCTTCTTATTTCTGAAATTACAACTGTTTGCTGGCAGATTTTATCAGCTAGCTATCTTGCTAATTAGCATAATGATAGCTCTGTGAGTTGGTTGAAAGTGCTGTCTCTGACTATGAGCTGGCTCATTTAAAAAAGGAGAACCCTCTAAACGGATCTTATACACTTCATGGCTACTTTCATGATATCATTCTAAAAAACTGAGGCTAAAGCTACATGTCAGGGGGCAAACAGTCAGCATCCTAACCTGTTGATCATCCGTGTAGAAGACATGGAAGTTAAGGAGCAGCATTGCTTGTGTGTTGCATTATTGTGAGGCGGACATGCTAATGTTTGTAGCTTACGTTAGAGCAAGCAAGCACGCTATTTAATCCATTATTTACACCTTTGCTGTTGTATTTTAAAGGATAAAATGAACTTCACCCTCCAACATTTTTATATACAAAGTATTGCTGTTGCTACAGCACCACACGCCCACGCACACTGTTTCAGGATGTGGAGAAATCTAAAGCTTGACAGGCCTGCCATGACTAGTTATGGCTGCTATGTTCGAGGGATCAGTCACTTTGTCTCTATGATACTTGTGAAACCACATTGGCTGAACTATGGTGACAGAAGCTGCCCACACTTGCATTTTAATCTATTTCGGTCACAACAAAAGTTTGATGGCAAACACTAATATTACAGGTGAAACATTTTTAGTGATTGGACTTGTTGTGATCACTTCTCTTTCACCTCATTACCTCTTTGGGAGTTTTAGTGAATAAATTGTTATTTATTATCAACAATTTCATCAATTCTAAGAGTCCAATAAAGCATACACAGTACACACATTTTTTTCCATAACAGCTCATAGCTTTACAACTTTCACTGGGCAACACAACTGTGTGTAATTTTTGTAATCCAAAAATAAAATGTGTGCCCTGAGAGTAGATTCACTTGAACACATTTAAAAAAACAAAACAACCAAAATCTAAAAAACAAATAAACAAAGTGAACACTCTGTATGGAACAGTTGAGTTGTGGTGCGGTTTGGCGTTGTTACAGATATATACAGACAGCAGGAGAGGCCAGCGAGGGAGGCAGTGAGCGGAGACACCTCCAGCTGGTCATAACACACACACACACACTAATCAGCTGTCCATCATTTTGTATTGGCAATGGTAATTAGTGAAAATAATAAGCGGGCAAAAAGGTCTCATGATCAGAATTAATCTCCCTCCAGTGAAAGGCCAAATAAAATTCCTGCTGGGGCAGAGCTAGTTTTGGATCTATCTGAGGTCCTGCTTAATCTTCTCATAGCTACTGGCTTTAGTGGAGCCATAACCATAACACTGAGTCACTCAACTCTTCATTGGCTTCTGAGAGGAATGTCTGTGTCATGTGTTATGACAGACGTTAACGAGAGCCAGTATTTTGTGTTTTATTTTCATAACCCTCATTACAAAAGGCTGACAAGTTCATGGATTCACAAGAGCGCAAACACACACGCGCACAACTAGAAGTTCATATGCAAGAATTTCTGAAAACATGGAGCAAAACAAAAATCTTTTATCAAGTTTATATCTATTGCTTTCAACACTGAACACAATCTCTGTGGAATTAACACGTTTATTTGCATCCACAAGTTAGTCATCATTCATGTGTGTTTGTCTAACCGGATCATCTACGCAGATGTCATATGTAAGGTAATCTGCGTGTGTGTGTGTGTGCACAAGCCAAGGTTTGTCTACGTCCATGTGAAGTATCCATGTGGTTTTATTTTTGACAAGTAAACCACTGTTGTCTGTGGCTTCTAGATAACAGTGGTTCTCAATCTCTGTTGTGCCTCCCTCTCTGTCTCATTGTAAGGATGGATGTCTTTTTAATGGTGGGAGTGGGAGAAGCAGAGCAGAGCTGGAGAACAGGAGCTGATGTTGGAGGGAGAACAGACACATTACCCCTATGAATTCCTGATAGCAGTTAACTCGCCAGGAAGCTTCTCCGTCTGTATCTTTACCAGATTGAGGCTGGCCTTGAGTTTGCTTGGTGATTAGGTGATGATGTATATTATGGGATCACACCAGTTTTTCCTCTATTTCTTTTCTCTATTTCTCCCATCCACTTTTTTTTTTATCTCTCCACCTTCATCTCTCCAACTGCTTCAAGGTCACAGGTCAGAGTTTCTTAGTGTTTCATTACAGTCCTCTATCACCTGGGAAGTCCAGGACCTGCCATAGTGGGAGGAGAGAAACAGAGATGGATACTAAGGAGTTCGTGTGGAGAGCAGGTGTTGTCATGAAGACAGAGCCTGGTGCGTGTTGTGTACGTGTATATGTGTTTGGGCGTGAGTGTCCAGCGGAGACCCAAGTGAGGCAACATGCATGCGAGAGGCCGGGCCACAGGCCAGAAGAAATAACTTTTGCGAACAGTTAATGTCCTGAACTGGCCTGGTTTATAACTAAAGGTGTGCTGTCGTCTGCTCAAGAAAAACAAACTGCTGAACCTATGAAGGCGACATGTGTTTCTGTTTACCTGTGACATCTGCAGAAGGGAATTAGTCATAAAAAGCATGTGAAACATTTACTTAACTGCCTTTCTGCTTAATAACAAAGCACGCATAGAAAACAGTTAACATTTTTTTAGTAAAATGTTAAAACAATTACAAAATTAATTTAGATGAAACATCTAACATTTTATGTTTATTATTATTTTTAGTTAATTGTACTTAGTTGATATAAAAGTGAAATGTGAAAGGTTAATTTGTTGCACTTGTAATTTTGCTTTATCCATCTTAATTGTAGTTAAAATCTAACTTTCCTCATGTTAACTCCTTTTAGCTGTGGAAGGTAATTGAAATGACTTGAACTACAGCAAAGATGATAGAGGTGTTGTTACAGTTTATGTGGAAACCTGCTGTGAATCAGTCATTGCTATACTTGTAAAATGTGCCAGCTATACATAGTGTAAAAAAATACATAGTGTGAAATGCATCATTTCTAGTGTGCTGGCACCATGTTTATTGGTATTGTCTACCAGGGCAGGTGCAACTCGACAAGCTGTACAATGTTTCTTAATAGCAGAGAGTGGAGCTCATGATAAGAGGCCAGGTTTTGCGTTTTTATGTTTTTATCCACAGATTAATATAATGAGGTTTTCATTTCTACATTTAGTGGATTTGAACTATGAACTTTACAATTTTGCTCCCCTGGTTTCATCCTTGTTGGAGATCTTTGTTGTCAATTCCTGGAGGCAGAAGAAAAAAAGAGTTTTCTTAATGGTGAAACAGTGTGAACAATAATGCATTTAATAGTAAATATAATAAATAATGCTCAGTATTTTATTACTTTTTTAACTACAGGTTATTGCAAATATGAGTTAAATTATACAGCAATTTTATTAATAGAGGATAATACTGGTTAACCCCCTCACCCAATTGGCCAGACCCTCTAAATAATTTCAACCTTACATCCGTGGTAGGAAAGCCTGAATTGCCTGTCTTGCCGGCATGCTTTTTCCATTAGCCAAAGAGGACATTGTTCCCCTATTTGAGAAGATGACAGGCTGAAAGGGTGAAAACAGAATAAACAGTCCTGGCCAAATGGAGGGATAGCATGAGTTTACAGATTAGTCCTTCCCACAGGGCGGAGGGGCCTGTTTCACAATGTGCTTTCACTCAGCCCATATCTTGAGTTGCGTGAGAGATTTCCATATCTCACACACTCTTGTAAATCACAATTGAACAGTAGTAACTCAGAGAACAAACTCCAAACACGTCTGCTTTCAATTTGGGCCCAGGGGTCCTGCCAAGGCTGGGGCAGGCTCAGAGACCACCCCTCAGCGCAGATTTACTGGCCTCATCACCTCTTAGGACTGCAGGAACGCCTGACCTGCCCCTGTCACACAGGACGCACGCCTCACACCTATGCAGTTGGGGTGTAGGAGGTGGGAGAGTAGGGGGGGTTCACATGGTGGAGTATTTAAACCCCACATTAAGACACATTGATAGTATGCAAGCAGAAAAGGAAACCACCAACATGTAATTTTTTTCTTTGGTTGTATTTTTTTACACACTTGTTAACATTTTAGATTACATTTTCAAAGAGCATTAGAGACTAGAAGTTGTAGTAGTTGTCACTAAGAGATTTTTCTTCAGCATAATGTGAGTCTTAAAATAAAAAAAATATTACTTTGCGTGTGCACTGTGCGTGCTCCAAAATTCTGGCTTTATGTGATCTTCAAAATTACACAATTCGTGCAAAGCATCGAGTTATATTATCTCTCTGCAGCCCACTGCTGGCCTTGCTCAGCAATTGGACACACCAGTTCACATTCTGAAGATTAAATACTCCCCAGTTTATGGACTGTGTGATCCTCTATCATGGAATGCGTGCCTGAATCAGTTTCAGAGCTCATCAATACAGTTTCTGCTCTGTGACTTCTATGTGGTCACACCACTCATCTGTACCAAATATCAGTGTAGCTCAGACGAACGCAGTGATGTTGCAAAACCTGCAGAGGTTGAAGAAGTCAGCCTGTTGAATCCAGCTCACTACGGTGCTCTGCATGGTCACGAGACAGACAGCGGGGGTTGACATCCCCCTGAAGGTGGTTTGGCACATATGCGGGTGTGGCATAAGGGCATTAGGATGTACATCAGCAGGATGTATAAACTCACTTTGAATTAAGACCACAATGTGGAAGGTAGTAACAACAGTAATATTCTGACCCATCTCAGTAGTCAGGTGGAGGTGTTCAGTGACTTTTAGCATTGTAGCTCCCCTCACTTGTGACTACAAGTGCCATTGTCAGCTCAGTTGTGATACACGTGATGTTACTTCCTAAAAAAAGTAGATAAGCTGTTAACCTTTTAAACAGCGTTCACACGGCCATAAACTGGCAATAGACTGAGCTTAAGACAGTGGAGATAGTCAAGTGAAATTGGGGCTGTAGCGTCACAGCACTCTGAAAAATGACGCAATTGCTTATGGATGAGCATACTGATCCATGTTGGAATGACGACACGATGGCTTAGCAGAAAAAATAAACTAACTGCATTGGCAGTGATTACGAATCTTTGTAATGAACTGAACGGAACAAACGTAATTTGTAATTTCCAACTCTACTATCGTGCTGCAGGATGGGTTTTGCTTAATTCTGGACGTTTCACAACAACCTTGATGGAGTTGTCAACAAGCCAGAGATCTTAGCTCCAACAGGCCTTGCCCAGACATCCAGACTTTGTTATGAATTAATACGAAATAGCTCCAGCTGTTCAGTGATTGCATGCCCCACCAAGACCTCACAGGGATAATGTGTCACTGATTTGATTGATTCAATGACTGTTTACATAGCAAATTCCAAAACAGTGAAAGATCTCACCAGGGCATTATGATATTTAATTTCACTTTTTCAGTTGCTCAGTAGTAACACTATCGTAGAATCATAGATTGCTAGACAACTCTTGGGCAGCTCCAAAACCACAACAACTGTAGGACAAGAAAAAAAAAGGAGGTTGCTAGAGTAAACATAGTTCTGTGGTCAGGAGGAACCACACACCAAGGCCATGTGGGATGAGAGGAGAGCTTGTTAAAGCACCCAGAATAATGCATGAGAGATTATGGAAATCACAGTGTTTACTGATCCATAGACACCCTGTAACAGCTAACCACATCATACAGACCTGTCCCACACATGTAGAGGTATCACAGGGATGTACTGTATGTTCACACATTTCACGTAGGACGCCCCTCCCTCTAAAACTAATGACTGATCCCTCCATAATTGTATAGTTGTGTATTACATAAAGACAGGCAGTAATAAAACAAACTCATGCTCTGTCGGCCCTGCCATTGAGGGAGGGGGAGTCTCACATGAAAAAGCATGACAGAGTTTTCTAAGGACCTGAATAATCAGCTTACATTGGAGCTAAGTAGGAACAGAGGGTGGTAGACTCGTGTTTGCTTTCCATTTTCAGTTCTGGCATAGATTCAGGCCACCTTGAAGAATCTGAAAACCATTATCCAGGACCGTTGGTCAAAAGTGCAGACTGTATAGGATATCACAGCGCTGTGCCTCACAGAGAGACAGAGTGATGAAGATGAAGATGGAGGGGGAGAGAGAGGAGAGTGGGGAAGGGAGGTATCATGGATGAGATATCGTGCGAGAAGGGGAGAATTGAGACTAACAGAAGTTCAATACGCCTTCCTGCGCAGACGTCTCAATTACAGCCAGCTCCCCATGTCATTCATGTGGATGTGTTTGGTTTCACAGAAACAAAGGCATCCTCACAAAATGATGTAATTCAGAGCGGCCGTTTGTCCATCTGAAGTTACCTTCATGGTTGTCTGACACACCACCTTTTGCATGCAACAGCAGATTAGGTATAGACAGGCTTGCAGACAGGCCTTCCCCCCCTATTGTCTCCTCCACACGCACCCATTGAACATGTATAAAGAGGGGTCACGCACATGAAGACAACATCAATTGGTTTCTCATGTGGCTCCGAGCGAGCTGCTGACTGATGCCCCTTAAGAGAAGCCAGTCCTAAAGATAGGTGTGTGTATATGTAGGTCTGTGAGTGCTTCTTTTATGTGCGCTGTAGTTGTTTTGGCTTTATAAAGTGTGTCTATGTGACTGTATCTGCAAAACAGGTCAGATGGTTACAACGTGACCATCAGTCAGTCAGCTGATGCCTTCGCTGTAGAGCTGTTCAGATTTTTTGTATGTTACAGCTGTTTTTTTGTACTAATCCTCATTAATGATAGTGTTAATAATAATGAGATAATATGAGATTAAACAAAATTGTGTGTGCATGTTTAAGGGTCTGTGCTTGTATCTTGCGCTAGCTATTCCGTCAAGGTCATAAATAACTGAATATAATTTTAATTAAAGCATACAAACAAACAAGTAAAGATAACACAACAACAAAGACTTTTTAAAAAAATAAGCAGACGTAATGATTTAAAAATAGAATTAAGATTTCTTAATAAAATACAGTCACCCAGTGCAACAGCTCAGTGATGTGTTTTTAATAGGTTTTGGACGACAATGGAGGCCTACAACACAGAGGAATAAGATCAGGCTTTTTTATACACACTCAGTACTTATTATGTAATATGTAAACAGGGTCAATTCATTGTTTGTTTGCCTCTGCTCATGAGATTTGTTGATGATAAGAAAATAACCAGCCATATCCTTTAAGTGTATAAACCTAACCTACATGCATGACTGTCTTTATTGTTTTGCTTCCCCCTTTTTTAAAATTATTTTCTCCCTCGATTTAAAACCAAAGACATCACTAACTGAAGACATAACACAACTCAAAAAGAGCGGGAAGAGAAGAGAGAGAAAAAAAAAAAAAAACAAGCAGGGGGGCCGGGGTCAAAGACCATTTACAGCAAAGTTCACTTTCATCAGACAGCAATCATCCCTAAGCCCAAACTCCGCTGAGCGAGAAGCTCATCTTCCCCTGAAGGCCGCCTGATGTTTGCATTCAGCACGTGGAGAGAAAATCTTTAACCATATCCCAATGTTCATGATTAGTCCTGTGAAAGTCTTTAAGACGGCCAGCTGCCCACTCCATATTAAGCAGGTCTATGTATTGTTCTAACCATGAGTATTGCCTTCTTTCCGATGTAGTAGAAAGGTTCTTTTAATTAATATACAGCCCAGGGTCCACAGTCTATTAGCACTTTTTGAAACGCTCCCCTCCGGCAAGAGGTTGAGGTCTATCGAGGCCAAAACCTCACACCACAAGAACAGTTTTTTCCCGTCTGCAGCTGGCCTCATCAACAAGGCCCAGGACCCCCACTAACACAGACTCTATCCCACCCATGGACATTACACATTATATTAATGTAAAACCCCCATAATCTTATATTTGCACATCTGTGAGCTTTGACCTAATATGGCACGTTACATTAATGCAAACTTGCATTATTATTATTATTATTATTATTATTATTATTTGCACACTATATACTGGTCAACATTTTGTACATTTCATCTCATTAGCTTCAATATAAAATATCAAATATAAAACCTGTAGCAGCTCTTCTCTTTTTACTGTAAATTATTTCTTAGATTACTCAATCTGTTATGCACCACAACACGAAGGCAAATTCCTTGTATGTGTAAACCTACTTGGCAATAAACCAGATCTGATTCTGATTAGGGGACAGACAGGAAGAGTGGCACCAAGGATATTGCCTCGGACCAAAATGTCTAAACAGCAGGACACCAGAGAAGATTAAATAATGTTCCTCTATTTCCACAACATACTGCACGTCTTGATTGTTATCATCCAAAATGGACTGGATTAATTAATTAAGTGCTTTTACACATAGAAGACGCTCTACAGACAACATTTTTCATCATGGCACAACCAGAAAACCTGTGATTACTCAACTTGTATTATACATATCACAAAATAACTATTCATTGTGGTTTTTCAAACAAGAAGTGTGGTGCATTATCCTAAATGATAGTACTAGCTAATGGGAAACAAGTCATCATCATTAAACTGAAAGGCTACATCACAATGATACAATAGCTTTATTTATATTAGGTCATTCCTGTGCCACACAGGTAGTTAAAATACATTTATTTCAGTGATTGAAGATCTGCAGAGAGTGTTTTTCTCTTTCAAAGTGGAATTGAAATTGAAGAGATTTCTGTGAAAATGTCAATATCTAAAAAATATATAGCAGAGAAATTTGTACAAAAATAGTGAATACTTTCCATCATAAGACCGGCATGCTGTTCAAAGTGTAAATCATAAAGTTCAGTGCTGGTCAGTTGAGTCTTGTCTCTTTGCGTTAGCTATAATAATGTAGTATTTCTGAATGTTTCCAATTTCAATTGATTATATTCTGTGGAAATCCACAGATATGCGAGGTTATTGTCCAAGTATTCTCCAAGGAGGAGGAAAGGAGCCCAGGTTGATTTTAAGAGGCAAATTATCCCCCTTTAATGATAAGAGGGAGGGGCGATATCTTTTAAAAAATTAGATCATTAAATGAGATCATCTTAAAGTAATCATCCCTTGACAGCAGTC
The DNA here is from genome assembly GCA_038419695.1 of Scomberomorus guttatus. Classification (NCBI taxonomy): domain Eukaryota; kingdom Metazoa; phylum Chordata; class Actinopteri; order Scombriformes; family Scombridae; genus Scomberomorus; species Scomberomorus guttatus. The sequence goes on along the minus strand of CM076445.1, from coordinate 29,416,193 downwards.
ATGACAGATCCTCAGCAGTCTACCTCTAACTCTCACGCTAACATACTGATGTCATTTAAAACCTCCTCTCCTAAAAGGATTGTTGTTTTTAGACACTTTGACAATAATAAACTTTCATCACGTTATGCTGCGTTGGAGAACAAACAGGTATAAAAATAAAGAAAAGTAGATGATATTACTTAATCAAGTCAGTAATTCAATGCTATAAATAAGAAACTTCAGACCGCATTTGACAAGTGATGATTCTCCCTCCCCTCACACAAAAAAGCAAGTGCATAGCAATCTCCAATATGTTTTCGTTCTTTTTTTTGTAGTCTGACCACCTGCAACTTGCATATGTCATGCTAGTGCCAATTAAGACATAAAGTAAATGAAAGCCAGACCTGCGCTTTGGGGTCTAGTGAGTTGTAAGGGGGACGTGTAATGGGAAAGCAGCACACTCCCTCTGCACTGTACACAATGGTCATTAGGAAACCCATCTGCTCAACGCTTGCATGCTAAGCTGTAATTTTCAGACTTTGGTGTGTGTGTCTGTGTTTCTGTGTGTGCGTGTGAGAGGCCAGTGATGGCGGGCTCAGAGCAGGAGAGATGCTTGTGTGATCTTGTGTGTGTGTGTGTGTGTGTCTGCTATTATCTGGATGTCATCATAACCACAGAAATCAGGGCCTGATAGTATCTTCCCCTCCCCCTGCTCCTATCCCCGGCCAGAGTCACGAGAGCCGAGGGTCTCCTTTGACCACACACACGCTCACACACACACACACACACACACACATGTTGACACCGACACATAGACACTGCATCATGCTTCTATATTTTGTCGGTAAACATCTCCAGATTGGTGAAGCGGGATGGAAATCCCGCCTTTGTGGGAAATGTGCCCAGAACCATTTGTAAACCCACTTCTCCGCCGCCTCCTAACTCTTTACAGATTGTAAAACTCTGGATTTCTATATTAGGTTACTCTGCTGAGGTTCTCGACCCTTCTGTCTGTGGGTCATGACAGTCCCAGAAAAATGCAATCACACAAAACATAATATATTTATCCTTATCAGGCTGAAACCTCGCAGGTTTGGTCACGTGTTAATTTCTCTGCTATTTTGAGGAACATATGGACACTATGCTATAGCCTGTTGCTTCTGTGTAAATATGTGGTCAGCATACTACAACATAACACAGACAGTTTATATGTAGACAACACTGTGAATGATATAGATTTACTGTATTGTGTTGTATGTTACGCATTAAGCCACGAGTTTACTCCAGGGGGAAAGTGTTTGCCTGTTTCCCCTTTACAAGCATACAAGTCTACAATCACATGGAAAGTGTTGACAGCCGGCCAGCCTTTACTGTGGTCATGGCTAAACCTGAGCCATATGCCTCATCTGAATCAGTATTAGATTGTGATATGTGTAATAATATTTGTTTTATTATACTTAGCACGAAATCTTGTGCTCATAAATATGAAATATTTTGGCAACTGAGTTTGAGTTCATAAAAAACGTCTGCACGCAAAGTGTCATCCGATGTAGCGCTGAGTGAGATGGTTAGGGTTAGGGGTAAGAATATCAGGGCAGGTCACAGAATCTGATGGGTCACCAAATACGGTGTAACACCGGCTCGAGTGCCAGTCTTGCTCCAGCTTGTACCACTCTCCAGTCTTTTCTCCGTCTTTACTCTTATCTCAAGTTCAGCAGGCACTGACTCATATGGGACCACAGAAGAAGAAAAACCCTAAATGCTGAGCAGCTATTTGTCCCAGTCATTCCCTAACTTATCGGATTGCCTAAATGTTGTGAACCGCACTATCATCTGGGGGACACAGGGAACACAAATGTGGTTTTGGTGTGGGTTTGATCATGCTTCTTGTTAAAAGTCTCTGTGAAGATTGCACTTATTTCAGTGAGTTGATATCTGCGTGACTCACAGCAGTGGCCAGAGTGTCGACAGCTACAGTATGTGTGTCACCTAACTGCGGCCGCTCCTTATCTTGTATGAGCAGCGATTTCATCGAGTGTGGGAAATGGAAGATCACAGCAGATCATCCGTCCCGGGGGAGGTTGTGCAACAGGGCCAAACACGACTTACATCCAAGCACTGATGCACCAACTAACGCATTTGTGCACCAACAGGCAGTCACATACATGGACACTTGCTGTCTCAAACATAAACAGGGGTACAGCCAATGATTGGCCATCCATCCACACTATGATCAAGACATTTTCCTCCCACTTAAATGCAGCATTTCCTCGAATTGTAATTTGTTGACATTTAACATTCGGGGCACTCAGAGACAGATAAGGTACATCAAAGTAATCTCTCAGCGAGGACCTCGGTTCCGTGCAACGGAAAGTTACTATTTTTGACTGACTGTGGAAAATCTCACATGCCTCCTTGGTAGCAGACCACCAGCCTCACTTCACAATACGGGCGACACATGAGAAGAGGAATAAACAAAGTAGATCCTAATGGATGAATGTGAGGGGTTTTATGTGATCTGGGGGATGCTCATAGTCTGGCTGAGTTTAGCCTCAGACGTAGGAGGAGTGACAACAGGTCAGATACACAACAGGCTCTCTGACATATATTGTATAAGTGTACATTCAGTCGCTTTAATATCTGTTATTGCATACACTGCATTCAACCTGTTTTTTTGTTGTCTTCTGTTCCTTCTTCAGGGAAAGGGAAGTTTGCAACCTACAATTTTTGTGTAGGACATGGCTTTGTTCAAGAAACAATAGGTTGCATCATCTGTTGCAAAACTAACACAAGTTGGATCCAGGATGCATTTTATGATGGGGGATTTCTCCAATAGCTAAAATGTGTTTTGCTGTCATTAAGTGGTGATAGAAATGAAATGAAATGAATAGAAATGCAAACTGATCTTAAGCCAAACATGTATTGATATTCAGTAGTACACTGGGAGATTGGTTATATGAGATTACTACAATTAAAATTACTGCTAGTATTACTGTTATTTATTCTTATTTGCAGTATTTATCCCACAATGTGAAATGATTTACTGAAAAGCAACAATTTGCATTACAGAGAGCTAAGCATAATCAGGACTACTCACACTGACAAAACATAAAAATAAATAACCATCAGTGCCAAAACTTCTGTGAAACCACACAGAAAGCATATAAGTTACAACTGCATCATTTTCATTCTAAAGTTTCACTGGATTGAGAAGAACTTCGTCCTTTTTTCCAGACAAGACATATTTTGATAATCGATTGATTGTTTAAACAATTTTTCTGGCAAAAATGCCAAACATTCTCTGCCTCCAGCTTGTCACTTGCTTTGCTTTGCTTTGTATGATAGTAAACTGAATATTGTTATGACTCAGCTCAGGAAGTCACAACAAAAAAGGAGACCTCACTATGGCAAACATTTAAACAAAGAAGCTTTATTAAGCAAAATGACCAAATTAGACTAAATTAAGCCAAATTAAAGATGCAACTAAATATATATAAAAATCAATGAGTTCAGTGTGAGGTGCGTGATGCATGAATGGCGAGTGTGTGTGTGTAGGTGTTGTCAGGTGCATGAAAGCAAAATAACTAAAGCAACATAACTAAACCAAACTGAGGAGAGAGCAGAGAGAGTGAGAGACATCTGCCTGCTGCAGCCAGACTTAAATAACCTGGAAACACTGTGGGCCCTCAGGTGTTCCAGGTTACACTAATGGTCACCAGAACAAGGAAAAATGCAGGTTAATACCAGAACAGGGTCCCAACGGGATCACCGAAAATTGAGCAAAAAAAAAAGAAAAACCACAAACCCAACTGAAGACTTCCAAACTACCCCACTCCGACCCTGAGGGTAGGGAGGGTAGGAACAGAAGACAGGAAGATGGACTAACAAAAAAGAAAACAAGTAGCACATTGAACAAAAAGCGATCCCTCGATCAACCCACGCCCATACGCGGCAAAGGATGAGGACCTGCCCGGTCGAGGCAATCTCCTCCTGAATCGAAAAGTCACCACACAGTCCCAGGCCTCCTGGATAGATCCGAAAACCCTGCCTGAGCCCAGCGCCCCAGAAAAAGCAAAAATCCTGTCATAGACCTCAACCATCAGGGAGTCCCACCAGACAGACACAGGACGATAGCGCGGCCAAAAAATGCGCTAACCAAACTGTCACATTCCAAGAGAGATGGATTTGGAACTTAGTTTGGGAATTTTTGCAGAAATCTGAGGCACACTGAGAACTGTTGAACGTCTCTCGTCTTTGCTTCTTTCCTTTGTATTTCTGTCTTTAATCTTGCCCACTTTTGTCACAGATTTGCACAAATGGTCAAACAGCTGGCTAACAACTGAAAGGGGACAAAGAGGAACAGGTTCGATAACTTGACTTGGTTGGTTCCCCAGCGGGCTGGCATGTATGGCATATCCTGAGATACTTGGAAACATCACGCTTCAACCGAGGCCAAAAGAAATAGCGCATAAGTCTTCCTTACCCCTGAATGTTCACAACCACAACACACATCACGCAAATTACTCGGCACAACAACCTGAAAACTCACTTCCCACTTTCTCACCAGCAACTCCTCCTGGACAAAGTTTTTTATGTGCCACCTCTCTTATGTTTTTCTACCGGTAAAGCCTCATCCCACAAGTCAGGCAAGGATGAATCAGCCCTTTGGCTCTTCACCCATTCCTCCCTCAAAACAGGTGGAGGAAAATCAGGCAGTGAAACCATATGTTCTACAGGCACTACAACTCCACTCCACCCTGAAACAGCTCTGCGCGCACGTCACATCGCAGGTTTAGCAAACACCTGGGTCAGGCGGGTCTGGAGCAGACACGCTAGAGCTCTGTGCAAGCTGGGAAAACATCTGAGTATTTAGCGCCTGTGTCACGCAACAGCTTAATCGGTACACGCTCCTCACTACCAACCAAGGACATGACAGCATCGCCAACGAATGGCTCAAAACCAGAACCAGTACTCAAATCCACACACAATGGCCTCTGCTCCAAAACTTTCGAGCATAGCATAGCGGGAGCAAACAACAGTGAACAACGCAAAGGTGAATGCCACAAAGGCAAATACTGTGGAGGCGACAGTGACTGACGCTTAGCTCCCAGCTTCAACAGCAGACATTTGTCCTTCCAGTGACCCTCCCCATGGCAGTAATTGTACACTCTGGCGCCCTCAGGTCACCCCGTAAATGCAGGCTAATGCGAGAAACCAGGCAAAAATTCTGCACCACCACGAGAGTTACCACCATTGTCATCCCCCAGTTTTCACCCCAAGAGTGCGTCTCTGAAAAACTACTCTCATGCGTCAACACAAAATTTGTCAGCTAATTCAGCTGCTTTAAGTGCAGAGGAGGGGTTCGGCTCGCTTACATAAGTCTTAAATTCCTTAAATGAATATATTGTACAACATGGAGATTACAGGAATCTTTCAGCATCTCTCAATGAAAAACATGGGGTGTGGTTTTTATAAGAAACTAGACAAAAGAAGCTTTTATCTATTGGTCAAGCATCACATCATCCAATGAGTTAAACCTATACGATTGTTTTAAACATATTGCTGCCGACAACACATCACAAGATTCTGGGCTCTCTTCAAATAAACAAAGGCCATAGTGTTAACACACATACATGTGATATATCCATTTGACAAAGGACCACAGTCTCTCTGAAGGCATATGATGATCACACCACATTTAAACTAAAAGATGGCTCACATTTACAGTGACCAAGCATATTTTGAAAGTACATCTAATTAAATGAATAGGCAAATGATAATTAACAAATGATTAACATAGAAATAAATGATAAACTATGAGCATGCAACTGAGTTTTCTCTCACACTAGCAATGCGTCGAGGGATAGCATTTTTAAACTGTTCTGACACAACCAGCTCACGAAGACTGTCAAAAGTATCCATTTTAGCAGCTGAGCACCACCAGTGAAAATGGGATGCCAAATCACAGACAAATCCCACATTGGTTTGCTTATCGCCCTTTTCCCAGTGCTTGAATTTCTGGCAATAAGCTTCAGGGACCAACTCATATGCTTTTAGTGCAGCCAATTTCACTGTATCATAACTCAAATCACCCTCAGCACATATAGCTGAATAAGCCAAACTGCATAGCTAACAAATCCTTTTGCTGCTCAAAAGTCAAACCAGCTGTCTTCACAACTGCTGACGCAGACACCAGCACGGGCACTGGCTCCGCCGCGACCGGACAAAACTCACTCTTCTGTAACACAACTTGTTCAAACAAAGACAACAAAACCGCTTTTCGAATCTCATCTTTACGACTTTTCCCTGCAACAACAATGACATAATGGCCAGCTATTTTTGCTAACTGCTCCTTCTTACAGCCATTTACAAAGGCCACCGTAGGCGCCTCAAAGAACCCTGACAAGGCCATAATTGCAAATTACCGATACAGACAGTAATGTGTTCACTGCCAGACATACACTTGGGCAAATGACAACCCCCAACAGAGAATTTCCCCCTAACTGCCTAACCAAAACTCACCACTAGTCTTCATGTGGCTTGCGGTAGGTATTTATGCACTAAAAATCAGTGGACTTGTAAAGCGACCTGCAAGCAGGCAACCCACAAAATCAGGCGGATGTTTTCCGAAAAGTTGTCTGAAAACAGCTGACACTAACCACGTCGCCACAACACTACAAAAAACAAAAACAAAAACAATAACAAAAAAAAAATGGCCGCAACCCAAAGGGGAAACGTCACTACTGCCTAATGGGAAAAACTCTGTAAATAGCATATCAGCACTGTAACACTTACCCTCTCAACGGCACACAACAACCTGACACCAGGTCAGAAACCAATGCTTCCAGAGAGAAAAAAACACATGGTGTATTTCCCAAAACCCAGAGCTAAAGCAAAACCAAAGACCAAAACAGCCCTGCCCACCAAACACACAGCCCAAAAGTTAGCACGCAGCTGGGCAATCACACCATGTGCCCAACTGCAACTTGAGGCACAAAACAAACTTTTTAACAATCTAACCATCCCGGACGAGCCCCCATTTGTTATGATCCGGCTCAGGAAGTCACAACAAAAAGGGAGACCACACCATGGCAAACATTTAAACAAAGAAACTTTATTAAGCAAAATAACCAAATTAGACCAAATTAAGCCAAATTAATGTGTTCCAAGTTACACTAATGGTCACCTGCAGAACAAGGAAAAATGCAGGTTAATACCAGAACAAACCACAAGATGACACCAGGGGTCATCACAATATCTTCAATTTAAAGACGTCACCTTGGGCTTTAGAAAACTGTCATTAATCATTAATCGAGAAAATAATTGGTAGTTTAATCAAATTGAAAGACAATAATAATTTGTTGCAGGCCTACTTGTATGATTATTGTCTTTTTTTTAGTTTATTGTAGTTTTCCACAACAAAGATGTCCAAGCAGTTGTTGTACCCACAGTATTTTTCGTCAGTCTTCCCAAACTTGTTGTCATCTCCCTTAACAGTGTAACAGTCACAATAACAGCAGATGGCACAATAAAGCCATGACAGCAATAAACCAGAAAGAGATGACAAACAATAAATAGAAAATCTGACAACAATGTGAAATTTGCGTGTCGGGAAGAAGACAATAATCCACTGATTGTGAGCATGCTGAGAGCTTCCAGAAATAGGTACAGTATATGATCTATATTTACAGTACGTGGAAACGGAAGACACATGCAAGCCTTTCAACAGTAGAGGAGTCATGTGGAAGCAAGGTTTTATTATCGGAAGTGGCTATTGGTACGGATTCCTCCGTGTCAATAGTCTGTTTATTGTTGGTACGGAATTATCACGCATGCACATTGGTATTGATTGTGCAAGATTACGTGATCAAATTCAAATTGTTTCAAAATTGAGGAATGATACACCAATCTTTCCCATGTTTAGGGAAAGATCATAGTTTGGGTTAAAACAGTAGAATGCTGTAAAAATGCCCTGTTTAACGGCACTAAAATGCCCAACGTGATGGTCAAAATGTCCGGTAAAAACACCCTGTTTAACAGCAATAAAATACCTGACGTGGCGGTAATAAATGTCTGGTTAGTGGTCTACAAGAGGTCCGGCAAAAATATCCCATTTAACGGCACTAAAATGCCCGACGTGATGGTAAAAATGTCGTTAGTGGTCTACAAGTCCGGCAATAAATTCCAGAAACCCCTTCCGTACCAATAGAACAAACTACTATCAATACGGAAAACCAGTCTGGAACAACAACCTGTGGACTACTGGCACAGAATCCCGTGCCATGTCAATATTCAGTAAATTATTGCACCGGTTCTATAGCTGTAGCCAGTGCCTTTATTAGTCCACTTCTGACAAGCACTTTCACAGCCATGGCTCCTCTGAGCTTGGCCGTCAGCTAAGGACATAAATCATAGATCATAAATCTGCTTACTCTGACAGGTCAGCACTGTGACAACAGAAGGTAAATTCATCGCTAAGGACTCACTCTGCTCAAACCAGCCTCCTGTCTGCCAAAGGATTTGACACTGTCTCGTGTTAATGAAAGCATCGAGAGGGTCACACATCTTTGTCAGACTGGTAGCGAAAGTCGTCCTGTTGCTCTGCATGAGCGTCAAGTTGAAAACCACCAATCCAATAGCCTCAGCCTTGGCATGTGAAATATGTAACGGTGTCTAAATATACCCTGTCTCCTGGTTTGATTTTCTAAACTAAACTCACAGGGATGAGTGTACTAGGAGAGGAGCAGAGGAGATGAAGCAACAGAGGACGAGGAGGAGGAGAAAGGTGAGGGCAGGACAGATGATGGGTATTTCACAGTCCCATCCTTCATTTTGCATTCTGGACCTGACCTAAAAACTGGACTTGCTGCTGTGCCACATCTGTTTTTATTTTCATTTGGAAAAAAGAAAAATAGCCTGCCATCCCATTGTCGGGGTGAAGTCACATCAGTGAGCGTGGGTGGGATATTCTGGTGCTTTGTACTGCAGTGAAAGCTTTGGCATGTGATGTTTTCAGTTATGAAACATAAAATCTTACCAACTTCCCTTTTACTCTAGCAAGTAATTTAATTACTCTATAACTGTGTAGTGACAATTGTGCTGACTTAAAAAGTTTATGGAATTTTAGAAACCGCAGATGTCTGACTTCACATTTGTAGTATTTTAATGGGTGATGGATGTGAACTAATCCTCAAAGGAGCACTTCAACGTAATTGGATATAGGCTTATTTGCTTTCTAACTGAGAGTTTGGTGAGAAGATCAAAACCCCTTTCATGTCTGTATGGTAAATATGAAGCTACCTCCAGTAGCTGGTTCGCTTAGCTTAGCATAAAGACTGGAAACGGGGTAAAACACTAGCCTAGCTCTGTGCAAAGGTAACAAAAGACAGTAGCTGCACCTCTAAAGCTCACTAACGTAAAAGGGGACATATTATGCACATTTCCAGATCTATATTTTCAGTTTGGGGCTCTCCTGGAATATCTTTGCATGATTTACAGTTTAAAAAAATAACTTTTTATTTATCTTATACTGACCCCCCTCAGTCCAACAAATCATGAAACAAACTATATTTCACTACTTTTCTTGTTCTTTACTTGAAATGTCAACTTCTCAAATACATCCGTACATGTTTGGCAAAATAGGGAGTGTGGACAACGCAAACAACCTTAGCAACAACCTTAACAACCAAGGCTACGGAATGGACGGTTGTTTATGGGCATGTGCGACGAGCCGACGTCAGCTCGTCAGCAAGGTAGAAAAAAATGTCCCAAACGAAGCTTTCAGAGCAGGCTGTCTGGGTTTTTGACTTGCAGGGTGCATTTTTACATATGTTACCATGCTTAATATAGCTATCTGGCATCATAACAGCATATATAACAGAAAACCAGAAGAGGCACTATATGTCCCCTTTAACTAACACATTAACATGTTATATCTTGTTTTTTAATTTGCACAAAAGTATAAAAATGACCCATTGTGGTTTTATGTGCCAGACTATTTTACATTCAGGTTTTTTACACTGACATTTTAATTTTAATCCGTCAGGATGCAAATTGAGCTGAAATATACAGGTTGAGTCTCAAACCCAGACAACCACACATTGTCCCAGATGAGCTCAGCCCAGATCCGTCCTGTCAAGCTTAGTTTTGTCAGACATTGCCCAACCAAGCCCAGTTCCTCTGATCTCTCTGCTATGAGCACTGGATTGTCCCGAGTACTGCATCTAGGAGCCTACTCAAATTAGAATAACAAATGTTCATTGGATAGTATTTTTCTAGCCTACATTTATATATACATTTATAATACACACAAACTCTCCAGACACCCCAACACCCTCAAACTCCATCCCCATATACCCCACGCAACATACCACACACATACCACAGCATGCTAGCGTGTGATGCAGAGGGGGTGTGTGTGGACTTGGCTGCAGAGTCTGTTTCAGCTCTTGTAAGTTGGATTCCATCTGCAATAAGAGCCCCACTTGGTGTAAGTTGTTGCATAAAATTGAGACACACTTCTACATACCTTGTAAAAATGAAAACAGCAAGAAAAATAAAAATAAAAAGAGGAAAACAAACTGGCTAGTCACGCATCTTGCACAAGTTGAGAAGCGAGCAGCTATGATGTCCTAAGGGGTAGATTGTACAAGGTTGGCAATTATGCATGTTCCTAAGTGAGTGCAAGCAGAGGCACACACTGTTAACCAGGTGTGTATATTAGACCACATATATGCACTATATGAATATCTGTGTGCACGACTGTATGTGTTTGTGTGCATATGAGTAATGATCTACTAAGGACTTGGCTGCGGTACAAGCAGGGTTAGCACCCTTCTGTGAGCACTTTAGTGGTGAGAGCCATTTGTGTAGAGTATACAAGCAGGCAGCCTGCTGAGAGAGGTACACAGGCTTTTGCTGCCAGATGCCATGCTGGAGATATATTAAAGACTCTTGTCTCATGTTTAAGGAACTGTCAGAAATGAGATTATATTAACTCTATTAAGGTTATTAAGTTCGGCATAAAACAGTTTTTGGCAACCAAAGATTAAACGGCTTATAAAACCCAGTGTATACATTGACGCCAAATGAATAATATCAATGTACTAATTTTATCATATGAATCATCACAGATTATCTGAAAGGAGAAGGGCTGCCCAGAGGTGTTTATAAGGCTTAATACCACGCTTTGAGATCTCTAAATAAGGTTAGTAGGTTTACATGGCAAGGTTAAACATGATGAACTTGTGTTTATCACACCATCTCCCTGAGTCAGTCAGATAAATAAGTCTTTGGCACTCAGTTGATGCCTAAGATAGAGATGCTCCCCCCTTGCCTTTGAAGTACAACAACATCTTCCCACCACAGCTGGGAAATGCACTCTGTAGAGATTGTCAGCGTGTTGACAGATCTGTCGGTCTGCGGCGATAACAGTGTATTTCAGGTACTGTATGTGAAGAACCCTAATACCATATAATTTGAGGAGGTTGTGTGGGCGTCGTGATGACAAATCAGGGTGTATTAACACCCACGTGTCTTTTGTCTCAGACCCACAGCTTTCCTGGCTTTGTTGATTCCAGCAGGGAAGTGCTGCTCATTCATTAAGTCTCTCTGTTGATGTAAACTCAGTGCAATTAATGAAATGCTGACAGACACTGTGCACGCACCATTGCCGCTGGAATGATGAACCTCATGCATGCAACAAAAGGGTGTGAACACATTTTATCATGTCCCTACAGCTTGTGCACACACACATACACGTCGCCAACCCAGTGTTGATGCAGAGCAATTTGAATATTTTGGTTTGTATGTGAAACCAGAAGACAGCCACAGCATGGTTTTATGTAAGATACGCAATAACTCACTGTCAGTGCACACATGAAAGAAGAATATGGGAAAGGAAAGTGCACTGTCTGTGACAGATTTGTATACACACACCCTCATACAAGTAATATTACTCTTAACATTTTTAATGCATTGAAAGTTATAAGTCAGTCTGTGGATACACTCTTCCCTCTAGAATTGGTGTTAGTGATTCATGTCTGGATATTGTAAATATTATGGCCAAACTGACTGCGTAGGATGATGGACTTGAATTTTTCACCCACACTCCTCATCAGTTTTTTGTAATAAACTTATGACATATTAACTTGATGACACACAAACTGATTTCGTAAATTATCGGAACAGAAACGCAATCTCTTCAGTAATAAAATCTTTCACAGGGTCTGATGTGGAATGACCCCCCCGAGTGAGACGGAGAGGAATGTGATGCTGCCAATGCTCTGTGTGGCAGCCAAGGCTGTTAAGAGAGCAGTCACGAAATCCATTGGACAAGAACCTGATTCACAGCGCTGACTCAAATTTGACACGCACAACTGGAGATCATGAGATATTTGCACTGCTGCAAAGTAAAGTTTGCTTACTCAAGTACTGCAGGTAGTAGGTAAAGTACAATTTTAAAGTACTTTACCTATGCTACTTTATACTTCTACTCCCTATGTTAGAGATATTACTTCTTTTACTCAAGTACAGGATATGAAAACTTCTTCCACCACTAGATTTGTTCGCATGTATTTATACGTACTCCTCTTGGTGAGAGCAAAAATCAAACCTTTTTTTCTTTTCCTCTCTTTGGTTATGTAGCCGTGCTTGTCGTCTTTGACTCAGCTGTGGTTAAATGTTTCACACCACCAACAGTTCAGATGAACTTGGTGAACTTGGAGTACATTGCATGAATGTATGTATGTGTGTGGTGGTGGAGGTGGCTGTGGTGGTTGTGTGTGTTGTCTGTGCTTATTCCTGCTTGGTCGCTTGCTTGTACTCTCCCCATAGTTTTGTGGCACTAAGGTCAGTGATGGGTACATTGGTAGTCTAGTCACATGTTTTAGGACAAAAAGAGGTAAAACATTTGCTTGCTATGAATATAGCTCTATATGGATGTTTTAAAAAATATATACTTTATATATAGAACTGCAAGAGCTATATATTATGTCTAAACTATTTTTTCAACCAAAGTTGCCCACGATACCACTCAAGGAAAATAAAGAAACATATAATTTAGTGTCTGTAGCAGAACTGTAGTGTTGAAAGAAGTATTTAGATTATTTACTTAAGTAAAAGTGTAGTAAAAGTATCATACCACAATGCAGGATGGCCCCTGTCAGTTTTATATTATTATATTATTTTATTTGTACAGTTGGTTATACATGGACTTATAAGACACCAAAGTACAGTTACAGTAGTGAAAAATTTGTCAAACATAGATGAGAACAAAACATCTTACATTACAAAGGACTTTCTGCACCAACTTCTACAAATAAAACCAGCCACAAAAAACGCTTCCCTTCCCTTCCCACACAGCTCAGGTTTTTTATAATCATTCATCCACAAAAAAATCATCAAAGATTGAAGTAGATTTTACTAAATAGTGTGGCCTTTAAATCATCATATGATTCAGAAATGGGTACAAAGCATTTTAATGTTGTAGCTGGTCGAGGTGGAGCTAATTTTATCTACTGTACAGGCAGTTTAATCTGTAGCAATGCATCATATTTTATAAGATAAAACTTTATTGATCCCCAGTGGGGAAATTTGCATGTTACAGCAGTGCAGGAAACAAGGAAACAGATAAGAATTAGGAGTAATAAATGCAAACAAAATAGGAGGTCAAGTAAATGGAATTCAGTCTGTATACATTATAAACATTTCAGTACTTAAATACTTAAAAAGTTGTGCAAAATATGTGCAGTAATGGTTCTGGCAGGTGTAGCTGTAGTTATATGTGTATATGTTATATAGGTGAAGTAGTGAATACAAAATATAAATAAAATATGCAGTAGTGTTATCTACATAGGCCAGCTATATTTCTACGTGTTGTTGTTCATTTGCAAGAGTCAGTTTGTGTTCAATAGTCGAGTCCGGATCTCTGGAGGATGAAGGTGTGTGTGGGATGGGATGGACGTGGTGGTGGGCCTTCACAGCTGTCTGATGGCACTGGGCACAAATGAGTGTCTGAAACTCTCTGTCTTGCTCCTTGATAAACGGATATATACTTTATTGATCGCCAAAGGGGAAAATACAATAGTCATCACATGCCAACACATATGACAAGAGGAAAAAGCATAAAACAAAGACAATCAAAGCCAGGCTAAAACAGTTAAAACATAAAACAAACAAAGACAATGAAAGCCAGGATAAAAAGTTGAAACATAAAACAAAGACAATGAAAGCCAGGATAAAACAGTTAAAACATAAAACAAAGACAATTAAAACCAGGATAAAACAGTTAAAACAGTCTGAAAGACAACACAGGACGCATGAATAAGTGATGTATATGACAAAAAAAAAGACAAAAAAAGACCTAACAGCCAGCAGTAATAAATAATCATAAAGGCCAATTAATTGTGATTAATTGCCATTGAAAAGCTTCAAAGGCACAAAGGACCTTGACTGTCTTTCTGTTGAGCACCAGGGCGTGAGCAGCTGTGCACTAAAACAACTGTTCAGTCCACTAAAGAGATTATTGAGGGGGTGTTCTTCATATTTTGGGATGGTCCTCAACTTTGTTCTTATTCTATTTTCTTGGTGGAAACCATTCATATGTTTAGCATGCGTATAATCTGAATCTGGAAAGCAACTTGTAACTAACTATAGATGTCAGATAAATGTAGTGGAGTACAAAGTACCGAATTTCCCTCTGAAATGTAGTTAAGTAGAAGAGGCATAAAAGGGAAAAAATACCTGGAAATTGTACTTATAACAGTAGTTGAGTAAAAAAAAATGTACTTAGTTACTTTATACCACTGAGTAATACTTATTAAAATATGACAGTACAGTGTTTCTATTACATTAAATATTATATACTTTGTATATAATCATTGCACAATGGATACTAACTATTTTTTATCTATCCCACTACTCTCATTTTATCATACACTACGTATGTAAATACTGCACAATGTATAATAACATCCTTTTCTATTATTCTATTCTATGCTGGACGGTGCTGTTGTGACACTTAAATTTCCCTCGGGATTAATAAAGTATTTCTTATTCTTATTCTTACATCATACAGAGGACTGTAGTTGATAAACTTGTTCCAGGTTATTTTCATGTATCTGATGCGATCCAACAGCACCATCTATCGGTGGAAGTTAGCCCCTGCTGCTCCGTGCCACCCTGACACACCACCGCTGCAAAACACAGCGCAGGCCGGGCGACTGACTGTCTCTGAATAAGGACGAGGAAGACCATCAAGATGTCTGACATGGAAGACGATTTCATGTGCGACGATGAAGAAGACTACGACCTGGTATATGCAACTGAAATTATTGAGCTTGCTTGAACATTTTAACCGTTTGTTAGAAACCAGAGAGGTGCCGACAGTACGGGCGAGCTAATGTTAGCTGTTTAGTTAGCTTGCTGGCTAATAGCAAGCCTGGAGCTGACAGCGGATGACTTAACGTTAGCTTCGATACTTAACGCTAGTTTTAGCAGCCGTACAGCCGGCTAATACTAATGAACATTAACCATGCTGGATAGCTAACTAAGGGTGTATGCATTGCGTTGTCACTGGGGTTGAATTCCAGCCATTAAAAGCAAACCACACGGCTAGTTAGCAAGCTATGGCTAACGTTAGCCGAGGCTCATAAATGGAGAATAATATTGAGACAATCTGCTATCCACAGCTTTGCACTTGGGCTATTGTTTTGTTAGCAAACGTGGTAACCTATTAATGACGTGTAATCCATCTCCACTGGATTTTGAGATTTGAACTTTGACATGCACATGTGTTTAAACTTAGGAATACTCAGAAGACAGCAATTCAGAGCCAAATGTGGACCTGGAGAACCAGTACTACAACTCCAAAGCATTGAAGGAGGATGATCCCAAAGCAGCACTCAGCAGTTTCCAGAAGGTGGAGTGATACTCCATAAATGGTGTCTGTGTCTGATCTCTGCATAACTCACTCATTCACTACCACCTCTTGTTTTTTTTTATTTTGTGTTCAGGTATTGGAATTAGAAGGAGAGAAAGGAGAATGGGGATTCAAAGCACTGAAACAGATGATCAAAATCAACTTCAAGCTGGTATGCAGTGCAACACTCTCCATATTATGTTTACTCATATCCCATCAGTCATGAATCCTTGACAGGTGGTTTTCTGTGTGACTCAACCCTGCAGACCAACTTTCCAGAGATGATGAACAGGTACAAGCAGCTGCTTACGTACATCAGAAGTGCTGTCACCAGGAACTACTCAGAGAAGTCCATCAACTCCATTCTGGACTACATCTCTACCTCCAAACAGGTATGGATAGATAATATGAGATAGATGGAAAACACATGTTGTGTTCTTGGAATTTGCAGTACTGTGTGCTTTAAATCTGTCTTTCTGAAACACCTTTTTTGTGTTACTAGATGGACTTGCTACAAGAGTTCTACGAAACCACATTGGAGGCTTTGAAAGATGCAAAAAATGACAGACTATGGTTTAAAACTAACACAAAGGTATACAAAGGTTATTCTCTGATTCCAGGTAGTCTTACTTCATCATTCCTTGGTAAAACAGGTGCTTGGAAATGCTCTGTTTTATTTTCCTCTGTAGTTGGGGAAGCTGTATCTAGAGAGAGAAGAGTATGGGAAACTGCAGAAGATCCTCAGGCAACTTCACCAGTCATGTCAGGTACTTAAACTCATCTTGAATCTCTTTTTTTTTTTTTTTTTTTTTTTGTCCGAATATGTATTTTCCTTGGCTGGTACCTTGCAGATCCCACACGAAATGTGTTGTGGTTGCTCGCTTTTTAATTGCATGGTGATTCTACCTGTGATAATCAGCAGATAGTGTCAGTTTCCCAGAATATCAGAGTCTTTAACCAAAGCAGTGCTTTCCTAAACGTGTAGCTGCTGCTTTAATGATATAGATAGAATGGCACTAATTGGATGTTCTATCTTTCTATCAATCACAGACAGATGATGGAGAGGATGACCTGAAGAAAGGCACACAGCTGTTGGAGATCTATGCTCTAGAAATACAGATGTACACGGCACAAAAAAACAACAAGAAACTGAAAGCCCTGTATGAGCAGTCACTTCATATTAAATCTGCCATTCCTCACCCGCTTATAATGGGTGTTATCCGAGGTACGACAGCTTTTATATCCCTTAATTCATAGAAGAGATATTTACCTAACGACTATCACACTTTGTGCTGTCAAAGGTTTTTGATGAATGACCTGTGCTTGTTTGGTCCTGACCAGAGTGTGGTGGGAAAATGCATCTGAGAGAGGGTGAGTTTGAGAAAGCTCATACAGATTTCTTTGAGGCCTTTAAAAACTACGATGAGTCTGGAAGCCCAAGAAGGACAACATGCCTGAAGTACCTGGTTCTAGCCAACATGCTGATGAAGTCAGGAATCAACCCCTTTGATTCTCAAGAGGTGTGAAAGTAATAGTTTGCAACATTTACTTTTAAATACTATGCATATACTCAATTTAAGAATATGAAAAAGCAGAATGATTTGCTGAAAGTATTTTGTGGTTGTTGTACTTCAACAGTGAAAATTAACTTAAGTCTTCGAGGCAGGCTTAACTTTTTTATATTTTTTCCTAGGCCAAACCATACAAAAATGACCCGGAGATCCTAGCAATGACAAATTTAGTAAGGTAAGCATGTATTTACGTTAATAGAAAAATGTTCTTCTTTGTTTACAGCACAGGTCTTGCTGTTGTAGTGTTGGCCATTATTACTGTTTGTTAAACATTTTACTTACCTGTTTTATTCCTGGGATCTACCATCTTGCCAGCCACAGTTTTACTAAGGAGCACAAATGGGCAACCATTAGACAATCCTGCTACTTGCAGTTGTTTAACCCAAAAAAGTAAACACACCTGAAATGTTCAGATGCTTTGGTTAAGCACTTTATTGTACCCTTTCAAATTCCAAATAATAGGCTAAGATAATATGGTTGAACTGTGGCTGTTGTAAGGCTGTGTCTGACACTGCAGTTCTTTATTTGTGAAGGCACAAAACCCATCGACTCCATCACACAACAGAAGTATGTTCTTAGGGGGAGAGTACAACTAATAAAAGAGAAGAAAACAGAGGATGTGATTGGCTACTATTGTCACCAGTCCTGAACATCACATTAACAACACATTATGTACAGTATGATAATGGATTCTCCAGAATTGTTGTGTTTTTTTCTTTTTCAGTAAAAATACCAAACATTTGCTAGTTGCTGCTTTTCAGATGGCTGGATGTGATGCTTTTCTTTGTCATACATGACAGTAAACTGAATGTCTTTTGGTTTTGGACTGTTGGTCAGAAAAAACAAGACATCTGTTGCATCCATTTCCATCACAATAAGTTGTTAAGGAAAATGTTATTGTAACAGACAGAAATGATGGCCAAGACTATTTAAATGGTCACTTGACTGCTAGTAATGTTCCCATGATGTTTTGAATGGATAGTTATCATTTGGGCCAAGAGGCCTTTACTGTATAACCTTTGATCTGTATTTCAGCTGTGGTTCTCATTCCCCATGTCCCAAGTGCTTTCTAGTTCTAAAAGTTTGGTATGAGCAGTATCTTTATACTCAGTATAAAGTTCAGTATCTTTCATGTCTTGTATCATTTCCTCTTAGTACAAAATGATACATTACCAGGAATTAATAATGTCATGTATACCAATTTCCAAAGCAGTGCCCTATCTACAGTAGTGTATATTTTATAGTATTCATATGAAGTATGTAACATACTATTGTCTTCCCCAAGCCTTTAGTTGTCGTCTGCTTGTTTGCTCTACTTTGCCCTTATGTTATGTAAATAACAAGCACTGTCTGTAATTACTCAGATTCCATGTATATATTTAAAATTTATGTTGCATAAACAAGAAACTGAGTATGCACACCCAAAATTGTTGTAAGAATAGTGTTTACATAAAAGTCTTAATATTTTGGAATGTGTTTGACAGTTATCAGGACCACAAGTTTAGCGTGGGTCATTTTGACACAATGTATAGAGCATAACAACACTGGCTGTTTTCCCTTCCAGCGCCTACCAGAACAATGACATCACTGAATTTGAGAAAATCTTGAAAACCAATCACAGTAACATAATGGACGACCCCTTCATTAGGGAGCACATAGAGGGTGAGTGGTGAACGTGACTTCGGTCCACATGCGTGATGATGAATGTGCTGGGAAAAACACTGTCTTGTCTAAAAGTGGAGCTAATAATGTGGTGTTGTGTTGCAGAGCTCCTGCGGAACATTAGAACTCAAGTACTTATCAAACTCATCAAACCGTACACAAGAATACACATCCCTTTCATTTCAAAGGTAAGATCATGTGATTAAAAAAAAATGTTTTTCCTTTTTTTAACTTTTTGTTTTTAATTATTGGTCTGCATTGAAAGCCAACTGTCATATAAACAAATAAAGAGGTATAATTGGGGAAAAAAGCACAAAAATAGTTTTATATATATATTTCACATTCATGCCTCAGTGTTTTTTTTCATTCAATACTTTTTTTCTTGTAAATTATTTTTGTATTAGTTTTCTTCTAAATTATCTTTTTTTATGGTAATGTTTTTGCTTTATTGCTAATTTTTTGGTTCACAGGGCACAATTGAGGCTATATCTTATTGTAAATGACAGTAACAAAAGAAGAAGAGCTAAAAAGGCAGTATTAATATGAGGAAGTAATGATATTTTCTCACATCTCAGCTGCATTGCATAGTACAGAACACCTGTGACATTCATTACGAATGCTAGTACATAGATGGTATCTGTTTATGCTTTATTAAACCGATTCTCTGTGTATTTATTTACTTCTAGAGTGATAGATTTTCTAAACAGGTCTTTTGCCACACGTCTAACACAATATTTACACTATGACCTGCAGTGTGCTGAATTTTTTTGCATCCTTTAATGTTAAATCATACTAGTTGACACTTATTTACAGATGTGAGGATGTATATTGTCTTTTTTACACTGTGTTTCAGGAGCTGAATATTGACGTGTGTGATGTGGAGAGTTTGCTGGTGCAGTGCATCTTGGATAAGTAAGTGTCATCAAGTTGAGGGGGAAAAAAAAAAGTTCCCTTCCTGTAAATTGTTATAGTTCCTCATAGTCTGCATGATTTGAACTTCAAGAGAATCAGGTGGAATTGATAGTTTCAGTTAGTCATAGCTTGTACGTAATTGATTGTCATACTGTAACTATGATCTGCTCTTTACAGCCTCACATCTGAGCTTTACTGGTTCTCTGACGTAAATGACTTAATAGAAAATGAAAACATCAACACCTCTGATTGCAGATGCACTCAAAATTGTTGAGTGAAATCTTAACACTAAGAACTTAACTTTTTTTTTTTTTTTTTTTTTAATTGTTGCTCTCATGGTCTGAAAAGCTAAGAGTGATCTTTTAGTTAATGCCACTCATTAAGGAAGAACATTAGGAGAAAACAAAAAAAGTTGTTTTTCTTTAACATGGTAGTCGGTGAAGCCTTCGAGATTGTTTTGGGGATTTCATAACAAGGTATCCACATGAAATGATACCACCAATTTTGTTGTCATTTGCAGTGTTTATTGCATTATCCCACAATATGAACTTAGCAGCCAGATCAGGTATACTGCTTAAAGGGTAAGGCTGGTGATTTCCTATATTTTTCTTATGTTTAGAGCCAAACCAACAATGTATTGTATGTGTGTCCAAAGCCTGATATATCGTATTTTTCTGTGCCATAGACCTCCACTGTTGACCAAAAACTATTAAAAACACCTCAATGAGCCACACTGCTGCACTGGGTAGCATGTTCCTTCGTCCTTGAAGACAGTGGTTATGGTAGCTTGTTTGGTGTTTTTAATAGTAGGACAACAACGGAGCTCTACGGCACAGAGGAATACAATATATCAGATACACAATACTAGTAAATAGGATTAATTTATTGTTAGTTTGGACACATTAGATTTGTTGACAATAAGAAAAATACAGAAAAACCACCAACCGCTTTATCCTTTAACTACAAAAAGTAGTACTCTGGAAACATTTTGAAGCTTTATTTGTAAAAGCTTGAGTAGAGGAGTAGTAGTAGAGGCATTAACGCGCTGACTTCTGAGTCAATGTGATGTCCCAGATTTGAGTTATTTTTATACTGCAACTTGTTCGGCTCCTCTGCTCACTTTCTGTTTCTCTCTCAGCACAATCCACGGCCGAATTGACCAAGTCAACCAGCTACTAGAACTGGACTACCAGAAGAGAGGAGGGGCTCGCTACACAGCTTTAGACAAATGGACAAATCAGCTGAACTCTCTCAACCAAGCCATTGTTAGTAAGCTCACATGATGGCATGTAAAATCAAGAGACAAGGAAAATGGCATGTTTGAATACATCCATAAAGTATGCTACTGTGCTTCTTCAAGTATATCGTCTGAGACAAGAGACACAGCACAGGTTTTGAGAATGCCACCAATTTCAAGAAGACTCCAAGAACGCGGAGAACGTGTTCAAAGTGTGTTGTTTTGTCCTGATGAGAGGAAATCACTGACACTTATTTTTGTTTTTCATGTTCCTGATTGGCAGATCCTTCCATGTGCAACACACAAATGCTTCAGTTGTTTAAAAAAAAAAAGCCCAAATGTGTATGAAAACGTGTACACAGTATTTTAATGTATACTGTTGGTAATAAAAACAGATTGCTCTCAGCACTAAAAGGATTCAGCTGCCTTTGACTAGCTACAAAGTTTGAACTGTGTGACGGGCTAAACCTGGAAGTTAATCGAGTAAAAGTCGAATAAAGTGTTTTTAACTGTCATAAATGAGACATAGAGACATCTTTCTTTGGCTTAATTTCAATCTCTTTTTGGGGGTTGTAGTTGCTTCTGCTCCTTGCTTCTTTTTTTTTTTTCAAACTTTATCGTAACACATTTTTTATAGTCATAGTTAACTGTTGTGAATTGAAATTATAATGAAGTCTTGCAACAGGAAATACCAAATAGATGGACAATAAAACAATAATAATAAAAGTAATGTAAAAAGATTTTTTTTAATGGGATTTTTAATTGTATTTTTCTCACTTTTTTTTAATACAAAACTATTCAAAAAATGTGTACATATTACGTCAGGCACAAGTACACAACACAATACAGAAGTGCTGATAACAAAAATTGGTATATAAATATTAAAATAAGGGATAAAGCAAAATAATTAAATGAGACAAATATATTCAAAATAATATAAATAAATAAGGACAGACATTAGAAAAGTGCAATTTGACCAGCGGTTTCATCAAATATATTTCTGTAATATTCTAAGAACCTGTTGCTTTTACTGTTTGTAAGTGCAAGAGAGTTCAGCTGTAAAAAAAAAAGAAGCTTTTCCCAATCAAAAAGTTAACATAGTTTAGAGATTTGTTCCTCATATTGTCATAGTAACAAATTTACTTTAAGAGTAAAACAGTAACATTAGTGGTTTTGAAAACATGAGAATTTAAATCAGACCAAAATGTCATTGTTATTTTACACTGAACGAATAAATGAATAAATGTTTCATCAGCATGTCCACAAAAAGAACCAACATCCACAAATCTGGAGATCATAGATTTCACTGGATAGAATTTATGTAAAAGTTTGAGATAAACTTCTTTGACTTTGTTAGGAATACAAAATTTATTAAGTAAAAGCCATGTTTTTTTTCCAGTTTATTTCTAAGTTAAGTCTTTCTGAGTTCCAATAAAATTTTCCTCTCGGGGTGATTTTTTTAACTTTTAAAATTTTGATGAATATATAATTAATGTTACATTTCTTGTCATATATGTTGATGCCATTCAAAAGCAATTCAGATGGAGCATCTGGAGTGTTTCCTCCACCAAAACATAAGTGACTCTTAATACGATGGATTAATCTAGAAGGAATGGCTTTGACTACAGAGTTGTGTTCTTTAAAAGGAAATGGAAAATTGTGTCTAGTTATAAAAAGCTCATAGGACAGTATAAGGCCATATTCATCAAAAATAGACAAAATATTGATATTTCTTTGGAACCACTTGGGATAATACATATAATATATAGAAATAGTTATAAATGGCAATATGAATGAAAAGTGCGGTACAAGTTAAATTTATTATTATTATTATTGTTGTTGTTGTTGTTGTTGTTGTTACTATTATTCCATAAGAAAGTTTTATGAGGAGAAAAATTGCGGATGAAGCATTTACTTCCAATCAAGATGGGATTTCTGATCAAACTAGACGAGTAATTACTCGTTAAAACAAAAGGGAGATCACCAGTTTGATCAGTATGGTTGGGGATGAACTCATGACGTACTGTATTTTCCAGCCAGTAAAAAAGCCTTTCTGGGCCTGGGCGGCTTCCGTTCCAGGTGACTCCTATTTCTACACTGACAGCGTTTTGCTTCATTCTGCCAAAGCTACGAGCCAGTCTGCGGAGAGCGCAGCTAGCTGACGCAGAAGTATAGGGTCCAGTTAGTAGGAAGGGTGTGAGTCACACTAAAGCCTTCAGTGATTATTATTATTATTTACAATGAAGAAGTTAAAAAGGCCTACATCCTGACGTCCACACCGTGGTCAATGACGCTCTGTTGCGGCTTCGGTGACTGACATGGACGCAAGTGACAATAAGGTAGCGTTTATTTTAACATTATCTGCTTTTTGTCGGGGTCGTAGCCTGTGGTAGAGGGGGAATAACGTTAGTTTTGTGCTACAGAGGCCCCAAAAACGTTGTCTTGTTAATGTTATTTAAAAGCCACTGTTGCGCTGTCTTAATTAAAAAATAGCTGCGTGGCTTCACGGCCACTTAAATTAGCTATTTTGGGGGTCGTTAGACATATTAACAGCACGATAGCTTTAATTGTTTTAGTCATAGGCAAGGCAAACAGTTATCCCATTTGGCTAGTAAGCTAACAGAGCTAACGGTAATCGCTGCTCAATACAAAATATTGCGGATAATGCATTTCTTGTCAACTGTCGTAATGAATATGTAGTCAGTCGTTTCACAAATTAACCGATATATCTTTAAATGACATGCTTTTATCCTATATTCCTGGGCGTTAAGCCCAGAAAGAAAGGCTATGTTAATCTTAGCTTGTCTAGCTAGCTAAAGCTAAACATCTCAGCTGTCAGTTGACGGCGCTTGTCAAATTTAATCAGGGCGTCAGATACAAGCTAGCAGCATTTTCCTTTTTTTTTTTTTTTAAATAGTTTTGTTTGGTCACACTCTTGGAAAAAGCACACTTCAGAAAGTTTCCGTCAGGCAGGAATGTGTGCATCAGAGTGGTGGTGTTGTTGTCAGGAGAGGTTTCGTGGATCGTCTGGTTCTTCTGCATGTATGACATTCCTCTGACGCTGTTTGCTATGCAGAAAGTTTAGTCTGGTTGGTTTTGGTAAACCATGGCGTATTGTTCGTACCTTTTTTAAATTAACCAGTTAGCTTTCTAGCTCATTGAACGATGATGTTTTCCGGCTGACGTCAACAAGGGGCTCCTCTCAGGTCAAAAGTGTCAAAATGATTTCCTGACAGGATCTGAAAGTATGAACTCTACTCTTGTGTTGTGATATTCATTCGTTACATCCTAAGGATAGGTTCACAGTTTTTTTAAATCTGTCTTAAAACAATAGTCAGGTGCCCAAATGAATATTGAAATAGGTTTTTCTTGCTGTAATTATCCCTCCTGTTCATACTGGCCATTGGAAGATCCCTTCATAATTCACTTATGCTTTAAGGCCCAAATCCAGAAGCTAATAAGAAGCTGCAGCCACCCAAATTAGTCCAATCAAGTAGATATCTTTCAACGTCTTTTTAGTGCCAAAGTTTTGTTACTATACTTCTGCTGCAGCTCAACACGGAAACAGTTGTTGAGGAAGCACAAAGGGGATTTTATGCTAAAAAAAGACTGTAAATGTGGCAGATATCCACTTGATATGACTAACTCAGACTGCTGAAGCCTGATACAAGCTTCAGATAAACAATTTAAATGCATTTTTACACAAAATGACTGTGTGGATTCACTGTGGATTTTGGCCCCCATCACTTACATTGAAAACACATTTGAAGGGGACCTTTTATTAGCCAGTATGAACAAGAGGAATGATTACAGCGAGGAAAACCTTTTTCGGTGTTTATATGGGCACCTGCCAGTTGTTTTAAGGCAGACTTGAAAAATCATGAACCTATCTTTTAAAAGCTTTAATGCGTATGGCCTGCTTCTCTCTACACAGTCCACCCTGCATTCAGTGCTGAAACAGATGCTGTCTGGTAGTGTTTGAAAGCAACTGGTGTGAGAATAAATGCTTGCACAAACAAAGGCTTGTGAGATCAGTAGCCCCCCCCAGTCTAATCACTACTAGCTCTGTCATCCCCAACAGATACACATCTGGGTCTGACCTCACTGCAAATTTCACAATCACAGCTATTCTCACTCACCCTCTCACTAACAAGCGCACACAGATGCACAAAGACACACATGGGCGAATCAAGAGATGGATCTTCTGACTGCTCTGGCTTCCTACACACCTTTTTTTTTTTTAATAGTTTGATATCTGCACTTGTGTGCAGAATTCAAGATTCACCACCGGTGCACGAGGCCTCCATGCTGTGGCTTGCTGTATAATTAGCTTATCCTGTGGTACTGTCCCTACTTTATCCTCTGAAACTTAATCCTATAACAGCCCTCCATCAGTTATACGGTACCATCATACAGGTTTAGACTAACTACTCCTAAACCCTTGTAGCCGTATCAGTCTGAGCATTAAGGTTGGTATCACCCTTTGGGGCTTCCTGAGTTTCAAAATCTTTGACAGTGGTTTGGTCTGTTTTTCTGAACTGGCTGAACAGGCTTCATCTGCTACAACTCTGTTTAGATAGGATGGGACCTATAGATTACCAAAGGAAAAGTGAGAAAACCACCCACAGTCAGTGGCCGTGGGAGACAATAGCTGTCTGTATGACATCCACTGGCTGCACTGATACTCTATTCATGCATCCCGACCACTGTTTCAGAGAATTGAGGGAGCCTCTTTGTACTCTGAACCCTATCAACTCTCGTCATCCTTTGCAAAATACCAGATTATTTTTAATTGGGCCTCTTGGGACAGATCTGCCACCTTGGGTTACGCCAGTGTCATTTCAGTGTGAAATGAGGAGCAGTCAGATGTGTGAAAGATGTTTGCGGTCGGCAGTGTAAAAGACATTGAAGGACAGGATAAGAATGAGAGTTATGTTATTTTGTCAGTTAGGGAAAATATCTTTGGGGTTTTGCAACAAATCTGTTAAATACATTACATGGGATTTTTCAATTATTTCACTAATTAAAAAGTTTTGTGGCAGTGTTGCAATGAGTCTTTGACATGTAAAATGAGAAAAATATGTTTAGTAACAGGGTTTGTTAGTTGCTCATTTTCAGGAAGTTTCCTCAATGGCTTACTTCTGACAAGCGTGACAATAACCTAAATTTTAAAATGGGGTTTATTACATTTTTCCTTCCGAACTCTTTTATTTGTGTATTACAGTGTAGAAAGCATTTTTATGCTGGTGGTTACAGTACATACATTAAACAGTGCAGTGTTTCCTTATTAGATCTGTGCTGCTAATTTATTAAGGAGATATGTTGGCCTGCTTATCATTTGGTGTCATCATTCGAGGCTGTGTTTCTAGTTTTCCACAGAAGTGTCTGAAGTGGCTGCGAGGGCTTGGACGCCAGCCTCCCAATGCCCCAGACCTCTGATCTTTGGCCTTTCTGTGGTCTGTTGTATGATTTGCTAGAGCACAACAGCCTGACTGTTGGTTTGGTGTGTCCGGGCCATAAATCTGGACACCCATAAAACCAGTCGCACTAGAACAAGACCTCAAGTTTTGACTGAATCGATTGATTTATATAACTTTTGAATGTGTGTAATATATATGTGTGTATATGTGTGTATATATATATATATATATATATATATATATATATATATATATATATATATATATATATATATATATATATATATATATATATATATATATACATACACACAGGAAATGGATGTTTGTCAGAGTGCAGCAAAGCACTATGCTGCCTGCAAATTATGGCAACAGTGGTCCTTTTTTCCTAGTTTTGTATAACCATTATGATAGATGATATGTCTTAATTGATGTATTAATGTAAAATCTTGTACAATAGTCTACAGTATATGTGTCCTAGCATGCCAGAGTCTGGTGTCATCTTTGTCCCTTGGTACTCTCAAAGGCCACTGTAAGTCAAAGGCTTTGAGGGAGCATTTTAGGCCTCATTTTGGCTTTGAGGTACAGAGGTGGTCCTGGCTTACCCGATTGACCCTACAGTACTAAAAAGAAGCTGTCCAGTGTCTTTATTCCACACCTTTATTTATCCAGCTGCAGTTATCATAGTCACATAAGAACTTGTCTGTCAAAAATTGCTGGAGCCCTTCTTTGACATGTTATGCATTTGCCTGGATCCTCTGGGAGTAGTGTGTTACATCATCTCTGAACTAAAAAAGGTTTTATATCCTTGTGTTAAGGCCTGATACCTTTTTTATTGATGCTGATAGTCACTCAAGACTGTAAACCAACTGGAACAGTATTAGGAAATACAGTGCTTAGCTTTGATTGCCACTAAACAGATGAGAGTTTCGATAGTCTGCTAGTACACAGCTGATGACTCCCTCTATGAGACACTTATGTATATGTGTGTGTGTGTGTGTGTGTGTGTGTATATGTATATATAAAATAATAATACTGTGTAAAGGGCAAATATTGGACTTCATAAAACACAGACAGAGAATGTGGTTACTGACTTTTCCAACTGTACTTGAGCAATTTGAGGAATAGGTCTGTGCGCTTAGGCATAGACCTATTCCTCTGTCAAATGCGCCATTTAGTCATTAATTGGCTGTCGTTGCTCACAGTGTGACAGTAATGGCTGTTCATTTGTCTTTGTGCAGGATGTGAAGCTTTCAGCCGAAGTGGAACCATTCATCCCACAGAAGAAAGGTCTAGAAGGATCCCTAGTCAGCATGAGTCTTTCTGGCGAGGCGGGTGGTGGAGGAGGAGGCGGTGGCGGTATAGGAGGAGGCGGTGGAGGGGTGGAAACCACTCCCATACCAAGCTACCTCATCACCTGCTACCCTTTCGTCCAGGAGAACCAACCCAACAGGTACTGTTGCTCTGTCACAGCGGGGGAGATGTAGGAATGTGTGAGGTGGACCTATTCTCTTCAACCCAACTTCACTCTGACCTTATGGCACCTGTGGTTCTGGTTCATGATAATTATAGATGTTGCCAATGCTGTCAACTTTGGCAGAAATATTGCCATTCTCTGTGATGTTGTGGGAAGTCTGTTGTCCCCATTTTGAACTGCCCTAGAACAATCTGGACCTTTCTATTTTCAGAATAACAAATTCATTGCACTGTTTACTACAATAAGGAGAAGAGAACACCATGTCCCTGATGTTGTGCTTCACGAAAGAGCTCCCGATCAGATCCTTTAAACAATGTATTGAGTTAAAGCCATTAGACTGCTCCGTAGTTTAAGATTGCTTAATTATGAATGGAAACCTCCCCAGAGTTCCAGAGTTTACATGGAACCACAATCTATGTTTCCAGTGACTCTTTCTTTGTCCAGAGTGATCTGCTGTATCCTGCACACATCCGTTCCTTTGCTTCCTTCCCCCCTATTTGAATGCAAGGAAATGCCCACTATAGAAAGCTGGCTGTGAAAATGTCATCTGGATCTTTATCAACATTTCTGCATAAAATTTACACACCCTCTAACAAACCAACCATCATGCACATCACTGTGGCATCATGGACATTAACCGAAGCATCACCTCTCTCTTGGGCCCTATTCCCTTTCAACATTGCTGCATGTTTATATTAACAATAAATGTTTTTGGATAAGGGAAACCAAGTCCAAAGATAATTTTCAGTGTTGTAATAAATTAATAATGTTCACATGCATCCAATCTGAGGTCTTTTGATAGCGAGTAATAGAAGTATAATATAAATATGATTACAGATATGTTTACAATAACATTATAATAGCATCATTTCAGATAGTGTGCTCAGCCAGACTCTGTATTCTGTCTGTGTGATACCTGAAGGAGTCACAGGCTTTTTGGAGGAGCCACCAGAATGGCGGAGCTGTGGCGCTGTGTTCTGATTTTACATACATTTACAGTCACACATACAGTCACTGATGTAAACGGACTTGCTGTACTGATGGTAGCAAGCTGAGTCTTGCTGATGAATAATAATGGAAGTAAAACCAACTTCAACTCAGTGCAGACAGACAGTATTAGGTCAAATGTGTGTCCACCTGGTGATGCTCAAACTAACTTCAGCTTGCTGTTTAACTGACAGTACTGTCTGCTCTCCTTTTGTAAATTTGTAAAAACTTTTTTTTTTTCCAGGATGTTGTGACAAACCGCTCTGATTACCGCAATGCAAACAAAAACTCATGACTGGTTGATAATTGTCACCTGAGAGTCCAGACGTGACTCATCTCACAGTCAATATCGTTACTAGTTGATGGAGTATGTTGTGTGTTGTAGGGCCCGACCGATACTGGATTTTTGGGACAGATACCAATATTAGGGAGTAAAAAAATTCCAATATCGTTATATAGGCTGATAATCTTGTATATACAGGATATATACATAAATACACATCTTTTGCAATGATCCCTCAAACACTTGTGACAAAGATATGTAATGGAGGCAGGATATTTTACAGTTTAACAGTAAACTTTATTGTATAAAATGACATCAGTGCACTGAAACAGTCAACTTCACTGGAAATTTAATAATTATAAATAACTAGAAATAAAAAAATAGAACAAAAAAAACATGTACGTATATATTAAACTTGAAATAAGAAAAAGGATCAAATATACATCAAATCCTGCCTGTATAACTAAATTTTAAAAAAATATATTGGACAACATATACGCCAATACTGATATATCTGCGATAGGCCAATATCAGCTGACTGATATATCGGTTGGGCTCTAATGTGTAGTTCCTCTGCTCTTTCTCTCTGAAGGCTACTTTAACAAACCATTTCCACATGGCTGAGGTTGTGCCATATTTGAAACCTGCTCCTCCCCAGTGGAGCCTGCAGCAACCTTACTGTCTCTTTCAGGGAAGTTACGACTACGTTGCTGTATGTAGACATAACATAAATACATCAACATGTTACAATCCAGTAAATATTGTAATATGACAAATTTTTATCGCATTAAGATTCATACAGTAATTCCACTGAGAGAGGAGAGGAGGGCCATTCTGTAAATGTTGCAGTAGGAAACTTTGGATAGCCTCTCTGAATCCCCAGCTGCAACACAAACTCTGAAAATACAGTTTTTGACCAACCAGCATTTCCAAAGCTTTTTCCAAACTGAAATAGATGTGATAAATACTTTGATCTTTGTAATTTTTCTAAGATGAACAAGGTAGAATTTCAGTCAATGAATGTGTTACCTTTCTTTTGCTTCACAGGCAACATCCTATGTATAATGGAGGGGAGCTGCGCTGGCAGCAGCCTAACCCCAGCCCTGGTGGTCCGTACCTGGCCTACCCCATCTTGTCTTCCCCCCAGCCTCCTGTCTCCAATGACTATGCTTACTACCAGATTATGCCTGCTCCATGCCCACCTGTGATGGGCTTTTACCAGCCCTTCCCTGGCACCTATGCAGGGCCCGTGCAGGCTGGGGTGGTCAACCCTGTCTCAGCGGATGTCGGTGAAAGGCCACTGCCTCTGGGGCCAACATATGGGATGGCCAATCAGCGGGGGAGAGGCATGGTCCGACCTAATGTTCTCCCCAAGGTACAGAAAGTCAACAGTGTTATTGTGATACTCTCACGTTGGTTTTATATATTATTTGTATCACTAAAAGTGTCACCTTCCATCCATGATCTATATAGTGAGCATGCCATGCCTCTTCTTCTGTTTTCTTTCTCCTACAGCAACAGTTGGGTGTTGGCCAGCCTTCAAGGGGTCGCCGGCCTCCAACCAGGAGTGTTGCTGTGCAAAAGGAGGTGTGCACCATGGGGCCTGATGGTAGAACCAAGACAGTCATGCTGGTAGATGCAGCTCAGCAGACTGGTAAGAATACTGCAGCAATTATGAAGAAACATTTTGCAACATCTTGCCGGGTGCATACAGAAAAAAATTAACCTATTGAACAAAAATCTGCCAACCAAAGGTGAGAAGCCTGTAGCATTTGGGAAATTCTCAGTTTGAATTTCCAGTTAAGTGTGTTGTTAAAGTCAGTGATGTTCTTCAGTCTTGAGGCTCAAAACATTCCAGACTTGCTGTGCATTACAATCGGAATCTTTCCTATCAGTGAGGAAGTGGGACACATTGCCAGTAAGAGCAGTGTCTGGTCTTACAGGTTGATGGTGATGATGCTCATGCTTAACTTCTGGAAAAAAAGGAATGCAGATTTTCCGGTTGGAGAGCTTAACGTGTGCAGCTCATGATGTCACCAATGATGTCTCTGTTCTTGTTAATCAGCCTGTGTAAATAGTTTGGCTACCGCTAATTATGGTTTATGTCGCATGAAAAACATCATACTGTCAACTCAAAGGAAATTTGGTCCATGTTTGTGTTCAATGAGTCACCACTGAATGCTCTGCAGTATTTATAGTCCTTTTGTTATTAACACGTGTACGTTGATGGTTATACAATTTCATTCTACTTTGTAAGTTCATTTCAGGTGTAAGTTACTCCCATTTTGTCCTCAGATTTTCCAGGTGAGGTGTCAGGGCGGTGTGCGGCTGAGCGGGCTAGTCCCCTGCTGTGGAAGAACCGAACTAAGAGAAGACGAGCGTCCCATCCAGCTGAAAACTACAACGAGCAGGGCGCCAGTGAGGCAGATATAGACAGTGACAGTGGCTACTGTAGCCCTAAACACAACCAGGCAACAGGGGTGACACAACGAACAGCTGAGACTGCAGCAGCATCCACGGTATGTTGGCTACTTACCATCCGATCCAGACGCAACACTCACAACTTCAAGTGACTGTAGAATTTTAGTTGTGGTTAAATTGTAGCTCAGAACATACTTCCTTTATTGTGATTCAGTGCTGTCAAGGAAGAGGGTTGAAACTCAACATTTGAAGCATAAAAATAAGATGGTTATGCAGATAGTAAGCCAGGAAGTAGGAAGGTGAATGTTATACATTATAGAGTTAATATTTTGCCCTGACACAGGTAGTGCTTTGCCTATTTCATGGCTGAGTACTGTTCCTGGCCTGGCAGTAACAGCTGACTAAACAGATGAATTGGGGGATTTTCTCCTTTTTGATTTTGCAAAACTAGTAAATGTATTTTTTTCTGCAATAGTTATATAACAGGTCCCCAACCTGAAAAAAAGAACCCCGAGGAATGCTGTACTGCAAAACATAATTTTAAATGCATGTAATTGCAGGTATGAAATTTTGGAGCAAAATGAGGTTACAAATTGTGAAACTGTAGCTCAACTGTAGCTGAATTAATTTGCAAGTGTAGTGCACTTTAAATCACACCCTGAACACTTGTCTCTGTCATACAAAAGCGCTAATATATTCTGGTCATGGAGGTTTTTTGTAGTAACAATGGTAGAGGTCATAGTAAACCCAGAAAGAAGAACCGAGAAATATCACAATGTGCACTGACTCCACTCCAATGTGACACATGACTCCACTCATGTAGCATGATGGCCAGTGGAGAAGTTGCAATGTAGTCCTTAAATTACCTTTGTCCTCTGTGTTATTAGAATATTTAACATACACTCCTGTATATATCTGAACTTGTTTTTTTGTTTTCTCTACCCTTTCCATATTTTCCTGTCCTGTATAGGGAGTAGAGGCTGGTGTCATGACAGGTAAGTTTAATGCAGCACTTTTTTTTTGAACAAGGTGTAAGAAATCCTTCCTTTCCCTCACATTGTTCTTCCATATTTGTTATGCATCCTGTATATAATACATTACAACAGTAATTCTGAGGTAAAGGAAAAATCTTTTGTCTTTTTATTCTCTAGCAGGTACCTGGGTAAATGTAGCCTCTCAGGGTACCCAGAAGTCCTGGGGGGACAGGAACGGCCAGTTCCACAGAGCAGACCAGAGGAAGAATCCCGAACAGAGAAACTTCTCACAGGTGCAGTAAATCTTTATTCTAACCATTGCGAACAGAACCTACATGTGGATACTGGTGCGGTGGAGGGTGCAAAAATGCACATAGACGACAAATAAGCAGTAGTGTGGCAAAAACTGTATACAGTGGTATCAGCA
The DNA here is from genome assembly GCA_038419695.1 of Scomberomorus guttatus. Taxonomy (NCBI): domain Eukaryota; kingdom Metazoa; phylum Chordata; class Actinopteri; order Scombriformes; family Scombridae; genus Scomberomorus; species Scomberomorus guttatus. The sequence continues at coordinate 29,382,924 of CM076445.1, read as the reverse complement.
GAATTAATAGACAGGTGAGCAGGAAAGTACAGGAATTAGACAGTTGGTGTCAACATGATCTTATCCTGATTTTGACTTCATAAAAAGAGGGATGTGCAATATTACCATCCCTAACTGACATAAATTAAATCAGTGGCACTTCTTCTTTTCAAGCGCCGGGGTGTCAGAACTCGTCTCCATGCACATCAGTTGTTTGTCACACATTGTCAATAAGCTATTTATAAGTCACGGGGGTAAATACATGAGTAAACCTATTGACGCAGAAACTTTTATAACAAAGAAAAAAAAAATCAACAAAGATGCAGAGCCACTCATGCTGTCTGTGTGAATTTGCTTGTCTCTGTCGCCTCCTGTCCTACCATGTTTCCTTCAGTTGAGAATATGTGTACAAATACACAGATGGTACAAAACATATTGAATACCAAAGGTATCCTGTTTCACTCATGTGTTATCTGTCCATCTTTGCCTTTCAGGATTTCCACAGTGGCTATCCAGGGCGTGTGCTGCCCAACCAATCAGAACAAAGACTACAGCCGGCAGTGGTCACTGGCACTGAGCTCACCCCGGAGCCCCTCTATTTTGAGGTGAGAGAAGGAATAAATTCTCATTGCAGCACTGTTACCATCACATTTTATTTTAGGTAGAGTTGATCTGTTGTGCTAAAATGTCTTCCACATGTTTGTCAGGATGAAGAGGAGTTCCCTGATCTAGCTACTGGGGGGGCTGCCCAACGCAGCACCAAATCAGAATCTACTCCAGCCCAGACGCACACGCAACCCAAACTCCCCAAAAACCTGGTAAGAAAATGTGCTTTATTAGACAACTGTTTTTGGAGGGTCTGTCTAATGTGCTTACCATTTGCAGAGCTTACTACATTTTGTGTCTTTACATTCACCACAGCTGGATAACCTACCAGAAAACTCCCCCATCAACATTGTGCAGACACCTATCCCTATTACCACCTCTGTTCCCAAGAGGGCCAAGAGCCAGAGGAAGAAGGCTCTGGCTGCTGCCTTGGCCACTGCACAGGAGTACTCTGAAATCAGCATGGAACAGCAGAAATTACAGGTATAAACTGTAATATGCTGCTGGTCGTGTGGGTTGGGTTCAGACTGAATAGTTTGAATATTACAGCTTGTTAACATGTTTTTATACTTTTTTTTTTTTTTTTTTTAGCATTCTGATCTTCAGTTAGATTTGACTGGTTCATTGGTGTGACCTTGTTCTCCCTTTTCTTTCCTCACCTGGCAGGAGGCACTCACCAAAGCAGCAGGGAAGAAAAGCAAAACCCCCGTCGAGCTGGACCTGGGAGACATGCTGGCAGCTTTGGAGAAACATCAGCAGGCTATGAAGGCCAGACAACTCACCAATACCAAGCCACTGTCCTTTACAGGTATACATACATTCAATCAGACATGATCAAGGGGTATAAAGAATTTAAAAAAAAAAAAGTTACAATAGCCATCAGTAAATAACAATATTGGGTTTAAGCAGAGGGTTGATTCAACTCAATACTCCTTTTTTATCTATAATATGTAGTGTTGTTAAAAAAAAAAAAAAGTTTCTTTCATTCAGTATAAGTGCTGGTCTACTCATGTTCCTCTTAGCTAATTGAATTGCCTGAATTGCTGCCCCCATTGTGTTGAATCAAAACCTATGAAGTCCCCACATAACCCAAACATTATAAGCCCCCTGTGAACATACATGAACACATGCTCACATTTTTCCTGTACACTAACGTTGTTGTACTTCTCTCCAGTCGGAACAACTACTCCATTCCACAGTTCAGCCTCGACCAACTTGCCGTCCATGTTGAAGGGTCATCAGCAGCCATACTCAGGCCCACATAATGCCCTGGATTCCACTGCACCTCGTGTCAAGAGAGGGAAGGAGAGAGAGATCCCCAAAGTCAAACGACCAACAGCCCTTAAGAAGGTAAATGATTTAAGGTTGAAGTTAATGAGTTATGAGAGATGTATAAAAACTGGTAAAAGAATTGGAGATCGTTCAACCATGGACTTGCAGATCTTTTTAAATGCCTTTTTGTTTTTCACATTTTTGTTCTGTTTCTGTAGATTATCTTGAAGGAACGTGAAGGGAAGAAAGGGAAGACGAGTGTAGAACAAGAGTCTTCAGGCCAAGAGGAGCATGGGGAGCATGGGGATGAGTGTCTACATTTTACTGATGATCTTGCACGAGAGCCTGCCTCCCAAGAAGGTGAGGGCAATTCATTATTAAGAGGTGAAAACATTTCAGAAGTCCCCATATTTTTTTTTATTCATGATCCAGTTTCTAATTGTTATCTCTGGTCTGCTGTTTGTACCACAGAGAACGGTCTGAGTATGCCCAGTGATGCATCCCTCTCCCCGGCCAGTCAGAACTCTCCATATAGCATCACACCAGTATCCCAGGGTTCTCCCGCCAGCTCCGGTATTGGGAGTCCAATGGCTTCAAATGCCATCACAAAAATCCACAGCCGACGTTTCAGAGAGTAAGTCCACACTCTTTGACCAGGGCAGACCTTTTGTAGGAATCCCTGGAATTGGCATGTCTCAGAAATGCAGGATGTGGTAATATTTGTTCCACCCAAAAATCACAGAGCCTTGGCTGTGTGACATGTACTCAGAAAAATAATGGGTGTTTTTAAGGGCGGCACTGTACAATAAAGAATTGTAGAGTATGGCACAGACGCCTGGCACATTGTCCCTTCTCAGCAAAAATGTATGCCAGCACCACAAACACGGCTTTGTCCCTCCGTGTCCTCTGCTGTAGGCCTTTTGTCCCAGCCCGCCCTTCTCTAACAGATTTTTCATTTAAAGCCTCCAAAAGGCCTCTGTAGCCGAGCTCCTCCTCTCAGCTCTGACCACCAGGACACTTGTTACTCAGACCACACTACGTCGAGCTTTTGATGGCTAAACCCCTAAGCTGCTGGGAGTACACATGTCCTCTGATGGGTCTGTTTTTCAGGCTTATCCTTATTTAGAAAAGTGAGTGAGTCATTCTAAGGACAACAACAAAGATTAAAGCTTTTTCAAGGCTGCAACTAAGCATTATTTTCAACATCAACTAATCTGCAGATTGTTTTCTCGATCCATTGTAAATTGACAATATCTTAAAGTTGATGTCATCAGATTGCTTCTTTTGTTGGACCAACAATTGAAAACCCTGAAGATATTCAGTTAATGATCACACAAGACAAAGAAATCATCAAAAGAAAAGCTTGAATTTAGAAGCTCCAACTAGCAAACATTTTACAGCATTATTTGTGCTAGTTAACATTAATCGTGATAGTCATGTTTTGTTTAGTAGTCACCCAAAAGATAAAAAGATGCCTTTCTTTAACCGCCATCATTTTTTTTTTTTTCTCCTCCTGCAGGTACTGTAACCAAGTGCTGAGCAAGGAGATCGATGAGAGCGTGACCCTGTTGTTACAGGAGCTGGTTCGCTTCCAGGAGCGGGTTTACCAGAAGGATCCCACCAAGGCTAAGTCCAAACGCCGCCTGGTCATGGGTCTCCGAGAGGTCACTAAGCACATGAAGTTGCATAAGATAAAGTGTGTCATCATCTCTCCCAACTGTGAGAAGATCCAGGCCAAAGGTATAAAATTTTTGTCTCCAACACCGGTCCGTGATAAACATTTTCATGGGGATCATGGCGTCACTGTAGATACCAAGCAGAAAAAAACAGTTGCTTTTCAAACTCTGTGCTCAAGTTATTTGATGTCATTTCTTTACTTTTTGTTCTTTAATTTTTCTTCAAATTTTATACATTTGAGTCACTAATTCCTTACTGTGTTGCAGGTGGTTTGGATGAAGCTTTATACAACGTAATTGCCATGGCTAGGGAGCAGGAGATCCCATTTGTGTTTGCTTTGGGCAGAAAAGCTCTGGGACGCTGCGTCAACAAACTAGTGCCTGTTAGTGTGGTTGGCATCTTCAACTTCTCCGGTGCCGAGGTAAGACAGTCCTGTCTTGATTGTTACAAATGGCTATTAATTCTCCATTAGCTATTGAGGGTGAATGAATGATTAAATAAAGTATGGACAGTATGTCGGTAGTTGTCAGTATAGAGCAGTAGAGACAGGAAACACTGACTCATCTCTTGGCATCTCATCTTTGTTTTTTTTTACCTCTCACTAACTGCGTTAAATCCCTCTGCCTCCTTCAGGGTCTGTTCAACCGACTAGTGTCTCTGACAGAAGAAGCTAGAAAGGCCTACAAGGACATGGTGTCAGCTCTGGAGCAGGAGCAGGCCGAGGAGGCTCTGAAAAATGACAAGAAAGTCCCACACCACATGGGACACTCCCGAAACCACTCTGCTGCTTCTGCCATCTCATTTTGCTCTGTCTTCTCTGAGCCTATCTCAGAGGTCAATGAAAAGGAGTACGGTAAGCTCCCTCGTTTCTGGTTCTCTGCTTTTCATCTTTGTCATTTCTTTTTCTTTTTCTGTAATGTTGCTTAGATAATTTAGAAACTTAGAAATTTATTAATTCCTTCAGAGACCAACTGGAGGAGTATGGTGGAGACTTCAGATGCCCTGGAGCCTGTAGAGGCTGAACCGAGCCGCCCTGCACCTTCCACAGCCCCCCAGAGAGACAGTGAGGCCCCGGCAGCCACCATCAGCGCCGCCCCACCTAGCTCCACCACTCCCCAGCCCAGGTTGGGGCTTTTGACACAGGCTAACGGAGAGAAAGATGAGGTCCGTGTTGACGACCGGCTGGAGCTGGCCTCTCAGCAGAGCACAGAGACGGGCTCATTGGATGGGAGCTGTAGGGGCCCGCTGAACTCCTCCATCACCTCCACGACCTCCACCCTAGTGCCCGGGATGTTGGAAGAGGCAGAGGAGGAGGAAGAGGAGGAGGAGGACTACACTCCTGAACCTATATCTGTGGAGGTGCCCACCCTCAGCAGCCGCATCGAATCCTGGGTGTCTAAGACCCTGGAGAACCTGCAGCTGGGAAAGAGCCAGGACAGTACAGAAGAGGAGGACGAGGAGGAGGAGGAGGAGGAAGATGAAGAAGAGGAGAGAGGGCAGAGTGAGGAAGAGGAGGGCCTCGATTCAGCGGACATCACAGAGACGAGGGTGGAGAGCAAAGAGCAGGTGGAGGCCAAGAAGGTCACCGGTTGATGTCCTCTTCCTCCCTCTGTGTTCGTGCTCATTCCCTCTGTCCTCGGTTTCTCTCACACATCCCTCTTCATAGGAACCAGCAGCCTTTCTCCTTTTGTCTCTAACCCCTGACACCCGACATAATCTCAGGTATCCAACCAACTGGCCAATACTCACACACAGACCAGTAACACATTACAGAGAAACTGACCAACTTGCAAACAAACAGGGTCGCAGACCAAACGACAACTAACATAGTCTGTAGAATAATAACAGACGCCAACTCCTCTTAAAAAACATTCATCTTGTAACTTAGAAGGATGCCCTCACCTCTTCGGCCCATAACCTGCTACACTTGAATTCAGAGGAAAGTTTTTGATTTTCCTCCTCCGAGACTGAACTCTTTTAGAGTCAGGGACGTTTCTGGGAGCGAGTGTTGAGCATTTAAAAAAAAAAAAAAAATGGAGAACTGCGGTCTGTTGCTCACAAAGGAGGAAGGTTGGAACCTTTCAGCTCCCATCTTACTTCATACAGAGCTCAGACGGTTTACAGCTCTGCGAATATTTGTGTGCTTGTGTGTGTTTTACAGGCACATAGTTTGCATTTATTTTGCTGTGTTCATTAGCTTTATCTTTGTACATAATGTGTTTATGTGTGCGCTTTCTTTAACCTCACCGAGGGAAGGAGAGACATGCATTTCTTAATTATTGCTTGGTTTAGTTTTACTCACAGAAATTAACAGTGTCAGGGGTTCTGTCTTTCTTACCAAAACCACTCCTACCCATCAGTCTTCAGAGTGTTTTTTTTTTTTTTTTGTAATGTTCAAATAACAAAGTGTCCCATTCTGTATTCAGATAATTAAAATGATTTAACTTCTAAGAAGCAAAACAAGCTTTGTGTATATAACCTGTCTAGGTGGTTCTGCTATGTAATAGTTTGTCATATTGATCTTGCCTTGTGTGAAACTATTTGGGGTTGTTTTTCCTCTGACAGGAATTGTCTTGAGTTCCCAGATGCTGTGTGTGTTTCATAAAAAGTGCTCCTGTTTTGTTTTCTCTGGTGGTGTTTGTTCTCTGATGGTCTGTCTGCTAAAGGGGGGCTCTCAGGCTGTCTCTTACAAGGCTGGGTAATGACCTTATACCATTTTTAGAAGCCTATTTATCATCAACACTGAGCCCTTTTTTAAAAAAAAAAAAAAAAGTATTTTCATCCAAATAGCTATTTTGCAAGTGTTTTGGTAAATGAGCTGTTGAAAGCAGACCTTAGTAGTAAAGTTAGTCACTAAATTGAAGAGCACTTATGCCTTTCTGTGTAGTTTACGACATTATGACAGAATCCAGAAACTGTTTTCCGTCAGTTTTTGCCAGAGTCGACTCTATTGTCTTAAAACTTGCCACTTAAATCAAAGTAACCAACAGACAAACAGGTGTTTACTGGTATTCATGAAGTTTAACAATGCCCAGATTGACCAAAAAAAAAAAAAAATCTTAACTGAAATGAATCCTTGTAGCGGTTTTCCAGATTTTATGTAGGCGTTCAGCTACAACTGCCAGTCTAAAGTCAGTCCACCACAGCAGGGGAGCTCCCTCATTGGGGCAGAGTCACCACTCAAGTCAAACAAGTCCTCATAAACACATACTAATGATAACTCCTTGTAAATACAAGTGTACAAAAGAGATTTTGATTTTGCATTGTATTAAAAAAAAATACAATCATCCTGTTCTTAAAGCCATTTGATAGTTTTTAACATTTTATCAGTTGGAATCCAATTTGATAATGGTATTTGATAGTGAATCATGGTGAGATTTCAGCCAGTCAATGGTGATGCGGCGTGTTAATGCAGTATGTCGGGCTGTATGCAATGTGAAGCCCTGTGATGGGAGATGACAGTGTACTGAATATCATACTCTGGATTATGAAAGTATTTCTGGTTTGATAAAAGGTACGCTGTATGTAGGCTTTGTGTTGATATCACTTCCATCAAAGTGTTTGAAGTATGTTCGTTGACAGCAAGTGTGTTTTTTGCACTATGTAAATACAGTACTGGTAAAGGTCTTGTAACTAATGTGAACAAAAAAGCAAAACAACAAAAAAAAAAACGGTTCAATGAAGTACTTTTTTCAGCGTGTTCCTCGTCTTTATATGGATATTTAAGACTGTCTCCTTCAGACTGTACATCACTAGCAACATTGTTAGAGGCTGTTTCTCATAACCCTGTTATCACTCTTAAACTATATGGACTGATGATTAACATCATTAAAATGTTGTTTAAGTAAATCATTTGACGCCTCCTCTTCTATCAAATGTCTATTTCATCAACATGCACACAATTAGATTGCAGAAGAGCTGAAACAAGTAATTGAATAATCGACCGACAGAAAAAGAATCTGCTATTATTTTGATAATGGATTAATCATTTCAGGGAGTTTTCAAGAAAAAATGTCAAACACTGTTTCCAGTTCCTTAAATGTTGAGACTTTGATGCTTTAATTTGTCATTGTAGTAAATTGGATATCCTCTCTGTTGATCAGATAAAACAAACAAATTGAATAAGTCATGTTTGGCTCTGAGAAATTGTAACAGGCATTTTCTGCAATTTTCCAAAATTTCATAGACAAATTTATGAATCTATTAATCGAGAAAATAATTTAAAAAGTAAGTAATTGTTAGTTGCAGCCCTTGGTTGCACTTTTACAGAACAACCACCAGGGAGGGACAAAGCTCTGTATTTTATGCACTCAAAACCTGTCAAGTCTTCTCATTGTCTTTCTTTACAGACAGTACGCAGCTGTCAGGTTACTTCTAATGAATTTTGGAAATTTGAAAATTTCTTTGGGGAAAAAAAAGTCCTGAAGACAAAAAATTGTTCTTCTGAATTTCTTGAATCCTTTTTTTTAATTATCCTGTAATCCCAGGCTTAAGTATGGCAGTACTGTAATACTCTGTGCCTGCTTATTGCTTTTGAAAGATAATATTTTAATCAGGAATAAGTGCAGTATGTAAAACACTCTGCAATCGGCGCCTGGTATATTGTTCTGATTGGAATCAGAAGGAAATGCAAATGTTTCTGTTTAATTCCCTTCCTCCTGTGTGTTCCTGCAGGTCATTTGAATATCACATGCCTCAGTTACACTATGGAATGTCTTTTACTGTGTCAATCAAGTCACTCTGAGCTGTTTCTACACTTACAACAGATATTAAACCCTCATTTTTGAACATGTGGAAGCACTTTTTAGTGGGAGAAGCCAAAATAATAATGTATTAATAACACACTTTAACAGCATCTCTGAGGTGCAACTGATGTTAGAAGAGAGGAATAGAGCACTCATGTACTGTATTGGCTCTGCTTCAGTGTATAAGTGTGAGTGTGTGTTTGTGTGTGAGTGTGTGTGTGTACAGCATGAGTCACCCTACCCGCCTGCGATTGGATGGTAGTTTATAGGTGAGGGAGGGGGAGAGAGCCTTAGGGGCCGTCTGTCAATCTCTCCTCTGCTCCATTCACACATTCATCTGCATGCACCGTCATAGAGTGAGAGAGAGAGGAAGTGAGCGAGAGCCTCTCATTCATAAAAAAAAGAGAAAGTTCATTCATAAAAGCTGCACAATTCTGCTGCGCCTCAGAAAGAAGGAGAAAGGGGAGGAAAGTTGATGTGGTGTGGAGCAGAGGTGAAGAAGAGCTGGAAAACCTGGGAGGAAAGTGTATGGGTCAGTGTGATGGGACTGTTCTCAGCTTGACTGGACTTTTTACTACACAGGACATCCCCTGTCCCACGCCGGTGAGTTGAATCTAGTGTAATGGACAGTCAGCATACCATCTAATCATCTGCTGAGGACAGACTGCCAGACACAAGTCATTTCCAAAAGGTCAGCTGATCAGCAATTTGACCAAATTTATCAACATAATGCATTTCATGGTTCTCTTTTTTTCTGCTGTTTTTTCCTGAAATCAACTTCATCAAGCCTAACCTCTGTGTGTAATTCTTTGTCTGATTCCTGGAAGGTTTTCTTTTTTTTTATTTGTCCCAGTGCTCTCCTTTGTCGAGCTCCCCGATTATGAGAGAACAGACCTTGCCCAGGTTCAAGTCACAGACAGGACTCTTACCAGGTAGCTCATCACTTTTATAGTCATTACAGTCAGTACACGAGAATCTCTGTGCTTCATATCTTATCGTAACACTCTACAGGCATGCTGAAGCGCACCAAATACAGCCGTCTGCGCAACGAATCGCTGACATCTCTGGAGGATCGGCCCCAAAAAATGCTGCCCCTGAAGAGGGACCTTTGCTTGGACTCTGATTTTGCTCAGCTGGATCCCGGGACGCCTGCACACCACGGGCCTTCCACCCTGAGGGACTTCATCCCCGGTGTGGCCAACATCCGATTACAAAGTCCTATTTCCCTGCGGGGCCTGAGGGGACAGACAAACACACCCGGGGACAGAACCATTGATGGACACGCTGATAGACCCTTGTCCAGAACAGAGTGGGACTCAGGACATAATCAGAGATTTTGTAGCCAACCTTCCTTTAATGTGCCCCTATCCACTGTCCAAAACCTAACTCACTCGGCTCTGCACCGCACAAAAAGACCCATCACCCTGCATCGGATGGCCAGCCTCCCCTGGACCCCGGGCTGTCCTCCTTGCTCCCAACACAAAGGTGGTCTGTGCTGTTTGAAGACTTTCTCTGCAATAGAGGACTGCACAGTGGTGGGGACAGCGAACAGAGCGGTTCACCATCACATCAAGGTACCCGTCACACATGTTACAGTGCATGAATACACTCTGCTGTGCACAAACAGAAATCTGACTGGTTGTGTAGCAGACTGCAACTCAGAGTGAGTGGGAGTTTTCTCACCCGTCTGTTCTTCATGTTGTTTACTTTGAATATTTGACTAAAATTGTTTGTGTGTATTGAAACCTTACTACAATATCAGTGGTGTGTCAGTGTAAAGCTTCAAACAAGAACTATGCAAGGAAGTGCAGCTAACCTCCTTTCTAGGGTCCCAGTTGAGAGTTGAGATACACAGTTTAATTCCTACCAGTGCCAATACAAACGCATGTGAACACAGGATACACACACACACACACACACACACACTCTGCCTCCCTGTGCTCTATCCACACCATCACACTCACTTTCGTATATTCACCCCCTCCCTCGCAGATAGAGCTTCCTATGTAGGCAGTAGTGACTCATCCTGGCTCTCTGCTCCTCTCTAGATCTGCTCTGCTTGTGTGTGAGTGTGAGTGTGAGTGTGTGTGTGTGTGTGTGTGTGTGTGTGTGTTTGTATGTGTGTGTGTGTGTGTGTGTGTGAGTGAGTGCATGTGTATGAATGTATCCGGTATCAGCAGAGCTCATGCTGTCCTAGAACCGGAGGTGTGTCCGCATGGGTGATTAGGAGCAGGGTTTGTGAGCTGACCACTGCTGGAAATGAGAACGGACTCACTGATTATCCTCCATAAACAAGCACACACATACATTACACTCCCGCCCACTCACCCCGCCTGCTCATATACCCACACACACGTATTGATTTAAGTCTGGTCTCCATCAGTGGACTTACTCATCCTGCCTCCAGCCTATAGGGCCTGCTCTGCTGAAGCTCATGGCCAATCGAAGTGGGACTGCCCAAAGTGTATCCGAGCACATGGCCTGAGTGAGACAGTGTCTACTTGCATTAATTTCTCCTCCATCTTCTTCACCTCATCTTTACAATCAAATATGTGTCAAGACGTCCTACATTGTTTTTTAAAGGAATTTGCAGAAGTTGCATGGCAGACAACTATTTACAGGCTATTCCACAGTTTGGTCCATAAACACATACTAAAGTGCTCTAAAACTGAAACTGGGCTTTCAGAGAGTAGAAGAAGATAAATCAGCTATGCATGAAAGTAAGAGCCTTTTAAACTAGTAATAAAATATTAAAAATCAATTCTGAAAGTCACAAGGAGCACATATGGTTGTGATGTGTTCTCTGCCTGCAGCATTTTGTACAAGCCACAGTCTTTCTAAATTATTTCTTGGGTAGTCTAGAAAGAGTGCTGCAATAGTCAAAGAATGAAAGGATTATTTTTTGTTGGGAAACACAAGATTTGGTTAGATTTTTGCTATTTCTTCATTGGAAAAATGCAAGCAGATGATCCCTAAACTTTTTGCCGCACATTGAAACTGTTGCTGTTGAATCAGTTTAGATTGTTGGTATCATCAGACACTACAGATACATACAGTTGGGTGTCATCTGCATAACGGCTGTTTCAGACCAAATGCAAAAATTGTTTGCGTGGGGTAGATCGCAAAATGAAGAGCGGCACGTGTTCCTATAAAGCAGCTAACTGGGATGCTACAAACCACAACATAAGCTAAATAATCACTATTAATTTTCTAACCTTGTATCTCTGTCCTCTGTGGTATTTTCTGTCATGCCTGAGATTTTTTTTTTTTGCTCAAGTCCCAGTAGGACAGGAGAGTAGAGTTAAAGACCTCTGGGGATTCAGAGATGCACAAAATGAACTTTTCCACCAGTCTTCCATTTACTGTAAAATTGTCGCCATCATAAATTTGGATGAAAATCAGCATAGCTCATGTTGCTCCACTGGAAATAATGGCCTTGGTCTGCATAATATTGAACTTGTGCTTTTGGTGTGAAAACTGTGTAATTATGAAGTTTCACACTAGAACGTATAATTTGTCTGACTGGAAGTATGTATAACGAGAGAAAAAGGACAGGACCAAGTACTGAACCTTGTGGAACACCGTCTGGGTATTTGAAACATGTACATCAATATCGACAAAAAACTTTGTTCATGTTAGCTGAGCCTGAGATCAGTTCAGGGCCTTTCAGGAAATACCAATTAAATGTTTCAATCTATTTACCAGTAACATGTGGTCTAGTGGTTTGCAGGCTTTTTGGCTTGTGACCCCTTAAAAGCCAAATGCAACACGTAACAATCTCATTGCATGTTACATATGTACACGAGTTATGAATACTTCAGCTACTACTATAGAATGATTTTCCTCTCTCACATTTTCACACATATTTTTTAGATGCTTAAAATATGCTGAAGGTTGAAGGTAATCATTTCATAATCCATCCAATTTATTTATCTCCCCCAATGGGAGGCACTTAAGTGGAGGAGGACTAGGACAGAAACATTGCCTGCATCAGCACTCTGTCTGAGGTCACTTGAGACTTTGAACTGTTTCTACATGTATTATTTTACATTTAAATGAGTGTGTAACTGGTATTCTGTTGTGTTTTCTTAGTACATGGGTAGTGTAGAGGTGACCCAGTCCATGAGAACCCTCGACTTTGATACAAGAATGCAAGTCACACGGTAGGAAGTCCCTCCACTACCACGCACACACACACACACACACACGCAGAGACACATGCATATACATAGAATGAGCATCTAACTGCTGACATGGTCTCAAAATAAATCTATGCATAAATAAAGTTGATGTTTTGCACATGCATGGAAGAAGAAAAAGAAAAGAGGAAAACGCTTTAACCGGACTGACTGAGTTCATACATAGTATATATCTGCCAAGCAAGACATGTGTGGCTTATTTAAAAAGTGTTTCAAAGGGGGAAATCAAATTAAATGTATAACTTTTCATAAAGCGGGGCTTTCTCCTCATTATTTGATATTGCCATCCTAGCGCAGGATGCAACAATGCAGATGTACACAGCAGCCTCTGTTTACAACAGCGCTACTGAATGATGGGGCAGAAAATCCGATTAGATGAATTTCCTCCTATACTAGTAAACGTCATGCATTCAAACTTAAAAGTAAAACTAGGGAAGTATCATCATCAAAATATACTTACAGCAGTAAAGAAACTTACTATGCAGCAGAATGGCTCTTGTCAGTGCTATATTATTATATAATTATAATATTGAATCATTATTATGGATGCGTGACTGTGTAGGCATGATATAACTGTTGCAGCTGGGTAAAGTTGAGCTATTTCTGACCACTTTATAGACTGCAGGGTAGTTAAATCACATGTTTTGAATGTTAACTGCAAAGTAACTAGTAAATGTAGCTTTTAGATAAGTATAAAGTAGCATACAATGGAGAGTAAAGTACATACCATCTCTGTATATAGTGCTACTTTTGAATGTAATGTTTGTAATGTATGTAATGTTTTTTTGGTTTTATTTACAACCCACACGTAGCACACTTCTCCAAACATATTGTTTAATGAATAATGATTCACTGCAGATAAGCTTTTTGTAATGTAGTTTCCTTCCTCTCATAATTTCACATGCAAGTCACATGTTAGCAGGGCGCACTGGATCACATATTTACAAAGGTATCTCTGTGTTTGGGGTGTGTATGTTTATAATCCCTGTGTGTGTGTCTATGTGTGTGTGTGCATGTGTGTGTGTGTGCCTGCATGTTATGCAGAGAGGCAATCAGCAGACTGTGTGAGAGGACATCTGCCAAGACAGCAGTGAAAACTAAAAGGGTAAGGTGCGCGCGCGCACACACACACACACACACACACACACACACACACAAACACATGTACACACACAAAGGCAATCAACACAGGAATAACTAAAATAACTGATTTTTGTCATCATCAGCCTGCATTCAAGGGACTGTCTGCCATTCTGGGTCAAATCAACCTGCAGTTTTCTGGGAGCAGGATCATCCTCACTGTCTCCACAGACAGCATGACTCTGATCCATGCCTCTTCCTTACAGGTGACAGCCACAACACACTTAAAGTATAAGGCTTTCTATATTTATCTCATGTGCCGAGCCAAACCAACCAAACCAATGAACTCATCCTACTTACAGTATTGTGCGTGTATCCAAAGTGTGCCAAACTGTGCTGTAGACCTCCATTCTTGCCCAAAAACTATTCAAAACACACCAATGAGCTGCACCGCTGCACTGGGTGACATGTTCCTTTGCCCGAAGACTACGGTTACAGTAGCTTGTTTAGAAATGGCTCCAAAGACTAACAACAGCGATCAGGTTTTCAGTCTCAGGAGGGTAGTTCCTTGTATGGTAAACACGATTCCATTTACAGTGCTTCTACAGCTTGTTGTGCTACGAATCACAACCTCTTGACTTTGTACTACATTGTAAATTTCTCAAAGAACTTCAGTACAAAGTTGCGTCTGCCATACAAGGAACTACTCTCCTGAGACTGAAAACGCGATCGCTCTAAATAGTCTTTGGAGCCGTTTCTAAACAAACTACCATGATCACAGTCTTCTGGGCGAAGGAACATGTCACCCAGTGCAACGATGTGACTCATTGACATGTTTTTAATAGTTTTTGCACGACAACGGAGGTCTACAGCACAGAGGAATACGATATATCAGGCTTTGGATACACACATAATATTTGTAAGTAGGTTCAGTTCATTGTTGGTTTGGCTCTGCACATGAGATTTGTTGACAATATGAAAAATATAGAAAATCACCAGCCTTATCATTTAACTAAATTATGACTGTTGACCTATCTGAATTATTGAGGCATTTAGTGAAAACCTTCCCCTACCTCTATTTTTTCTCTCTTCTCTTTCACAGAAGATTGCCCACCACCCCATGCAGGCCATTTCATTTGCCTCAGGAGGAGACCCAGTATGTTTTTATTCTCAAATGCACAAACATGTTCATGGGCAAACAGAGACACAAACAGGGTAGCATGTGCACTCTGTCTCACATACACACATATACAGTGCATAATTTGATTTAGTTTGATTACTACTTGGTTTGCTGCCATTTTGTGGAGGATTGAGTTATTTCCTACCCCAACTCTTGATCCTTTCTATACTTTTAATTGGTGGTGCGAGGTCAGCTATCCAGTCCACCAGCGTTTACTCTGTGCTGAAGATGCACGACTGCATGGGATGATGAACCACATACAGACAATGGCTGCTGCAAGCAACAAATCATGAAAACCTTTCTTTCTTAATACAACCATCAAAGCCTCTACAGTATGCGCTTTCATCATCTTTGCACCTCGGCGGGTCTGTTTCAGACTAATTTCTCTTATCTATTTTCCTTCTCTTTCTGTCCGTGCCCACATTATTTCCATATGACAGAATTTGGGTTATTCATCCTGAGTTTAAAAGTTCCTGTGCTGTAGCCTGAACGTCGATAATGAATACAGTCATCAGAAGAAAAAAAAATCAATGCAGCTCTGTTCATGTCTGAACAGCCAGCAGGACACGTCCGTTATTGGCTTCTGACTAGGTCAAATGCCACTTAATAAACTGCTTGACTAACAAAAACTGTTATTTATGTCTTGGTTAGCAACACAAAAAAACAGTGAATAAAAACGCTGGGTACACACTGTAATATTTCATTGCCAGTTTGACACTGCTAGGCTGCACCGGCCAAAGATTAGGCAGAACAGAGAAGTCGTTTCTCTCTGGGAGACACAACCCTGGCAAAGCTACGGATGGGATTATAGCTCGCTGTTTAATTAATTAGCTCAAATAATCTTGTAGTGTGCTCTAAGCCTCAGCTCAGTTGGCTCGGACACATGGAAGATAGGAGGGGAATTAAAATCTGCCACTGAGGCTCTATGGTGAATCATATTCAGCTGACTCTGCTCTTGTATTAGTATCAGGAAACCACCGATAGGGAAGGAATTAATTAATACAGAGGATACACATGGATGATCATTAACCGGGAATGTCTGCTTTGTTTTCTAATGATTAAATGTACTGCCACCCAAAAAATATTAATTAAAAGGCTGACTACAGATCCTAAACCCACCAGATGTAGAGATTATAAGCTCAGCTACACAACGACACTGTCAGGAAGTTCTCTTTATGTCTGTCTACACTGAAAATACCTTTAGGTCATGCTTTTTCAAAAATGTTTCTCTCAATGTGTTTACAGGACATGGCAGATTACATTGCTTATGTTGCTAAGGACCTGTTCAACCAGAGAGGTAAGAGACATTTTTGTGCTCATTATGATGAGCTGGGCATCACTTCATTGTGTAAACATGCAACTTTTTACTGTTATTATTATGGGCAAATCATCTCTCTGTCTCTCTCTCTCTCTCTCTCTCTCTCTCTCTCTCTCTCCTTGTCAGCGTGTCACATCCTGGAGTGTCCGCAGGGTCGGGCCAGCGAGGTCATCAACAGCATCGGTCAGGCCTTTGAGACTCGTTTCCGCCAACTTCTCAGCCACACACCGTCACTCCACTCCACTAATCCAAGGTCAGCCTTCTGTCTAGTTATCCTTTTGGTGTGATGCAACACAATAAAGTGCCACATGTCCTGTTTGTATATTTCACCCATCCGATCAGAGGTTCAGCATTGTTATCTCAAATATAAATGTAAATGTTGAACTTTAAGAGTTTGATCCAGGATGTCCAATTACTATGTTGCTTGTTTTTTTGGTTATATATTTGTGTAGAGCTGAAAAATGTGTTGATTAATTGCTTAGTCTATAGGCTGAAAATTAATCAGCAGCTATTTTGATAACAGATTAAAGGTGCAGTGTGTAGAATTTAGTGGCATCAAGCGGACAAGCACTAAATCCTACGCACTGGTCCTTTAATTGTTTGTTAAGCAAAAATATTTGCTGGTTCCAGCTCCCCAAATGTGAGGATTTGCTGCTTTTCTTTGTCTTAAGTGGAGAATATTAGATAGTAGGCGAATATTTTGGGGTTTTGTATGTGCACAAAACAAGCAATTTTTTTGTTTTGTCCAATTACACATTTTCATTATTTTCATTATTTTATAAACACGATTCGATTAATCAAGAAAATTACTGGAAGATTAATTTATAATGAAAATAATATTTAGCTTCAACCCTACAGCATATTTTGGTATAGTGTGTTTTTGTCTCTGTCTCCTCCTTTGTGTCTTTTTTATACATATACGGTATGCATCTGAACTATGTCATCATGTTATCTGTGTGCAGGTCAGCGGTGAGAATCTGCAGTAACTGGAGCCCAGAGGAGACCATAACAGACCCGAAAGACAAACAGGATGGTGTCAGCGAGCACCGAAACTACTATAACGTGATTCCAGGAAAGACACCACCTCCTGGTGGAATAGTGGACCTGCGGATCACAAGGGGTGAAAATGAACAGGAAGCTGGCACACAGAGGGTAAGAGTGAATTATAATACCATAGCACGGACATTATTTAGGAAGTTATCGATTCTTGACCTTGGAAACATTAGTTAAACCAAAAACTGAGCACGAGATATAGATAGATCCTAGATAGATAGGTGCTTGTGTTGATAATTGTTTTGATTTGGAAGATTTATGCCTTCTTCTTGAGGTGACATGAAGTGATTGGAGTGAGTTCTTGGATGTGAAGTTATTGTTTATTTACTCAACAGAAGCGGTGTTGTAAATGTTATAATGGTTTTATATGTTCTGCATATGTTTGTGTTTGTGCTATAACTTTAAAATGACAGCAAGATGATATGAAAAGTAATTTGAAAACTAAAATCATGGTCAAGTCAAGTCAATATTTATTCATATAGCCCAATATTACAACTCACAAACTTGCCTCAGGGGGCTTCACAATATGTACAACATTCAACATCGTCTATCATTAGACTCACAATTCAAATAAGGAAAAAATTCCCCCCAAAAAAACCCTTAACGGAGAAAAAATGGAAGAAACCTCGGGGAGAGCAACAAAGGAAGGATCCCTCTTCTTGTACAGACATGACAATAGATGTTGTGTGTAATAATCATATTATTATAATTGAATGTGAGACGGGCAGCCACATACATTACATATAACATCTTTACTTCCTTTATTAATCTAGGATAGATTCCTTGAGCACAAATGCTCTTTTCCCGAAACTCCTTGCTCCATATTTACACACTAACACATTGGAGCAACCCAGATTAACTTCAGTCTGATCATTTGGCCACTGAGCAGAGGCAGATGAGCTTGAAGTGCTTTTGCTTAAGGGCGTCTCAGTGGTCGGTAATAAAGGAGGCACAAACGCTGATATTCACTTTCCTGCCGGTCTGGGAATTGAGTCAGCAACCTTCTTGTCATGAGCACACATCTCAAACCTTTAGGCCATCACTGCCCCTGAACAAACACACACAAACACACCCATACACGCACACACACACATACACACACACACACACACACACACGCATACACACACTGGTCTCTGTCTTGCGTGAATGACTCATCTGGTGATGTTGCAGGGTTGTTCATCTCAGCCTGTTTCACTGTATGAGAACTGCTCCATCACAGAAGAGACTCCAGCTCCACCTGCAGGTAAAAATCATCAGCACACTGCCAGCCTAAGCTGAACTGTGTCAACATGTGAGCATGAAATTACACAACTGTGTTACTTACTGTGGCTCTGAGCACAAGAATTCAAGTATGGGTTAAGATTATCATACTGGTTCACTCCTAAATTTAAACTGAATCCCATTTGTGTTGAACAATTTACAATGAATCAATTAATGGTTTAGTAAATTTTAATTAACCCTTACATACTGTTCATATTCTGACCCTTCACAATATCCCCTCATAATTAGTCTCTTCACCAAACCACAAATTCATTCACTCATAAGTATCTCATCAGTCATCATTAATAAATCATTAATAATCAGTCACATCATTGATAAATGGGGGATTAATCCTTGATGGAGCTTTCAGGGGGCAGAGAGAGTGTATTCTTTAGGTTTTACACAATTCATTTATGGAGAAAAAACATTCACAATCACATCATATTATGGTCCTATGTTACCTACAACAACAGAACATAATCATGGCCATCATGATTTTAATTTAATTTTATTAAGAGTGAATAATGCAATAATATTTTTTACTGGTGATTTTTAAATTGAATAAATTTCGGTCAAACACAAAAATGTGTATCAGCTGTACAAATTTTTTTTTAAAGTTGAAATATTTCTATTTTTTTTAAAAATATGTGTTTATTGCATAGCAGGAATACGAACAAAGACAAAAAAACAACAAATGAACACAGCACATCCTTGGTAATAATGATAACCACAGTCATAATTAAATTAAATACAGAGAAGCTTTCCTTTAAAAAGTACAAGAGTATTTACATAGTAAAAAATAAATAATAAAAAAGGAATATACACAATAAGGTGTTTTTCATTGGACACAACACACTAGTCCTTACCCTGAAAATATTTCAGTAGGCCTACAGGGTCTCAGATCTTATCAAACACGCCTCCTCTATCTTCATCATAAATTCCCAGTCTCTCCAGATGTAATGTGTTTGCTGTTTCTATCAACCGCAAATCATACGTGGGTACAGAGTCCATTTTCCACACTCGCAAGATTAACTGTCTTGCAATCTCCATTCCAAACCAAACAGCCCTTTTTTCAAACTTATTGGCAAAAGATAAGGAGCTTGTTGCCCCAAGAACGGCTCTGAGTGGATCAGGTTCCCAACACTTCCCAAGAATCTCTGAGAAACAATGAAAGATGCTTTTCCAATATGTGTAAAGTTTACTGCATGACCACAAAGAATGTGTTAAATTACTGATCATAGACTTACATCAGTTACAAACAGGTGAAACATCAGTAAAAAAGCTATGTAACTTTTCCCCTGGAGTAATGGAGTCTGTGTAATGTTTTAAACTGTATAAGATTATGTCTGACATTGACTGAACAATCATGTATACTCTTTAAACATTCCTCCCCCTTTTAGTTGTACATTCAGCTCGTCTGCTCATGGCTGTTTATGTCCTGCTGTGTTCAACAGAGCTCTGTTATGCAGGATCTGATAATAAAAGGGAAACCGCCCCCGCGAGTAACAGGATCAGATTTATTTATTGCCTCCAGGGACTCATGCTCGTCCAAGATTTCAAAGTTAGGCATATGCTTCCTGACATAATCTTGACTTTGTAAATATCTGAAAAAACTTAATGCAGGAATATTGTATACAGCTCGTAACTGTGCAAATGAGGCAAAGTTCCCATTAATATATAGGTCACCTATATTACAGATACCTCTGAAGAAGACATCGTACTGCCAACTACAAAGCTGTTACTAAAATATGACTTATTAACTGTAGTGGGGCTATTGAGGAGAGCGGGCATATTTACATTTTTGTACATTCTGGGTCACTTTAGGAGATGTCATAAAATTTGAGGCTAAAAGAAGGGTGTTTTTACTGCTCTCAAATATAGAAATGATTTAAATTGGACCTGAACAGTATGTAAGGGCTAATTAAAGTTGAACATAAGTATAAACTTTAAACCGCATTTCAAAACAGTAGAGGCCAGAATGAATCATCTCCAGATGGAAATGATCACCCATAGCAAGAACTGTGCTACATCCTCTAGCAGCTATATTGAAAAACAAATGAATGAAACACATGATTTTTACTTCATACAATTGGCACTAGAGCGTTTGCAGGCAAGCATTAAATGGTTATAATGGAAGCAAATGAAAGAAGAGAAAGAGAAATAGACACAGTCACTGTTCACTCTCATGTTTGATGGCAGCTGTGAACTTTCTGTTAAGCTCTTTGACTCTTTTTCTCCACCTCTGTTGCCTCAAGATTATTCACAATATTCATAAAACTCCACTTTTTCCTCCTATCAAACCAACAGACAACAAGCTAATTTTCCTTTGCCAAAAAATGCAGCCATTTTTGTTGTTAGACCATCTCCACCCACTCATATTCCTTAGTGTATTCTTATGTTGTTCTTTTATTGTATCTCCATCAGTGGAATCTGAGGTCGGTGCTGAACAGTTTGCTCCTCTCTCTGAGACACGGATCCAGGATCTGATCCAGGAGGAGGGCTGGTTTCATGGCAGGTGAATAATCATCATCTCTGTGCCTTTACTATCAATAAATTAACAACTTTGTGTCTCTAATATTCACTTAGTTGCCAGATTATTAAGCAGTAAGTAAGAAAAACAACAGCCCTGCTATAATATCATACACCTGCAGAATGTATGATGTTCAGCTTTTGTTGAAATTGTTTTCTAAAGGTGTTAATTCAACTTTAAGGCCTCAAAATAACAGTTAAGTTGAATCAACACCTCTGTAAAACAGGTTCAACAAAAACTAAACATTATAACCTTGATGAAGGTAGGATTTATTTCATGGCTGCTGTTTTAGACTGCATTGGTTTCAGCTAGGTGTGCCTAATAAACTGACCATATCACCATCTTCCTTTCTCAGTAACTTTGTGTCCTTCATGACAGGTTAGGAAGAGAGCAGGCGGAGTCTCTTCTCACCTGTAGTGGGGATTTCTTGGTCAGAGAGAGCAGCTCCGCCTCCGGTCAGTATGTCCTCAGTGGTATGGAGGGAGCCACCGTGAGGCACCTACTGCTGGTTGATCCACATGGACAGGTTGGATTTCACATACATGTATGCACGCATGAGGACAGAGGGGGAAAAGCAGCTGGCCTCAAAGTTTAAGCTCATTGTCTGTGTGTGTTTTTGTGCGAGCAGGTACGGACCCGCGATCAGGTGTTCCTGAGCGTCGGCCACCTGGTGCGTTTCCACATGGAGAGCCAGATGCCCATCGTTTCTGGGAGCAGTGAGCTGTGTCTGAAACAGCCCATCATACAGAGACACTAACACACACATTCACAGGCTGCGTATCTTAGCCTTCAGCAGCTGTCCTTAACATTTCTGGAGCTGAGGCACAGTGTGGCCAAGCAACAAAATTCTAAAACTTTTCATTTTTAGCCGCCTGAAAATCAACCAAGTCCTCTCAACATGTGGGCCATCAAGTACACACACCATACAGTATATGTACGCTGGATGTAATAAGTTGGCGTCTACATTTGAGTAAATTCACAAGTCTCACTTAGTTGAGAACAGCCTCTGGCCTGCAGAACATCCTGTCTCTTTCTCAGGCTGAAGTTGCCGGTGCTTACTCAAAGTCTAAGCACAATCGCTGGTGTCGGGAGGAAATTACCAGAATGTTGGCAGACTTTCAGAAGCAGTTTTTTATACATGCTAAATTTGTCCTGTGTCATATTTGTCTTATTTGTTGTCGTTTTGTGTTGTCTTTTCCCATGCTTGACTTTTGGAAAAGAACATTTCATTCCTCTTATTTGTTGCTGTCTAAAAATGGAATCTAAATGTTCTTTGTAACCAGGATCAGCAGATACAGATTTGCAGTTTGGTCTCTTATAAGGTGGCAAACATGCAAATAGTGATTTTTGCTCCCTATAAAAGGTAATAAAATACATCTTCAGTTCTTTTACAGTTTAATTAATTACTTGACCTCTTCATTATCTGTAATAACTTTCTTCTTAAACCCTCAATCACGAGAAAAACTCAACTTTATTCATTCTTGTGACCTGTGAACAACCCTGCTTCAAATTCCTGCTCTCTGCTTAAAAGGTACCAAGACATCCTTTAAAGAACACACAACACAACCTGACATCATTATTCAATTTAGAAGATTTAATCCATTTTAACTACTCTTTATGGCAGCTACCAGTCCAGCAATGAGTGCCACAATACATGTTGTTCACCAAGACACAATGTATGTGACTGGCTGGCAAGGCACAAACTTTCATATCTGTGTAGCATCTAGATATTTAACATCTGGATTTAATTTCCAGTGATAAAAAAATAGAATAACTTTTGGCATTGTTTATGATAACACATTGACAGTAAGACATTTATATTATTCTGAAGATGTTAACGTTTCCATGGCTAATATGGCTTGTTTAACTGCTATTGTAATGTGCTCACAGTGCCATCAGTGAGGTTGTAACTGCATACAAATTTGCATTAGTTTGTCCTCCAAATTTCATGATTATTTCAGTTCAAAAACTGCACGTTTATTAGTCAGAATCATTTAAAAAGTAAAAATGAGTCAACTGGATGAATAGTAATTGATTTTGGAAATAATCAAAATCACATTATTGCTAAAACTACTGTTCCTGGGGTGAGTATGGAAACACAGCCAAAGTTAAAACGACCTTCTGTCTAGCACTATTTCTCATTGCACTCGTACCTGGTCAGCTACAGTACATGAGTACGGCTCTTTTTGAGTCACTGTTCTCTAAAGCTTGATTGTCTTGCCTCGCTTGTAAGTCGCTTTGCATAAAAGCGTCTGCCAAATGACAAAATGTAAATGTAAATGTACGTAGATGTAAATGTAAATCTTCATGCAAATTTCACACAACATCAGAGCAGGAATCTCATACCGAGGCAATAGAGGCGGACAAGGTTTCAGGTTTTCTGAAATCATGAGTGTTACTGAATCACAACACAGAGCATGTCAAACTGTTAAATCCCCTGCTGAAGTGTCTGGATGGAATTAAAAGCTGCAGGTTGTGGATGCTCCATGGTGTAAGCATCCACCTATGACTTACCTATGCACTTTCACATAATCTTATAGTAGTAGGGTTTTTTGAGCTCTACTACTGGTCTTCACTGTTGATTATGGATATTTTAATTTGAGACAGAATATAACACAAATGAAAAAGATTAAAAGACACTCTCAGACTGTTTGATCCGCCCTTAAGAGTGAAGTACAGGCCATGATCTCCTGAGATAACAGCAGTAAATCAGATTAAATTAATCAAAAGATAAATTAAGAGACACATGTATAAATGTAATACTAAGTATCACATTTCTCTGATCAAAAGATATTTTGGTTTATGTATTTAGCACATTATGGGACATTCTGTTTTATACAATGTGTAAAAATCTAATAATTTGTCACTAATGTTTAGCTGTAAATAACTATAGTATAGACCTACAGGTCAAAAAATAAAATCACCATAATTGCTTTGGGTTTATTATTTAAATTTTGGCACCTCTATAAAGTATAACAGGTAAAATACATAGCTCAGTGCTTTAACTTTTTAAATATTCAATGCTTTCTGCATCAAACTGTTGTTAATTATTTTCCAAAAGTAAAATCTGATTACTCATAATTCACATTGTCATCTTTGATAACTAAGAAGACATGTTTTGACTTTTTCTTTCATAAATATCTCACCATGACTGCAGTTTATTCTTTTGAGTCTACACCTGGAAAAATAATCACTATGAAAATCAAGAAAACTTTTTTAACAGCCGCGTTTCTTTACACCACAAGATGGTGCTATCAGTCTTCACCAGTGCTCTGTCACCTTCTGCATGTACCAAGATACAATTTCTTGACAGGTCAAATACCAGGAAATAATCACTCTCTGGCTAAATATATTTTTATGTGGTTGTTGCATTCTTCTATTATCTTATATATATAAATATATTTCATGTTTATGATGCAATATGGAAAATATTTTTATCTCAACAACAGATTTAAAGTGATTCAGTCTTATTAAAACAGATGTGTCTGAAGGAGCAGTGAAAATGATTTGTAATAAACAGCCTATAATAATTGCTGAAACATTTCTCCCTCAGTTTTCAGTAGTCTGTCACTTGCACATTTGGGTGAAATAAAAGATGACTTTGTGCTCAAAGTATGCAGTTGACTGTTTTCGGGCTGTGGCCCTCAGCGTCCTCTGAGAGAGGCATTTGGAGGGTCTCGCCCACATTAATCACCCTCAGCGCAGCTTATTAGGCTGGGCTCAGGGAACCGCTGGCAGCTGATGGGGAAAGAAGCAGCTCTGCTGAAAAAAAAAAAAAGATAAACACTGATAGGATATCTGAAGAAAAACAACACTGAAAACCTTTCTGTTCAGATAATTCTGTCAGATGTAATCACACAACCCACATGCCTTTTAACTTCCCACAATCCCCAGCTTTTGGGGTGTCAAAGAGTGCTTCTCTGGTTTGTTACAAAAACAGAAAATGTTATCTCTGCTCTTTCACACTTCAAAGTTAAATACAGTAATTCTAGCTGCGTCTTATCTGATTCAGTCAGTAAACAAACAGTGAAAGTGTCTTTTTGCCAGACTAAGAATCAGACATTACAATCCCACATTAACATGAAAGCTATCATAAGTGTGAAATTAAGTGATTTTTCAAGCAAAGTGAAGTCATTGATGTTGTTTCCCAGCTTCATTACCTCTCTCTGGATTTTCTCTGAGTCACACAGGAGGAATGATGCCATTCCTTGTGAGGCCTGCTGATGGTCACATGTTGTCAGACCTGTGAAGTCACTATTTGACCTCATTAATGTCAAAGCAGCATCTGGCAACCTGTGGGTGTAACTATAAAAGCAGTTTTGTGGGGATTATTTTAGAAACACAAGATGGGATAATTATTGGAGTGATTATCTTTAAAAAGTAATCAGTAACTGATTACTTTCACAAGGCAGTAAGTTTATATCGACCATTAAAACACACTTTGACAATTTGAATAAAATATCTATTAACCTTTGATGTTTGCCTATAGCCAATCCAGTATTCTTTCCAGATGTTATCTGAAGGATAGAAGTTGTCTGAAGCCAGAGCAACATCATTTCTTTTGGTTTAGAATGAATTTTGGCACCTCTATGAAATAAATTAGTCATAAATTCAGATCAGCTTAAAGAAATCACTCTCAAAATTCACTTAAGTTGTCAGTATGTACTCTGTGTTGAGTACCAAAGGGAAGTTTAATTGTCTACATTAAATAAGTCTATTAGGGAAGCTGAACCGACACTACGATCTCCATTTTCTCTTATTTTACCTTCCAACTATATTTTAAACTTCTTTTGTTAAGAGGGTTATGGCAAATGTCTACAAATGTTACAGCACTTATATTAAATCAAATGATGTATACAGTAATTGTTACTGGAGGAAACCATTGCACAAGTTAACACAGTTTTATGCATTATAAACAAAATGCTATTACATATATTAAGTATTACAATATCTATTACAACTGTATATACAACTCTTTTAATGACGTAAAAACCTAGGACACTCACTAACTAATGTCCAATAATTTCCACAACATCACCAGTGTTTAGCTGTAAAAAACACCCCTGATAAAATTAATCATTACCAGTAATACATGCGGACATTATTGCACATGAGCTCTCAGTTTCACCTTTACAAAAATATACCAAGAGAAGTTTCAAGCTTTCAGGGAAAACATCATTTGATCAGCAGGTTAATTATTAGAGGCTCTGAGAAACTGCTGAAACTACAGTTTACCTTTACCTTGTTGTGTGTGCATTTGTTAGTGTATGTGTGTGCATTCCTTGAACGCAGCCAGTGACATGACAGCCTGTGAAACAGGAAATGATAAACATTCAGTATAATCTTCAGGTTCTGTGGCTTTGGTTCAGATCCAGAGCATTAAAAAGCCTGATCTCTTTGAATTCCTTTATAGAATAAACTTGAGTGCTGATGAGCCTGAGGGCATTAACTTTACACACACACACACACACAGACACACACACATTGCACTTATGACAAAGCATTCCCAGACCCTGAAGCGCCTTAATGGAACAATTAAAGTCATAAAAAGCGCTCAGAGTACGAGAGCATGAAATTGTTCCTCGTTTCAATGTTATCAGAGTCACACAGAGTTCAGATCTGGGAGGAAACAAAACAAGACTTGGCCACTGACTGGGCTATGTTGCAGAAGTTACTGGCATGCCAAAATCTACACATATGTTCCTCCAGAGACAACGCAGAGGAGGAGACAAGAGAGTCATGTGAGGTTTGCAAACAAATGCGTACAAACAAAAGAGACGAACCGCTTTTTGTGCCTGGTTCTGTTTCCTGTTTCCACAAATCAGGAACCAGTGAGGGCATGCTGTGGAGAGGAGCGGGCCAAGAGTCTCTGTTAAATGAGTATACAGTAAGTTGCTGTTGGCCTGAGTCGGTGCAGAATAGATGAGTGTGTGTGTAACCCCCACAGCGATCGCCTCACTCCTCAGCAGTGCTCTACTTGAGCTTTTACCTCCCTCTGCTCTCAGGCCTCAGCCCTCTACCCCGGCTTAGCATGACGGCTTGTTTCTGAAGCTCTGATGGGTGTATGGACTGTTGGCTGTTGGCAGGCATCTCTGAGCGGAAACACACACACACATACGCACACATACACACACTCGCATGCACAACGCACTCTGTCCTCAAGCACAACATGCCCTGGAGTTCCTTTACCTCTTCCAAATCTTCATCTTTCCACTCTCTCTTTATCATTGCGCTATTGGAAACTAGGTCAGTGTCAGTTCATGCCATTAGCTTCTGCTCCAAGTGTACGACTTTGTGTCCGTGTGTGTGTGTGTGTGTGTGTGTGTGTGTGTGTGTGTGTATGTGTGTGAATGTTCATGTTCAGTTAGCAGCCATGCTTATCTGCCACTTGGCTTAAGAACTTCCTTGAAAATGTTTGTTTTCATGCTCTGTGCCAATGGATTTGAATTGATTCTGCGTTTGTGTGTGTGTGTGTGTGTGTGCGTATGTGTGTGCATGTGCGTGTGTGTGACACGGTGATGATGAGGGGGTGGGGGATTCCAGGATTCTTGCACGAGGCAGCAGACAGATGTGGGAGACTTGAATCAAAACTTTTCTGTTGGCCAACTTCAAAAGGCGACTTTTCCTCCAGCGTTGGTCTCTCTTCGCTCTCCATTCCTCTGCCGTTCCCTCATGCTTTGGCCAGAAGTTCACACTTCTCCCTTGGATTTCAAGCAGAGGCTGAGATCAAAACTTGGATTCTAGCAAACACCAGGAGGGATGATTCAGTGAATCTTTGTCATGCTGGACTTTGTGTTTTGGGGTCCTGCAAAACCCGAGTCCTCTTTAACAGCTGAAAAAATACACATAACATAGTTTTATTAGTTTGATACTTAATGGCGTTTCCTAATTTTACAAGAATTGCTTATAAAAATTATTTTGAACTGATGACATGTTTCAGAAAATTCCACTGTAGGTCTGTATGGGGTCTCAGAGACCTCAGCTGTAAAACATGCTTTAATACAATGGATTTTTATATGCTCTGTATCTGTGATTGGAGTACTTTTTACTCCCGTAGTCCAAATAAATCTTTTTTGATTTCTGTTATTTGAGTTTTGTGGTTTAACAGGGAGTTAGGATCTACTGTAACTGACCCCAAACATTAGTAATGTCTCAGTGCTGGATGACATACTGTATGTTTCTTTGTCTGTAAAAGACTTTTTGGTAAATGAAATGACTAATTTGGTGTAATAACGATGCTTTATTCTCATTTATCTCATCCTTCATCAAATGTGCAAGCCTCGTTTGTGGCAAAGTGTCACAACTTTTAATACTTTTCTACATATCAGTCAGAAGAAAAAAAAGAATTTGAAGGAAAAAAATAGTTGATTTTGCAATTATTATCATAATTTTCACGGATTCTTTTGGGATCTGCAGGACCTCAAACAAAAAGGAAGTAAAGCCAATGTCAACAAAACACAAGGGTTAACCTCTGCGTTCTCTTTTCCACCACAATACATCTTCTTATCTACTATATCTTTGTAGACAAACCATTTTTATGTCCTAATCACCTCATCTTCTGTTTTGCAAACATACATGTATGTTTTAATTGATGTCATAACTTTAAAGAATCACATTAATACAGGAGTTGTGTGTGTATATTAGTATATTTCTCTATGTGTCTGTTTGCATGGAGTGTGTTTATGGATCTCTACATCTGTGCTGAGTGTCTCTTACAGATGGTGGCAGTCAACCACTGGCGGGAAAACTCAACAGGGAATGTTTTCCATCCCTAAGATGGTCAGATTTGTGTGGGGGGGACACTGACTCTGCGTAAATCACATGTGGAGGGGAGATAAGTGCACGGCTAGACCAGGCTGGATGAATGGCTCAGGCCAAAAATACTATCCACTGTGCCCCACAGGGGACAGACCCTGTATAAATCTCTATGTACGCAGATAGAGCGGGTGGACAAAATAACATGAACACTGTATAATTTAATGCAATTCAATATCACAAAGTACAGCCTCAGAATTTGTGATTCATGAAATTATGGTATTATTTAATCAGTAGGCTTCATTAAATGAATAGTTTGGCATTTGGGTAAATATGTGTTTTTGCTTTCTTGCAGAGAGTTTGATGGGAAAATTGATACCACTCATAGTACTATGGAAATAAGTTATTTTTAACTTTTGTTGTTTTATCTTGTGTTATGCTTCAATTTTATGAATAACACTTGGTTTATGTGTTATTTATAATTTTTTGTTTGTTTTGATTTTCTGCATGTGTTTATGTTTTGAATCTGTGTTTTGTTAGTTTTTCTGGTGAATATTCGGAAAAGTGTGTTATGTGTAGATTGTTTTATGATAATAAAACCGAAACCAAACCAAATCTGTCTGTTAAATATAAAGCTGCTGTCATGAGATGGTTAAGTTAGCATAAAGACTGAAAAAAGGGATAAACATCTACCGTGTCTCTCTCCAAATGTTTAAATATCCCCTCAAGACATGTTTTAAGATGTATATAAAACACTCTACTTTGAATAATTCATGTCTGATTTGGTTTTTCCACAAAAAAGCTCAATTATCTTGTTAAAATCCTTACAATTACATTTACTTCTTCTTTCTTATTAAAAATTCCAGAATATATGAATATGCAAATAATGTTAATTTCAAAAATTGAACTGCTGGACACAAGATGCCTCCTACTTCACTGTAAAGTTCTCAGTGTATGTGAACTGGAGGCTTCAAGTTTTCACATCACACTTGTGTAAGTTGAATACTGGACCACGATTGGCTTCCAAAATAATCATGCTCATAGGCTGCTCTTCAATGAGCACAGAGAAACTTTCCCCTTTCAGAAGATGAATGTGAAAATGGCCTTCTAGTGTCAAACTGCACATACATTATTCTGCACAGTGAAGCTCAAACATTCAACTGTAGGAACAAGAAGAAAACATATTTTTGAGTAGAGGGGGACTTTAAAAAAATCTGCCTACCAGCACCTCTAAAGCTGAGGTTATGGAATAGGCTCCAAATGCTAGAAGCTACATCTTAGCTGATGTCAAAATGCAACTACATATCGGGGCTGTGGCACCTGAGCAGATACCACGTGGGGACCTCAAGAACTGTGACTGGTCAGCTTGGGCTGCTTGTGTTTTCTCCTACAAGTTTCCAATGCCAGTAAAGATTGTTGATAGCGAACATAGTGAACATAGTGAACCATCTCCACTGCAAACCTTCTTCTCAGTGTGATCAACGATCTCTACAGTGAATGAAGGAAATAATGTAAACACAGTTACTGTGTGGAATAAAGTTACAGCATGATACAACCTGATCACGTACAATGCATCTATCAATGGGGGAAATCTGATGCTGTGGCGGGACTACCATTAACCCATTTCATTGACCATGAATCCAGTTTAACGCTCACTAATTAACAAGTTATATTTTGTTTGTTCAATCCGTAGTCTTGTCGTCAGAGACACCAGGAAGTCACTGCCTCTGGTCAAGAAACAGTCCAGCCCATAAAACCACAACTTGTCGCTTTTACACTTCAGTTTATGTACATCAAACAAATGAGATACATGTTAATTTGTGAACTTTACAGGTGCTTGTAGGTGGATTCATTTACCTTTGGAGTCAGGCTAGCAGTTTCCCTCTGTTTCCAGACTTGTGCTATCTTCTCAACTAACTCATGGTAAAAAAGCGAATAAGCCTTTTTTCCCCAAATGTCAACCTCTTCCTTTAAAGTCCCGTCTGTTTTGTACATCGGGGGCATACGCATTTGTATAAAACTCCCCTCACACCCAAACTTCATGTGTATACACTCCTGTGTGTTTACATTTGCAGATTCAAGAGTGTTTATTGCTCCCATGAAACTGGGATGCAAGAAGCTTTCTCCCTACTTTTTCTCCATTCATGGGGGGGGTTGTTCTGATGCAATGTCCTGTTTTCTCAATCAGGGGTGACCCCAGAGTTAGCGTGTGGCCGAAAAACATCCAGGCCGAATAAACCAGCTATTAAACTTCTGCTCCCAGGACAGAGACAGTCTCACATGGTTATCCCTGTTGTCCTCCTCTCCTCCTCCTCCTCCTCCTCCTCTGCATCGCTGCTTAAAAGCAGCATCCTCACCATCAAAGGGAAGGTGGAAGGTCACCAATTACAGCTTTTTATGATCCGAAAAATTCTGCTCTGTTCTTCTGGGGAAACAAATTTTAAGGGAAATGAGTTCACGCAGCGCCTAGGTACACACAAAGAAAATGATCCATTTGGAGGCGAAAAGGGATTCCTCTGAGTTATTTTGTGGTTGATGTTTGATTTTGTGCTGCAGCAGTGCACTGTATATGTGCAGTGTGTGTTAGCGAAGGAGACCATATGTGATAATAGACAACCAAGCCCAAGCAGTTGATAGAATTCCGTCATTACATTATCGCTGTGACAAAAAAGCAACAGTGGCAAAACGCCCTCAACGAATCACAAGCAACCCCGTTACACACATACATGTAGAGACAGTGTGTGTGTGTGTGTGTGTGTGTGTGTGCGAGGGAGAAAGAGAGATGGAGGGAGACTCATTTCTGCTGCAGCTCATTTTCTTGAAATATTTCACATGAATATTGGCAGCAGTTGTGCTGCAGAAGACAAAAGGAAATGAACCATGGCTGCTGGAGCCAAAGACAACACACAGTGTGAGAAAGTCTCGCTACAGTTACTGCTCGCAGCACAGTGAGAGACAATCTCAATCTAAGCTATTAAAAAAACTGCCTTGGGATTTATGAAACACCCAGGCAAGGATATGAATTGTTGGAGGAATATTTGTGACGTAGACGGAAAGACAATCTGTCAATAAAGAAACAATGAGGCTGGAATCTGTTGTGTTGCTATTAAATGAAAATGAATTTGTAGTGTGAGTGATATTGTTTTGGTACCGAAATAAAAATGTTTTCCTAACCTCTGTTTCAGTCTTGCTATTTCAAGCTTTTTAGATCAGCCATTTTAGGCCAGAGGAGTAAACATTCCCTAAAATGAAACCCACGCTCAGTTACTAACAGTAGAGGGATTAACTGAGAAAAGGATGGGGTGAGACGCAGGGTTGGGTGGGTGCATGGGTGTATGGG
This sequence comes from Scomberomorus guttatus, assembly GCA_038419695.1. NCBI lineage: Eukaryota > Metazoa > Chordata > Actinopteri > Scombriformes > Scombridae > Scomberomorus > Scomberomorus guttatus. The sequence goes on along the minus strand of CM076445.1, from coordinate 29,350,927 downwards.
GGAGAGAAGGAGAGTGGGCTGGGGAGGTGGGGTCTTACTGTAAATGACACCTCCTCTTTGTCAAGAAGGAGAAGAGGGTAACCCTGCACTGCTTGGCATCGGTTTCCTCCCACACTGCATTTTGTGGATGAGAACCATGACTGGAAGATACACTTGAAACAATCCTGTAGTGCAACACTCAGCAATGACATCACTGCTGTCACTCTTACAATGTGGTGTGAATGTGTGTGTGTGTATGAGAGGGAGAGAGAGAGAGAGAGAGTATGCATGTATGTCTTTAGTAGTGGTGTCTCTGCATTGTTATACAATATGTCCTATGCACACTTATATGTCAGAGTGTCATCCATCAAATTATTAGAATATCATTACTGACGCATTAAAGGGCGTTGCACCAATTCTACACATAACAATCGGTTTACTAATCACAGGGAGTATTACCATGAGTAATATCATGGCCAGTGCAACATTGTTTTTGATCATAATTTTAAAATGTGTACTTATTTTCAACAAATCTCATGTGCAGAGTCAAAACAACAATGTGTTGATCCGACTTACAAGTATTGTGTGTGTTTCCCAAGCCTGATATGTCTTATTCTTCTGTGCTGTAGCACCATTGCACCGGGTGACATGTTTCTTCATCACAAACATGTTTGGGCATGTTAGTTTGTTTTCTTTTGCCCAGAAGACTGCGGTTACAGTAGTTTGTTTAGAAATGGCTCCAAAGACTATTTACAGCGATGACGTTTTCAGTCTCAGGAGAGTAGTTCTGTGTAAGGTAGACGCCACTAGGCATGCATGGGAATGCAGTTCTGTTTACAGTGCTTAACTAGCTGGTTGTGCTACAAACTCTTGACTGAAATTTACAATGTAATGAAGCCGGGGATAAAGTGAACACACAACTTCAACTGCTAATTTGTGGGGATTTTATTCTCTTTTTTGTTACCCAATTATCGAAAGCAACTTGTAGAAAAATCTTGGCTTCCACTAAAGGCCAGGCTTTCAAATTTACAAAAGAAAAATTTAGAAAAAAACAAATAAATAAAAAAAAACCTCCTTCCAGCAGAGAAAACATACCCCAGAAATGGTGACAGATTCGCACCAAATGTGGCTCAAATGGGGTACAAATACAGCACAAATACAGCAGTGGCACCTCTAAACAGAAGAACACAGAAACATTCACCACACTGCCATGTAAACTCTCTAACATATCAGCACTAATATATAAAATTTAGCAGCCCTTTCAGTTCACAGAGAAAGCAACATTCATTTTGCTTTATACATTTGATAAACAAAAATACAAAACAGCAAAACAGAAATAATCAAACTGTTTCATACTGAATTCACAGGTAGCAAACTGTGCTCCGCACGTGTGAGGTTTTCAATCCATCAACATCTGCAATCCTCCCAAAATAATCACACAAAATGTGGCTTTTTATAAATGTATCAAACGACATTAACTACTCTTTTACAGCATTGTGCACGATAATCTCAAAACAATATAAAATACTCGGTAAATATTCTCACCGTTGGAACCAGTGGTCATTCCCAGCAAAAAGTAGCGCGTTATGTTGTTCTTCCTGTATTTTCCCAGGATTCCCTGTCCACTCAGCAGGCATACTGCTCCAATAAATGGTAAACCCACACCCCCTGCTGTCCAAAGTAAGCATCCCTAGCCGGATAGCAACAACGGAGAACTTTTGCAACATGGATTTTATTTCCTGTATATACTATGATTTTACCACCTGGTGACAGTAAACTGTAGTACAAGGTCAAGAGGTTGTGATATGTAGCGCAAACAAGCCAGCGAAGCTCTGTAAACAGAGGTGCGTTCCCAAAACATGACCAATAGCCAACCAACAGCCCCGGTTCACATCCAACCAGGGACTTTTGCATCATTCATCTCTTTCTCCCCTCATTTCCTGTCATCTCTCTACTATTCACTACTGTATAATAAAGGAATAAAATACACCCAAAATTATAAAAATATTTGGGTATTTGTACTTTCCACAGCTGACAGTAGGAAAGGATACAGTAGAGAAGGAGTCAGAGACAGTGAGCTGTCTCTGACTCCCACCAACACGCCCTAAAACCACTTTGCGCTTTTCACCCTCATTTCAGCTCCTCACACCCAGGTCACAGTTACGTTGCAGAGACTGATCTCAGCTCTGCTCTCAGAGAGAGAAAGAGAAAAACTCGAGGCTCCAAGGCGTCCAGGGAGAGGCTGTCTCACTGTCAAAACAATCCACTCCAATCATCAGTAGCCACTTCTGCTCTCTGCCTCTCCCCCAAACCTTCTCATTCCTTGACTCAAGAAGACCTTTTATCCTTTCCTCTGGACCTCTTCCTCCTCTGCCCAACATCCCTTGGTACTTATGCATATCATTTACAATAATTGATGTACTTATCTTACAAAGACTCCAGTAATAAGATATGTTTCAATTTTCATTTACATTCTTATAGCACCAAATGTAATCACCAGTACTTTCATTATTATATTACTTTCATTATTGTGGAGCACAGGGATATGGGTCCAAGGCTCCCAAATAATATTTCAGTGACAAGATAATAATAATGTAAGAGAGTAAAAGAGAGGGAATGGATTTTGTATAGAGCAGTCTGAGTGAGCAGCAGAGAGGAGAAAGACCAAGTAAAGTAAAAGAAGATCTGAGCATAACTGTAATTATTATTAATTACCCCATAACATGTTATCATGGTTTGAATTAAGTCAATGAAATCTGAAAAATCTGAAAGCGGGTACATGGTCAAGTGCTTTTCCAATGTCTCCGGTGATTAGTTCCTGTCTTGCCTTGGTAAAAGGTTACAAAGCATATAATTAGATTAGACTGTATTAAAGCAATACAATACACTGATAAATTCAGAGAGAAGGTCTGACATGAATCTTGAATGAATCTTGTTCTGATTGAGCTTCTTGGTAATATAATATAATGGAGTTGACACAGATGATGGTAATTTTGTACAACTGTAAGGATTGGGACATGGTAGACTAATCCAGGTTGCAGATCTAAGTAGACAAGTCGCCATCACTCAGTGGCACCTCACTTGTAAATCTGCAAATGTTTGTACACTAATGTTTGTAAAGGATTTCCATTTTTAAGCACTTTTGCCATGAAATCTGTCCTGTAGAACCAATTATATGTTGAACATATAGTCATCAAATGGCATTAAAATAAATGTTGCAATCTGCTAAACTTTTCAACAAAATTTAGTCCAGTTTTATCAGACAGACACAAACATTTGGAGAAAAAAAAGTCACAAGCCTCTGCTCCATGAAATCAATTTCATAAATCATGTTTTCATCACATTTTGACTGACCAGGGATCACTAAAGACAGAGTGATCTGCCAACACAGGGCTGATGTTGACCTGCCACCCTCTTGCCGCAAAATTTGGATCAGATTAGTAAACTACTGTGTCATCAGCATAGAAAAGATAATGCAGAAGTGAGGCCAGTCATATTCAAAAGGGAAAGTAAAGCACCCCTGCTGATAAAAAAAGTAAAGTAGCTAGCAGATTTTAGACTTAGTAGGGACTGTGAGCTGGAGGTATGGAGGAAAATCTCTTTAAAGCCTTATAAGAAAGCACTCACATTACAAAGTACAGACAAGAGGCCACAAACAGCCAGGGAAGGGAGTTTACAAAGTGAGTAAAATAGAGAAACTTTTGAAACTGAAGATGGGGTGACCTCTAATATTTTGGTGGGTTGGAGACTTAACAGAGCATGTTTTGGGAGGCTTTCTAAGAGGGAATTGCATAAGTCCAAACAGGACATAACTAAAGAAAAAATAAAGAAGCTCTGTAAGGACAGTGATTAGAAAAAAGTTGAAGTGGTTGGGGGTCAAAGAGAGCAAACCTGCGGGATTGCACTTTTAGTTGCACTCTGGGTGCTGCCTGACAGTTGGTTGTCTTGAGGCAGACAAAGACTCTTGGCAGTCTGTTCAGGAGTAAACGTGGTCTTGTCAGCGGTGATGGAGAGGCCTTGCAGAGGGCAGGACTTTCCAGAGGAAAAAAGCAGCGCAGTATTGTTGAGACTAAGTTTGAGGTGGTGGGCAGACATCCAACTGGAGATGTCAGCAAGGCTCGTAGAGATGCGTGCCTCAACCTGAGTGTCAGGGGATGGAAAAGAAGAGTTGTGGAAGTTGAGTTAATGATATATATACTATCCTGTAGACCACATGAAAGACTACATAAGACGAGACGGCTGGTGGATTAGCTTAGACAGGTCACTACCATTTTCTGTACAGAAGAGGTTAAAGAAAATAAGCTAAGTTGCATGAGGCGAGATGGAGTGGAACAACAAAAAAAAAAGGAAAATTCAGTGTTTTGTCTCAACCTAGCACTGGCAACGTTCAGAAGTGATCATATTTCATGTAACTATTGTCTCCATCAGAACTAAATGTGCAAAATCAACACATAATCTATGAGTAAGTGCAGGCGGAGGATGTTCTAGGACATGCGTGAGAGGAGAAAAGTATCTAGTGGATGAAAATAAAAAAGAGAAAAAAGTGGAATTGATAGTGGAAACAAATTGAGTGGAATATACAGTGTCGAGACTTTTCTCTTGGTTTTAGAGTGATAGCCTACTTTAGAGAGGAGCCGGGCTGACTCTATATTTGCTGGGTGTGGCTGCAGACATGAAGCAGTGTGTGTGAAAACTATCACTGCACTGGACAAAATTCCTCAAAACATGCAGTGTCAATATTAAGAGGATATAATTCAATACTGAGTGAAGAGCATCTAAAACGTTTTCATGCTGTATTCACTGAGAAAAAAGCTGAATTTTGTGAACTAAAAAACATCTGAGAACCCCTATGAATGGTTTTTCAGTACAATAATGCTTAAAGTAAATTAACTGTCATCACTATCTGGCTATAACTTTCTGATTAAGGTTAACTACTACTACATTTAAATAACTTTATTCAATAAGGCACCATTTATAGATCTGTTATAAGCCATTAATAAGAACAACTTTTAGGTTGGCAGGTTGTAAAAAAAATTCCCTTTTCTGTTGTTTATCCTCCTCCAGCAGGATGCAAGATTCTTGCTTTGTCCTGTTAGCTTTTCAGTTCATCAGAAGAATACTCTCTGGAAAAGAGCCACAAGGAATCTGGACCAAAACTATATTTATGAGACTTTTATTCACATTCACAACTTGATGTCTTATTAATATTTACTCCTGAAGACTTGATGGGTTATTAGAAAGTAAGAAAAACCCATGAGCACATATTAAAGGGTTGCCAATATTTATAACTCTTACCAAATGCAAAAGATAAAAACCAGCCAAACGGATTTTTTGCACAGCCTGGTAACCTCACAGTTGTTCTTATTTATGGCCTCTAATTGATTTATAAATGATCAGTCACTGATCTATATTAGTTAAGTGTTTATAAACATTAATAAAGCCATTTGTTACAACTTGTAAACCCTTTATAAAATGTGCCTGATAAGACACAGTTTACAGGAAAGAGTGAACAGGTGCATTGTTTCATAAAAAGACAAAAAAAAGATGTCATAGTTGGCTAGACTGTTTCTGATCAAAAAGATTGAGAGGTGTATTAAAAGCTTTATCTTCTGTCTTCCAAGCATGTCTGGGTTGAATAAATTGTCACTGTATCAGTAAAAAGTCCAAGGCAAAGGTCCAGAGCTTAACTTGTGCATTTTTGCACTGAAGCTTTTGTATCGCGAGAGCAGGGGAAAAAAAAGTTTTGAGGAAAGTTGAGCAGAGCAGGGATGAGGAAAGAGCTCTGCTGTGAGGGAGAGACACAGTGAGTTTTACCATTCTCATCCTCTGGAATGCATCAGCTCCTCTAACCTCTAATCTGTTCAAAATCAACACACAACTGGATGCGCACTGGCAGACTCCAAAAGTTACGATGTGCATCTATTTATAGCAGCTTATCGTAAGGTTTGAGTGACTTTTCTTCTCCTCCGCAGTTTTCTTCTAAACGTTTATTCAGCAATACCTGCAAGTAAAAGTGAAGCAGTCCTCTGTCGGGTCTGAGGCGAATCTCCTGCTCAGGAGACAAGGTAACGACGCACTCGTGCGCAATCTTGCACATTATCATTTTTACAATGCATGCCTTTGCGACTCTGAGCTGAATGATTTTCCAACTTAATAATCTTAGAAATCATGTCAGACCAGAGTGCAGCAGTTGTTTTTCTTTTGTGCGCAGCATCTCCTGAACTTTCCTCTTCGTCTTTTCCATTTTTTTTTTTTTTTTTTTTTTTTGTTTTGTTTTGCAGCTTTGACTCCAGACTGCAGAGGTCGACGGGGCTGGGAAACTAGTTAAGGAGACTTTTATTCTACCGAGCACTGGAGTTGTACACTTGAGAGTGGATATGCCGGATATTAAGTGTGAAGGACGGCTGCTGCAGTTGGCCGTGGCTCTGGTGGCCTTACTGTCGCTCTGCGTCGAGCTTGGAGACGCTGCAGAGGTGGTGGACACCGGGGACAGCGAGCTGGTGACCAAACAGACCGACTCCAGAGCCAGCAGGGCCAAGAGGAGGGGAGGGACGGACGTCCTCAGAGGGTAATGTGACTAATAATCCCTAAACGATTAGACCAATTTGGGAACAATTTCCTCTCTTTTTCCGCACTCTTCCACAGTATCCCATTATTTCCTATATTTCCTTTCAAATGAGCATCTTTCTGTGTGTATTTCATTATTTGGCTCTGAGCAGGTGTTTATTCATCTCGTGTAACTTTCTGGTCCTTCATGATCATTGAAGGTCAGAAAAACACTTTTAATAAGGCAGGCTGAGACCCATGAGTGACATTGTCTGTGATGGGAAGTTTGGAGCAAAGTTTAGTAATTAAATACTGGCAAGAATATCACATTCCTGCTGCCTGCAATAATAAATTACATCCAAACAAAGGAGGCCATTGGTCGTGGTGTGTGGCTGTGGCAGAGAGAGAGGGAGAGAGAGAGAGAGAAAGAGAGACTGACTAACAGCCTAATCCTCTTTCTGGCCAAAAACACCACACCCCAGTTGTGGATAAATCACATCTGCAGCTGTACACAGTGGGTCACTGCTGGAGAGGTTGTGTGTGTGTGTGTGTGTGTGTGTGTGTGAATCAGAGAGAGAAAGCGAGAGAGAAGAAAAGCAAGCAAGAAAGAAAAGAAAAAGGAAGGAACGTCTGTGTCCAGTGATGACAGCAAACAGCTGACGAAGGTCACACAGTAGACAGCTCAATGAGCATTCTCCACAGGCATTTTTATTTGACATGCTTTAAGTTAATTTATCAGAACATCTGGGTTCAGAGGCAGGAAGTGCATACAGGCTGCATACTGTGTCACACTGACTTACCAGTATAAGAATGTTTCAGACATCCAGGCTTCATTATTCACCTCATGGATCTGTTTGGAGTTACAGTGCAGTTTATACACTGACACCTGGGTCAACATAGGTCCGGCAGATGATTACACTTTCACATATGTAGACCTGACATAGACCTGTAGGTGGCAGGATGGCTCAGGCATTCACCTCCATATCAGATGAAATATTTTTACAGGTGCATCAGATCTCTTCGAACACCTCGTGCAACATGATACAGGTGTTGAGGAGTCAAACTGTTACATGGTGCGTCATATTTGCTTCATTATTGTCACGTCTCCAAAAATATTTTGTTCTATAAAGTGCTGCAAGGCTTGACGTGCCTGACAATTCTCCACAAGAAACACTCTTGACCAGAACATATCAGTGACAAATACTGTATATCTGTAGTCATTAAATAAACACATGGAACATTTGGAGCCACAGTGCATTATCTGCTTACTAAACAGCTGAATGTTGCTGCACAAGATGTCTCTAGGAATATTATGCCTAGATATTATGCCTTTTTTGGTTGTGTGAAAAGAATATTTCAATACTTTGGGAGAGGGCTGAGATGGAGAGACTGCGGCTGTTTGTTTGCTAATCCTAGAAAACTTTACTGGAGTTTTGACTCACATAGAGGGGAGTATGTGATGACTGAATTTTCATTTTTTTAACTGGACCAAACCGCATGTTGGAAAATTTGCTATCCTGCTGAAGTGTCCTTGAGCAAAGCGCCATGTTTCCTGCTGCCTCTGGTTGTCTGCAGAGAGGATGAAGAAACAGGAGAATTGCTCCGAAAGTATGTGGATCAGTAATCACTAAGTAGAGAGGAAACAAGAGTCTAAGGATAGTCGTATATGCTGAACTATGTGAATAAAATTGACTTGACTTTACTCAAGAGTGCTTTGAAATATATGGCACATGGATGGTTGGTTTTCTAATGGCGTGTCTCCGCAGACCCAATGTGTGTGGCTCAAGGAACAACGCCTACTGCTGCCCAGGCTGGAAGACTCTGACTGGAGGAAACCAGTGCATTGTTCGTGAGTATCAGCTCAATTATTTCACTAAATTATTCAAGTTAGGTGGAACTTTATGTTCTTCTTCACCACGAGCAGTGGTTTTCAGGCTCCCTTTTGGCACCCTGCTGTGTCCATCCAAGTTACAGACTACTTTACACTACTGGGATGCAAAGTGAATGCATGTTACCTGCAATTTTCTTTAAGAACGATTGAATATTCACCTTGAACATTAGAAAATATCTTCTGCTATTGAATTAAAAGCAGGAATTAAATGTACCGTTATTGTAAATGTGCAACCTTATTAACTTTATTTTGGGCACTTGTTCAATGAGCTTGTTTTATATACTATTCAAATCAGCAAGGGACTCTTACTGAACGTCTCAGACAGTGAACTCTTGTTACATTCAGTCCAACCAGGTAAAACTGAATGTCATGTTTAAGCTCCCACTTATGGTTTACTTACTCAAAGCTACATTACAGTTTCAATTATTATGAGATTATGTTTTATAATATCAATAATGATAAAAATCTCAGTACAGCTGGCAAAATGACTGAAAATAAATGAAAACATTTTAGAACACAGTGCAATAAATATGATATACAAACAGCAAATATTATCTAATGCAAAATCTTAAAAACTAGTAGATGCTCACTAGATAAATTCAAGTAAATTCAATTTTGAGGCTTGCATTTTGTCCATTTACTTAATTAATGGAACTCAATTTACATTGGACAGTGACAATTATGTTTGTTAATTAGAGAAAAATCCCCTTAATCAAGCACAAACCAAATATGTCCCTTGTATTGTTCAAACATGATTTGTCAAAGACACTCACTTTGTCGCTCTTGTCCACTGTAGTTGAGTTTTGGTTTAGTGTGGCTAATATTTTTCTGGTGATGAACAGAAAACATGGCCGAAACTAAGTGGAAATTGGACTTTAATTCTGGTTCATTTACACTGGCATTCTGGCAGTGGCTTTTTTTTCTAGTTTCTGCTCTCTTTCTTCCCTACCTCTTCTCCCCCCCCCCCCCCCCCCCCTCAGTAGACAGGAAGGTCTGAGAGGCCATAGAGTTGTGTGATTGCAGTCTGGCTGGTCGGCTGGCAGGATGCCTGTCGCGGCTCTAATGACATTGTTTAGCAGTGGGGTTCAGGGAGTAGGGGTCAGTGGCTGGACTCTACCTGATGGGAGCTGGGGGCGGGGGCCCATGCCAACAACAGGCTGTGGGAAAGGGAAGAACTGAGCGAAAACAAAGAGCACACTGGTACACATTTATGGCAACAAAACTCAAAGAAGAAAATAGCTTGGCGCTAGCAAGTGGGCTTCTATAACTTAACCATGATGAAGGTTAAAAGGCCATATTTGGACTGAGGTCTGTTTAAGATTTTGAAATATTATAGATGAGAGTTCAGTATGAGGTTTAGATCGCGGCATAAGTTGCACCATATGAAATTCTAACCTGAAATTCAAAACCTGTTGCAGACAGGCTGACACGCAGCAGACACATAACTTGAATTTTCTCTCACGCACAATCAAGGACAAATCCTGGCTCCAAGTGAGCATGGGAGAGTTATTTAATCTTGCACCTTACAGTGGACGTTTTTATGTTGTTTGAAGGAGTTTCATGTTCCTCTTTGCAGCGATCTGCCGGAGTTCATGTGGAGATGGTTTCTGCTCCAGACCCAACATGTGCACCTGCCCCAACGGCCAGATCGCCCCGTCCTGTGGATCTAAGTCAGGTCGTTTAACAGCACCTCCCCTTTCCCAACATGACACAGTGAACTCCTTTGAAACTCACTATCATCAGCTTCATGGGTTTTATTACTGTATATAGTGTGCATAGATGGGTGGATAACTGGTACTCAGCCAATAGATAAACACTTTAATGGTAAGGTTTGTGTAGATAGGAGTGTATGTCAAAACTTTGTATTTCTTGGAAAGCACAGCAAAGACCACACCCTGTCTTTGCATTTTTTTAATAAGGGAGCTGTAATCTTAAGAAAACATTCACCAAACAGTAACAATAAAGACAAGCAATGACAAATGATAGATGACAATAATATGTTATCTTGTCATATCATTCTGTTTAGGACCAAAGCTAAAGAAATTTTTCTTTTTTTTTTTGTTCAGACAAAAGCCACATCCTTACTGTTAGTCTACTCCTCATCATGAGTAATGAGCGCTAACTAGCATGGTACAAAAATATGAGATCCAAAGCCAAAAAATCTCCTGAAAACATCCCCTGAAACTGCCCCAAGATTGCAACAATTGATATACAGTATGTTGCAATCACGTTCTTGCAAATAGCGGTCAATCTCGTGGGTTGTTGTGTGTGTATGTGTGTGTGTGTGTGTGTGTGAGCTGAATGGGTGTGTGTGTGTGTGTGTGTGTGTGTGTGTGTGCTTTGGAAGAGGTCCACAATCAACATCTCCTCCATGTTACTCTCTTGCAGCTCACATGTGCTCATCTGTTTGCACACCATAAATTTCTAGGAAATTATATTTCAACATGACTTTTAAGAAACATGGTTCAGACTGCATTTTGTTTATGTTGTAAATCTAATCTGCAGTGTATGTTTGTAGTCTGAATTTAACTCTTTAACATTGCTGTGTGTGTGTGTGTGTGTGTGTGTGTGTGTGTGTTTGTATTGTTCTGCCCACAGTCCAGCACTGTAATATTCGTTGTATGAACGGGGGAACATGTGCTGAGGACAACTGCCTGTGTCAGAAAGGCTACGTGGGAAACCACTGTGGTCAACGTAAGGATCACCCTGCAAACACCACAAGACCACCACAGATTTATTTAAGACAAAGATATACTATAAACCTCAATTTCTTCATGTTTTTTTTAGGCTTTTCTCCAGTTAATCCATACTTAAAGGATAATTCTGGTTTATTAAAACTTAGATCTCATTTTTGTATTTTTGGCCATCAATCCTTAATAACATTATAGTCACCAATTCATTGCTGAGATCTGGGAACACGGTGTACAGAGTGTATAGAGTTAAAATCGATTCATTTGCAAGCATACAAAAAACGATTGTGTCCTCATGTGCTTGGTTTCTTCCATATCCATGATATCCACCAATGTCATTTTTCCAACTTTTTAGCTGTCAACCTCTGTGGTCTAAAAACATCTACATCAGTCTGTTCTTTCATGAAACGTTTGAACTAGCTTCTTGACTTGCTTGTGGTCCTCCCGTTTTTGTCAAGTTGCTGGTGACATTTAACCCACGAGCGTCTAGACCTATAAAAATATATTACATGTTGACATACTGAATGAGCTAAGGACATACTGTTGAGTAAAGCTATCTTCAGAAGTTGGATTTCTAGTAATTGTCATCATTAAAAATGTCAACGTGGTTTTGAATGAGGAACCTGGAAGTAGAGGAAAAGGAGGGAAAAAGGTAAAACCTTTATCAACTTAAAAGTGTCAGTTTTAAACATCTATCACAGTTTATAGAACTTCCTGATTGAACTTTGACCCAGCAGACTTACCGTAGTTGTGTGTGCACAGCTTTTCTGTGTAATGAGGGATTATTACCAACATTTCCAGTGAGCTCATGTTCGGTTTTACCTCTAAATGAAGTGGTTTAGATAATTAGCGACAGTTCCTCCATTCTTGCCCCATCTGACCTCTTTTTGATGTCGCTGTGTTTCCACATCTCAGCAATTAATTTGGTGACTACAACGTTAACATAACTGATAGGGATGATGTCCCAAACTACAAAAATAAGAAATAAGGTGTATAAACTGAAAATATCCTTTTAATTCTTTGCAGCCCTCCGTAGTGTCCTCATTTCAGTATTGTGTCATTGTTTATTTTTCTCTTTTTTTTTTCTTCTTCAGCGGTATGTGAAAATGGCTGTCTTAATGGAGGAAGGTGCGTGGCTCCCAACAGATGTGTGTGTACCTATGGCTTCACCGGGGCTCAGTGTGAGAGAGGTAATAAGCGCCACACTGCAGTGGGCCGCTCAGCATTTTCTCTTACTCATCTTACATCACACTGTCTCTGTGCTCTACATTCACTACTCACTACTGCTCAAGTGGTTTTCAAAGCCACGATGCTGCTTTTAAGAAAACGTGACTCGATGTTGAATGGCGGTTGTTTTTTGTGACTGAAGACAATTCCTGCTTAGTCATGCCACCAGCTCCAGGAATGTGGTTTGTTGTGGAACATTTGCATGAAAGCCTGAGCTCAGAAATTACCATTATTTTCCACATCTGCTCTGAAACGAGGCTCTGGGGAATGTAATGTCTTTCTAAATGTGCGCTGTTTGTTAACTGAAGACCTCCCAACCTCCTGTGGTTGCTCTCTGGCACATGTTAGCAAAGGCTCCAAAGTATACAAGCACACGCAAACCGAGTGCAGACTGCGCTGTGTTTCTGTCTGAAACATGCGTATATGCGAGCATGTGTGTGTGTGTTTTGTGTATATGCTGGGTGGTTGTGGTCATGATGACCTATAGGGGTCAAAGTGGTGACCTTGTAAAGCTAATATTTGGATTGGCAGCAGAGCTCCTAATTAGTACTGTCCCCTTTAACGAGACCAGGCTTCAGAGGCCTGTCAGATGGATCTGGCTCAGGATTTGTCCTTTGGTTTACGTTAGTGTTTTCTTCAACACTGCAACTAATAAGACAGTATCTGGTTGCCTGGTGGGTTAGCGCCAGGCCTTATCTGCTGAAGCACACTTCTAGATGTTGTGACTTTGGTTTCCACTCTTTCCTGTGGAAGCTTGGCCAAAGGGTTTGTGAGATTGTTGAGGAATTCAAATGAGGGAGCCTTCTGAGCACACAGTATGTGATAGATGGAGTCATATTTTTCAGTGAAGGTAGGGAAGTACAAGGAATCTCAAAAATTCTTGCCATTGTGTGTTGTGTGATTTCAGATAAAGACATGATATACTAGCAGATGATTGGACCACAGCTTGTTTTAAAACTTTGACTTGTTATCTAATGTGACAAGCATGCGGACTGACCACACTCACTCTCTGCTGGTTTATGAATGGTAGTTTTTTGTTTGCTCAATAGTGATGGTCTCTTTCTGAGTGAAACAGGCTGTTTGTTGTCTGCGTGTGTGTCTGGAAACAGCTGCTTGGAGAACACAACACAGCAACACACAGTATACTAAAAATGTAGTCAAGGTATCCATGTGTGTTCATGTCTCCATGACATCCAAGATCCGGATATGCCTGAACCGGCCGGTGCTGGTTCTAATTATAATACAGTGTTTGAAGTTGATAGATCGATTAGTCAACAGTTTTGAGGATTGAACAGAACATTGTCTGGATCCAGCTTCTCAAAGGAGAGGATGTGCTGTTTTTTCTGTTTTGTATCATTGCTAATTCAATATCTTGGGTTTTGGACTGTTGGTTAAACAAAACAAGCGACGATTCATTGCTTAATCAAAAAAGTAATCAACAGATTGCTCAATAATTAAATAAAATACATTTCCAGGCCAATAAATTTATCAGTTATTCGGGCATTCATCTTGCATTTGGTTACACCAAGAGAGGTAGAGAAAATAGGCCAATGTTTATGGTGGTGTTTTGGGTTATTTTCAGTGAAATTTTCTTGGCCGGTGCCCATCACCTCCACCACCACCACCCGAGGGAAAGCCATTGTGCTCTCACACAAACACAAGCACATGCGTGAAGTACATGTGCACACACACAGTTTTTAATGCAATTTACAGAACCGTGCTCCATTATGGCATGATCTTATCGCATTAGCAAGAACACGAGGGTTTCCACAAACACGTCATCTGACCCGGTGAGAAGTAGCTGCATTCAGGAGTCAGAGGTTTTCTTGGATGTAAAAAAAGATCCTGGTGCTGTAAGTCCTCAACATGAACACATACATCTACAACTGCTGCAGAGGTGTGTGACTTTCAGCTGTATGCTGCCAAAATAAGTGGTAATCTGCTGACTGGTGGTCCCACCAACAGGCACAACTGACATCAACGTATTCTTTGTTGCTTACAAATGTGATTTAGGCTGGCATGTGGGATCGGTGAGATCCAGCCACACTGCTGATGGTCGCACGCAGGGCTCTTTGCTCCTGTTGCAGACTCATTTGGCTATAAAGCAATAAAGTCGAGCTTTCGGTGTGACGCCATTGGGTTCATTTCGGATAGTGGTGAAAGACTGGCCTGAAACGTGGCAACATGTGAGTCAGTAAGTCAGCAGCCAGAGCATGACGGGGAAGTCGGTCAGTCAGCTGAGAGGCTCTCTTGTCTCTTAATGCTTCTCTGACTTTGCCCTATCGGGCTCTGTTTTAGCCCAAAGCAAACCTCAGTAGATAGGTAACCAAGTGTGTGTTTGTGTGTGTGCTCTAGTTGTTAGTCCTGAGAGGATGGAGAAATCTGCTGACAGGCCAATAGGGAAGGCCCCACCCAGATATAAGACCCCATAACACATGGGAACACACACACACACAAATCACTCAAACGTGCATATACATAGAAGCATGTACACAAAACCATGCATATGTTAAGGCATGTAAAGATGCTGTGAGCACAGTCTGAAAAGGGGGAGACTGAGGAAGGGTGGATATGGAAAAGGTGGACAGATTTTTGTGTGTGTGTACAAACATTTTGGAGTTAATCCAGGAAACTCTTTTGACCCACTTCCCGGCGGGCTTCCCTCCTGTTCACACTGAGGCTGTTGTTGTTCATAAACTCACCGGTCCTTGAGGAAGCCAACATTTTCTATTGTGTTCCAAAGAAACTGGACCTCTGCAGACATGAAATCGCTTGCTAATGAGAGTCAAAACAAACTATCTGCTCCCACATTCAGATTCATGTTTACTGAGACAGCTGCAATGATATGCAAACGTTTCCAAAAGTAGAGCAGTAAAGCAAAAGTAAGAGCAACATTTTTGTAAGTTTTGCTCTGTTTTGAGATCATCTTTGGCCAGACTGCGGATGAGGGGTTGGGACATTGGCTCAGATTCTGTGTGTGTGTGTGTGTGTGTGTGTGTGTGTGTGCGTGCGTGTGTGCATGTGTGTGTGTGTTTGAGTGCTTTTGTGTGTGAACACGTGCGATTGCTCCCAGATGTACAGGACATGGGTGGATCCCCCAGCTGTACGCAGTTCATAGAGAGACAGTAAGATGACGGATGAAATGACACCACTTTCACCCTACAGCTGTCAGCCTCTCCCTGTTTACCTCAGCTGACTGTTAGTGCTGCACTTGTATTTGCTTTATTTCATGCTCAGATCTTTGGGTTTTTAGCGCTTGCTCTCCTCCACTAACAGTTGTAATAAGCAGGTATTATGTCAGATGGATTATGTGTGGCAGCCCGACAGTAATAACACATAAACCTTAATCTGATGAAAAGAGAAACTTGAGTTCTTTAAACAGTCTGCTGTACTCAGCTTATATGGGCGCCATGTAAAAACTTTCCATAGCTCTCGTAAATTGCTTTTTATATATAAGGTGTATTCTTTTGTTATTTTAGGTAAGGCACATGTTGTAAGGTAGGCTGCAAGTAGATACAGTAGATACAACTGGCTGGTTTGTTGTCTTAAAGCTCGTCATTGTAGTGGTGAAAAAATTAAAGTTAAAAGTTAAAGTCCCACAGTGTAAAAATGCTTCATTAAAAGTAATAACCCTGCATTTGAAAAATATAAAGTAAAAAGTAGCAAAGACTTACATAAAATAAGTATCACAAGAGAAAAGTGCTCATTTTGCAGAATGGCCCCACTGGGAGTTTTATAAATTACTGATGCACTGACTTTTGAAGGAATAGTTGGACATTTTGAGAAATATGCTAATCACTATCACGTCTCTCTGTTGAGCCAGGAGACGGTTATCTTAGCTTAGCTTAGCATAAAGACTGGAAACAGGGGGAAACAGCTAGCCTGGCTATGTCCGAAGGTAAGAAAGTTCGCCTGCCAGTACCTCTAAAACTCACCAATTAACATGTTATAAACTATGAACTGTTACATTTCGGTTCTTGTACGGATTAAACAAGATATAACGTGTTAATGGGTGAGTTTTAGAGGTGCTTGTAGGCGGACTTTGTTACGTTCGGACAGAGCCAGGCTAGCTGTTTCCCCCGTGTCCAGTCTTTATGCTAAACTAGAAGTGTAAAAACAACATATTCCCCCATGTGAAATTACAAACTGTTGTTTTTACATTTCAGTTGTTCTACAGATTAAACAAACAAAACCTGTTAATTAGTGAGTTTTACAGGTGCTAGTAGGCTGACTTTGTTAGCTTTGGACAGAGCCAGTCTTAGCTGTTTCCTCCTGTTTCCAGTCCTCCTAAGGTAAGCTAACGGCTGCTGGCTGTAGCTTCATATTTACCTGCCAGATATGATATGAAAGTGATATCAATCATCTTAATCTCCACAAGAAAGCAAATATGTGTATTTTCCAAAAAGTTGAATTATTCCTTTAATGTTGTACCTGGTCTAGCTAGTACTACATATATCAGGTAGGTATGTTACAACGCGTCATATAATCTGAGTTTAGCATGTGTTTAGCATGCAACCTAATCTTTAAAGTAGTAAGTAACTTTGTAAGAGTTCTCAAATGAATGTATTAGATTATGAAGTACAAAATGAAAAAGTACAGTACAAGTACGCCAAAACTGTACTTGAGTACAGTACTTGACTAAATATACTTAGTTACTTTCTACTTCTGGTTAGAAGGAGGGAGTAGACTTAAGAGTCGAAAGCATTCGTTATCCAGTAGAGCCTGAGCAGGAGGGAGTGAGAAAGAGAAGGAGAGATGACCCAGTTCTGTTTTACACAGTGCTGGTGCCAGAGGCAGAGAGACTGTGGAGGCTGTGGTGCACGTGACGGGTCTGGGCTGGGCCCCGGTCCACACGGGAAACGCACAATGTCTCGTTTGTTTTAAACGACTGCGCTGTTGGAACTGGTCTGCCTCTTTCCTCTCGCTGTCTGTTGTCTGCCGTGAAATGTGGAAATGATTTTTGCCTTTGGATCGTGTCCAGATTCTTTTGGGAGGGATGAGTTTTTCCCTCTCTCTTTTTCTCTGTCCCTATCTCTGTTTCACTATCTTCCAATCCTTCACCTGATAAGAGTCTGTGATTTTGTTAAATCCGTAGGGAGTTTGCAACTAAGGAGTGGTGTTTGGAGAGAGGATGAAGTGACGGGATAGATGCATGCAAGCGGTGGGATCAAGGGAATGAGGTTCAAACGAGTTAGAGGGGGAGGAGAGATGAAAAATCTCGACAGAGGGACTTTCTTCACACTCTTGAGCTCATATTTATCATAAGCTATTTTGTTTTAATTCTAGTTTACTGCAGCTAGTGTGGAAATCACCTACTGTGCTCCATAGACACGCCTTGTCAGTCAGCCTCAGCCAGCTTTAGGGATGATGACCTATTCCCTAGATTGTGTGCTATGAGAAAAATAATAAAAAGTAACACTCTACATCTTAAAAAAGGTGACTTTCACCTTAAAAACATAATATGGATAATTAAAGAACTGATGATCATATAATATGTGCACCAGACTGATTTTTCATTGTCTGTGTGCTCTTGCTTACTCTTGCTAGTGTCTATTACTCTCCACAGCCGCCCACACAACTTTAAAAGGTTTTCCAGACCACTTCCCTATCTCTGCTTTCCTGTATTACACACACACACATATGCACACACACACACACACACACACATGCTCGTACAATGCACCTGAGAGCCAGACCGATTAAAATGCCAGGAACAGACAATGCATTCTTTATGGAGTGTGTTACTGTCCGCTGTGCAGCACTTTCATCACATATAATGTAAGTGAGTTGTAGATGTCATGCAAAATTACATTCCATTTGAGTGTTTCTGTTTGTGTAAGCCAGGCAGTTATTCACTAACAGAATCAAGTGCAGGATGTAGGTTTTTCAAGCGCAGTTTTAGCTTTATTTATTCCAGTTTTGGTCAGGATGTTTCAAAAATATACTAAAATACTAATATTCTACATTTTTTAAACATAACACCCTTCAAACCAACAAGTCTTTTTCAAGTTTCTGTTAAGGTGTTGATCTGGCTCTAAACCTTGCTTTTTTTGAATTGCGTTAGTTCGGAAATGAAGAGACAAAGTTAAGTTTGCACATAAACTCACTCCTGCTTTGCCTCTGCAGACTACCGCACTGGGCCGTGCTTTGCCTCGGTGAATAACCAGATGTGTCAAGGCCAGCTCACAGGCATTGTGTGCACAAAGACTTTGTGCTGTGCCACAGTGGGACGGGCGTGGGGTCACCCCTGTGAGATGTGCCCAGCCCAGCCTCACCCCTGCCGGAGAGGGTTCATACCAAACCACCGCACCGGGGCGTGCCAAGGTAAAGTCTGTTCCTCTGTGTCTCTGTCTCTTTTTCTGTTTTTGTCTCTTTTCTTTTTCTCTCTGTCATTCTCCATCCCCTCGCCTTATTCGAGAAAAGTGCCGCTTCTCTCCTCTCTGCCTGTTTTAACTCCTTCTCCTTCCTTGTCTGCCTTCACCCCTCTCCCTCTGTCATCCCCTCATCTCTACCCAACATCCCCTCTCCAGAGGATTAGTTCTAATTGGGTTAAATTGGGGTGGGTGGCAGTGCCTCCCACATGTGTATGGAATGCCCGCAGACACCCGCTGTGGCGGGACTGTCAGAGTCAGTAACACGGGTCAGTGGCGGTGCCACGTGGGAGAGCTCATTTCTGGTAAGACGGCCCTCTGCCTGCCTGCTTCAGACCCAACAACATCAGAACCACTGCAGGGGATGCGGACCTGAGCCAGGACCCAGAGGAACATGGAGTACTCTGAGACTGCATCAGGTCACAGCCTCCTGGAGGTTTTCAGCCTGAGACCTACATTTTAATCTGTCAAATTTGTTAAATAAGTTAAATTAAATTGTGAATATAAATCACAAAGTTACTTTGTCATATAGATTAGTCACTGTATGTTCTCACAACTATAACCATCTGTTTGACTGTAGACCTTTCTGTATTTCCCTCCCTCTTTCTATCTCTTCCTTGGTTGACTTGGCTTCGATTTCTGTTCCTCCTGCAGGAGACATTCCTCTCTCTCTCTCTCTCTCTCTCTTTTCCCTTGTCACTGTTGATCGCAGGAAAGTCAGAGCCAGACTGTTAAAACAGACCCAATGTCAATCTATGCACAACCAGGCATGTGCAGATCTGTGTTAGTCTGTGTGTTGCCTTTTTGTCCCTGTGCTGAGTTTACTTTAGCATCTTTGTGTCATTTCTTTTGTTTTGCAGACGAAAGGAATCTGTGTACCCTTGTGTGTTAGTGTGTGTGTGTGTGTGTGTGTGAGGGTCAGTATTAATCATATTCTCTGTATGTACAGATGTGGATGAGTGCCAGGCCATCCCTGGCATCTGTCAAGGAGGAAACTGTATCAACACAGTTGGATCCTTTGAATGTAAATGCCCCGCTGGGCACAAGTTCAACGAGGTCTCACAGAAATGTGAAGGTAAGAATCAAGCCAGGAGCAGTCATAGTAAAACTGTGAAGTGTCTGACTTTCAGTGCTAGTTTGAATGACAGAGTAGACAAAAAATACTTGGGTTTAAAGTTTAATTAACAATGTGAAAGTAGAGTTAGGAGCCACATCCGTCGGGTCGTGGTTAACTTCACCTCAGTCGTGGTGTACTGATTATTACTTTGTGGGGAAAGACCACACATAAGCCTCTTTGCCCATCCCTTAAAATACGTTTAATTAAACCAAAGCAGCACTCTTTCTCTCAGTAATTTGATCCAAACTAATTTTATTATAACACTTAATTGTGAGGCTTGAATGAAATACTGAGTTTATTTGCTTTTTCCCCCCAATACTTATGTTAGAACAGCTTCTCAGCCAGGTAAATCAATGAAGATTACAGCCAGATGTAGTTTTGAAAGGACGTTTTTTCTCTCAGCTGGAGTGCTTTTAGAATTGTTAAATTACAATATTGTTTTATTTTCTGCTTTACAATTAAGACCACTGAGAGACTCACAATATTTTCTAATGTTCCTGACTTGTAAAATCTTTAATAAAATCCTTCTCTCAGCATCACCTCTGTTCTCCCAACAAATAAAGACCTACAGTTTCGACTGAAAAATATTGGCTCATTAAGACATGAATATGACAATTTCCAGACCAAGTTTAACTCTGGGCTGGAATCTAGTGAAACAGACTGAGCAGGGTTTTTGTGGCATTCATTTGAAGAGTAAAATATGTGCTATTTTATGCCCAGAAATAATTGTCGGAAAACTTCTGGACTGTGTAAAAGACGTTTTAAACGGGTCTGTGTTACACTATATTGTGCCTGATGATGTGCACTTGGTGGTTAACGGTGCTAACAGAAGAGCAGCTACTGAGGCTCCTGGATTTAATATCCTGTGACATTGTCTTATTTCCATTGTCCTTGCCAACACATGCTCTAGTCACTCTCACAGACATTCACGTTTCAAATTAGTGTCCAGTTTAATCACGTTCTTTGACAGTTATGATTACTGTGCAGTTTTTAGCAGCATAGAATCAATAAAGAACTAAATGGTAACAAACAAACAGGAAGGAATTGAGAAATGAGAAAAAGAGAAATAAATTATTCTCCTCTCCTCTCCTCCTCTCTTGTCCTGTCCTTTACTTTCCTGTCCTCTCCTCTCCTTTCCTCTCTTTTCCTTTTCCTTTTCCTTTTTCTTTCCTGTCCTTTCCTGTCCTCTCCTCTCCTCTCCTGTCCTTTCCTCTCCTGTCCTGTCCTTTCCTCTCCTGTCCTGTCCTTTCCTCTCCTGTCCTTTCCTTTCCTCTCCTCTCCTGTCCTGTCCTCTCCTCTCCTCTCCTCTCCTCTCCTGCAGATCTGGACGAGTGTTCAAACATCCCAGGTCTCTGTGGTGTAGGTGAATGCTCTAATACTGTTGGCAGCTACTTCTGCAAGTGTCCCCAGGGATATTACATCTCAGTGGACGGGTCCAGGTGTATAGGTGAGTCCTCTGTTATACTGAACGTGAGATCCCTCCAATGGATAATTGACGTTTTGTATTTACTTTGGTTAATTGTTACTAGGATAGATAAAATATGAGACAAAGCCTTTGAGCAAAAAAGGTGCCGCCTCATTCTCTCTCCACTTTCCACCTCATTTTGGTTTGTCTCCCTCTTTGCCTGGCAATGAGAGCAGAAAGAACTGAAATGGGTCCAATGTTCCAGCTGGTAGAATTTAGGTCAGTAGTCACTTGCTTGTTTCTAGTTCCACAACAATGAGCTATATTTTCTTCAAACGGAGGAGGGGAGGTGATGAGAGAAGCAACGTGAACTGCTCTTGTGTGTCAGGCCCATTTTTACTCACTTAGGTGACTTTGTTTTTTTGACATCATGATTGGAGGAAGAGAAGTGTGTGTGTTTGTCTGTCAGTCTGCGTGCACAGTGAAGTGTGTGCATGTGTGTCCGTGAATAGTCCATATAACAGTGTGCACATGCAGACATAGACACCATCACTAGAAAAGCCTGTAAAGCCTGTAAATTCAGCTCAGTTTGACCCAAAACAGACCAGGGTGGAATTTGGGTCAGAACGGTCCATTAGATGCACGTGCACATGCTCGCACGTGCATGTATACACACACAAACATATGCAAACTCATGCTCACATTACCCCCCCAGGAGAGGATGTTTGTGAGGAAGGAATGTCTGAGTTTTTCGCTCCAGAAAAACTGTTGCGCCAAACATTTTAGTCTGTTTCCCATGCAGCAACACTCCACGTAGGAACATCCAGTCTGGCCCCCCAAGGGCCCAACTGTTTTTCCTCCAACCGACTCTGCGCTTGCCTGACGTTTTGTCGAACTTAACCAAGCAATCATTAGTGGAGCCTGTCACTTTCACCATGTGAATACGCTGGATGGACTGGGTGTGAAACAAGACATGATATATTTATGTTAATAGGGAACCTGAGTATTAGTCATGCTGGTGCACAGTGCCAGAAACTGCAGGATGTAGGAAAGGTTCTCATAAATAGGAAGTTATGACTATTGGAAGTGGCTTCCATCTTCCAAATGATGGAAAATCTGAAGCCCCAGCGACCACTTTTTGATTGTACTCTTGCCAATTTCCTCAACATGCAGACAACACATGTCATATTCCATATACCACAGTTAGTTCAGCTGACCTTATGCTGTGTTGTTTCCCACAGATGCTCGTGGTGGGTACTGCTATGCTAGCCTGTTGAATGGGCACTGCGCCAACCAAAATTCGCAGCTGTTGACCAAAATGCAGTGCTGCTGTGATAGTGGACGCTGCTGGTTGGATGGGTCCACCCCTGAAATGTGCCCCATTCGTGGAACGGGTGGGGTCACTCACGCTTACATGGCTTGAAATTTCTTGCTTTTATCTATGTTTCTCCATGTTTCAATACACAGCTGACTCTTTTACATGTGCTCATTTTAGAAGAGTACCAGAAACTGTGCATCCAGATACCTGATGGGAATGGAGGGCCTGACCTACCTCGTATCTACCCAGTTCCATTTCCTGTTCCTGGAGTACCTCGAGTGGTTCCTGGCCCAGTGGTTCCTGGCCTCCCTTTTCCGAGACAATTACCTATACAGCCTCCTCCACCAGGTGTGCTGCTGCTTTCTGTCTCCTGTGTTTGTTTTACATATTTACACTTCCACACAGGCAGGTCTTTAAAGTTCTGCCATATTGGCTCATAAATCATACTTTCTCTTCTGACTCAGTGGATGTGCAATGCTCGACCACCCACTGGCCTTGTGTTGCCATGTTCAAATTTCCAGTTTTGAGCAATAACAAACAGGCCCTAGAGCTAACGAGCTACATGTTAATGATGGAAAATGTTGACTAAGACTTGAGTTGTTCAGTGAGACAGGGCTACTTGTTTCATTTGGGTATTGCAGTAAAGATATTCAGAGAATATACGCAGAAAACGGATCTAAAAGTAATGGTAAGTGTTTCAGACCAGAGTCAGACCATGTGAAGAGCTTAATTGGCCATGTGAAAAATCTTCCGCAGCTTCCTCTGGAGCTATTTTGCGTTTGGCACAGGCTTTAGGCTTCTCTCAAGAAATTCAAGCTTTTTTTTTTTTACCTTAGTGAGAATGATAGTGGGTCCTGCCAGACCAGACCACATAGCAAATACAATATGTAGATAGGTTTGGCAATGCAAGATACTTTATTTATATACATTATTACATTAGCAGTACATTTGGTATGTAGCATTTCTATTAAAACAAATATCTTATTAAGATGATATACTTAATTCCATTCAGTCATCCTGTTACTGAAGAAATATACTGCTCCTATATGCTATGGATTTTTTATTATAGCATTTTATGATCCACTGATAATATACAGTATATGTGTGAATGTTTCTATCAGGTCCTAATATAATCCAAACCCAGAATATCACCAACATGTGCCAGGCCTACCGCAACATCTGCCTGAATGGCAGGTGCATCCCCATGCCAGGCATTGGTTACCGCTGTGAGTGCAACATGGGCTTCAAGTTGGATCAAAGGAAAGAGTGCATCGGTAAGTTACTGAGAGATTGTTTCTCAAGCACCAGTTTGGACGTACATGAAGGTATAGAAGGTTTGTGAGCTCAACGTTTGTCCTTCAGATGATGATGAATGTGAGAGAAGCCCGTGTGCACATGGAGAGTGTGTGAACACCCCTGGGTCCTACATCTGTCAGTGTCCTGCTGGATTCCAGACCACTGCAACCAGGACAGAGTGTCGAGGTGACATGCACACACACACTTACACACACATACACACACACACACACACACCCAGAAGATGTATGTGTTTACTGTTGTATCTCTTTGTGTCTGCCAGATCTGGATGAGTGTGTGGCCAATGGTCGTATCTGCAACAATGGCCGCTGTGTGAACACTGAGGGCAGCTTCCACTGTGTCTGCAACGCTGGATTTGAGATCTCAGCAGATGGCAAGAACTGTCAAGGTCTGTCAAGTTCAGAAATCTACATTTATGGAGACATATTTAAAAGGCAGTTTTCTGTATTGAACACAGTATGTGTAATATTTATATTTAATGGACCATGGATCTGTTAGAGATGGTGATTTAAAACCAATGCCTAAAGGAGGCATATGCTTTTAGAGACAGGATATTAAAAGACCGTGCTGGTGGTTTTGTGTGTTTCAGCCCATTAACTACAAAATATGTATACTTTATATTTCTACCAACCTTTTTCCAAAGGACTCCAGGACTGTTATTAATATTTACTTCCTACCTTACAGGCATCCATTTGTTTCCATTCATTTCTGTATGCTATAAAAATTAACTAGCAGAGTCTTGAACTATGTTTTAGATAAGTCATCCATCACGGGGAACATTTTGTCACCATTATATTTTTTTGTCAAAGTTATAGACACATTGTAATGACGTTTGAAGCATGGACTGTTCTGAAAACTCCGCCAGTTGTTTTGTTTGATCTAATATTAAACAGTTGGCTGCTCAAAAGCAACATTTTTAAGTTAAAATATCCTGATGTCTATGTTTTCTTAGTGTTTGTTTTTCGATACTTCATTTTTTGACAGCATTAATGTAGCATAAATGTAATGATTTGGCAACTATCAATTCTCCAGTGTATGTGTCCTTTACCAAGCAGGGTTATGAAAACAGTCTCAAACAACAACAGTGTAACTTTGACGAAAGCAAGTAAGTTCTATGTCAATCTGACTGTCAAGGTGGAATGAAATAAATTAAAATGTAGTTTATATCTGGTCAGTGAAGTATTTGCAATTTGTTGTTTATTGACGTAACTATACAAAACCACCAGTTTGAGTCTTTAAGCGGTACATCTTCCTTAAGAGCACTTAAATCCATCAATTTGTTTCTGTTCATCCACAGACCAGGACGAGTGTCTGATCAGGAACATGTGCCTCAACGGACTGTGTATCAATGAAGATGGCAGCTTCAAATGCATCTGTAAACCTGGCTTCCTGCTCGTCAGCAGTGGACGCATGTGTGTAGGTGTGTTTGTCGGAAAGCCCGCACCCCTGTCAGACCATCCTCCTATTCACTGGCTGCATCACCGGCGCATAATTTAAGCCGATTATTATTTTGACTTTCATTTTCAGCTAGTTTGGAAGATGGCTACTACTCTGGCATATTAGTGTTATTTTATGTGAGTCTTAACACACAGGGCAAAAATCCCCCTAAAAGCCTTGGAAAAATCCCTCAGTATCCTGGCAGGCCAGCTGGACATGTGGATAGTTGGGGCCCGCCTGTTCTGAGATACACTAGCAGACAGCCTTCCCTAAACATGTTCAGTGCAAGGAGAAAGGAGATTTGGGCTTTGATTAGAAGATGGAAATGTACTTCATGATAAGTTAAATCTTTACCATTTAACATCTGACTTATGAGTCTTATACAGCATCAAGCAATTTGATTGATTGTATATTTCCATTATCAGACGCTGTATGTAAACAAAAATCAAACAGAAAATGACAAATTAATATAATTATCAGAACAGATACCACAAAGGTCAATTTAGCCAACCAGTGCCCCCTAACAAAATGTCTTTTCAGTGTGAAACCTGCAGCCATTTTGTTCCACGTGTCTTTGGATACAGACGTTTGATCTCAGAGATGCTGACCCGGTTAAGTCATAGCTAAATAAATAAATAGACGAGTAGGGTGGGGGTGAAGTGTGCTGATATATGCAATCATTAATGAAATGTGTAGTCTGAAGGGGCCCTGGAGCCTCACTGTCTCTATCTGCAGCCGTGGAAAATGTCTCTCTGTCCTCCAACACACCAGACAGAACACACACACACGCACACATACATACGTGTTCATGCCATGTTATTGTTTACGCTTATTATGATAATTATTGTAATACGCTGATGGGACCGAGGGGAAAGGGAAGTGTGTTTTCTTAGCTGAGGTCATAAAACTGAAACTTTTGCTGCACTTTTCAGTGAATCAAGTATCTGAGGACTTGTGTACACACTGCTTTAGCTGGGAATTGATTTATTTGAATAATGTTCACTTGCTGAAGGCGTGTATGTCAAGAAATGATTTTTCAGAATCTGTGATATAACCTACCCCAACCCCTGAATCCCTGTGCTTTCCTGTATCTGCTTCTAGACATTGATGAATGTGAGACTCCAGGCATGTGTATGAACGGCCACTGCGTCAACACAGTAGGATCGTTCCGTTGTGAGTGTATGGCTGGAATGGCGGTGGGCCTGGATGGACGGGTCTGTGTCGGTAAGTAACTGTTTTCAGGTATGGTTCATGTGTTCCCTTTTGGATACTGTGCAAACAGTCGTCTCTCATTAATCTCAGCATCCTCTTATAGGTATACAGTGCATGTAGCTATGTAGGCGCACATTTTGTTTCAGGAGTTACTGAAGGGAACAAACACAATCCTCTTTTTGTGTCCGGCATGTGTTGCGTGAGCACCTCTCAAGACTGATTGGTCTCACCTGTCTTTTAATCAGTATAATCTCAACACAAACATTTTCCAATTCGGTGATAAAATAAGCAAAACTCAGATTTGTAAAAACGTTACTTATTACTTAATCATCGTGTTAACCTGTTGCAGCCATATGCTCACTCTCAAAAGTGAAGTCACTATCAATGGAGAGCACGTAATATTGATTTTTGACATATTGATCTTGATTATGTCCCACATGTTTCTTGTAGTTTTTCCTCCTTATGCTCCAATCCTCCTTGACTGGCACATGGAGAGCAGATCTGTTTATTCCTCTATTTTCAACATTCCTACATTCCCCCAAATGACATTTCTTTGTGTATTGTTTGGGAAGTGTTGAAATGCTGTTGTTCAATCTGGGTGAGTTTTCGTCAGGATGACATCAGTGCAGGAGAATGCCTCAAATCCCTGGATATTATGGAGAGAGAACAACCGTTTGTTTTGCTAGTGTTGTTGTTTATTGGAGCTACGGACTCTCACCTCCTCTTCTCTCTCTTTTGCTTGGTCTCTAGCCTCTTTCCAGATCTCTTGCTTCATCGCTGATTCTCACACACTCTTTCTGTTTTGTTTTGTCCATATGAAACAGACACACATATGCGCAGTTCGTGTTATGGTGGCTACAAGCGAGGGCAGTGTGTTAGGCCTTTATTTGGAGCTGTGACCAAGTCTGAGTGCTGCTGTGCCAACACAGAGTACGCCTACGGAGAGCCCTGCCAACCCTGCCCACCACAAAGCTCTGGTACGAATATTCAAATCACTCCACCCTTTACACATGTGGAGCCACCTCCTGCTGCCTGACACTCACACAGACACACTCACAGACACACACAGCTTGTGTTTAACTCAAAACACACCTATCAAAGTCAGGATGACCAGATCAAACACTTTGTCGGCTCTGACATACCAGCTTGGATTTCATAAATGACAGAATAGTGGTGATGAAGTTGTTTTACAGAGACGCCCGCAGTTATGAGACAGTGACAGCCGCACACACACATACACACACACACACACACACACACACATACATCATTCAGTGACTTCTCATTAGTCCTGCCAATTAAAGTTTCTATATCAAAAGATGCCAGAGCTGCACCACATTAAGGATATGGTTTTATATACATCTAGGCTAAATGAGAAAGCATGGAAATGGATAATGATATGGTATTAAATGTCCTGCTTTGAGAATTCTTGGATTTTGGCAAATGTGATATTTTCTCAAACACTATTATTTCTTCTTTTTATCAACCAAATTGTGCTGTTTGTGTTTTTTTTTTTTGCAGCTGAGTTCCTGGCTTTGTGCCCAAAGGGCATCGGCATCACTGGTGATTCAAGAGGTAATTCATGCATGCCTGTGTGTGTGTAATGTTTTGACTATGCAGGAGCCAAACAGGGCCATATAAATTAAAGACCATTATTTCTAAGGGTTTTTTTCTTACCCTGATGTTCAACAGGTTATTTTTTGCCTTCTCAGATATTAACGAGTGTGCCCTCGATCCCGACATCTGCCAGAATGGAGTGTGTGAGAATATGCTGAGGACATACAAATGCACCTGCAATATAGGCTTTGAGGTAGACCTGACGGGCAAAAATTGTATCGGTAGGTGAACTGCTCTGTAATGTCGTCAACAGGTTGAAAAATTTTAAGTATGCAGCCTTAAATCAAAAGCCAGTGTGAGGAAAGTCCTCATGTCTGTCTGTGTTTTTCCTCAGATATTGATGAGTGTCTGATGAACAGGCTTCTGTGTGAAAACGGTCTGTGCAGGAACACACCAGGCAGTTTCACTTGTCAATGTCCCAAAGGATACAGCTTTGATTCTGACGCAGACGTCTGCGTAGGTCAGAGACGCTTTCATTCAGTCATACAATCCCCCCTAATCACTGCACATACTGTATCTATTACCTTGGATTTATAAGTGATTGATAATTTGCAAAAATAAAATGTTTTTTGTCTCCCATAGATGTGAATGAGTGTGCCTCTAACCCGTGTATAAACGGAGATTGTGTGAACAGCCAAGGGTCATTTGTGTGTTTGTGTTCAACGGGCAGTTCGCTGGACAGCACTGGGCTGGAGTGTATTGGTAAGGGAGCATTGTGTTGTTGGCAAAATGTTTATTAATTTAATATAATAATAATTATGATAAAAATATGAAAGAATACTATTATAAACTTTTGGTTCATTCAAACTTATCAAATCCAGTAATTCCCTGTCATAGTTGGAACTATTATAACTAAAAGCATATACTGACTGTGCCAAACCAGCTAATGCTGACTTATGTGTTCACTTATTCTGCATAACTGACTATCTTGCAATTTTTTGTTTGATGAAACAGAGACTACCAAGAGCACCTGTTGGCTGAAGATAGTCAATAATCGCTGTGAGGTCAACATAAACGGAGCTACACTTAAGTCTCACTGCTGTGCCACACTAGGAGAAGCCTGGAACAGCCCATGTGCCAAATGTGAAAAAGGTAAGATAGTAGGTGTTGATATCAAGTAGGTCAACACTTTACTCTTTAGTAAAACCACATTCTCATCTGAAATTCTATTGTGTGTCTTTCTCAGATCCAATCTGTAGTAAGGGCTTCGCTAGAGTCAAAGGAAATGTCTGTGAAGGTAAGATCTGCTTTGATGCAACGTAGAACTGGAAATTCAGATTTGCACTTCATGCCAGTAATGTGAATAATGTAAAATGATGGAGCTCTGTTTTTTCTCTGCTGACTGTCAGATGTGGATGAGTGTCAAGTGTTTCCTGGAGTGTGTATCAACGGCAAGTGCATAAACACACCAGGCTCCTTTTTGTGCCAGTGCCCTCCAGGAATGACTGTTGATGTCAGCGGCAGAACGTGCATTGGTGGGTAAATTTGTGCTCATGTGTGGTGGTACCGATGTCATTACGCTCTCTTAATGTCATGTTTACTGACTGTACTTGTGCATTAAATGTATCTACAGTATATTCTCATATCAAATTGTTGTAAAAGATGTGTCTGTGACTTCTAGACCTGCGTACGGAGCAGTGCTACCTGACCCATGACGATGAGCGCTGTGGGGCTCCTATCTCAGGAAAACACCGTGTGGATGCCTGTTGTTGCTCAGTGGGCGTGGCCTGGGGCCCTGAGTGTGACGAGTGTCCAGAGAAGGGCACTCCAGAATACGCCCAGCTCTGTCCTCGTGGACCTGGCTTCTCCCACAGGGGTGACTTCATCAACGGCAGGCCCTTCCTCAAAGGTAACTGTGCCGTCCACAGACTGCATCGATCGTCTGAGTGGTTGCATGAAGATATGTGCAACACCGGTGGAATACTACATCCTTCCTCTTACCTGTCCTTATCCCTTTACTCCTCTTAGATATAAATGAATGCAGGATGATAAACACCTTGTGCTCAAATGGGAGGTGTAGAAACACCATCGGCAGCTTCCGGTGTCGCTGTGATAATGGATATGCTCTGGACTCAGATGAAAGGAATTGCACTGGTGAGTAGTGCTGAAGTAATGGGTCAATTAACTGAATAGTTGAATGAAAGAAAATTAATCAGCAACAATTTTGAAACTTAATTACTGGTTTGAGTCATTAATTAAGCAGCTTCGCAAATGTGAGACTTTGCCACTTTTCAGTTTTATGTCATTGCATATTGTATATTTGGGTTTTGGGCATTTGGTCGAACAAAACAAACAATTGGAAGTTCATAAACTGTACAATGGCTACCTCAATGATTACAAAGACTAGATTTTTAGCTAGCTACATGTATGTTAACTGCTATTTTTATCCAAAATGCTTGCTCAACATCAGCTATGACAATGGCATAGCTCCACTGTCTAGCCAGTCTTCATCAGTCCCCCTTCTGAATCTCTCTGCCAACACTAATTACAGTAAAGTGGTGTAAAGCTATTGCCTACATCCAGCTCATTGAGTCTAATGGGAGTCTGGCTGCTTTGGGCTTGTTGGAGCTGGTCCCTGTAGTCTGGTTAGCTACTTTATTGCTCTGTTGAAACATGCACACATCATTTTAGCTTTAAATGCCAGTGCCACAGCTTTATTCTGAAATAATGTATATGCTCCTAGTAAGTAAGTGATATCTGGGACCTTTTAACCCCATATGAGTGAGATCCCAGCCCCAAGTCTTAGCGCAGGTCTCTGTTGAATGTTCCAAAATTGTGAATCAAAATCAAAAGGAAGAACCTTCCTGAAAAGCTTATGCTGCCCAAATGTGCATTAAATTTAACCACTAAACCCATTTTATAGTCGTGCTTGTTTAAATTTTTGTAAAATATTTTTGACTTTTATGCTTTGTTTGCTTTACTTCACACCTTAGCTTTATTGTGTTTACTACTACTTTTAGTTACTCACTTCTGTGAAAATCACTTTTAAAGAGACGTTCTACTTTGCTGAATATTGTGGCGTTCCTCCCTTTCCTGTAGACATCGACGAGTGCCGCATCTCTCCGGACCTGTGTGGACAGGGCAGGTGTGTCAACACACCAGGAGATTTTGAATGCGAGTGCTTTGAAGGATATGAGAGCGGCTTCATGATGATGAAAAACTGCATGGGTGAGTGATAAATCCTCCCACACCAACACCTGCAAACATACATACAGCAAATCACCTCTCCAGCTTTAGATGATTTGATCTTCTTACATGCAGAGACAGAACACTTTCATATGAAATCATTTAGGCTGTGAGGACATGAGTGAGAAACACAGTATCCCTCACAACTCTCTTGCACACCCTGATAAAGTGGTAGCATCTGAGAGTGGAGAGCTGTGCCAACCTATAACGGTCTCTAAGGCTTTGGAGGGACTGCAGGTTAATCAGATTTGTTTCTCAAATCAGATCTTTAAGACAGACTGTCCGCACTGTTATTTGCAAGTGGTCAGATGGGATTTGTCTGTCCAGATGTCACCGACCTATCTGCATGGGTTGCTGTGGTAATGACGCCAGTAACCATGTGCGCTGGTGACACGGCTCTCCATTGCAGAAGCATGAGAAATAGAGATCCATCATCACCCCACAGACTGTTGTTATCTGTGTTGTCCTCCATACTGCTCTGCTAGTAGCAGCATTGATTCTGCTCAGCCGCTCTCAAGTAGTATCTACAGGGCACACCCACTTTGCTACATGACACACCCACTAGGTTAGGTTTAGGCATGAGCAGCGAGATGGTTAGGGTTAGGGTTAGGGGTCAGGGGGGTGTTGTGTAGCATGCAATTATGGTGTCAAGATCAGGGTGTGTGTCGTGTAGTAAAAGTGGGCGTGTCATGTAGTAAAGTCTACAAGGTCTACAAGACTGCAGATAGACCCTTCTCACCACTCTGATGCACCTCCTTCACTCTGGATTTGACGTCATCGTTGTGTGCTGCGTTGCGAGTGACGCAAAAGACACTTTGAAATCCAATTTGAGTAGTCAGAGCGTCCGAAATGAGACGCATCTGTAGAAATCCGATTGGAATTGCATTTCATACCACCTCCAAATGTGGCTTGGAAACGGTTTTCAAAAATCACATTTCATGTGGTTTTTTGCTGTCCAGGCTTTTTAAAATCAATCTGGATACAATCTGGATGTGCCAAAAAACGGATTTGGGCTGGCAGTCTGAACAAGGCCTAAGTGTAGGGAAGTTCCTGCCTCACAACCCCAGTCCCAATCAAAACCCAGCCATCTCCTCCAGGCTCCCTCTTGGGCAATAAGCTCTGGATGAGGTGCTTAGGCTAACATGCCAGACCTGGAACTCACTGTTTAGATGGCTGATGTAATCTGAAATTTTCAGGCTGTGCACATTTGTATATGTGTGTGTGTGTGTGAGAGAGAAGCAGAGTTTAACTGACTTTACTTAAACCCCTGTGGGGTGTTGAAAGGGTCTAGTCTGCACTGCACACTGCAGCCCAAGTGTTGTCACAATCGCTTCTCAAAATGGCTCCATAAAGTCTTAAAGATAATTGTTCTTTATTACATAGTTGACCTTCATGCAAGGGACACGCAATCAGCTGCCCAGCAAAATGATTTTATATGCAACAAGTCCTAATGTTCTGACATCTGTGAAAATACTTAATGCTCTATTTCTGTTCTGGTCTGCCTTTGACGTCGTTTGATTAAAATTCTTGGTAGAAATCGTACACACAAAATGGTGAGTCTCAATACTTATGTTGGCCTAAAGCCGTCGTCAGAGCAGAACTGGCGAGCCGACAGTTACTCACATGCTGTGGCAAAAAAAGCAGGCAGGACTGGAAATGTGGGGCAGGGTTGTAATCTTAAGTGGTTGGTGCTTACTGGATTAAGAAGCTAACAAAAGAAACAAAAAGTACTGAATTATACACATTTTTATCAAATACTTAATTTCTGTCGCCGTCAGTCCTTAAAGTCACTGCCAGCCACAAAGCTGTTGTTTGTGTTTGTGTCTTCATGCACATGTCAATCACTTGCCCTCAAATTGGTTTATCACTTTTTTGCAGATCAAAATTCTGATCCGCAAATTTGCCGGAGCCAACCAGAGTCGGCTTCACAATATACAGTGTGACTGAGCTCTAATACTGAATGTGTCTACTTGTGTGTGTGTGTGTATCTTCTTCCACTGTCAGACATCGACGAGTGTGAGCGTAACCCTCTGCTCTGCCGTGGAGGCGACTGTATAAACACCGAGGGCAGCTTCCAGTGTGTGTGCCCCGAGGGACACGAGATCGCGCCTGATGGCTCGGCCTGTCTAGGTGAGTGATGATGTCATCGGAGAGGAGAGTTGGGTGAACTCTTCATCTCAGAACTTTTTCCCCCCTTGCTTTTCTCCCCTCTTTGAGAAATTGGTGTGGCAAAATATAATTTCCTGAGAGATGAAAGAAAGACAAAATGGGTGGAAAGATGATCAGACAATTTGACTGAAAAGCGAGGTTTGGATCTTCTCCCTCCATTGGCCTCAGTTTCTGTCTCTGTGTGTGGGCTCACTGGGGCTCTGTGTAGGGGTGGAGGTGTTTGAGTCCGGCCTGTGCATGTGTGGGATGTATATACATTTGATGTACGGGCTGATATGAACTCTTGACCGATGTGTGTGTTTGCATGTACGTTGAAATGTGCGCACTAAGAGTGCACTTAGACCATGACGTAGTAAAGATCCTAGAGGAAAGCTGAATGATGACTTTAGCATTAGAGAATTTATAGTTATTTAACAAAACAGAGCTTTATAATTTTGACACTTTATTAGAATTTTTAATATTTTAAATATTAATTTAGATCCTAAATACTATTTATTTCTATGTGTGTAACTTTTGTTTGCTTTTTTTTCTGAAAGTTTGGGTTGCAGCATCCTTTAGGGGCTGGCCTTTTATTTGTCTAGTTTTCATTGAATAATTGATGAAGATTCAGCCATCTTGAATTGTACATATAGCCAGTTTTTTTTTACCCCTTCTGTAAGACACTGAAGTTCCCGAGTGAATGAAGTTCTTTGGTTACTTGAACACCCAGTTGACTGGAGAAGTATCAACAGAACACTGTTTCTACAAAGACAAAGGAAGAGCCGATTTTTCCAGTGTTGTCTATAGTTGCATAACTCCCATGTTTATAGCACTGAGCCTGATGATGCATTATTCATTGGGTGTCATTCTGATGACCTAATGCAGTGTGTGAAGGTCTCGATGATCTAATGCTCAATCACTGCCCCTTAAGCTCATTTATTTTCTTTATTGCCAGCCAAAGTAATAAAAGCAAAGAAAGCATTAATGAAAAGTGTCCACCTCATCCTTGCTGAGACAACGGTCTTCATTATATCTGATAAAGTAACAGGCTGAAGTGCTACTATGATGATAATAATAATAATAATACATATTGTTTATATAGCAGATGTCATACAGACTGGTGTAAAACAGCGTGCTTGATGATGTCAGATTCCTTGCTCTACTTGTTCTATTCATCACCATTAAGGCCTGAATCCACCATGAAACATCTGTCGCAGTTTTTAATCCAACACTGATTAGTGGTCTCCAGTGTAGCTAACTGGTCTCAGACAGGTGTTCAGTTAAATAGTTCATGCGCACAATCACACTTAAGAGCTCAAATGGTGCAAGTGGCCTTGCTCAGTTGCACATTGAAAGGAAAGTAACTTATTCATTTTACTCCATCCAGATTTGTGTTAATGCTTAATGATTTAAACTGTCAACCATCATGCAAACATGCTACTAGTATCCAGCTTTAAACACATGGCTTATTTTTATACTGTAGACATTTTATGTGTAATAATTTGATGATTGCTTTGTTCTCTCACAGATATCAATGAGTGTGAGTTGAGTGACAGGCTGTGCAGACACGGCCAATGTGTCAATATGATCGGCCGCTACCAGTGTACCTGCGACACAGGATACAAGTCTACTGAGAACAGACTGGACTGTGTTGGTGCGTACTGAACATGTTACAGACTATTTCCATACACAGATATACTTTTTGTGTTTTCACTGAGTAGTTTGAAGATTGTATGCCAGCAGTATGTGACCGTGTGTGTTTTTTCTGCCTGTCAGACATCGACGAGTGTACCATCGAGAATGGTGGCTGTGAGACTTTCTGCACCAACTCAGAGGGCAGCTATGAGTGCAGCTGCCACACTGGATACGCCCTGATGCCTGATCTGAGGAGCTGCACCGGTAAGCACCGATAGTTGTGTATCTTGTCTCCGTCTTTCATAATTCGTCTCTTATCTTCTGACTGAGTGTTATGCATTCCTAACATTCTTAAATGTACTTTCGTCTCATTTTTCAAGATGTGGTAACTCCATAAAATTGCAATGATAGGTTTTACTTGTCAGAACTTTGCATACATTGCACATATGGTAGTACAAAAATACTTCAAAGACTGTGTTTAGAGAGACCTGATTTAAGAGCAGGAATAAAGGCAGCAGATCAAGAAAACTTGTTTACAGAGAGACTCTGCTGTGATTTGATTGGCATACGTTCAAACGAAGCACACAGTGGTCTGTCGAGGTAAAGCTTAACACTAAATTTTAAGACAATTTATGTGCTATTAGCTTTCAAATGTTACCAGCTAGTGATAGATGGCGCTTATTGATTAATCTGACAAATTCTGACAAGTGTGTTCATTGTATACAGTTATATTAGGCTTCATGTCTTGTTCATAGACTGACTCTTATTCCATACCAGAGACATATACAGACAGAGATCAAGGCAGCACAATGGTAATTTGAGAGTAATTTGTGCAAAAGAAGAGCTAAGAATTACTTTACCCTTGCTCAGTATAATATTCAGTTTTCTGTGTGGCGCCAGCTGCACAAGCCTTATCCTGGATTGGCCTTTCTGATTGCCAACCAGAATTTTTTCCTCTTGTACTCTGCCCTGTATAGGAGGAGAAATATGTCTCTGCAGTAGCATTGTTTCACTTTATATAGATGTGTTCTTTTTAATGACTGCCAAGTTTTGTGGTGTTTTTTGATTACTGACATGTTATGTTTAGCCTGAGACAAATATGAATTAGTGTGTTCTTATTACAGATGGCTGATAAGCTCTGTTCCTCCTCCTTTTTTCCCTTCATCCTATCCTCTACACTTTGTCTCTGTCTCTCTTTCATTTTTCAGATATCGATGAATGCGAAGAGAGCCCAGACATTTGCGACGGAGGCCAGTGTACCAACACTCCAGGGACGTACCAGTGTCTCTGCTTTGATGGCTTCATGTCGTCTGAGGATATGAAGACCTGCCTGGGTAACCGATGCACATTTTATGCCCAAAATGAAACACTGCAGCTACACTCTCTGCAGCTCTGTGCTTATTAGATTCAGGGGGTCCTAAGAGATTAGAGAAACAAAGTAGTGATCATTTTAAAGGTTGTCCAAGATATGAGTCATGAGAATAGGACTTAATGACTCAGATCTCTGAGCGTGTGTGTGAGAGTACAGAGAGTAATCTAATGTTGTTGTTGATTTATAAGACAGTGAACATTGTGTTAGTTTGGTTGAGCAGGGAGGAATGCTTGACATTTAGATGTCTGGTTCCACTGAGTGAGAAAACAAAAACCTGACATTAGTTATGTAAGGACTTATAAATGAGTCTGCATAAACACAGCCTCTCGCTGCTGTGTTTATCAAAGCACATTTTAAAGCTTTAATATAGCTCATGATGTAATTTTTACGTGACTCACTTACACATATCACAGCTTATCAACCCTGCTTGACGGGCCCAATCAACAAAAGCTAATTCTGTTTTATTCACTGTCATAACCCTTTCCTTTATTTTAGTTGTGTTTAGCACATTAACATTGTTGCTTTTGCTCTATTTCACGGTTCTCTTCCCTCCCTGTCTAGATGTAAATGAGTGTGAGCTGAACCCGAACATCTGTCTGAGTGGGAACTGTGAGAACACTAAGGGATCCTTCATCTGTCACTGTGACATGGGATACTCTGTACGCAAGGGAACCACCGGCTGCACAGGTGAGCGAAACAAACACAAACACACACACACACACACACACACACACACACACGAGCATTCCTACCCACCCACAACAAAATGTCCTGTCAGTGGAAGAACATGGACGGGACTGAAAGCATGGTGAGTCAGTAGAGGGCTGTGGCTGATTAAGTGGTGAAGAAAAGGTGCATGTGTGTGTATGTCTGTGGTTTTGGTGAACAGCAGGAATGAGAAAAAAAATCGAAGACAGAGGTGAGAAATGAGAGGATGCAAGGAGAATGTCTGGCTAACCAGAAGCAGCTCTAACATTACTCACCCTCATTCAAGAGCTCCTGTCCGAGCTTATGAGAAACACGTTCACAAACACGCATACGTTGACGCATGCACCAGCAGCAACATCAGCAGGAGCAGTGAGATCACTATCTTCGGTCACATGTATGCATCACATTGCACCTTTGTTTATTCCTTTGTTGCTCTTTCATTAAGGTCAGTTAAACATTACGTGATGGTTGGAAGAGTTCTGCAGCACATAATCACCTGTAACAGCTCCAGAACACATAAATACAAAGTCCATCCGGCCGGTAGAGTCCTCTGCTAATTTAGACTCACTGTTCGTCTAGCCAGAGTTAAGTCTGATTTATAAGGCCACTTAAAAGTTTGGGATTGAGGGCTAGTTGAGACTTTGGCTAGTGATCGTATCTGGCCTCGTCTCAGTGATCGAAATGAGTTAGACACACAGTCAGCAGCAGCACGTCTTCCTTCAGACGCAAATAAACAGGTCTGTCTGAAGTGTGATTCAAACCCCCCCCCCCCAACTCACTTACTCACTCACACAAACAAACACAGCTTTGCACACACACACTCTCGCTCATTCTAATCCCATTAAAATGTCCATACAGTATTTTCCTTGTTTTGAGAAAGCTTGGGTTGCAGTAAAGCAGCCAGTTCTGATTCACAGGTTTGGAATTTCAGCCCTAGAATATCAGGGAATCAGGACGCTAATTCCTCTCAGGCAGGCAGGATGTCTTGTTATAGACAAGCAAACAAAACCTGCTACTCTTTTTGGAACGGATCTCCTTCTAATATATTCAGACAAAAAAAATGCATAAGAAATTGGTTGTCATTGTCAAATTGCCTTATGTGGGCATGTATAGGCTAAATCCTCTCGCGTGTGTGTGAGGGTTAATGAGTGAGTGGTGCTCTCAGGCCCAGATCTGATCCAGCTGTTGATGAAGCTCCCACAAGGATTATTTCTCTATTTTATCCCACAACACTGAGAACTCAAGGGCAGGGTATGAGTATTTGTACGTACATTTTTGCACTTTTGTGTCTTTGCGTGTGTATTGGAGAGTTTGGACTGGGTGGAGGTATACTGGTGGAGTTTACAAACCGGGGAGTGCTTTAGCATTACAAGAGAGAATCAGGGTGAAGGGTTAAACACATTGACATCATTGTCTTTTTGCTGAATAACAAAAAAAAGTCAAACAATGCAAGTTAAAGAGAGACTATGTAACTTAACATAATTTTCCTTTTTAATTGAAAGTTTTATTCATATAAAAAACAACAGTCAGGTGCCCAAATGAACGCAGAAAGAGGTTTTCCTCACTTTAATCATCCCTTCTGTTCATACTGGCTGATAAAAAATCCCTTTCAAATGTGTTTTCAATTTAAGTGATGGGGGCCAAATCCACAGTGTGTCCACACAGTCATTTTGTGCAAAAATGAATTTAAAAGTTTATCTGAAGCTTATATGAGGCTTCAGCAGTCTGAGTTAGTCATATCAAGTGGATATCTGCCACATTTACAGTCTTTTTAGCATAAAAATTCCCTCTTTGTGTTTCTTTGGACAGTGTTTCCCTGTTGAGCTGCGGTGGAAGTATAGTAACAAAAAGCCACTAAAAAGACGGTAACATTGAAAGATATTGACTTGATTCGACTAATTTGGACAGCTGAAGCTTTATATTAGCTTCAGATAAACTTTTAAAAACATTTTTGCACGGAAGGAGGCTTGTGGATTTTGGCCCCCATCACTTACATTGTAAGTGCATTATGAAGGGATCTTCCTATGGCAAGTATGACAAGAAAAACGTGTGTCAATGTTCATTTGGGCACCTGACTACTGTTTTAAGACAGACTTGAATATTTGTGAACCCGTCCTTTAATGACTTATCTCTACTTGTTCTTACACCGCATTTTTACATTATCTCAATACAGTATTGTCACTTGTAGCCACAGATGTCACAGTTTGTCAAAAGTTACATGGGCTCATAACACTGCTTGTGTCCAAACTGGCACATAGGGAAGATGACAACATATAGCTTGTCACTAAAATACAGCCAAAAGGCTTTCCAAATGTGTCAATGACAATATGAAGAAAAAAAGAAAACATTTTAATATACTAAGTATGCTAAATGGGGAAAAATGGGGAAAATAAGTCTTGGATTGGCAGAAATAGTAATTTTTCTCACTTTTCTTCACGGCTCCCCTCATTTTTTTGGAGCATATAGATATTACCACGGGGCCAGGTTGTCAGGAAGGCCGCCATACCAGCAGACATTTAGACACATAGTGGGACAGAAATGCAAACAGATAAATAGACAGTCAATCAGGCAGGCATACAAAGGCGGAGACAGCTAGACAGCCAGGTAGGCAGATGTGTAATTCTCTACTATCCCTTTTTATCCTTTTTTGCCCTTCATCTGTCAAACATTAGCCTAGTTAAATCAAACCTCTTCTTTGACACCAGCTGTGACCACTGACATGCTTTCCTGCATGCAACAACCCCTGTTTGGATTTCACATTTCCACATGAGAATGTGTATGTGTGTTTGTTGTGCTCTCTGTCATCAAAGGCTTGGGGGAAATGATCTTTAATTCCAGGGAGATTCATTCGCTCCCAGCCCTCATATTAACCCCATCATCAAATGTAGTGTAAATATACTGTACCCTCTCCTCAGGAAGACTGTAAACCAGCAGCACTAATCTCTAATTGACAGTGTTTTGAATTACTACCCTCGCAAAGACAGACACACAGAGGGGAGTGTGTCTCATTGGCTGATAAGTCCTAACATCTTGATCGAGTTCATAGCATGGCTTCCCTTGATGTGCGGACACACACACACACATATGCACACACACTTGCACAATCCCTCTATCAAAGCTGTAACACTTAGTTTGCAGGCTCAAGGCCAGGTATTGTGTTGGTCAGTGTTTCACAGGGTTGTTTTGGCTCATATTAGAAGTCACCATTGTTGTAGACCCATAAAGGCTTTTTTTTCCATTGTGCTATGCAATTGATCGTGTCAAAGCTGCCTGTGGAACAAGAGCTGCAGAGCCAGGTTCACGTGTATCACCACAAGCTGCTTCGTGGAGATCCTTATTGATTACACCCTACAGGATGTAAACAGCTTTATGGTCGGGGCAGATTTTAATAGTAGCCAATTTGATTGTTCACATTAATTGTTCTCCTTTATTAGAATCTAGTGCCACATTACAAAAAGCTGGTTCATATAGAGAGGTATTTTTACAACCACATCTACTAAGTGCCCCAATATTTCATCCATTGGCAGAGTGCAGATACAATTATAATGCAGGTTTTGCCATGAAGGAATGTTTATTTGTAGAGTTTGCACATTACCACATCACATTTTTATAGAAATTATATTTGGGAAAGATTACATTTTCCAAAAATTGACATCTGGGGGGGGTTTGGGGGTATACCAAAGAGGGTCTGTAATGGGCTGTTATAAAAGCCTGAGAGGTTCAATGTCTGTAGGTGAAGAGGGAAATCTTTGCCTAAAATAACCTCAGGAAGGCTAGTTTAGACAGAGCAGACAGAACAAGGCCATAGCATTAGGATATCGTTCTCCCTCTTGGCCGTTTTTATAACTCTGGACAGACTTGCACAATGAAAATCCAGAGACTGGGTTTGCTCATTAAACCTCTGCAGGAAGGCTATTAGTATCAGAGATCATGAGAATGTCTCGCTGCCTTCAGCTCTGAAATGCAGCTCTCCATGGATGAAGACAGTGAGCCAGAAAGATTTAGTTCTGTCATCTCCTGCTGCTGTCTTTATACAATTCAAACCAGGCTTCAACTCACTCCAC
The DNA here is from genome assembly GCA_038419695.1 of Scomberomorus guttatus. NCBI lineage: Eukaryota > Metazoa > Chordata > Actinopteri > Scombriformes > Scombridae > Scomberomorus > Scomberomorus guttatus. The sequence continues at coordinate 29,309,687 of CM076445.1, read as the reverse complement.
AGTGCCAAGAACCCCACTGGAATTCAGACCCAAATCATCAGACCATCAGAGCAGCATCAATTTTTCTTTACTTGGCTTCTTGTTTGTTTCCTCTTTGACAGATATCAACGAGTGTGAGATCGGAGCCCATAACTGTGACAGACATGCTACATGTACCAACACAGCCGGCAGCTTCAAATGCAACTGTGCTCCAGGGTGGATTGGCAACGGCCTTATATGCACAGGTAAATGCTACTGCTTAGTGGGTCCACTGAAACAGTTTATACAGTATAAGAATATATATTCTGTATATCATGATTCACAAAAATAGGAAGGAATGGAAACAATTTCACTAATATTTTATCAACATCCAAGAAAGCTGATGTGATAAAGCCTTGTTGGTAAAGAAATTGATTCAACAGCTAAAACAAAGGGTAAAAATACAAAAAAACTAAAAAAAAATCAAACTTTTGCTTAAAGGTGCTTTAGCTCACATATCCCTTCACTGCAATGAACATGAGCACTATAGTTTACTTTGAGTCAATCCCACATACACTATCCAGGTGATGTAAATACTCATGTGTATTAATCTGTGGAGTTACATTTGCTAAAAACTACTGTTTTAGTCAGTTACTTAGCCGTTAAAAAACGATGCTTGTGAGCCGTTTTAAAGATGTATGTCTTCAATAGGAATGAATGGGCAAGTGCCACAGACAAGCTAGAGAAGTCACAAAAGTATTGAGAGAAGATCTGATGGATTGATTTTTCTACCCTGTATACTGTCCTGTACTGTACTGTACATGATGTTGCTTTGGGATTTTGTCACATTTCAGACCTGGACGAGTGCTCCAATGGGACACACATGTGCAGCAACAACGCCGAGTGTCTCAACACCATGGGTTCTTATCGGTGTGCGTGCAAGGAGGGATTCTCTGGAGATGGATTCTACTGCTCAGGTCACACCTACAAACCAGTATCCTTGAACACAGAAAACTCTCCTAAAATATACATGAATGGATTGTGTGTTTACAGACTCTGTGTGTGTGTGTGATCACCATTACAGACAGCGACGAGTGTGCAGAGAACAGCAACCTGTGTGAGAATGGCCACTGTCTGAACCTGCCGGGTGGCTTCCGCTGCGAATGTGACATGGGCTTCATCCCCACTCCTGATGGCAAGGCTTGCGAGGGTAAGACATTACAACACTGCTATTCCTGACAATCCTGGAACCAGACCTCTGAATCACTGCCCACATCCTGAATTACAGTATGTTTGGTGATTCAAAAAGGTCTGGTGTTGCTCCGGTGAATGGTTGTTTCCAAACAGATGCTGTTTTCAAATGAAACTCATGGGATAGTATTTTGGACGTGGGAATTGAAGTGCACAATATTCTCAGCATTCAAGCGGTTTCAGTTGTGAGAACACTGCTAATGACTTACAGTGAAAAAACATTTTTTTTAAAAATAATTTCTGCGAGCACTGAAATGAGAAAAAAGTCAGCGAGTGTAACTTGCATCACAGCTTTGGTTGTGATGCGGTCGGTAATACCACATCAGTGGGTCGAGAAAATGTTTTTTTCTGAGCAGAGTAAATAGTAAGACACTGGCTGATGTCAACCTGGTTATTGGATGGGCTAACACTTGCTAGTTAGCTGTGTGGACTAACATGTTAACTGCCATTACAATCTGTATGGAAAAAAAATTGATTTAGCTTTTTACATACAGTCTATGTTTTCTGTTTATCCTGTTTTTCCTCCTGTTATCACAGAAAATAATTATTCCTTGAGAAAATAGCAGACAGGAACAGGACTGAGATAAGTTAGCTAACAAATTAGCAAATGATAGCTAGTCAACTTAGCCAGCGGCCATCTGTTTAATAACTCAAGACACTAGGTTTAGCAGTCTGAGATGACAATGAACCCTCTTGAGTGCTTCAAGTATTTGTGTTAAGTTAATTAAACACAGCCTTCTTTGGCCAGTGTCCTTGTTATAAGAGTGAAAGGTCTTTAAGGCGTTCTTATGCAGGAAAACAGTGGACTGGGTGAAGGAAACTCTTGCTTTGCATCATAAAAATCATATAAACATTTATTTTCAATATACACTTCCATTCTCATTAAACATATTTAACCACTAACATGGTGGATAATGCAGACCGTGTGTTGTCGTGGAAACTTTTTGCTTGTTCACTCAAGAACACACAAAAACACAAGAGAGAATCAGTTGTAAACACCACTACTTAAATCTCTCTCACAGTGTTGACTGAAAATGCCATCAAAGCAGTTGGACACATCAGTCAGTAGTGACTGGTTAAGGAAAAAATTAAACCCCCATTCAGACAGAACATGTTATGGAGTGGTAACAAAGGCCATTTATTTTTTACGATGCGACTTTATTGTCAGCGAAATTCATTTTGCGTCCTTAGGCAGTTGTGTTTAAGAGGTTTACACACAGCTTAAACATACATATGACACTTTTCATAGACATACAAAACACATCAAACAGTCATGACAATCATATCACATCATATCCTCTGGATTCTGATCCCAATTAGCAGCACGCTGATGTTGGTTTAGCAACAGGACAGACTGATGTATAAAAAGAAATTCTTCAGCCTGTTGCGTTTAAATTGAAGGACTCTAAATCGCCTATTAGAGGGCAGAAGTTGGTATTCTCCATTTAAAACATGCGAGGAGTCAGAAGAGATGCTGTTAATATCACACAAATGCGTGATACCTCTCTAGCTACGTAAACTGAGTCCAGATACTTGCTTTTATCCTGCTAAAGTTTTTGTTTGGGACATGCATCTTCCATAAATAACGTTATATCCAACATATAACCCTATAACCACAAATAAACCATGTAGATAGAAATAAACACAGCATAGCCATGATGTTATAGTCACATGCCATCCAGGTTTTCCTATCTAGGTATCTAACAGAGAGTAGAGCTCATTAGGGATATTCTCATAGGGATGTAGCATTTAAACTGTCATGAATAGAATATGTAAACTTAAAAAACTGAGAAGGGATCTTGTATGAGATCCTGTCCTACTGTAGAGTCGATACATGAACACATTTTCTGGTAGCAGATGAGTGTGATTCATATCTCAAGTGATAAGGCAAGTGCTGGATCCAATTGAATGAACAGACTGACCTCATTGTGCTGATGTGTCAGACATCCTGAAATAACCTGTCCAGTCCTCCCTGCCTCAACTGGACAGTAATGACTTGTGCAGAGTCTAATGATGTGGAAGAGCACAATTTCATAACCTTGGCAGCTTCTCAGATAGTGTATGTGTGTGTGTCTGTCTGGATATGTCTGGGCATTTTTTTGCCCCAGAACTGTCATTTTTTAGCAGAGGTGAGTGGCCTTCACTTCCTATTGTTGGCTGCCAATTTTCCACCATGATCCCATGATCCACTAATCCCTCACAGCTGGGCCTCCCCACCCCCCCCCCCCCCCCCCCCCACCCCACTCTTTATCACTCTTTCTCTTTCTCTTTTACAGACATAGACGAATGTACCTTTTCTGACATCTGTGTCAATGGACGTTGCCACAATATCCCAGGCCTTTTCAGATGTGAATGTAACCGTGGTTATGAACTGGACAGGAGTGGAGGCAACTGCACAGGTAAGACTAGTCAAAAACACCAGCCAAGCTGTCTGCCCCAATGATGCTCTATTCTGACAGGGAAAATTTAAAAGAGCATAAAAAGCAATGGCGAGTTGAGCATCAAATAAAGTGCGTGCTCCTAGCGTTTCTTGTTGTGACAAATAATGACTTCTTAATGAAAAACTCTTTTTTAACCCTTCTTCTCTATGATGAGATGCCATTTTCAAGACTCGTGTTGTCTTTCTTTCTCAGATATCAATGAATGTGCAGACCCTACCACCTGTATTAATGGAATGTGTGTTAACATCCCTGGCAGCTACCACTGTAACTGCCCACCAGACTTTGAACTCAACCCCAGTCGGGTGGGCTGTGTAGGTGAGACTCAACAAGTTCTCACTACACATTTTCAGTGTTTGATCTTAACTATCCTAGAACTAATTCCGAATCAAAGGCAAACACAACGATTTACCTCAACACCTTTGCGTGTGCTTTTATGGACACAGACACTCGCTCAGGAAGCTGCTACCTGGACGTTCGTTCCCGAGGAGATGCGTCAGAGAGCTTGGACTGCTCCAATGAAATTGGGTTTGGTGTTTCCAAGGCATCTTGCTGCTGCTCCCTGGGTCAGGGCTGGGGAAATCCGTGTGAATCATGCCCTTCTGTTAACTCAAGTGAGTCAACCCATAGTAGATTTTACACAGTACACATGTTTCTTTTTATGTTTCATTTGAATGGCAAAGTTTGTAATTGTCAGCCAGAGGCAGGGCTGTTTATAATGTGTAAATGTTTTTATCATTTCATGGAACATGTGAATATACAATATTATCATTACTTACTTTGATAAAAGCCTCCTCAAGTTAGTGAAGTTAGTTAAGAAATAAACCAGCCTTTTCAAACCTTTCACTTCGCCAGTGCAACATTACTGAGTGGACCTTCGCCAACAACATGACTCTCTCTTTTTTAGCCCAAGAGACGCAGCATTATTCATGAAATCATTCCCACCAGCCCAACAATTTAGTTAGATTTTCTCAGTAGATTAAATTGCAGATAATAAGAATGGAGAACCAATACAAATCTCTAATGAAGGATACTATGATAAAATTGCTGCTGAGAACAGGTTTTTTTTAATGTATGTATCTGAGTAAAGTCAGAGACTATGGTCTTGAAATTGAGTGGAGAGGGAATCTCTGTTTTGAAAAGTAGCTGAAAATTTTGTTTTTAATCTAGCTACCTACCACAACGTAATTTGTGTCATTGGCTTTGATCAACAACCCTGCCCAATTCATCTGTTAGTTGTTTTCTACCATGGGAGAGGAAATCAATCTTGGCACTTGTTGCCCTTAAGTCACTTGAAGTGGTTTAAGGTTTTCTGTTGCTAATGCAGCCAGCAGTAACACGAAAAATCATAACCAAAACACCAATGTATAAACATACCAAAATGTAAATCAGGCCTGATAAAGTGTTGTGATTTAGTCACTCTGCCAACATACAGGCTTCATGGAGCCTGTTCTTGTCATGCAATGACTGTGTGTTAGCTGTAATTGTTGGTGCTGGTAAAAATGAGACAGCTTTGTGCAACTTTCTTGGAAATTGTCAACAGATGGTTCAAAACATTACAGGGAATGACTCATCCTTTTCAGCTGAAGGAAATGCTTGCTTCTATGACAATAACAAACCCTTTTACTTTTTCGCTTTGTAATTCTGAGTAGCTGCAGTCATGTCCGGTCCGCTGGGTTCTATGGATAACTCTGAGATGACAGATCAGAAAAAGCACAACAGATAGACAAGATGGTGACCAGAAATGTCTGAATGTCAGGCACCTGACCAGTTTGACCAATGACAAAACTCCTGAGCCAATCACTACTGCCAAATTCTGCAATAGAACAACTCTGATTGTGGTTTGTGCCTTGTCTCATTTCTGGTTAATGTAAATTGGTGCTGTTCTGTGTTACAGCGGAGTACAAGACATTGTGTCCTGGAGGAGAAGGCTTTAGACCAAACCCCATCACTGTCATCTTGGAAGGTCAGACAACAACATGCTATCATGTGTTTGTTTGAGGTTGCTCCTGTATACAGAGACACTCAAAGAGATAACGCACACACGCAGTAACTGAGTGTTTCTTTTCTTATTCTGGCAGACATCAACGAGTGCCAGGAGCTGCCAGGCTTGTGCCAGGGAGGACAGTGCATCAACACCTTTGGCAGCTTCCAGTGTGAATGTCCGAAAGGTTACACACTCAACACGGAAACCAGAGTCTGTGAAGGTATTTGATGCACACACACCAACAATTTTCATAAATAGACGCATGAACACACAGGTGACCTATTCCTCTCTCGCTCTTGCCCTGGGATGTTCAAGTGGGAAGGAAATTGAGTCCAGCCGTCGAGGCCCTCTTTCAGCAAGGACACATGGAGAGAAAGTAAAAAGCAATGAGAGCAAAAAGACAAAGAAATATTGGGGCCTTTTGTCCTGTAGACAACAGCAGCTCATTCTAGCTCAATATGTGTCTGCTCTAGTTCCCGTCTGTTGCTAACCCAGCAAAGCTCAGTCGGGATGATGAGACAGCTGAGTGCCTAACTGTGTCCAGAGGAGCTAGGCTCTGATGTGGTCAGCCCTCTCCTCAGGGAAGTACACTGAGTCCCCTGTAGACAGGCCAGAGATGACGGAGGGAGGGAGAGACGGAGGAATGAAAGATAGGGGGAAAGAAAGAGATAAATGAGAAGCGTGTTTAGAAAAGAGAAACAGGAACAGAGAAAAGAGGAGAGGGTGAAGGGTTAGACAATGACATGTGGCTGGCGGCATTTTAATTAGCGTGTGTTTGTTGGCCAGGAGAACAAAAGCTGGTGTCGGCTCTCTAAAAGTCCAGGACTCCACATCTACGATGTCTCTAATCAATCAACAGTTCAGCTGTTAGCTGGACTGGAAGGAACAAGCGCTCTGTTTGCTGTGTTTGCAATAATAAGTATTTCAAGTATAGAATTGAGGAAAGCTATTAAAAAATTGAGAAAAACTGATATGAACAGACAATCTTTTAAAAAGCAATTACATTTGGTTACAGCTGTGGCAGTGGTTGTTTTGGATGTGGAACTTACAGCATGATCATATAAGATGACATTAGGGAATAAGTAAATGAATAAGCAGATGCCCAGAGGAAGAACAGTTTACAGCAAATTGATTTTAAAGCAATAGTTTGACATTTTGGGAAATATGCTTAGTCTGTCTTGCTGAGAGATACATGAGAAAATAAAAGAGTACTCCACGGATTTAGCATTGCACTCCTGTAACATTGTTAGACTCATGATGGATTGTTTTAAAAAACAAAAGGATTAAAATTGATGCGATTGAACCAGATATATTAATCTTGTTATTCTAAGCATTCTTCTTCCTTGTCAAATCCTGGAATCCTACATTACCCACAATGCAACTTGACTCGATCCACTTCAAATTCGAGTGTGTTATAGTAGTAGCTTCAAGCTGCTAGCCTCAAGCAGAGATGAGGAATGGGCTACAGAGGTCTGGTAACCTCACTTCTTTCTAACTCCACACCTCCAGATTTTTTTTATTTTCAGACTGTTGGTCTTCAGCCCTAACTAAATTATCAGATTTTGCGCAGCTCCCTCTGGAGCCACAAAAGGTTTATACAACTTTTTTTTCACAAATGCAGTAGTACTCCACAAGTCCTGTCAACAGACTTTGATGTGTAAAATCGGTGGTTTCCCTATAACACAGTACTTCCTACCACCAGGAGATGGTTAGCTTGTTGGTTAGGAAGTCACCGCCCCTGGCCAAGAAGTAGCCCAGCACATAAAACCACAACTTGTTTTACACTTTGGTTTTTGTACGAATCACACAAATCAGATATAACGTGCTAAATAGAGTGCTTTAGAGGTGCTGGAAGCTAGGCTGGCTATTTCCCACTGCTTTTAGCTGTTTTGCCAAGCTTGGCTAACCAAGATTGGCATTGAGCTTCACATCTAACTCTCGAAAAGACAGCAAATACACATATTCCCCAAACCGTTTAACAGTTTTTTTAAAATTGTGATTTTGAATTTGATTAAATTTAATGATTAAATCCAATGGATTTGGTCTGGTCATTTTAACTTGAACTAAAGGAATGTAAATCAAACATTAAATTTATCAAAAGAATTTACTAATTCCTGTCTGTCCTTTTCTTTGTGTGTGCAGATATCAATGAGTGTGAACGACCTGGTATCTGTGGCCCAGGCCTTTGCTACAACACCATCGGGAACTACACCTGTATCTGCCCTGTGGACTACATGCAAGTCAATGGAGGCAACAATTGCATGGGTAGGCCTGCATGCTTCATCCTCAGGGGACTGTGTCAATCATCGAAATGGTAGTAAACATCATGCAGTGACATTGTTGTGGTGACTCATCCATATCCAACTGTTTCTCTCTCTTTCTTATAACATGCAGATATGAGGAAGAGCTACTGCTACAGGAACTTTTACTCTGACAACAGGACATGTGATGGAGAGCTGACCTTTAACATGACCAAAAAGATGTGCTGCTGCTCCTACAACATTGGCCGTGCATGGAATAAACCCTGTGAGCAGTGTCCTGTGCCCAGCACCGGTGAGGTCCCGTAAACGCACACACACATGTTGAAAGTGTAAGAAACTAAAAGTGAGTTTTTATAAACTCATGTCTTATGTCCACTCAGATGAGTTTGCCATTCTGTGCGGCAGTGAGAGACCAGGATATCACATTGACATCACCACCGGACAGGTCGTTGGTAAGACTTTTGCCATTCAAAGGTTTATGTGATGAAAAGAAACCATTGTTTTATTCATATTTTGTCCCTCTGTTCCTTCCTTGTGTGCTAGATATTGATGAGTGCAGGGAAATCCCAGGAGTGTGTGAGAATGGAGTGTGCATCAACATGATTGGTAGCTTCAGGTGTGAGTGCCCCATTGGCTTCATCTACAATGACAAGCTGCTGATTTGCGAAGGTAAGACCTGTGCTCCGCTGAAGCTCTCTGCCACGGAGAAGGCGATGCCAAAATGTAGAATGTTGTAAATCCTTCCCAGGTTTATAAACCAAGTCAGTTTAAAAGTGTCACTAGTAGACGACTGTCTCTGAACACATCTTTTCCTGTTGTTGTTAGATATTGATGAGTGCCAGAATGGGCCGGTGTGCCAGCAGAATGCAGCCTGTCTGAACTTGCCAGGAAGCTACCGCTGCGAGTGTAAACCTGGATATCGCTTCACCCCCACTGGACAATGTCTAGGTAAGGCTGTGGTGGTGATGAGCTATGGTCTTTGAAGAGGTAAAAGGTGTCAGCACTTAGATTATAGTGGACATTATATGAGAACTTTGTAGGAACTGTGCCTGGTTTTTTGCAGGATTGTTGCAGTTCACTCAACTTACAGTGGTTCAGTCAACTCCTAATGACCTTAGTAAAGATTATACAGAATTGGTGGAAGCATGAAGCAGGATTAGAGAGAGGATTAGAGGAAGCAGCCAAAGTCTGCTGTCGTACATGAGGGTGATGCTGATGTCTCTGTGTCTTCCTGTAGCCTGATGCGGTCTTGCCTCCCCAAGCTATTGTATCAAACTCAGTTATATGAAACTCTTTGAACTGCACATTCTTGCCATTTATTTGCCAAAGATAAAGCACCAGAGGCAGCACGATGACAGTGGGGCTGAGGAAGAATTCTTCATGGTGGGCTTGTTATTAAGGAAGAGAGAATGTGAAGCATGTGTTTAGCTGTTGAGCATGTGCTGCACTATATCTGAAACATGTCGCTGTCAGTCTGGAGAGTCCTCGCTGATAAGCAAATGTTAAATCAACATCCTGTTTTGCTTCCTGCTTTTCTTGCGAGTCCTAACAAGCAAACAAGGTCAGACTCCAGTGAGAGAGAACCTAAAACTGTGTATGGAGACAATGATGAAAATTAAATTTACAGTAATTTTCAATGATTTTAAAAAATCGGAGTTGCTGCAAGGCATATAAGGCATGTAAAATGGAGTATTTAGAGTATTTTAATTTTTTTTCACTTTAATTATCATGATGATAATGCAACTTAGCAAATGGCCAGTGTCCTATCCAATAGAGCAATATGTAACAAATAAGCAACCCATAGGGATGTTTGTTTCTTGATAGCACAACTTATCAGTGCCCAAAAAGAGCTTCAGATTTTGTATGATGTAATAGGCTGGTTGGGTTCTACCCAAATGTTAGTCTTGAACAGCCAGACTACGTCTCTTAATGAAAAACTATCCAGCCTAGAATTCTTTAAGCTTCATTACATACTTAATCAAGTGTATTAAGAAACAGATTTTTACTTTGAATCTGTTACAACATTGATTTAGTCATTTCCACTAACCCATCTTGTGTTATATCCCATGCCAATGTCCTGTTTCAATGAGAAAAAACATCCAAGTATTATTTCTATTCTATCAGAATCTGTGGTGTATCACTGAATTGTGTGTAACAATTTTGTTTGTTCTCTTTTTAGATCGTAATGAATGCATTGAGAACCCTGGTATATGCAATCCTGGTCAGTGCATTGACACATTAGGGAGCTACCACTGCATCTGCCCCAATGGCTTTAAAACAACCCGGGACATGTCAATGTGTGTTGGTAAGCTGTGTTGGTTCCTATCAGCTATCACTGTTTTTTGACGTGGAGCACTGTCCTGTTTGAGGTAACTCTGTGACGCTTCTCTCTGGTATCAGATGTGGACGAGTGTGAGAGACAACCCTGTGGCAACGGGACCTGTAAGAACACAGTGGGCTCCTACAACTGTCTCTGCTACCCCGGCTTTCAGAATTCCCACAACAGTGACTGCATAGGTGCGTGTATTTGTTTGTGTGTGTGTGTGTGTGTGACAAGGAGTAAAAGATACAAGGGTATCAATGTGACTTTATAAAAGAAGAGCACTATTGCCTCTTTAATACATACTGTGTTATTTGTGTTTTGATCAGACATCGATGAGTGTTCGACCCAGAGGGGCCTGTGTCGTAACGGGCAGTGTTTAAATACTGTGGGCACCTTCCACTGTGTGTGCCATGATGGATATGAACTTACTCTAGACGGCAGACTGTGTGCAGGTACGGAACTGGATTTTTTTTTAGTTTTCTGAATGTGATCTGTACTGCATGTTTTACACGATGTCCCTCATATATCCCCTTTTCCTCAGATATCAATGAATGTGCAGTGCATCCAGGCACATGTGGCGCAGGCACTTGTCTGAATCTGGACGGCTCTTACAGGTGTATCTGCCCACCCGGCTACTATCTCCATGAGGAAACCTGTGAAGGTACTGTGGCCTAAAACCAGCCCTTTCTGTGTCATGGTCAATAAACATAAGCCAAAACTTGCAAAATAAAAACAGGAATTTCTGAAGTAATAAAATATCTGCACGCAGGGGTGACTCTCACCTCAGGCAACACCAGGAACACCTTGCTCACATGCAACATGCTCATGCACACACACACACACATGAAATCATAGCTCAGACCAGCTCTGCTAAGGTGCAAGAGGGGAATTAAGTGCTGCCTGTGCTGCTCCTCATCAATTTCCAAACTGCTACAGACAACCCCTCTTCTCCCTTTCACACGTGTGAGTGGGCCAAAGCCAGAACACTTGGATTGTTTATATAGCGAGGCTGATGAAGAGATATTCGGCAGACTTCAACACATTCCTGCTTAGGGCTCTGTTCCTGGAAGCAGGGAGGAACAGCACTGAATTCTCAGCATCAGTAGCAGCAGCAACTGGTCATTGTGATGGGCGAACACGTGACACAGAGGCTATTCCAGATAATACGCGCCTTCATCCAACTATCCATTAGTGAGATTACATTCTGTTTTATCACATTTGGATAGACTATGACGTACTGGTATGACCTCATCCCTGCAGCTTTGACAGTAGTTCAAGGAAAAATTATATAGTATGTCAATGAAGCACTGCAGCGTGAATTTCTGTACAAATTATGTATTTTAATTGATTTGATCTGTATGTAGTGAGGTTTCCTTGAATGATGTTGGCAGTGTAGGCTGATGAGGTGGTTGATACTGTTCCTCTTTGTGTGTCAGATATTGATGAGTGCTCCCAGTCGCCCGAGATCTGTATGTTTGGAACCTGCTCCAACACCGAGGGAAGCTTCACCTGCTTGTGTCCTGACGGCTTCCAGCTTTCTGACTCTGGGCGCAGATGTATAGGTAATTGTGTGTGTGTGTGGGGGAGGGGTGGGGGGGCGGCGGGTGAGTGTGTGAGACAAGGAGGGAAGACAGACTATGAAACTATCTCATGCATCAAGATTAAAATGCAAACTGTAAATACTAGTGTATCTGTATAGTCTGTCTCTGAGTGCTGGTGGAGACTACGCAGCAGTCAGTGGTGTTAGACTTTTCCTGCTCTGTCAAGATAGCACACTGTGTTCCAGCTGGTTCTGCTGCTGCTGCCTCAACAAGGCCAAGGGTGGCTCTGAACAGATCACTTTTCCATTTCCTCACTTGTGTGTGTGTGTATGTGTGTGTGTGTGTGTGTTTGTGTACATATGTGTGTTTTTGGGGTTGGGCGGGGGTGCACTGAGTCCTCTGTTAGGGAGTTCCCTCTCCAAACACTGAAGTGATGACATCATCAGTTCATTGAGGCAGTTTACAGTTTGCATTTCACTTTTCTCTCCAGCATCAGAAGTACTGACTGAAGGTTGGGGGATAAATAGGAGGAGCTGGGTGGAGGGTGAGCAACATGGGCAGTTCAAGGTTTCCTGACAAGGACGAAGCCCTGTCCCACTGGTGAAAGCCTTGTTTTTGTTGAAAATGAAGAGAATCGATGAAATCATGATGGCAACAGTGATTTATGCACTCGTACAATAAATATTTTTGATTGAATCTGTTTATATATCACATCTACACTCTTAAAACTTCATGAGTCATGAGCAGTGAACAAGACAGTTACAGATACAGTGGAGTTTTCACTTTATGTTCTTCATAGCTCTGCCCATTGAAGCTTTTCAACTCCATTAACTTATTCAGATTTTCTGTAAAACCTATTAAACTGATCCACAGCCATGAAGGCCAAGCAACTTGTTATCCCTATACCCCACAAAAGGGGGGTAAATATCACTGGTCTTTTTACATGAATGCATTAAAGAGAGACTATATAGCTTCTGTTGAACAGTGGCCACTGTGGCCACAAGTGAAAACTATGGGATAAATGATGAATACATAAATGTAGTGTGGCAATAGCATAGCAGTAGAGTAGAGAAGAGTCATACAGTCATCAAACTGATACAGTAATGTCAATTACACAGAAATATCAATATAAGCATAAGCCACCATAAGTTAAATATAATACCATATTACCAAGAGTAAGAATACCTAAGTATGTGCCATTTCTTCTTTAAAATGTTCTTTAAAACGTCACATAGTCCTCCGTGAATGTGACACTATTTGTGCTACATGCTAGAACTACTGTATTTACAGTATACTGCGTTTTGTCAGGCATCATAAAATACATTTATTTTTCTCAGGTTAACATATAAAAACAGCAACTGAGGGGAAAGTAAATGGCTCGCACATACTGTACATCATGCAGACCCAGAATTTCTACAGGTACATTGGCAGTACATGGAGGGACGTCATGTTTCATCATGATAAAAATCCTTAATAACACAAACACAAAAGATGACACAAAAGAGTATTTGCTGAGGACATAGACAATACAATTTTAGTCTTTATTATATAGTATAGTAATAGTAATAGTACAGAAAGAGGGAAATGTGGAGAAGAAGAGGGATGTAATTGAAACTGGCATTGAGGAATTGCAGTAACATTACACGGTATGCATCTTAACCACTAGGCCACCAGGATCACCAATTAATGACATGTTTTAAATTAAAATGCTGTAGTTGTGGTTTCCATAATCATCACTTTTAAATATCTGTCACCACTATCAGATTTGTGTCACCACTGTCAGACCTCTTGTGGCCTTAGTGTTGATTTATTTCAAAGCTTGATTTTCAGTATTATCTGAATTTTAGGTGAGAAAATTAAGAAAACACAATTCTTTAAAATTTGTATATATTTCATATATTTAAAATACGAATGACATATGCAGGTGCAGATACACACACACACACACACATAGATACACTTGCACAACAGCTGTGCACCAAAGCACCATAAATCTCTTTTTGCGGAAAGGCTGACAAATCAGTTTCATGGAGGAAAGTAACATGACACACTTTGACATTCTCCTCACAGCACCAGGTGTTCATGTATGTGATCTTTGCCTCAGAGCCCAGAGCCAGGTGTGTGTGATCTATGGTGGTCAGAATGCTTATTTGTGTTGAGTTCAGTGAAGGCCAGTGCTAGCAGGAGAGCGCGACCATATGCTTCTCATTACAAGTAAGTGCCTGGTCCAGAAAGAACCACAGCCCTCAGAAGTGAGACAGAGAGAGAGACTGACACGGTGACACACCAATCACTGGCTAGAGATATAGTAATTAGCCAACCTCCCTCCTCAGTACAAATACTTTGTTAACCTACTTTTGGCCGATATACAGTACCTACAAGTAAGCATAACACTGTACTCATCCCTGTTATTATCAAAGTTGTGGGAACGAGTGATATGCTGGATGCAGCTTTACAACAGAGTCCTATTGTGCCACGGAAACATGAGCCTAATTTGTTTGAAACCCATTTTAATCTCTGTAATGATGATAATTACAATGTCACGCTGACCTATTGTTACATTGGCCAGAAGTTTGACAATAAGACACAGGTGCGAAAACTCAGTATTTTTCTTCAATTACTCACTCCCTGCAATCTGGTATGCCTCCTCTTTACTGAGAATTGAATGAAGTGGTAACTAGCTAACTCTTGAAACTCTTGATATGAAAAGTTTATCATAGATTACATTCAATGACAGTTAAACAATAGTTAAATGTGAATTTTTGTCCACTTTAATTAAGAGGACAGAGGGGAAGGGGATACGGGGGGAGTGTCTTTTTTGGTTTTAAAACAGCAAAACATTTTGTTGTCATCGCAATTTCACTAACATGGGGCTAAGTAACATTCTCAAAGTCTTAGTATCACCTTAAAGAAATAGTTGTCTTTGTTGCAGTTTTACAGGGAGGGGTTGTGTGCCAACAAAGTGTGAAACTTGTCGTTACATATAGATTAAACAAATGAGATATAATGTGTATGTAAGTAAGTGGATTTTATTTTATCTTTGGACAGAGCCACACTTTCTGTCCTCCTGTTTCCAGACTTTATGCTAAGCTAAGCTAACCAGCTGTTGGCTATAGCTTCATATTAAATGAACAGACATGAGATTGGTATCATTTTTCTCATGTAACAAATACACAAGCGAATATGAGCGAATACACATTTTTCCCAAAAGGCCAAACTATTCCTTTGGGACAAGTAATAGTAGTGGAATAAACCAAATAACATTTATGTGTTTTCCAATTGCACCATGTGTTCTCCCTCTGCATTTTTCCTCATTGTTTCCTTCAGTCTCTTATTTTTCACTACTTTTTCCTCTTTGTATCTGTTAACCCTTAGACATACGTATGGACTACTGCTATACCAAGTTTGAAAATGGGCGCTGTCTGACTCCAAAACCTCAGAACACTACCAAGGTAGAATGCTGCTGCACTGGAATGCCTGGTCAAGGCTGGGGAGACCCCTGCGAAATCTGCCCCAACAAGGGAGAGGGTACGTACACTTCCCATCACACACGCGTGCAGGCTCATACATGAAATTATTAGCATCATGTCCTGTTATTTATGACTTTTACATCTAATGGTTCCAGAGGCGTATCATGTTCTCTGTCGCAACGAGGGATATCAACAGGGGCCAGATGAACATCCGAAAGGTATGTTTGTCATCTACCTTGAATCTTCAGTCTCAGTTAAAGTGGTGGCATCTAATTCACAGTGTTTCTTACTTGTAGATATTGATGAATGCCTCAATGACCCTTGTGTTAATGGCCAGTGCATCAACACAGACGGCTCTTTCCGCTGTGAATGTCCCATGGGATACCGACTGGACATTAGCGGAGTCACCTGTGAAGGCAGGTTTTCTCGTTTTGCTATACCCCCTCTCTGTGTCTTCATATCATCATCTTCCTTTATGTCTCTCATTGATCACACACATCTATAGGTTCTTGTGAAGATTTTTTAAGGCTGACATGATCAATTGGTTTAATGTGTCTGTCTTCAATGCAGACACTAACGAGTGTGACATTGGTAATCCCTGCGGCAACGGCACATGCACTAATGTCATCGGAGGTTTTGATTGTGCATGTGAAGAAGGCTTTGAGCCTGGCCCAATGATGTCCTGTGAAGGTATGTGAAATTATGTCTGCATTTTCACTTCCATCACACAGTCTTTGTACTACTGTACTACTACTGTAACTTGTTGCCTCCCGCTCCCTGCACAGACATCAATGAGTGTGCCCAGAATCCTCTGCTGTGTGCCTTCCGCTGCGTTAATGTGGTGGGCTCCTATGAGTGCAAATGTCCAACAGGCTACGTGCTTCGTGAGGACAGGAGGATGTGTAAAGGTACTATAACTAAATGACTCACTCATACATGCAGTTTTCTCAGTCAAGGTCCATTTAATGGAAAGTGTTGGTATAAATGAAATACATCATAGAGACATGCCGGTTCCTCCATAAAGTTACGCAACGCACTATCTCTGTGAGATCCTCAAGGGTTCTCTGTCTCAGACAAACTTACAGTACAACACTTTCTGGAAACTGTAACCGGCCGAGTCACTGTTTACACCTCCGCTGTCTCAGATAGCTTGGGCACCATAGCAACGGCTGTATTTGGAGGGAAGCGCTGAGACAGGAGGAACCTGTCAGTGTCAATAGAGTCATTGTTTACATTAGAGCTCCAAACAGACCACCAACTTCTTCCACTACACTCCTGTTAACACTACAGAGCTCCACGTTGGATTGGGCGGTTAGATTAAACTGTGGAGTGCTGCAGTGTGTGCGTGTGTCTGTGTTACATCACTGGTGTAATTGCTGCACATGTATGCATAAACACATGATGTCTTTCTGTATATTTGTGAATTCAAAGTATGCTGTGTGTCTTCCAGACCAGAATGAGTGTGAAGATGGTATTGATGATTGCGCCAGCAGAGGCATGACCTGCAAGAACCTCATTGGTACATATATGTGCATCTGTTCCCCTGGATACACACGCCAGCCCAACGGAGAAGGTTGCATGGGTAAGACATCATGAGTCCTAGGTGCTACAGTCTCAATGTGTAGTGTCCTACTGTTGGAAATAATAACTCATCATTCTAGTTTATGGCCTTAAATCTGGGATAAAGTTATAGGGGATAAATTGAGCCTTGCCATGTAAATCATCTGTGAAGCTCTGAATATTTGCAATATTAGTCAGAATACTCTTTGCAAATAATACATTGTTAGTTAAACCTAAACCAAAATGATTGAAAGGGTGAATTACTTATATATATGTAAGTGTTCATAACACAGGACATTTTGGAATATAGGAGGAGAGGAGGAGTTGGAAAAGACAATGATACTGTCAATGATGAGCAGATGGGGAAATATTGATAGATGCTTATAATAATTGACACGGAGGACATGATTTGATTAGTAGTGGTCCTGGGAAAAGTGGAAACAGATTTGATTAATGATTTGGACTAGACTATTAAAAAGAGGGAAGTGTATTGACATGTTTGCAAACAAATTTTGCAAGAATGTTGAATTTGATAAACGGCCTTAAGAAATATAAGGTGTTTGTGAGGCGTGGTCCTCACCTCACAAATTGGTTGAACTGATTGAACTTTCATTTTCTAACAAAAAAGTGCTTTGGAACAAATATTTCCATTTTATCTTTACATTGTCCTTGTGCTTGTATGTGATAGATCTGAATGAATGTACAGCCAAACCAGGCATTTGTAAGAACGGCCGTTGTGAGAACACAGTGGGAAGCTACCGCTGCAGGTGTGACCAGGGATTCATCGCTAACCCCACACAGACTGAATGTATAGGTACGTACACTATTATCTATTTCTGTGTCTTCTTCTGTTGCCACCTGTATGTCTGTCTCTCTGACCACCTCTCTAACCTCAGATGAACTTATTTTACCTCAGTGATTGTTTATATCAGGATCTGTGTTCCAGCAGCCTTCTTAATTGGGCTTGCCACAGTTCTTGTATGAAGTTAGCCTGTTGGAAATAAGGTCGATATTTGGCTAGCGAGGCAAAAAAGTAATTCATATTTCAATGGGACTTTAACCCTTCCATGACACCATGAATCATGTGTCTGTTCCTGTCAAGATAGGCGAGGAAATATTTTCAAAGGTCTCCTCCCAAATCCAAATATAAACCTTTGGATAGACGTGATGTGCTGAGTCTCCAGAGACTGAGGCTCTATGGTTATCTCTCCCCTTACAGACAGTTGTGATAGAGCAGTGTGGGTTATCTATTTAAGTCTGGCTCTCTGAGGCCAGGTCCTGTCTGGGTGGTTTGCTTTCCTCTGACCCACCTCTCTGTTTGTCCGCCTGCCTGTTTGTCTCGCTATCATGTTTCTTTTCCTCTCTTTCTCGCACCATCTAGATAACCGCGAGGGCTTCTGTTTCACTGAGGTTCTGACTACTCTGTGTCAGATGACGTCTAGTAACAGGAACATGGTGACCAAGTCAGAGTGTTGCTGTGATGGAGGCAGGGGCTGGGGCACCAACTGTGAGCTTTGCCCCCTGCCTGGGACCACCCAATACAAGAAGATGTGTCCCCTGGGACCTGGGTACACCACTGACGGCAGAGGTATCTTACTGCTGAGGGAGACTTGAGTTTAGATTAAATGTGAATGTTAAAAATGAAGAATCAATCAATAATCAACAGCAAATTCACTTTATTCTAAATGCAAATATTTCTGTGATATTATTTTGTGTTGAAATGACTTAATTTTATTCACTTGATTTTGAAAGTTTTTATATCAAATCAGAAATTGCTTAAATGACCATACTGGTAGTTTTACATAATTTAGCTCTTAACTACAAGTCACAAGTATTTTACACGATTAATTTTTAGAATTATTATTTTAATTTTATGTCCTACTTGCCAGCCAAGCACTGGTTTCTAAACATTTCAGTAAACTGCAATAGCAAGCAGGAGTCAGTTTAAAAACCTTTCTTGATTGGGCTTTCAAGGATGTTACAGCATTCAAGATTAGAGACTTGCCTACAGGAACTATGATTAGCTATGAGATCAGCAGAGCAAACCCTGATGAAAACGAGAATTTGATCTAATTTTGAGTATAAACACTCCTGTTAGTGCTGGTCAGTGCAAACAGGCAGTGTTTTCAAAAGGGGTTCCTTTTCACAACTCTGATAACCATGATAAGGAAATGAATTGTTCAGTGTGATGGATTATCACAAGTTTCCGGTCTCTGCAAGTCAATGTTCTATGTGTACTGACATGAATGGAAAGCATCCAGATGAATGGCTGCCTGAAAAGTAGGATATTAATTGTTATGCTTTAGAAATAATATGCAGTAATATGTAAACATTAAACCATTTAACCACCAGTTCTTTAAATTACCACAGATGGATGTTAAATTAACAGATGGTTGTTGTTGACTGATATAATCACTAGCAAAGTATTGATTCTTACTTAGCCAGAAAGTACAAATCAATACTTTTATACTTGACACATCACTGAGGCATAACTAAACACATAGAACAATATTTCCCGAAGGTTGGACAGAACTGGGGCACACAGCTGTTATTCACTATTAAAATCCAGTTCTTGGTGAAATGATTATCTGAAAGGAACAAAGAGAGCATACACTGTTATTCCCACGAATGTAGCTAACTTCTAATTCAGTTGAGATAAGTCTAAATGAAGCTAACTTTTCTTGTTTCTGTCCAGATATTGACGAGTGTCGTGTGATGGGGAACTTGTGCAAGAATGGCCAATGTATCAACACTTTGGGCTCCTATAGCTGCACCTGCAAAGCTGGCTACACCACTGACATCAGTGGCTCTCTGTGTGTGGGTAAGGCGGAATTTCACCTCCACCACTTACACTTTATAGACTCCTTTTCCTACCATGCCTACCTCCTGTTGTCATTCCTGCAGTCTAGTAAAGGGCTGAAACTACGTGGGTGGACTGCCCACATACTCCTCTGAAAAATGCAGCCCGAGTCTGTCTGTCTCATCATCTCCCCTAATGGAATTTCTGGCTACAAGATCAAACTCTCACTCTTTCTCTCGCACCCTCACCCTCTCCCTCTAGATGTGGATGAGTGTATACAGGCACCAAAACCTTGTAACTTCATCTGTAAGAACACAGAGGGAGGCTACCTCTGTTCCTGCCCCCGTGGATACATCCTACAGGAAGATGGGAAGAGCTGCAGAGGTGACACACACACACATACACACAGCAAAACAGAACTTCTAAATATTAAAGAGTGGCCCACATTATGCCCAGTGCTCCTCAGATCAGTTGAGTTCAGTGGCATGCTGTTCTTGTTTGACTTAGTTTCCAGGTTAGAGCGGGCCAGCGGGTTGAGTGGGCCAGGCCCCCCGCCAGTGTTCCCGAGACACTCCGTTTTGACCGATGTGTCCACGTGCACGTGTTCGTTCATGTACCCTGTGCCCAGAGCCTATGACAAAGTGCATCTGGCATTGTCTCTGTTTATCAGTCTTGTTTGTGAGTCCAAACAAGTGTGCTGCTGGTGTTGAGTTTTTAAGGCCTCTTTTTATCTTTATTTACCATAGCATTAGTTTCCCCCTCCTCAGTGCCCCTCTGTGTTTCCGGTGTCTGGTTCATTTGCAGTTCATTTGTAGGTCAGTGACTGTAGAAGGACTGGAATTTGAAAAGAGCAGCCCCCATACAGAAGTAGATGCAGTGGTCTGACACAGCTCCAACCATAGCATCTTAAATGTACTCAGTAGTTCTTTGCTACACTGTGATTTATAGCCTATTTCATATCATAAAACTCCTTGTCTTTTTCAGATTTGAATGAGTGTTCGACCAAACAGCATAACTGTCAGTTCTTGTGTGTTAACACCATCGGTGGGTTCACCTGCAAATGTCCTCCTGGCTTCACCCAGCATCATACAGCCTGTATTGGTAAATAAACACATGCAATACATGGATATACTGCACATCTAAAAATGTTGTAATTATACAGCTGTCTGTGTATCCCCAGATGTAATGGGGCAGATGGTGTCATGGCACTTTCAAATTCAGATTCACCTCACACATCGTACACCCGGTTCTCATTGCACACACAATTTATTCTTTCACTGTGTAATTTCTTAAAAGTATCTTCCAGCCCAGCTCATAAAAGACCCCTCAAGCATCCTCTTGTCTAACCTTTACTCTTTCTCAGAGTTAATGGACTCTGGCTGATATCACACTGATCTTATTAGACCAGACTGGTTTGTAGTCATGGCAGCTTAGCAAAGCTTTGTTATGGAACATTGCATGGGATCGCCATGACTACGACAAGCTTTTTTTTTCCAGACCATAAAACAGCTCACATGACCTCGTCAAATCAGAGGCAGGGAACCCTCAGTTTTGACTGAAGGCATAGCCCCAGGTTAATGACACTCAGTACTGTGGAAGTGTTATTAATTTAAAAGCAAGGAGGTTTGAGAAACATGGGTGTGACAAAAACACTTGTTATATTCATACCTCAGCAACTACTACTGATGTAAGTAAAGTAAGTAAAAGTTTATTTGTGTAGCACCTTTCACAGATACAAAATCACAAAGTGCTTTACGTTAATGAAAAATACACTATTAAAGGTAATATTAAAAATAGCAATGACAACAAACAGCGCTGGGCTGACAAGTTAAAATCACAGCAACAACAAACCAATGAGGACAGAGACACATAAACAAGTACAGAAGTTCAGAAACACAGACGAGGAAAAAAAGACACTAAAAAGCAATAAATAAAGTGGAGCACTAAATCAGACAGGCTAACCAAAAGCCTGTCTGAATAAAAATGTGCCAATCTCATGTAGGGCACTGGCCAACAGGCATATTGTAAATACTATAAGTAAGACCTCCTCATTCCTCCCAATACATCAGCTCCTCCAAGCTGCTGAGGAAAAGTATGTGTTCTTTTCCACTTTAATCAAGGTTTAAACTCACTGACTGACAATGATTCTCACCTTCACACAATACTCGATGAGATCCATATTTAGAAAGCTGGATAGTGTTCAACCAAGCAGAAATCTTAAGCTAGGAACACTTAAGAATAATATCAAAATATCAGTAGACTGTGGATAGAGCCAATATCACACATTTAAGAACTGACATTTAGAGATAAGATCTTATTTGCTAACCAGATTAAACTACATTATCATGTTCAGATTTTTATAGATTCCAGTCACAAGAATCAAACATGTTTACAGTGGCTCCATCTGGTCTGAGGTTTGATCAGTAGGTGAGAGATTATATTCTTAAACCTTGCAGACTATGAGACTAACGTGTGCCAGTGTGCAAGTAACAGTCCGTGGTGACCTGCCAGATTTTTTGCAGACCAATGCTGACACTCCATAGTCATAGGCTCATAATCAGCCTTTATATCAGTGTTTTGTGTTTTATCCTCATCTGAACCTTCCCTCCTCTCTGTGTAGACAACAATGAATGTGCAACAGACCCCAATCTGTGCGGCTCCAACGGTGTCTGCCAAAACACTCCGGGAAGCTTTAATTGCGATTGCCAGCGGGGATTCTCATTAGATCCCAATGGACAAAACTGTGAAGGTCGGAAAACAATTGATACCAACCTCAATATCAGCTGATTAAAAACAGAAGATGGGCTCTTACAGTAGTTTTGTGTGTGTGTGTGTGTGTGTGTGTGTGTGTGTGTGTGTGTGTGCCTCTGACAGATATGGATGAGTGTGATGGTAACCACAGGTGTCAGCATGGCTGTCAGAATTTAGTGGGCGGATACAGGTGCAGCTGTCCACAGGGCTACCTACAGCACTACCAGTGGAACCAATGTGTGGGTGAGTAAAAAGCTGGCTCTCTCTCGTGTTTGTTTTCATCGACAAATATAAAAATTCCTTCCTTTTGGGGCATCCTGATGACTTGGTCGCACCGTACAACCTTGATGTCCTTAGCTAGAGTCCGGCCACAAGTTATCTATCGTTCTCCTCTTTCCTGCCCCTCTTAAAATATAAATATGTACAAAATAATTTTCCTTTCCTCTTGAAGTTCAACCCTTCCCTTACTCTGCATAGGCAAAGTAATTGAGTGGTACTGTATGTGTTTGTGTATACCTTAAAATAACAAGCTTTTCTCAGTAAAACTTGTATTTTTAGTTTCCATCTCTTCACATATTTATAGCATTCAAACCAGACTTTCCCAGTATTGTTTGTGTCCTTTAACTGGAATGACCTCTTTTTTTGTTTACTTCCCATCAACTTCCTGTGACCAGATGAGAACGAGTGTCTGAACAGCCAGATCTGCGGGGGAGCGTCATGCCACAACACCCTGGGGAGCTTCCGCTGCCTCTGCCCCACTGGCTTCAACTATGAGCAGACCAGCGGAGGCTGCTCAGACGTCAACGAGTGTTCCACCAGCCAGAACCCCTGCAAATTTGGATGCTCAAACACAGATGGAGGCTACCTCTGTGGTTGTCCTCCTGGATACTTCAGAGCAGGACAAGGGTATGTTAGTGGGTGACTGTGTGTGAAAACCTGCTTGTAGATGTTCCCAGCTGACCGATGGCCTTGTCATTGTTTCAGGCACTGTGTCTCAGGTCTGGGCTTTGGTAGCGGCAGCTCCAGTGCTGGACAGGGCGGTGAGGTGGATGATAATTCTCTGTCTCCTGAGGCCTGCTATGAATGTAAGATCAACGGCTATCCCAAGAAGGGACGCAAACGTCGTAGCACCAACTCAACACAGGAGGATCCTCTGGAAGACATGCAGGTAATCTGTCCATATGCCGTAGCCACAGTACCACTGAGGACACTGAGGTTGTATTTCTTTATGTAGGTGTTTTATAAGCTGGTTTCAGTATTTTTTTGGACATTAAATTTAATTTGTTTTAATTTTATTACTTTTGGGCTAACAAAATAATAAAGAAGTAAAGGCTTCAGCATTTCTCCCCCAGAATTTTATTCCTGGTAGTGTGGGAAGGGCTTGTAACAGCATTTAGACCTTAATGCTGGGAAATAAAAAAATATCTCCTTGGTTTCTGGTCAAAATTTGAAGGCCAAGATTTCAGTTTTTCTGAAATCCTGGCAACAGCCCTGTCTGTATGTACTTTTACACCCTTATACAACTTGTCCTTTTCCCTCACTAGATTAATGTCAGTAAAAACAGGTTATATGTCTTATATCCACTAAGTTACATTCGACCTAATTTTCTTTTTGCAGCTGACTGAGAATGAGATAGTTAGCCTGGCCAGCGTGGACATCGAGGACACCCTGCAGTTCCACCTGAACATCAGCGACCTGAGCAACCGTGACCACATCCTCGAGTTCACACCAGCCTTATCCACCCTCAGTGACCACGTGCGCTACAACATCGACTACGGAAATGAAGAGGGCTACTTCAAGATCAACCAGAGAGAGGGCGTCAGCTACCTGCATCTGAGCAAGAAGAAGGCCCTCTCCCCAGGGGCGTACCACCTTCAGATCAGCAGTATGGCCCTTTACAGGAAGAAGGAGCTGGCTGAGCTGGAGGACAGACACGATAAAGACTACCTCACAGGACAGCTGGGAGACATACTGAAGATGAGGGTGCAGATCATCCTCCATTAACCATCGCAAGACTGAGACAGGCGGATGTTGCCAGCAGCTGCTAATCCATTGTCAGGCTCACACTCCCCAAAAGGCCAAACATCTCTGACTCTGGGTCAGTGGTTGGGGGCAACTTCTGCTTGCTCCAAGAGGGAGAAGGGCTCGCCACCAAAGAGACAAGAAGGGGGTGGGGGGATGGACTGCATCATTCGATTGCCAAAGATGATTCTACATATCATAGATACAATTTCTGTGGAAAATGTCAGCTGAATGAGGCAGTATGAAAGATTTCAGTCAAATGAAGAACATATTGCCCTGACACACAACTTAAGCTGTGTGTAAAGCACTATTGAGAGTGTGAATAAGGTTTTTAATTGTAGGGTTTAATGTTGTATAATGATATGTGGAATCAGATGCCACTTTGAAAGGCATGTGGACTGCAGGAAGTTCTAAAGGCTTGAGTTTTTTAGAACTCAGCTTAGGTGGATGAAAAGGGTGAGTCCCAATAGTCTGAAATAAATTCATTTCCTCCCCTCAGGTAAATAACTGAACAAACCTGGATACATTGAAGTAAATACATTTCTCCTTCCCCAGATATTAATTTAATGGAGTGAAGATGAAAAAAGATTATGAGAATGGTTAGGAGAGGAAAGGAACACACTATGGACTATTGAGATGTAGCCATGTCTGAGCTTGAATGACTCCTACTGCATATTTAAACTATGCTTTTCCATCTTTCCTACTGACTAGAATAATTCATATTTACTGGTGCTAGCAACACAACCACATAGACTTCTGAATGCACTGTACTACTATACAAAACTCAGTAGTCAACAAGATACAGTCCCATCGGCCATTCTGAAGATTCCATGTCTTTGCAACCGTAACAGCTAGCTTCCATAGCCTGTCTGCTCTCCTCTATACTACATGTAAATTGTGTTTATACTGTAATAATCAATGCCACTTTTAATCTATGAAGCATTTGTAAACTAGAGGAAGCCCCTGGAATAGAGGGGTTTGTAATGGTGCTTATAATGACCAACTACTTCCTTTGTAAACTGTGTATACATACACACACCTGCACACACACACACACACAATACACATTGATGATGCCAAACCTGGGCCTTCATGATTATGCACTGAGGTCTTCGTGGCCACACATTCTCTCACAAGTACAATCAGTGCTGCATTGCCACGGACCAGCCTGACACCAGTCTGTGTTCCTGTTCACATCAGTGAGGGTTTAGTTGTAAATTCACAATAAAAACATATTTTTGGTGTATATGTATTCGCTGCTGTGCTTTCCCCTTTATCAACAATGAACCACTAAGTTCAGCAGTGGGCTGCTAGCCTCATGTTGACCCCCCCCTCTTCTCCAGGTAAACTCTGGTCAAGTGCCACATGATCTCTGAATGTTTCAGCTAGTGAAACTCACAATACCTCAGTAGAAGGATCAAGTTTACTAAAATGGCTGAGAAGCAACTCTTATCTTGCACTGCCCCCTTGTGGAGCTTTAGAGACTTTTTTAACTTCATTGATGGTTTATCTGGTATAACTCGAAGCTTTACCAAGAATACATGTGTTAATGTTCCAGTATACAAATAACACTCTCCAAACTACAAGAATCCATCTTTATTAACAAATACAGTACAATTATTTCTTAACATTTACATTACTCAGAAACATTAGTTGCGTCCTGTTGATCCAAAACCTCCATCACCGCGCTCTGTGTCATCAAGTGTCTGAAAGAACAATGACATATACAGGTAAAAACCCTACTGCAGTAGAGGAATGGAATATTTCAGTTTGCAGAAGCATTTGACAGGTAAAGTATACGCTAGCATTGTATTGTGTTTGTCTTTCTTACCTTTTGCTCCTCCAGCTCTGGGTAGCAGATTCTCTCACACACCAGCTGAGCAACTCTGTCACCCCTTTTCACTGGGAGAAAAAAGAAGAACAGAAAGATAATTATATGTAAATGAGATATCTGTACAAGTTGCAAAAGCTCTAAACAATTATGGATAGCAAAATATCTGAACTGTTATTAATTGTTTTTCATTCATTTAAGGGTGAGATGAAAAAATACAATGTGCAATAAGTGTGAAGGTAAAGCAGATATTTCATTCTTAGATTACTTTTAGCTCTTTGTGTTCCCCTCAATTTCAGTCGAGGCAGAAGGTTAAGGTTGAGGTTGAGTATGTATGCAGCTCTACTGTCAAAGATGGAATGACTTGGGCGTCCTGGTAGCCTCTACCCCTCTCTTTCCCAGTATTTCTTAATTTTTCACCCTACTAATAAACTCTCAGGGCAAACTACAATTATTGCTGGTGCATTGTGAGGAGACGCCTCTCTCACTGATGCCACTACTCACCTTCAAATGTGTCCTTGCTGAAGTTAAAGAGAACAACTCCCACATTCCCTCTATAGTCCTCATCTACAACTCCAGCTGAGGAGAACATACAGAAATGAGAGAAATTAAGAGTGACTCACATGACATGGGTTAAAACACTACCTGCCCATATGGATTCTCACCATATTTAAAGAGATAAATGCAAATAAACTCACCACCAACGTCGATGAAGTGTTTTGCCGCCAGTCCAGATCTCGGTGCTGAGAGGAAACATAGTAGTTATGACCTACTGCTATACAAATAGTGTAACATTATGCACCAATGGAAAGCCCTAATTTGTTTCACACACACAGCAGGAAGTGTATGTTGCAGGGTTGCATCAGCTTATCAGAAACACTCACCCACTCTTCCATAGCAGCCATGTGGAACTGCTATCTGGATGTCTGTCTTCACAATGGCCTTATCCATAGGACCAATACAATAATCATATGCACTGTTTAAAAAAAATCAGAAAACGAAGGTTAGCTAGTTTACATGACATTACATTCATTTGACAGATGCTTTTATACAACATACATACATTCAACCTCTGTAGGAACAAAAGCTAAATTTGCAACAGAAATTTGCAATAGGATTTTACAAAACACTCTTTCTTATTAAAAAAAAGCTGTAGGCAAGCTGCTCACATCAAGTTATTCGTGAACCCAAACATACTTTTAGTTAATATAAAATATGCAAGTATAACCAACCTGTAGAGGTCATATCCTGCAGCTTTTGCTGATCCTCTGGAAGGTGTTGTGGCGTGCTCAGAGAGTTTAGCGAATCTGAGGACAGGTCTCTCTTCTGCAGGCATTGTTTCTGTCCTTGCCTTCTTAGATGGAGAAATTGCAGATGCATCTGTAACGTCTATAACGGGCATGTTGGCAAAGTTTTTAAAAGTTAAAACCGATAGAACACTAAACAATTTCTGCTGACTAAAGACTAACTATTCGCTAACCAAAAGACGGAGCGACAACCAACTAATGCCAGGTTAAAAGACCCCCGAGCTTCTGCCTCAGTATCTTGGCGGTCCGAGTATTTGAATGAATTTCGCGCGCTGGAAGTTGCGCCAAATTAGCTCCTCCTCCTCCAAACCGCCTAATTTGAAACAAATACGTTTTATACACCGCAAAAAGTAGCGAAATCAACTCTGGTGGCTTATATGTGCTGCTACACACCTGACACACCTGTCATTGAGCGTATTGGGGGAGAAAGACATTTTAAAACTGATATCTACAAGGAAGTAACTATGCTCTGTAACTATGGCAACCCTTTCGACACATGTCGCTGTGTCGTCACATTCTCGCGAGAGCGACTGATGCCACTAACCAATAAAAATAGAAAAAAAAAATCAACAAACCATACAAAGCACAACTTTAATGTTATGCAACTTAATGTTACTTTCGCTAGAATAACATTAACGTAGTTTTGGTGTTGTTTGCCTGTTCAGTACACGACTGACAAGCTGCAATTCAACATGCTATTGGTTATAACGACAGCGGTCAGCTACAAAATGCTAGAAAGGCTAGCGAAGCTTTAATGTCAATAAACCCTTGACATGTTGCTAATGGTAACGATATCCATCCTCAGCTCTTGCTTGCCTTTGTTGCGAGTGTGCATCCGAATGTGAAATTCCCTCGCTAAGAAACTTGGGGCAGCATCAAAAGACGAAGAGCATTGTTGCTTGAGATTCTTTAGCCTGAGCAGCGTTCGTGTATGTGTCATATTGTTAGTCCTCTGCAGGCTAACAGCTAAACGCTAACGTCCTCTCAGCTGACTGCAGCACTTCCTCCCCCTGTGATGCAGCTCCTCATCAGCAGAAACTTGGTTGATGTTGAAACAAAAGCATGCATTTTTCACCCTCCTTACGACTGCAACAGCCCATATACATTTTGTTAATTATTTTTATTTATTTATTTATTTTTACGTATGCTCGATTTGCAACACATTTTAATAAGGGGGGTCTGGGTTTTTTTAAATGCTCATAATGTAATAATGTGATTAAATCATAATATAGAATAACGTTAATGGCACACATAATCCATTCGAGTGTGCAGCGAGCTCATTTCTATTCATTTTCACTGCAAACTTGAGTTTTGAGCATGGTTTTAAGGCAAACCCCAAAATAGCCAGTATTTGCAGTCAGATCCCAAGTCAGGTCCATGCTGTCCCCCATGAGAAATAAACCAGCATTGCCACTTAGGATGTTGACAATTAGGATTCACATAGTCAGGATGTTTACAAATGCCCTCTAAGCCCAAATACTTTTGATGAGTCATTTTGCATGTATTTGCTGGTGATTAAAGTGTCCAGATTACTTTCTTTGGCCGTTCCAAATTTCTACAGAGTAGAAGTATTTTTGATTGATTGTAATACTTTACACGTCTGCCTTCGACCTGAAGAGATGAAAATGGTGCTCTTGATCCATCAAATCTTCATTCAATGCCCATTTTCACCGTTTACATAGATATAGCAGTTTCTCAGAGCTATGCTGACTACATTATCCAAATCCATTATTCAGTTTGATTTTTGGCTCATAAGTTTTCTGATTTTAAAAGCATAAAATACTTGGCTGTCCTCAGTCTGACATTCCTCTTACTTTTTCCACTTTCTTTTTGACATATTTGGACACAGTGCTGAATGTATGGCCATGTTTTATTGGGCCTTCATGCAACAAATGACATGAGACAGCAAATACAGCTCAACTTTTATTCGTTCTTAATATCAGAAAATCACAATTATACATTTAAATAGGAAGATAGACAATAAGGTAAAACACAGGAATTGAGTTTACAATCTTTAGTTTCACGCATTTTTCATCAAACAAAAAGTGTATTAAGAGTAACCTTAATAATATTTAAACAGTATAATGTGGAACAGGTAAACAGCTTTATAATAGCAGTGTATTTTAAACTTAGTGAATATCAAAGAAAGTTTAAAAAATAATCTCACCATTATTACCACAGTCTAAAAAAACTGTAATGTAGCCAATATTATGCTCTTAATCATTTACGAAAGGGTTTTTTTCTCCAAAAATATTCGGTAGTGAGTTTAAACATCTACTATATACATTTATTTTACAATCACAGCAGCAGGCAACGCAGTTTAACCATTGAAAGCAGCCTTGTATCTCTGCCTGAATCCCAATTATGTATGTATATATTATGAGTTTATGTCTTAGTATAACATCATCTTTCGTAGTTGCCCATTGTTGCAAAGAGCTTAAACTTTGCCTGTGCTCCCAAATTCACTCTCAGACTCTCAGACATTTACGTAGTATCATACTAAAAAGGTTTACTCACAACTTGCCACAATCCTTCATGAAACAGCACATACCAGGCCATGTTAATGGTAAAATATTAAGAAGGTTTAGCTATGACTGAAATTTTGTTTTGATTATATCATAGTCAACCAAACCAGATGAATACTTTTCAGATTTCCTTCAGGTATTTCTTATATTTTATTGTCTTAGCACATACCGTATGTGTCTGTAAGTAAAAACATTTAGTATGATGACTACTACTTTATATGTTCCAATTAGACTTGGAGTTTGAATCAGTCCCTCATCAGGACTTCACTAAAAATGCTGGATTGTGTTACACAGTGGTGATGGTCCGGAAGACTGAATAATATTATCTAAGGTTCTGGTACGCTTTATGAACATGGTTCATCATTATGGTACAACCTTTTATTTTTCTTTCAAGTAGTACTCTACTACCGAGCCTGCAAGCTGTTCAGGAGTAGAAAGTAAGCACACTCTTGTGGTTTCCTCTAATGAGCAGGGTGGGTGGGAGGTCCATTGTCAGAATGTCCAGCCAGGCCATGTAGAGGTAATCAGAGACAGACTCCTTACGGGCAATTGGCATGCTCCTGCAGAGGGTGAGAGAATATGTTAGACACTTTTTCATCCCTCACTGAATTAAGCTTGGTGGTTCAATGTAACTCAGGCAACGTTTGTTTATACTTACACAATGATCAGATTGGCTGATTTGGAGTTTTCCTGAAGCAACTCATTCAGTCGTACCTGGAGGTTGGTCTGTAAAACAGCAGCAGTTATCATTTATCAATGACTTTCAACCTAATTTTGTTGTTTAACGCATCACCTCCAAACCAAACTAATATAAAATAATATCTATGCTGTATATAAAGTCTTAACTGCAAGTTTGTGGTTTTACCTTCTCCTCAAACGTCTCCAGCTCTTCGTCAGTGATTTTCCAGGGATGCTCTCTCCGCATGGCTTCAGCCTCGGTGGTGTCTTTAGACCCCTCATGCAGACGGAAAGGCTCAATCATGTCATCTAACTTCTTCAAGCTGGAGGGAAGCAGATAAGAACATGAGCTGACTGTGGAAAATATTCATTTTTTATCATATAATATGTTGATATTGTAAGGTGATTCAATTTTACTATTACTATTGCACCATCCGGCATCTAGTAAAAATGCACTTACCTATTAGAGCTGGGTTTGACATGGATATCATCAATGACATTGATGTCAGTGTATTTAATTCTGAATTTCTCCAACAGGGACTTCATCCTGCAAGACAGATAATGACACACTGATTAACTTCCACATAAATGTTTATGTTTAATATTTTTTATTATCTAATGCTAAAGAACAACTTCCCTAAAGTGATGCTGTTGGCTCATCAATTTTCATGTCTGCACATTACATTGCCAATTAATTTTCCCAATTTAACGTCCCCCCGATTAAGCTATAATTGATATTGAAACATAAATTTTTTTTACTCACTCCTGTTTATCCAGTTCACTGCGTCCAGGCTGCCCTGCAATGAAGATCCTTAATTTACTGTCTTTCCACTTCTTCCTGGTGGTGAGGATGTAGGGGAGCAGCAGGGTAAGACCTGAGAGAGAGTGGAAAAGTAGTTTTTATTGTAAAACCAATTAAATAAGCTGGTTTTATGATACAAAATATTTATTTTCATATTTCACCATGGTATTTTTGCACATGCCAGTTTATCTCTACTCGTCTGTCACCAGGAGATCTCAACAATGTATAAATGCATTTCCATGAAATTTGGTGGACAGATCGAGCTTGGGCGAGGACATGATTGATTCAGTTCTGGTGGTGATCCAGATCTGGCATTTCTGCTATTAGGTGATTATCCAAGCTAAGTGAAATTATTTAATTTATGAGGGAGGTAACAGCAGTTTACATTTTGCAAACAACTTCTAGTTAACCATCTTTTCCCTTTTTGGGGTTTTTTTATTTCTTCAGGTGTTTGTTTTTTATCAGAATTCTTCAGTCCGCTGGTTGCCTGCATTATTATCAGGTCTGTCTCTGTGTTTCTCTTGGAATATATAGGCAAGGTACATGAGAGAAGGCCGCCTAGGGGAAGCAGCACCCACCTCCATCGTCAAACAGCCACCACACATCAATGGTGCCTTTAGGCTGTTTCTTCTTGAACTGAGAACTGGCCTCCAACAGCCTCTCATTCATCTTGGCAACCTGCGGGGGCGGAGGGCCGCACACTGACACTGAGAGAGAGAGAAAAAGATAGGAGAAATGAGAACTTGATGAGAGAGGAGTAGTAGGAGGGAATGTATCAGAGCACGGAGAGTTAAGTTGGATGGGGAAACTAGCGCAACCCAACATTAAAAGCTGACTCTACATCAGCAGGAACAGCCATCTCTCAGGTTTAATGTTCCAATGAGTGGGACGCAGATTGCATACTAACAAGCATCGCTGTCTTGCCAAGATGCAGCTCAGTGGTGTGTGCGTGAGATGTAGAGACAGAGACAGATCGAGTGAGAGGCTGCAAGAACACTCTGCTGTCTGGTTTAAAGGGCTGCTCTTGAGAGATGCTCTTCAAACTGGAACGAAAGGGACCATATTATTGGATTACACCCTCAGAGACATCTTTAGTGGGAGTATTTGATTTAATTATATCTCAATGGGAGTGTGGAGAAGTTTCCAAAAAAGATGTGTGCCATTGGTTTTCATTTGTTAAATGTATGTTATTTTATTCTTTGGATCAGTGGAAATGTGAGTGTGTGTGTGTTCAGGGGGGGGGGGACCAATCTATTGATGCAACCTTTAGAATCTGTGTGCTTTACATAGCTTGTGACTGAAGTCTTAAATGTAAGGTAGGACTGTAACTGCTGATACCTCTGGTGGTGAGCACTTGCTGAGAGGACTTTCTGGACTTCCTGAACAGCCCTTTAGATTTCCTTCCATTAACATCATTCTCCAGTGATTGTTGCTCCCTCGCTGCCTTTAGCATCTCCTCTGAAAGACAAAATCAAATTTCCAGTTCGCAATAAACATGTAATCGTGGTGAGCGTGTGTTACATTGGTTAGGATTCTGTGTTATTGCAAAGATTTCTGCAGAGGCGGAGAAGCTGTAAACTGGTATTTTATTTTAGCATCTTATCTGTTAAACTACCTGACCTTTATAAATACCTTGTAATCTACAGAACAAAGTGGCCTGCCTTATCAGAGTTATTTTATTATAGTCAGTTACTGTGGGTTGATGTAAGAATAAAAGTCCACACATTGCAGCAGTGGTGCAATTTATTTTGTTATTCTTTGGCAGCTTAAAATAGTCTGAGCTGATTTAAGGTCAGCTCAGGTTAGTTACTACTATCTCTGTATTTAAAAATCATCATAAGACCTATTTTTTCTTATTTATTTATCCATGTATTGTGAGTCTGGCTTTTCTGCTCTGCAAATCTCTCTCTTATATGTATGTATTCTTTTATTTCTTTTATTTATTGAGTTTACTTCATTTAGGTTTTTTCTGCTATTTTAAAGCAACTTCCTGTCATTGTGTTTTTTTTCCTCATAATGATTAAGGAGCTCCTGTAGATTAAAGCACATAGCCTCAATCATTTTTCATACTGACCTTCTGCCTCGATAATGTGTGACAAATCAAGTCCCTGGTCCATCCTCAACACCACTGTTCCATACTCAAAGTCAAATGCATCACTGTCAAAAAAGGAAAAAGAAGAAGGACACCAGTTTAAAGCAAATATGTCCTATTTATGTTTAATTATTGGTTGCAAAAATTGTTATGTATGCATTCATGTGAGTATTCATTTGTGACTTACTGCAGCACTCCCACATAACTCAGCAACGCCTCTGTGCCTGCACTCCTCCAGTTTCCCTTGAAGCCTATCATCAGTGTGTTAGGCTTCATACGACCAAGACCAGAAGCCTGTAAAAGCACAACACTCATGCCATAAAGATAAAACTCAAAATCAGAATGAATTGTTTACTGAAGAAGAAACGCAGGCACCTTGCTGCCCTGCAGTTGTATAAACCTGATGTGTTCATTAACTGGAGAGGAAAAAAACAAATCTCCAAAAAGTTTCAAAATGTCCCAGACAAGGAGGCTGTGAAGCTGTTTTACTGCCAGAAGTTATGACCAATCACTGGGCAGATCTTTCTGTGTCTGCAGGGACTCATCCAATTCAGTGTTAATCAATTATAGCTTTTAATCTGCCGTGCTGTTTGAAGTAAGCAGTCCTGACAATGAACCGAGGCCTTATCTCAAGTTTGCGATAGCCAGAGCCATAAGACTGTTTTCTTGCTCCTCATTAATTATCTCCTCTTCTGGCCAGATCCTTAAGACAAGTCCAGGCCAGAGTCATAACACAGCAATAGATTCTCAGTGTTGAAAGGAAGACATTGGTCAATAAAAAAAATGTTTCTGCAGTGTTTCAATCTGTCATCAAAAGTCTCAGATTATTCAATACTGGACTGGATTTTTCGGGGTAAGTTGGTTTGTTTTTTTCCTTTTTAGTTAAAGAACAGTTTTATATACCATGACCATACTGACCTGTAGCAGGCTCTCCGTCCCTTCCCTGAAGTTGTTGCAGGCCACAGCAGCGTAGAATGCCTTGCGTTTGGTTTTCCTCAGCCACAGCTGGTTCTTCTCCATGCCAGCGTTCATCTCTTGAAGGACCTCTGATCTCGGGCCCTGGAGAGGTCAAAACATATATCATCAACAGCTGTGTGTATGTGTTTGTGTGAGTGTGTATGAGAGAGAAAGAGATCCCAAACACTACCTGCACCGTTTTCCTATTCATGAGACACAACTGACCCTAAACTTTAGTCTCAAGGTATCCAGACAGTTGGCATTTCCCTCATCCCTGCTTGATATTCGCTTGAATATCTACTGCATGTGAAGTCTGCACAATTTAAAATCACTAGATGTGCGAATCTCAATTTGAATTGGAGGTTGATATTTAAGGAAAGATTTGGGAAAGACTATATATGCAGCCCTGATAATATCCATGGTTTTGCATTTGCAAATCACGAGAATACAATATAATCTTACCACAAACACTTCACAG
Source organism: Scomberomorus guttatus (assembly GCA_038419695.1). NCBI lineage: Eukaryota > Metazoa > Chordata > Actinopteri > Scombriformes > Scombridae > Scomberomorus > Scomberomorus guttatus. Next base: position 29,274,655 of record CM076445.1, on the reverse strand, counting down.
GAGAGACAGAGTCCATAGTTCTTTGAAAAGGAGTGAGCCAGGTCTAGGAGAGCCGGTCTGGTCCGTGCTGAACCTGTCAATGCTAAGATCTGAGGCCTGAGGAAGGAAGAGGAATATGGTACAATGTCACCCACTATTTGAAGAGTCTGAAAATGTCTTTGTGTTTAATGTTTTGGTCATAATAAAACATTTTTTTACAAGTTCTGTTTTGATATATTTGCACTGATGCATTGCACAGTTTTACCTGAAGTTCTTGACATGATCCTCTACTCCAGATAGTGACAGAGCATTGCTGACTGCACTCACAAATGTCACTGCCTGCGTGGATGAACCCCAGTTCACATCTGGTGAGAACATAAGAGTCAGAACAGGTGAGTACTGAGATACAGGCATCATGAATGTAGGGCCTACTGCCAAACATGTGAACGTGTACGAACACCTCACCTGGCTTCTTGACTGTCACATAAATGTACAGGAGGATTTCAATGCCGTATGTGAGGAGAGCAGCCCACCAGTTGATAACAAACATAACAGCACAGCAGAGCACTGCGCCCAGCAGGGATAGCCACATGTTGTAGAATTTATATGCTGGTCTCCAGCCTAGGAAAAGCATAACAGCAGAAAGACCACAGTCAGTGATTGCACACTGTTGGAAAAGTGAAGGCAAACAGACTGAAGTGAAAAAAAAAAATCCCTTAAAAGTAACATGTAGTATTGACTCTTAATATCTTACTGTGACTGTAAAACAAATCAGTCTAATTATCTAATACAACTCAGTTTGTCCTAGGAAATTTAGAACCTGGTTTTTATATATTCACATTCATTTATACATCACTCCTGACCCACCTGGAGACTTGGCGTAGGATGCATGGAAACAGGAGAAATTGATGAGAGCATAAGATGCCAAGAAGAAGTTTGAGATGATAGGAGCGATGATATTGAGATTACCTAAAGAGACAAAAAATGATTATAAACCCATTAGAATCACATTTGAATTCAACTTTTTCATAATGCATAAAAGTTTATATATATATTTTTTTGCTAACTGGATGACAAGAAACATTTATCACTTTTTAAAGAAGCATAAAATACATTTTAACATAAAGTATAAGATGTTAGTTGTTATAAGGATATTATGGCCAGACCATGATAAACAACTGAACTGACCGATGAGAATGAAGCCCACAGAAATAATGAAAGTGAGGATGTAGCCACGGATTGGCTCGTTGTTCTTGCCATATCCCTTAGCAAAGAAGTGCAGGGCCTTGTAGATGTTGTCTTTACACAGTGCCTGAGGAAAGACAGAGCTTGAGTTACAAAAGATTGGTTGTTTTCAGGAGTTAAGAGCCACAATGTCGTTGTATCTCAGTGGAGAGCTATTTTAAAACGTAGCTCTGCAGTTCCACTGCATTTAGAAAAATGTCTGGAGTTACTGACCTGGAAGACTTTGGGAGCACTGACAAGGGAAGCCAGGGCTGATGAAAGAGTGGCTGAGAACGTTCCCGCAATGATGAGGGGACCAAATCCGGATACCATGGTCATCACCTGACCCAGAGGTGAAGAAAAGAGAGTGTTAGAGATGAAAAAGGGAAAAAAAAAGAACTCTTACGTGCAGATTAGAGTTTGGAGGCTGTTTACCTGGAAGTTGTTCATCAAGCCAAATTTACATTCTTCTACTGCGCAGGAGGAGAAATCATAGCCGAGCTCACAAGCAGCTGCTGCTGAACCATTGCATGGAGTTCCGGGACTAATGATGTCAGTTATGTTTCCTGTGGCATCGCGGACAACAGTGGCAGCTGAACAATTAGAAAGAAGAACAGACACACAGATTAGGAATTTTCCAATGTTAGTATGTGATGTCAAGAAAAATGCTAGCTTGGTTTCACAACTGAATATGTCTAAATCATGTCCAACTGTCTCTAACAAAGGTAACTCTCTAGCGAGGTAGTTTGTATGTAACATTTCTAAAGTTACTTTCTGGAGTTGCACTTCATGAAATTTTTGTACTTACAGACACAAAGGGCAACAGCCAGGTAGGTGATACCAGTGATTACGATTGCCAGCAGGGTACCTTTAGGTATGGCTCCTTGGGGATCCTGTAAAATAACACAGATCTATGTTAGAAGATTTCATATTCCAGCCTGTTTCTGTATTTAAGATATATTCAAAACTGTAAATTAAATAATTAAGTAAATTTGTTTCCTATACATGATTCACTCAGGATATAAAAAGTACAAAAAATGCTGTGTTGTTTCAGTTCTGCTTCCAGCCTATGTTTAGAAACCTATGTTCAATAGCAGCTAATGATTCTTATGCATGGTCCCTATGCAATGATCTCTGTGTGAGAAAGTTACCCGCAAGTCGCCAGAGATGTTGGCTCCAGCCAGGATCCCCGTTGCAGCAGGGAAAAAGATGGAAAACACTGAGAAAAAACTCTCACCACGAAAATGTGGAGCAAAGTTTTCTAAGAAGATTTTCGCTGTGAACAAGTGAGTGAGGGAGGGAAGAGAAATGGAGAGAAAGGGGGGTAATAATGTTAACTTTGTGAATGAGTCCAATCTTTTTTAGGTACATTTCTGTTTGTTTGTTTTTTTACAGTTCAATAGTATCCTTACAGTTATAATTGAAGAAACCTTTGGATTTCTTATCAGTAGTTGCGGGAATGAATGTTCCCACAAATACGTTCACAATGGCCACCAGCAAGATAATGAGTAGAACAATCTGTGCCTGTGGGAAGAAAAGAATTAAATGGATTAAAATTATGGTTGGAAGCTTTACCACAACAATCCAATAGCGAACAACCAGCATAATGTGCATCTAACCTTGGCCTCCCATTCCATTCCAGCAACTGATATGGCCAACAGCAACACCACTGTAATGCATCCGATGATTCTGATGTCATTTATCTCATCCACCATAATGGCAGCATTCTCCTGAGTATGACAGAAGGGAAGGAAGAGGAATCGGTAAGTGTTAAGTCAGATATCTGGGAATGAGACATTTCCAACAATTCCTGATCATTATAACGTCACACACCTTGAGCAAGTCAACCACTGTCTCAGCAAATCCCACCACGTACATGGCTACAGCCACTGCGTTGGCAAAGGCAAAAATCAGACCAATCGACCCGCCAAACTCTGGTCCCAAACTGCGAGATATCAAATAGTAGGCTCCTCCTAAAAATGACAAAACACATACATACAACAGTGGATGATTAATCAGCCATCACTGACTCATTGATTTTGTGTCAGGACAAGTTAAGTTGGCTGTAAAACAGAGAAGGCTTTAAGAGGTGACATTCAGGTGCAGGTTTGAACCTCGTGTCTTTACACATACTGTCCTCCTGGTCATTCCATTCTCTCTGTAAAAGATTTTATCTCAGAATGAGTGTGTGTTATCTTAGGCTATATAAATGTATAAATAATGTTTAAACTGTCGGTGCCAGTGACAGACTGGGATTCTAATGCAGAGTATCTGTTATGAGTAGCTGCATCGAAAATGCCTTCAAGAAAGGTCAAGAGTTGACTTCAGTTATTTAGTCTCTTCTACATTTCTGCATATGAAGATGTCTGATCATCTAAATTGACAATGCATTGACTTACCTCCTCTGACCACACCGTTAGTGCAAATGGCAGACATGGAAAGGCCAGTAATGGTGGTCACCACACAGCTCAGAGCGATAACCACAATTCCCAGACCTGCAATGCACACACGTAACAGCCTGAAAATAATTGTATTCCAACTTATTCAGGAGTTTCATTTTGGTGATCAGTCATTAAACATTTTGATTGTTAAATGAATCCCTCCTCCCCAGAGTCACGTTTAAACACAATGAGAGTCAAAGTCCCAGACGAGCCTGGAGGCTTTAAGTTACGGCTGTCTGCTGTACCTGCTCTGTCTGCTGCCTTTGGCTTTCTCTGCTTCTCAAAACCATTTAGTTACGCCGCCTGAACAAAAGCTGGTGCTGATCGATAGGTTATTAAGCAATGAACACACTCATGAAGCCATTCACAGAATTTCCTCTTTCTCTCTGTTTCTTACATGCTCACACACACACACACATACACACACACACACACACACACACACACTCAGCAACTGGCTCAGCAACTTCAGCAAGTTTAGATCATTAAAGGAACTCAGAGAAGTTAGTTCAGTTGAATCTGCCTCAATTTAATACTCCCTGCTAATGAGTGGAAGACTTATAATCCCTTAATTGTCCCCAGTCCTGAGAACTGCTGCCAACAGAACCCCTAAATTGTCCTCAAAATACACACTTGTAGGATCTGGCTGCTGTTGCCCCAGACAACACTATCAACCCGAAAATAATCATCTTTGGGTTCACTGATGGAGAGGAGCTGGACTGACAGGTAGACTCAATCAAGTCAAATCAAGTGTGTTTGTATAGTTCTAGACCTGCAACGATTAGTCAATTAATCAATTAGTTGCCAACTATTAAATGAATTGCCAACTATTTGTTTTGAGCCATTTTTTAAGAAGAAAATTCTCTGATTCCAGCTTCTCAAATGTGAATATTTTCTGGTTTCTTTAGTCCTCTATGATGCTAAACTGAATATTTTTGGGTTGTGGACTGCTGGTCGGGACAAAACAAGACATTTGAGAATCATGAAAATGATGGATAATGTAGCCCTATATAGTTCATTGTCACATATAGAATCTCAGTTGGCCTTATAAGGCCTATAATAGCAACAGTCCCACTAAATTCTACACACTGGTCCTTTAAGCACATGGAAATAATTGAAAGAAGGTAGCCATAAGTGGAAAATGCAAAATACAAAAAATGAACAGACAGATCGGGCAGCTTGTTGAAATACAAAGCTCACACTCTGTATCCATGTGTGTCCCAACTGACCAATATGTAATGTATCTCTGTCTGACTCACCCCAGCCTGCCTGTCCAAACACCCAGGACAGACGGATGAATAGCATCACACCCCAGATGTTCAGCATGCATCTCACCTGTGGAAGACAACAACAATTTAAGCCCTAAGTCTTCAGTTAAGGTCATTATTTATTATTGTGTATAGTAGCATATCAATGATATAACTCTGGATTTGACTTCAAATCAAACTTTTCTGAACCACAGTTACAATTTCAATGACAAACCAGAGCATCTGTAACCCAATTAAAGACAGCACAAAACATCATTTGGGGACTTTTCTGATCTACTTGCCAGCAGTACAAAAGATCGACCAGCAGCTCTTCAGCAAATGTAAATTATTCCCAGACTCTGGTCTTGGAAGCCCCACTTGGCCCCGCTGTGTTATCGAGACACATGGAGTCTCCACTTGCCAGGTCACAGTTACGCAGAGCGACCCTGCTTCTATAAAGCAGAGGGAGCCCGTCATGACCCGACATAACTCACCAAGACACCCCTTATCCAGCCAAACTTTACTGCTCCTTTGCTGCTGTCATCGGGATCGGCAGACTCCACATCATCAGAGGGGGTCCCATCACTGCCCTCGCCACCATCCTCCACAGTGTCTGGCACAGAGACTGATCTATTCTGTTGGGAAAACAGAAGAAAATATAAGAGAAGAGAAACATGTCAATTTGTCTTAAAAGCTGTAACCGGGATACATCCATGTGAATCTGCCTTTAGTTTTTTTGGATTGTAAGAAAAAAAGAGTGTCTTTATTATGAAGCTTCACTCTCTGGAGCAAAGTCAGTGTTTTCTGAGCTCACAGGAGATACAAGCTGTCTTTTCATGTGGGACATGTGTTTGGCTTTCTCTTGCCTTCTCTGTAATGCACATGAGAACTTAAAGAGGGAGAAGAGACCATGTGGTTTGATTTGGATGAAGATTGATAAAACGTTTGCAGCACAGATTACACTGGTGTGTGTCTGTCCTTGAAAACTGAAGAGAAAAATGGAGAGAACAAGACAAAACCAAATCTGAACGTTCTATGAAGATAAATCACTCTCCAGGCTGACGCTTATGTTCCGACATCTGATTTAATGGAACCTCTCAGATGCGTGTCATTTCTAAGTTGTTGCCTTTTAGTTGCAGTGGCATGGAGTTTGTGATTACAGCAAATGACCGTACTGAGTAATTTAAATCTTATGTCATTTTGTGCCAAGACATGAGTTAATTCAAAGTGTAGATAGACAAATATTCCAGAATTAAATGTACCATGGTTGTTTTCTGTTGTTTAAATCACACTAATTATATTATAACTCAACACAAGTATGAGTCAGCTGAGTTTTGATAGATAATGAGGGCTTGGCATTAGCAATATGTTGCAATTAGTTTCCTATCCTTCCAGATGAATTTGAGGATTCATCCCATTAATCCCCACCAGCTACTGGTCAAGATCTTTTTGCAGCATATCTTGCAATCTGAATTTTTTCAAATGTATTTCTGGGGAAGACTGCTAAAAGATCTGTGATTTTTTTTTCAAAGCATTGTTAAAACAGAAAGTTCAGAAATGCTAATCTAGTTCCACCTATAAAATGCAAATGACCTCTAACCCCATCTGTTTTGCAAGACAAGGCAGTATAACGATCTAATAAAAAGCACTAAAAGTCTTAAGTGTGTCAAGCATCTAACTCCAGAAATAACATTCAGTGTCCTATTTAGTTTCGCAAGTCTTGAGCCAAAGAGATAACAAGTGACCTGTGGACACTGAAAGTCATGGCACCGTGTGAATGATGTCTGAATGATTAAACAACTGTAAAACATCTAATTTCACTCTGTTTTGAGTCCGTGTAGCTCAGGAGCAGGAAGGGCTGCAGCAAAGAGTGCTGTTACAAAATCAATGACTTGAATTGGGACTCGGGGAGAAAAACAGGTGTAAACTACTTTCTGCAGAAGGTGGGGTGAAGGACAAATATGTGCAACACAAGAGAAAAAAAGAGATACAGATCTTGTAGTACAGAGAAAACAGAAAGACCAGAAGAGAACATAAGCGATGAGGATGTGTATCACTCATATTTGCCAACTTTAACATCATCCCTCTCTTTGTGTCTCTCACGCACATATGCACTCACCTTCTGAAAGACATCGTGGAGCTCCTGGAGGGAAGGTCGCACAGCCCGGTGACCACTCACACTGCCTTTATTACGATAGAAGTCAATATTGGGCACTCTGTCCAAAGTGTCATGACCAAAAGCACTGACCACCGAAGGCCGGACAGTCCGGTGCTCCCCGTTAGAGAAGTTGGTCTCCTCATAGAGAGGAGGCTCATCCAGTGTCGGATCATAAGCGGAGTTAACGTGCTCCCCATTAGACCTGAGCCTCTCCATCAGGAATGCTGAAGGAAATTCTCAGATTTAAAAAGTCAAGGATAAAACAGCAGTGTAGGTCTTAAGTCTTCAGTCATCCAACAATGTTTTAAAAGAGCAGAGCACTGCATCAACTGGTGTGGTTATCCTTGTTTATTGATATGTAGACTACAATAGGATTAGACTTGTTGAGATCTCTTCTGCTACTCTTGTTGCATAGACTTGGTTTGTCTCAAAAGGCTCACCTTTATATTCTGCATCAGGGTCATACACTGGCTGTCAGCTATTGGCTAACTCTTTGGATCAACCCTCAGAAAACTGAACGAGGGGTGTCAGATATGTCCTTGCTCCATCCTAAGGGACACAAAGACATTGCTTAACGATTAACCAAGTCATAAACGCCAAACGAGAGATAAAGGCGCTCATTGCCTGAGTTCTGGAGAATTGATTACTAATATTATTGTCTGAAGTGCAGGGCATCAGCACATGTTGTTCTGTGGTTGCAGTTTATGGGGCTATGTGTAGTATTTCCTCAGACCAATTGGCCCTTTGGATGAATCAACAGGAAACATCCACCTCCAAGTGGAAGTTACCACTTAAAAAATGAAGCAGGAAAATTTTCAAGGTTACAGACCTGTAATGATATGTATGACTGTGGTCAATAAAGATATAGTGGGAAAATATAAATCTCACAAGGGATATATAATCAACAGGATATAATCAATAGGAGCAGTATGATAACAAGCTGACAATCAATCTTATAGTGACTGCCGGGCCCATAAAAGTTATACAACTTATTAAACAAATATCTCTCATAATACTCTTTTGCACAAAGTGTTAAGAGGGAAAGTTGGTAGATTGGCTGTAAGAGAAGAATGAGAGTTAATATGAGACTATGAATTACAGGAACATGCTTGAGGCACTTCTCTATAGCCACATGACTTCTGAAGTGCCTTTAAAAGACCTCTTAAAAGGTAAACTTCCTTATTACTGATATACCACAGTGATTTATGCACACAGTGAAAGGCAGGCTAATGACTCTAAATCTGACCTTGGCTGTATCACAAGCTGACAAAAATACTCCAGCACGTGTTTTTATGTGAAGATTGAAAGGAGGCAATCAATTGCTCAATGCTTATCAGTTTCGGAACACCGTGGTTCAAAGTTGTTAGCGTTTTCTTCAAGAATTATACCGACTGAGTCATGCTGAAGAGAGAAAAATTTTCCACATGGAATGTAATGGCTTCTGCAGGACAGCTCTCCACTCCCCTTCCATCCTTTGTTGTTACTATATCTCACTCCGAATGCAAGATGTAAATTTAACTGCTAATGGTGACATTAATTGTGTGACATGTTCGGCGTCAGATTTGGAGTTTATTTTGTTTTTAAAACACAGCAAGATCTAATCTTACGCTACATTGCAGTCTTCTTAGTGCAGTTAGAGATCTTCAGGCCCCGCTGACTCTCCCACACTCTGGACTTTAAGGTGATTCGTTCTTTATTAGCAGAGGTGCTAGACTTTTGTCTGCTCTGCTTGAGTAAATTCAGAATCTGGAGGTCTCCTCAGAGAACTGTTGAGCCTCTATGGTCAGTCCTTAGCAGCGGGTGCATTCGCTCCAATTTGTATGGACTACATAAGAAGAGGCAAGGAATCTGCACTCTGCTTAATGTCCAAAGGGCTCAGAAGAGGCAGGAAAAAATCCCTTTGCAGCATTTATCAAACCTTGCTCTGCTCTCTGCAATGTGAAAAAACTGATTAAGTGTAAAAGTGCATACAGCAGCAGACAGGATTCTTACATCTTCAAGGGCTGCAATAATTAAAAGGGTGGATAAACCCTATAGCTCACCTCAGCTGCTGGGCCAGCAGCTGAGGTGAGCTTTAGGGTTTTTGTAAACAAAGAAACAAAAAAGAAAATGAAACAAAATGAAACAAATCTCCAATCAAACATGATCTGTTATAGACTCTTTGTTATAAAGAAATGTATTGAAAATATCAGATATGGACTTTAAACTAAAACTTTCATTGAATGAATTATATCAACTGATTTTGTGCTTACATGACGATACAATAATCCATCTTAGACCAAAAACAAGCAATCCCAAAATGTGTAAGAGAAAAGCTGCAAGACTTAGACTTTGCACATAGATCTTCAGGCTCTGCTGACAGTCTGGACTCAAGACTTAACTGTCATACGTGCTGGTAGAGCTATTCAAATTCAGCATGTAAACCATACTTCTCTGGTATACATAGTAAATAAGATATTTGAATATGGTTGATCCTGCTTTCTTTTAATTTATTCAATTTAACCGATAAGCTGAACATTTGAATTGAAAATTTTCATATTTCTCAGGTATCCAAGAACCAAATGGATTATTTCACAGTGTAAGTGCAGTTTTTAAAAGTGAATTATTAAACATAATAGCTTTATAATCATTAATAACTGTTATGAAACATTAATTCACATCATGATAGGTAATCATTGACCTATCCATCCATACAGGTGTCTGGAGGTGATCATTATAGTTAAGTTCTAGGTTAAAATCCAAAACAGCCTTAGCTCAGGCATCAGATTTGACTTGAACCTTCATGTCAAATCTGACAAATTTCAGGCTTCAGATTTGACATGAGGGCTCCGACTTGAGAGTTCAGGTTGGGTCCAGCTTATTTCAGAACACAAAGCAACCAATGCAGGCATTTGAGGAGGGGTAGTATGATCGCCTTCATCAGTATTTGCAGCAGCAGCAGCAGCAGCAGCAGAATTCTCCGCTTGAACCACTGATAAACTGTATTTGTGTAGTGCAAAAAAAACCAAAAAACGCTACAATAAAGTCATAGGCATAAAGCAGAGCCTTTTTAATTAATAACAGAACACATAAGCTACAATATTCACCACTTCACTGACCCGACTGTCTCAAGCTATTTTTACTGCACTAAAAGTGGCATTAATTGTATATTACAGCAGTTTACTGTAGATAGCTTTGATAATAGAAAAGCTATTGTATCTTCTGGTCTTATCACAAGGACATGGCTTGTGAGGTCCGAAGAACACAAGTAATAAAACTGATGATTGATAATCAGCAAAAGCTAAGGTTCACTATTCAAATGACTCATTGGTATAGACTGACCCTTATACTACATAACAAAGATTCTGTGAGCACTGAGGTCCTATTTTTTGTAAATCCAACAGCTAGTGTGTAATTACATTAGTGTCCTGATTACCCCTTTGCCCCAAAATAAAAAAAATCACCAAGAGATAAACATTTCTAAACATTTTGACTATTCCTGATTATATCTGTTTACTGTCCAGTGCTCCACTCATCCAGTCACAGGCAGGCTTCACACGTTTTGCCAAAAAATATTAGGTAAAGAAGGATTTAGGAGAATCACTGGAAATATACACAGTGTAATTGTAGGCCCGGTTTTAAATTCTCCTCCAAAGAAGAGGTTGGGTACAGAAGTCTACCTTCATTGCAATGAAAGAAGGAAAAGTGATTTATGGTATTCTAAATAGACTTTACAAGTATGCAGTCAGGACAACATATGACCTGACAGCATACTGATCTGAAAAAAACAATGCAAAGCAGACACATTTGTTAAAATGTGATTGATTTACAACCTTTGTTAGAAGTTAGGTTGATGTTTTTTTAAGGTTAGTGGGCTTGTAGGCTGAAGAGGAAAGGGGCAGTGGTTTTTTTCCACTAAAAATAGATTTCAGATAAGGATGTCACATAGGTGACAGAGATAATGATGCAATAATGATTGCATTCCTGGCAAATGATGTGTGTCAAGAGAGGTGTGCCCGGCGGCCTGGACTCTGACTGTGAACCGGCCAAAGGAGGAAAGACTGGTAGGCTCTGCAGAGTCTGTCTTATTACCAGACTATCAATGGATGCCGGCGTGTATTGCTTTCTGCTGCTGCATTAGCTCCTTTCTCTCTCTAGACCATTGACGCACTTACACACACATCTCAAAAACTCCTGTAAGAATTGACTCCTCTCAGTGTTATAGTTATATATAGTTATAGTCTTGATTCACCTCTTTTTCTGCCAGTATTGGTCTCACGCCCCCTCTCAACCCCTCTCCAGTGCAGCAGCGACGCTGGACAACTAGATAGGACTACCACAGTTTAAAAGCATCTGCTTTGTCATTCAATGTATTTGTAAAAATGGATATTTTTTATTCCACGTGCTTCAAAAATTGCAATATAAGACCCATAAAGCACAGATTTGACCGACAATATTTTAAAGTGAAGAAATTCTATTTATTTCACATCATTGAATCAAATCTATATCAATGAGAAATCTCTACCACCAGCTGAGCAAGCAACAGGTCAGGAGACGCACTATCTGTCATCATGATATGCCACACACACGCGCGCGCACACACACACACACACATACACATACACACGCACACACACACACACACACACAAACAGGTGCTCTAATGTTTCTAGATGAAGGCACATAAACCCATTGAAGGTCACAGTAAGGCAGATTCACAGCAATAAGGAGAAACCGTGGACCGTAAAAATTAGCAAAGGGACACTCAAGACTTCGACCAGTCTGCCATGTTACAGAATCTCTGTTTAGGACGGTCCTGTCTTGCTCTGTGTGGAAGGAGAACAGGTGAGGACGGGTGAGGATGGCTGAGAAAAGGAGGAGGAAGATGTTCATGTGCAGTGCTGACAGACATCCCACCTCTATTTTCCATATGACCTTTTCCTCTGCAGACAGGTAGTGAGAGTTTCTCCTTGTCTTTAGAAAACTAGCAGTGCTAAGAGAGAGAGAGAGTCTTTCCTAGTTTCTAATCCTTATTTCTCTTTAAAAGTTCTTTGGCTTGATCGCATCAGCCAACCTTTAGACATAATGCTTGACAGACAGAACAACTGACAGTCCATAAATCAACATTATCATTTGTCTTCTCAGATAGATACTGTCAAAAAGTAAACAGTTGTGTTTTTTCTTTCACTCCGACATGGAATTTTGGCAACATACAGTATACCATCATTCAAAGACAGCAGCAGTACAAACTCTGAGTGTCATTTTTGCATCATTTAGAAACAGTAACACCATAATGTGAATCACAGTTTGTTCAGTTGCCATTCATTGCATGACTTCAAAAACCAAGACACCATGGAAAGGACCAATCTGTACACACAGCAGCAGCAGCAGCAGCAGCAGCAGCAGCAACAGCAGCAGCAGCAGCAGTATCCCATTGAATCACCAACAGATTGGATTTGATTAGTCCACACAAAGCACTAGTTTGACATAATACCCTGTATCCAGCCATATGCACTCTTGTGCACAACAGCTCTGCTGTGCAGATATGCAACCACTCTTTTTTTCCCCATTCTTAGATCACATAAGGAATCTTGTCCCTGAGTCTTCAAACTACGTCTGAATAATCCCACTGCACCACACCCTGTCGCACCAGAGTCCACCTCTTGCTGTTATCATCTACAGACATTCAACTTGTAGGTATGGGTTAAAGGGAGCTTCAGCCATTTCCATGTAATTTGATGAGCTGAAATGCACACCCGCTGGCAGAAGGGCAGAGAAAATGACACAGCATCTGCCTCACACTCAGTCAGACGCACACAACAACAGACATATAGTCACATACAGTAGAGAGGTTCTACACTGGCTCTGAATTAACAGTGCAAAGACATTAAACAACATACACAGCGTCAGTCTCTTAGTTCGGTCCGTCACAGAGAGATGTCTTAATGATGTGTCCGTGTCAGGTGCAAGGGTTGTGCAGGCCTGTGTGCATGTGTGCAAGTGTGTTAGTGTTCGTGTGAATGCGTGTGTGTCTCTATAGGCATTTCTGTTTGTGAGGACTTCTATGGATGTGTGTGTCCCTGTGTTAAGTAAGGGCGTACTCAAACGTCCCTTTCTCCAGCCCCTCGATGCCATCAGCCCAGTTGGAAGAAGGCATGCTGCTGTAGGGGTCCAGCAGGATCCTGAAACACCGAACTATCAGCAGTCCCAGGAACACCAGTAGCATCCCCACGAAGGCAAATGCTGTCTTCTGCTCCAGGGTCAAAGAGTGCGCCATCATGTCGTTTCCGCTCATGGCAGCAAGGGAGTGGTTGTAGTGGACGCTACACATTGTAAACCAACATCTAGGTGCCTCATCTCTCCTCTGATAGGGTCAGGCGTTTATAAGCCTGCATGTTACCTGGACAGAGATTATATGATGGCTTCAGATTAGTGCTGTCTTGTCTCTTGTGCAGAGAGAATCAATTTTTATCAACCTGCTTCAATATTACTAAACACTTAATACATATAGTGCGTATGCACTGAGAAATAAGACTGCAGTTATGGTAGCAGAAATATAAAAATTGCAAAATTCAGTGTTGTGAGATGAACTGACCATGAAACAGGGGTTACAGGTATCTATAAATAGCCTCTTTTGAATGTGGTATCTAACAGATGTCCGGAGACTTCGATCTCTCTCTCACTCTTCCCCTCTGGGAATTTTGCAGAGAATTACAAAAAGCAAACGTGAACAGGAGAGTGAGGGAGACTGCATGAAGATGGGTTTAGTCACAACAATCAAAGGACATCTGTGCAGGAATACAAGGCAATGCCATGACTATATTTCTTTAAGTCAGGTTAGAATTACAGTGTGTCGCAGTGCATAGCCAGCTGTTAAACATAGGCATAGCATTAAGGTATCAATGAAAACTCATTCTCATGAAGATGTGACGTTACGTATGTTGTGTTTAGAAGAAAAGGCTCTACCTGTTGCGTATGAGCAGATGCCTGCCAGACAGTGTAATTCCATTAGACAAGAAAGCGACGGTGATTGACAAAACATGATCACAAAATTGTCATGGTCACACAAGTGGAAGTCTGCTTCTGTCATTCTTTTCCTCCCAAATCTTTCGTATGAACACAAGCAGCAGGTGGCTCGAGTGAAAGGAAGGGAGGGGGTTAGATGAGAGAGGGAGGGTACATACAGACAGGGACAGGGGAATGAACAGAGGGAATTGGGAAAGACAGACGAGGGAGAAGGAAGTAGAATGATGAGGAGGACACTGCACAAGTATGCATGGTGAGAGAGAGAGAGGAGAGAGGGAGGGAGTGAGGTGGGGTGAAGAGAGAGACTGCATTAACAGATTCTCTGTTGTGGATGTCTACGGAAGAAAAGCAGCTGTCTCACCGTCATTATCGTGCCATCTTCACAGACCTGTTGCTGCCGTTTCTTGCGAACAACTCCTCTTTCTTGGGGACCTCAGACATATATCCATGAACCCATCCATTGCTGACATATTGAATGTGCTAGGCTAATCTCTCATCAAAACAAAAGGCTAGAGATAAAGAGAGAAACAGAAGCAAGGGAGAGGCTGGATCAAGCTATGATATGTGTCTCTTCTCAGAGATACTGCTCCCTTACTTGCTGCCTCCTACTCATTATCATTCTGTTTCTCTATCTCTCCCTCCAGAAGCACGCACGCTTGCTCCTGCTGCATGGCAACCACTTGTTAGTCTCACTCAGCTGCTCTGCTGCCTCAGTCATTCACAACATTCCCCCCCCTCAGCAACACCAGGACGGATGCAGCAGCATAAACAAGCAATCTGCCTCTTCTTTTTCTTCTCCCTTTTTCTACCCTCCCTGGCTTATTTGGCTGTTCTCAAAATGACTCCACTAAAATGTGACAGGAATATCATGGTTTAGCCAGCAGGAGAAATGCTGCCTCTCACTGCTCCTGGCCAGTAAATGCTGCTGCAAAGGTATTTTTGGTACAGCACAGCATTATTCTCCAAGCCTGGTTTGATGATGTGTTTTTAATTGGTGCAGTTTGCTGTGGTCAAATTGAATTAGCCCCTCTGCTTAAAGGCTTACAAATGCAAGCTCCATGGACATGATGAGGGAGATGAGAGAGGCACTTAAACAGAATTTACTATATGCCTGATTTTACTGTAGTGAATAGAAAGAAGCATTGTATAGAAAAACAAACAGCAGGTCATCTGATTGCCCACTGTAACAAAATGCAGCAGTGAAGCGTCTGGCCATCTGTTACGTTGTTATGCAGTGCAGATTCATATCAGCTATGTAGTTTTTGTCACAGTGGTGCAGTGACTCACATCTAAGGATAAGGCATGCCACAGGGGAGATGGTCATCATTGGCGTGTGATGTGACAATAATTCATGGCTTACAAGTGGTAAAGGGAGCCCCATTTTTCTTTTTTAGTTGTAAACAGCACAAAGGTCTCCCTGAGAGAATGTAAACGCAGAGGTGAATTACCTCCCTCACACTGACTTTCACTTCAAAGTTTTAAGCCTCTGCAGTGTCTTTTGAACTGCCTTGGGTTAGTAGCAATTTCTAGTCTTGCTGTGCTGTTAATACTTGGCTGTATAAAGAGCTAGTATGACACAACTCTGCAATTTTTTTTAGTTCGCATTTATTTCAAGGGCCATTCTTGCAAGTCAGACGAGGAGAAGTCACGCTGAAGAGACAATGAAATCACCTTTATGTCAAATGTGTGGTCATCAGTGATGAAGCCAAGTTAAAGACACTGTGAACAGTACATTATTATTATTAATTAATTTGCTTCTGATTTGTCTTCATCATATAACAGTCGGAACAAGCTGTTATGTGCTTTTAGTTGTGTGTCACTGTGTGCTGATGTGCTTTGAACTTATTTGAGTCTACAACAGGAACTGCCGAGACAATCTAAACCTGTTGCATAAAGCATTTTAAAATATTATCCACTGTCCATAGGACACAAGGATAAAGATTGTTCGAGTTTTATCTCAGCCAGTCCAGAGCTAAACTGATATTGAGAACTGTAAACTAATGATTGTATGAACTCTTCTTACAGTATCCTCTTTAATGTTAATGAACTCAACACCACACCTTGTTTTACAGTGTCATAATACGATATGTACAACAGAGTACAAAAGACAGATGCAGTAAAATTGCAAAGACTTTTAATACTTTATTCCTTGTTCCCATTAGCCTGACTGCAGCAATTACTAATCCCCCTTGGGGCCCACAACTTAATTAAATTTACATGATCTATTGCAAGGGGGGTTGACTATTTACAATTATTATAATCATCTACAATATTGTTATTAAAATCATAATGCAAAGGTGATTATGCACATCTCAAGACCTGGAAATAGGGCTGTAGTTTCTAATAAAGCTATATATAAATGATATTTCCTCAAACATAGCATCTCCTACTGCAGTCAGAGGTAGCTATAGCATCTGACATATTATGTTTGTTTGGAGAAAGCATGAAGTTTACTTTCTGTTTGTGACTTTGTTAGGTGTTGATGTGTCTAAAAAGTGGATAACTTTTTAGTCTGGAGCGTTTCCAAGGGAGCCACCAAAAAGAGGTATTTTTAGTTACTACCTACTCTGTGAAAAATATGATCCATTGACTTACAGTGCATTTAAGAAAAAAGAAAAAGAAAAAAGTTGGCGAGAGACCTAACTTTTTGGTCAGTGTTGCTCAGATATTTAGGAGTCACATTTCAGTTTAAATTTATAAATGAAGCTTATACATTAACTAAATGATCTGCACTAACTTGGGTTGACTGTACTTTGTTAGTGAAGCCAAGTTATTTAGTTATTTCTCTTGTTACGAATTGTGCAGCATTCATCTGTTGGATGTTTGCCATGAAAACAACTAGCCGTCAAGTGAATCAATTATCAGTTCATTGACCAGATTTTTCAATGACAGAGTAACACAAACGTAATGCGCTATATGTTCAAGGTTAACTTCCCTGCTATGTCACAGGTCAAGTTGTTGCAATCCATTCATGACACAGGATTTAGCATGATGTACGTAACAGCAGAAACCTAAGCAAATAAATCACAATATCAGTACATTTAACATGCATTTAAACATACAGTAAAAAATGCAAGAATCTGATGTTGGGATACTGTAGATACAGACACATAAAATCACTATCTGGATCACGTGGCTGTAGAGTAAACTTGCTGGGAGTGTGACAGTGACTCTGAAAATGCCCTAGGCTGTCAGCAACACATGGAAATGTTTACTTTCTATTTGGAAAGGATATGTAAAGATTTAAATGAAACTTGGTATTTAACTGTCCCATTAGAGCCCCTTGCATTATGACTGGAATTATTTTCTTACCTTCTCTTAGATGGAAACATGTGCAGGTGTCTAAATGACACTTGCACATTTTTATTTTGTCCTATTTCAAAGCTGTTTTAACTATTAGGAGTTAGGAGCTTCTACTTCTATAGAAGTACAAGCAACTTCATGTGGTATATTGAAAAGTCAGATTTAGAATTTGTAAGTGTTTTTATTTCGGTGGTGACATCTGCACTTGCTGAGCATATTCTCTACAAATATTAAAGTATATTGTATGAAGAAAATTGAATTATTCCTCCACTAGCGTAAAAGTGTATTAATCAATAGATTCGGGAATGATGAATTGACTTGGCTCTGTATGATGATCAATAAGGCAAGCTATATATTGTCTGACACTGTGAGCGAGCTGCCTGGAATATTGTAGGTTATAGGTATTACTGGTACTGCTCAGTGAATTACAGTGCCTCAAATCACAAACAAACAAATGCACAATGTATTGTTGCACTACATCATTTGCATAATTAATTTTGCAGACTGTTCTTACTGATTTCTGGAGATACTTGACATGCGTTGATCAGAACTGCTTTAGTGGGTTTGCACAGGGCTAGATGTGGTTTTATTGGGTGTAGCTGTTGTTCAGGGACACACACTCATTAGAAGTTGTCACATTCTGCTCCAATTAGCCTGTCAGTCACTTTCTCTCATTCACCTGCTGTCTCCTGAAACTGTCTGCCAACAGAGGAATCACGTGCACAAACTTGTCAAATATGCCCATTTTATTTGTGTTTATTCACTAGCTAACCTCCTCAACTACCTAACTATTTATTCTATTCTATTCTATTTTATTCTATTCTATTCTATTCCAGTGGTTCTCAAAATTTTTGATGTCAAGGACCCCTAAACTGACTGTATTAGATCATGGACCCCAATTTGATAATATTTTGTTGCAGGGTCCCCCATCTGATGAGATTCTTGCTTTTAGATGTTTTATTACAGGAAGTGTATAAAACCCATGACCAAAATAGTCATACTTTCTGTCATTGTGTTATTTATGGATGACATTATAGTAAAAATAAACGATTCCCCTTTTTGCTGGGGACCCCCTGGGAGCCTCTCAAAGACCCCTGGGGGTCCCTGGACCCCACTTTGAGAACCACTATTCTATTCTATTCTATTCTATTCTATTCTATTCTATTCTATTCACCCAGGCTGCCTAGCAACAGCTCCCAAATCTCGCGTTGGCGGCACAAATCGCCACTGCACATTTCAAACTGCGTAGCATCGTCAGGGGCATCTTGTGTTGTGCGGGGCAAACAAACCTCAACATGGCAGATGTTGTGACTCTTGACGAAGAGCCAAAGCAAGAGGAATCTACTGCATCCATCAAGTCCGACACCGAAGAGACATCTGAAGAAACACCCAATGGCGTGAAAACGTGAGTGAAAATTAGGCTTTGTTCTGTTCGTGCGTGCAACCGTTAGCACGCTCAGCTAAAATGGAGTCCTGATATGCTAGGTATTGTTAGCCAAGAAGCCCCGTAAACCATGTTGTAAGGACCTTTGTGGTAGTTGTTAGGTTTTTGTGCCTTTCATGCCGCCAGATATATGCTATTTCCTTTCTAACTGGAGTCTCAAAATGATGCACTGTATAACGCGAAGCACAGTGCAATAGGTCAACCTTTACGGGGAGCTACCTCAACTGTAAATCTCTTATGTTTTGCTAGTTTGTTAGCTAACGCTAACATTCTGAAATTCAACGCTTGTTAAATCTAGCGTAATCTTTTAGTTACATAGTTACATGAATCAAGTAGGCTATTCTTGAATGTAACGGCGTTACACTTAATCTCAGCTCAGTTGTGCATGTTTCATTGTGACAATAACGTGAAGTTAGCTTCAAATGGCTCCGTGATACTGTACTGTTAGCTAATGAATTAACGCGCTACCTTAGTGTTTTCTTTGCCCCTCACACCTCACCAGATGACAATTTTTATAGCAGGGCAGCTTTTTAAGTCTTTAGGTAAAAAGTTATAAACTCCAAGACACTAGAGTATGTTAAATACAGATGTTTATAGTCTTAATTTAGACATTAACAATTTATCTGATTCATGAGTTTACCTTTGTTACAATTAGTTTAGGTGGATCGATAGATGCTTTATTAATCCCAAAGGGAAATTAAGATGTTACAGCAGCCAAAAATGAGGTAAAAGAAACAAATGCAATTAAAGAAAAATTTGACAATAACTAAATAAACTAACTCAAATATAAAACATGAATAGAACAGAAAGAATAGAAACGTCAGGTGGATATTGCTACAGTAGTCAGTCGATTGATTGTCCATGAATGTCAGAATTGAGTGTACTAAATATTGATACCTGAATAATCTACACAAAGTATATACATATGATAACAGCAGCATATACAGACAGTACCCAAAGATTATGGAAATGTGAATCTGAAATACAACATATGTGATGGACAATGTAATAAATAATAATATAAAAGTCCAGGTGAGCAGTCTGTCTTCACTGTCAGAGTAGTCCCCTCTCCCGACATGGAGGAGAGTCATTGTACAGACTGAAAGTAGTTGGTATCCTCACCGTGAGAATCAAAAGTTTTTTTGTGTTTGCTTGTCAGGACCACCTTTACGCTGAACTTTATTTACTCTACTACTATACTAGACACATTCTTCACTAAGTGATCTCCCTTTACACTCAGCTTCCATACTTGCTTGCAGAGAGAAATCCAAAGGTATCTGAGACTTACCCATACAAAGTTCTGCATAGAAATATATAAGTGATAATATTTTATTCTGCTACTCAATGATCATTTTGATTAAGTCATCAAGGAAAGTGGTATCATTAATGTAATATTCATAGAGTTGAATGTACTTAAGGCACAGCTCCACTACTGAAATAAGTAATACACAATAGGAACCTGCTATTTTATTTATTTAATATATTTTTGGACAGGTCTTTTAATGTACGGACTACATTATTTTGAACTAGGCTTTTCTCACTTGTGCATTTTGCAGGGATCCTGAGGAAACCAAGCCCCCTAAAGAAAAACATGATGCTAAAGAGAAGTCTTCTGGAAGCAGAAGAGGAAACCGCTATCATCCTTACAAAGACAAACATGGTGGAGAAAAGAAGGGTGCTCACAGGAACCGTGTGTTCATCAGCAATATCCCCTATGATATGAAGTGGCAGGCAATTAAAGATCTAATGCGTGAGAAAGGTAATTTCTTCAGTGGTGGGTTGGTGTTTCCCCCTCTTTCTGAGTCTTCAGGTGAATAGAAGTTCTTGACCTCTTTTCCTTTGTTACCAGATGGATCATCCTGCTTCTAGCAGTAGTCACTTAGTTCCCACCTTTCTCTGGATGTTCCTAGTTCACATAGTAGGGAAACAGCATAGTGATATTAGGTTATTGGAGTTTTAATCTTTTTTTTTGGATGGGCACTAATTTAGTTTGGGCTGATATGTCTGTGAGAAAAGGAAGATGAACTTAGTTATTTTGTCACTTGTTTTATGGCATTGTCAGCTTCAAAATGTAACCTCAAACCTGTAGTAGAATTGACTGTTGTATGATTTTGTTGCATCTGTTGCAAGGTGAACTTTGATTATGTGAATGAAATTATTGTTCTATTCTACTTTCTGAATTATGGGGGTCTCTAGAGGCCTGAAAGGTGCACGGACAGCCTAAAAACTCAACTGCTATGAATGGAATCTGTTGACCAACTGATCAATGTTGAAGTCTTCTGAATTTCCCAGGTTTAATGTAGCTGTGTTTATCTCTGGCCTTGGCCTTTGGGTGTCTCAGTCACTGCCCAGAAAGGCATGGTGTTGTCTGGTGGGATGTTGGTCTGGGCTGACTGTTGATCATTAATGGGGCATCTCCATCTGTAGCGGCATTGCCAAGGCCGACAGCGACTTGAAGACTTGGTGACTTAAATTCCTTTGTTCTTTTGGTATTTTTCCTTTGTATGTCTCATGTAGTTGGTGAGGTTACATACGTGGAGCTCTTTAAGGATGCAGAAGGAAAGTCAAGGGTAAGTGATGTGGCCAACTTGCTGCACGAGGTTTTAAACGCCCTCAGCTGGCTCTCATTAATCTCTAAGTGCTCTTTTAGGTTCTGATCCTTTGGGTCTTACTATGCTACTGAACTGGAGATACTGTAGGTTGTTTTTAGAGCCTGGTAGATGGCTAATGATTGATATTCATTTGAAAGGGAGATGTCCTGTTGATTTTGGAAAAGTAGCCTAATGAACTCATCCAAGAGTACACTTTTGCTTTTGTTGTTGTCATTTCAATTGGTGTAAAAGTTTGTTTGTTTGGCTATTTTCCAAAGGGAAATGTGGATTGTGTGATTTGTCTATTGATTGACCCTCACATCTCAAAATCTTATGTTACAATTTTGTTATATGGCACAGCTCTCTCTTCAAAGGAACAAAACAGTTTTGTAAGGTCCTGTAGTATTTTTTTTTTATCGATATGGTTTTATTTTAAATACACGCATATCATAGATGTATAGGTGTACCACACATTTTTTTTATTGCTGTGGTAAAACTAGTTAATTCTAAATGATGTACTAAATACGTTTATTAATGCTTTTTTTTTACTATCTTGGTATTAATGTCCAGTTCAAAACATTAAGATGTTTCAATTAAATGACAATGCATAAGGTATCTGTTAATTCCAAATGTTTGTACCCAAGATTTTTATAAATGATACATTCCTCTTACTATTATTTAAAAACTATAGATTATCTAACATTGCTTTGAATAATGATTGAGAATATGCTGTTATTGGCCTTTAAATCTGGTTTGCAATGCACTTGAACACAACCATAAACCTGCTGGCTCAAGCCAGTGGACAAAATATGGCCAACATGCACTATAGAAAATACTAGAAGCATGTAGATACATTAAATATACAATGCTCAAGTGCTTTGTCTTGATTTTAACTGTATCTTGTCTACTCCTTCTGCTTTGGATATGTGTGCCACCTGGACTCCCATGATGCCCTCGGTTAGGGTTGTGGGTAAGAAATTGAAATTAATTTTCAAACATAAATGTTTTATTAATCTCAAGTTTACATGGACTCATCGGATGTGTCTGTGTCTGATTCAACAGTGTGGTGGAGTTCAAAGATGAAGAGTTTGTAAGGAAGGCAATAGAAACTATGAATAAGCATGACCTGAATGGAAGACCCCTTAACATCAAGGAGGTAAGGACAAATTATGGTATATGAATACAGCAAAATTGATTTATTAATATTATTAACAGAACTACGTGTTTTGCCATCATTTTTTTGCATCTTATTTTTCTCTCAAATTAAGTTTCAGTTCAGTTTTTTTTTATCAGAGTAGCAGCAGTTAGGTTGTGGGTTTTTTTTTCAGCATTACTGTCTTACTGTTACTGTGGTCTGTAATTCTAGAATTGACAAAATAAATAAAATAAGCTCAAGCTAAACAATGTGAGTCTGTGCTTGTTTGCCATCATGTTACTTCAAACCAAAATACCTCCCTTTCAGAGACGCTGGCACTGGAATAGTAGTGTACAGTTGTCTACTGTTAGTTGCACAGCGCTTACTTGACTGCTTCCTCGTGATGATCTTAGTTTGACATTTGCCGTATTTTCTGAAATGAGATGGAAACTGTATTGTATTTGTTATTCAAGGACCCTGATGGGGAACATGCTCGGCGTGTGCTGCAGCGGATGGGAGGAGGACAACAGGGAGGTCGCGGGCAGGACATGGGGCCTGGTGGGATGAACATCCCACCCTCCATTGCCAACAACCCCAACATCCCACCTGAGGTCATCCATGCACTGCAAGCTGGACGACTGGGCAACACAGTGTTTGTAGCCAATGTGAGGATATGGTCATAAACTATTCCCAAATCTAGCTACTGATGATTATTAATCATTATTTTAATGATTATTAAAAATGGTGGTGTTTTTTCTTTTGTTTTACAGCTTGATTTCAAGGTGGGCTGGAAGAAGTTAAAGGAGGTGTTTGGCATGGCAGGTGTGGTGAAACGAGCAGATGTGAAGGAGGATAAGGACGGCAAGAGCCGCGGGATGGGAACAGTGACTTTTGAGCAGCCACTGGAGGCTGTGCAGGCCATATGTATCCTTAGCACTAAAATAGAAATAAAACAAAAAGCACACAGCACTGCATTACAGTTTTTACAGTGACTTTCTCCTTGACTCTGGACTCAGCCATGTTCAATGGGCAGATGCTCTTTGACAGACAGATGCACGTAAAAATGGTATGTTATTTTTAGTTACGCCACTCTGCTAAAGTTGTACAGACGTTGTGAAAATGCGTTTTTACATTTGTTTTTGCCGTTTTACAGGATGAGAAATCTCTTCCCCCTGATGATTTCCGTCAAGTAGAAAAAACACCCCAGTTACCACGTGAGTACCCTGTTATTCCTCTGTCAGCTGCTAATATCAAACTCATATCAATAGTAATGAGCTCAGTGAATTGAGTATAGCACTAACATTGTCAATGTCAGAGACTGAGAACAAATGGCATGTGTTAATAAAATTGCAAAGATATTTTGCTGGAGCAGTAAAGATGAAGTGGCATTCCAACTTTTTTTTTACTACCAGCAGGATATGTGCTGTTTCACACATAAAGGCAACCAGTGCAGACATTGTAAAATAAGTAGTGATTGCTGCTGCTGTTCAATAAGAGATGGAGTATCTCAAAACTGATGAATTGCTTCTCATATGTTGCTTATTTATGGAATGGATGCCGCACTGACAGTAAAGACTCACAACACCCAAATAAGATGCAGATATCACATAATACACAATATTACACTAAATGAACAACATGACATATGGGTGAATGTGCCTGTTTACCTTTAAAGTTAAGTATGCGCTGTGCAGTATGAACCGTGAGCGTTGGTGCATTGCAGATGCAATAAAGGGTTTTGTAAAGATATGTCTTGATACATTTATTGTTTCACTAAAAGACTGTCCTCATTGCACAATATTCTCAATGAGAATGTTACTGTCATCAATGTCATTAGCATCATTGAATACTGATTGTGCTATGTATAAATTCTCACATAAGTATTCCACTCAGCTATTGCTGCTAGTATTTTAATTGCATATCATAAACTCTTCACCTTTTTTTTTTTTTCTTGTGTATGTCATGTGTAGGTGGTCTAGGTGGTATTGGCATGGGACTGGGACCAGGGGGGCAGCCTATAAATGCTAACCGTCTGAACAGTGGAGGAAGTGTGGGCTCCATGGGGCCTGGAGGTCAGTTACCTGTTAGTTATTTTTAGTTATGTAGGATAGGAAATGCTCACACATGCTACAGACTGTACATCACATACTGTCTTGCAAACCTGTCTTTAGAGGCAAATGTTTCCCAGAAGGAATCAGATGCATCTCCACTAGCTGGTCAACACATTAGCACCACAGCAAAGCATTAACTAACAACTCTGATTTTTATACATTTTACGCAGTTAATGTGTGAACCATGCAGCCATTAACTCTTGGCTTACATTTACGTGGGTCATCTTTTGACCCTCCAGCGGTCTCAAAATGAGTTAAAGAGATAAGAAAAGCAGAGCTGTTACCACCTGAAACACTGAACTTCTACACTGTTTAGGATGTAACTGACATTGTCCCTAAAGTCACCTGTGTAGTGTTTCATCAACAGGCTACATAAAGTATCTTTCAATGGATATGTAGCCATTATATATACACTCACCGGCCACTTCATTAGGTCCACCTGTGCAGTCTAATGCAATCCAATACAACAACTCTGCCATATATTCTATATTTACGAAGCTTATTTTTTAAAATATATATATTCCTTTTCTGCCGTAGGTATGGATGTTCCAGGTTATGGTGGAATGAACAGACTTGGAGCAGGTTAGGACTTTTAAATTATTTTCTGTGAATTATTGCTGTGGTGGGACCTTTGTCTGCTCTCTCCTTCCCTCAACAGAAAGTAATGATTAAACTTGGTGCTGCTTTTGGCAGGAATGAGCGGTGGCGGAGGCTTTGGGGGCATGGATAGCATGGGCAACATGGGTGGCTTTGGAGGAAGAGACATGGCACCAGTTGGCAGGATGGGAGGTAAGAAGTGTACTCACTCCTAGTGGGCTGAGATGAGGTTCAGTTCTCTAATCTTACACTGTGTAAAAAAAAAAAAAGGCAACTTTTGTGTTACTGATAACTTTAGTCTGAGGTTGCATTTTATTTCTCTATTGAGATATGTACCGGTCAGGAATGGGTGGAATGGATCGTGATTTTGGCCACAGTGACATGCCCATGAATCGAGGATTTGGGGATTCATTTGGAGGAATGGGTAAGCCATACTCTGACTTCAAATAACTCTGATTTCCATACACACTTAAACATCACACAGTGGAGGTTATGCAAGTTCATCTCTGTAGTCTGGTGTTGAGTTTTGATGCGGTTTAGGGATTGCTTTTTGTGATGTGTGCTGTTTAGTTTATGGGCTGTTTCTGTGTGTACTGTTGTGACCTTGTTGTGTCACGGTCTAACCTAACTTGCACTGACTTGCATTCTTTTCTTCAGGTGGTGGTTTTGGAGGAGGCATGGGGCACATGGGGACTGGATTAGGTAAATGAGATATTTCATCCACAGGTTTTCTGATTGAATCTAATATCACAGTTATGTCAGATTATCTTCCCCTTTAAATACACACTAGCTGTCAAGGTATTTGCAAGATACAGTTTTCTCTCTCGATGAGCAGCAGGTGTCTTTATCACTATTGATGTTTGAAAGTTATTAGTCCTTACCATTTTGTAGTCTTTTGAGAGATTATTCAGCCAATCGTGTAAAAGGAGAAATGAGTATTGGTGTACCGTGATGTAGCAAGTCATTAAGTGTCACGACTCTGAGCAGGTGGCCAAGTAGTTTAAGAGACTGCACTTCAATCAGATGACTTCAGTACAAGAATGTCCTTAAACAAAACATGAAATCGCCAAGTAAGATCAATAGTGTGACACCTTCTGGATGAGAGACTTTTCCATGCACCTCAATTATAAAACACTGTAGAATTATTACAGAGCCATTAGATCCAGTATGTATCTGATAAGCACCAAGTGTCTTAATGTATTATTTTTGAATCATTTGGGTGTGTGGGCAGGCAGCCAGCCAGGCAGAGAAAGAATTGAATTGCTTGTCGTGCGGGCCAAGAATGAGGACACTTGAAAAACCTCTTTTGGTGTTTGCTTTGGAATGAATTGGGCGCCATCTTGGAACACTGTTTGCTTCCAAAGCTTTCAAATTTATACCACATTAAACGTGCCACACTTTGATATTGGTGTCGTTTCAGCCTTACCTTGCGAGGTAGCTGGATTTGCAAGATCACGCAAGAATCCATCTTGTCAGGCTTCAAGTTATTCGCTTGTGTCCAAACCACCTGTGGTTCAGACCAATCAGTGTCCTATGGGGATTCTTGGGTGATCTTGTGAAGCCAGCCGCCTCGCAAGGTAAGATGGTGATAGACAGATGGTTCATCCAATCACCTGCCAAGTATTTATTGAAAGTGCCTGCCCTTTTCCAAACAGTTTCCAAGGACAACTTCTCAGATGGTTCTGTGTAACAAACCATCTGGCACATCAGGTTAATTTTCAGCCTGGTCCCATCTAAATGCCTAGATTAGAAGTCTTGTCCTCAGAATTACTGCCAGTATACAAGAAAACTGCTGAAATTCCCATGTTTTTAGAGATGAGCAGTTACTTCATGTGTGTGAACATTAGTTTCATTGTTAGTTTTGAAGAAACATGCACATAAAACAAAATGGTAAAAGAATGTCAGAAAAAAAATGTGTTCACAAGATAATTCACATCATTTCTGTTGACTCTTCCTTGTGGACTTTGTTTGATGACTAAGAATAGAAACTGGGACAAAGCATGCTCCTCCTGTACAAACAGTGTCACAGTGACATTGAACTCTTGACACCTGATGTTTCGCTGTGGTGGAATACCGATACTGGCACAAATGGGAGAGTTTTACAGTGTGTATACACACTTAAGTGACACATTATTGGACTAATTCAGTGACAGATGTCATTGTAAATGTAGCCAGTTGTATATGGCTCTTTTGATATCAGGAGAAGGTATCATCCTGATCAGTCTGTGCAGGGCTAGAGCAGTGTTGAAACATGTTACCCTGTTGAAGTTACTCATTTTGTGTGTGTGTGTTAATTGCAGGTGGTGGAATGGGCAATATGTCGATGGACCGGATGGGCTCCAGCTTTGACCGTATGGGCATGTCAGGAATGGACATGAACCGTGGCTTCGGAGGCTACGGAGGCGGGGGACCGAGCCACATGGGTGGGGGCATGTCTGACAGAGGCTCTGGGTCCAAAGCAGGCTGTCAGATCTTTGTGCGGAATGTAAGTGCAAGTTAAAAATTCGGTTCAAGTGACAACTTTGCTAGTATAGAGAATTTAAGTAGGATTAGAACTCTGTGACCTGTCAACTGATTTAGTCATTCATTTATGAATACATTTTCTTTCCGCATTGATGCCTTCGTACTGATTGAGGTTTTAATGGGGCACAACCCATGCTTACCATGCATTCATATAAATGGTAATGATGCTATAAAATTAGTAGTTGATGATTAATAGATTTTTAATAGTTAGATTTTTCTTCATCTCTTTATGATGCTGTATTTGTACCATATGCTTTATTGATGCATTCATTTTTAATTTGAATGTTTCTTTCCAAGGCTCAAATATGAGATTTATTTATGTACATATTCTACTTATTGAAGTATCCATTTCTGTGTTGCAGCTGTCCTACGATCTTACATGGCAAAAACTGAAAGAGAAGTTCAGTCACTGCGGTATGTCTTTTTCTCTGTATTAATTCATTTTTTAATACTGATGCCTCAGCAGAACCCTAAGATTACATACCACATATACTTCAAATATTAGACTTCCTTTAATGTTGACACATGGATGGTTAGTTAAACAAGGATGCCAAAATTTCAGGTTTAAAATGTATCTGCACTGTGTGAAACGTTGTGATTTCAGAATTAATTAATTGGTCATTCTTGTTAACTGCAGGTCAGGTAATGTTCGCAGAGATCAAGATGGAGAACGGAAAGTCAAAGGGCTGTGGAACGGTGAGATTTGACTCGCCAGAGAGTGCTGAGAAAGCCTGTAGGATGATGAATGGAACCAAGATCAACGGCCGAGAGGTGGACGTCCGCATCGATCGTAACGCCTAGATCTTTTGTAGAAGTCAAGTTAACACACTTCCACATTCAGCCCTCTTGCCAATGATCTTTTGTTTTGTTTTAAAAACACTATTACTTCATATCTCCATGTGTCCACTGTTTCATATTTTTTGTTTATATATATACTACATAGCTCTTTTATCTTTGTTTTGTAAACCCTTTTTAATTTGTCAGGCAGTTTATTTGAACAAATAAACTTTTTAATTTTTAAACCCGGTGGCTGTAAAATCTCCTTAGATCAAAGTCTCAGAGCTGTTCTTCACAGTGTGAAAAATCAACCAGAGGTGTTGTTCCATTACACATTATTGCTTAACACTGCCGTTTAGTGGCCTCTTGGAAGTGGTGAAATTCTGCATTAAGCACAAAGGCAGCAGCTGGAAAAAAGTGAGAACTGAATGGACATGAATTTTATCAGGCATGGTCTCCAACTCTAATGACAGGAAGCTATTTAAATTTCCAGTACTCCAAGACCAGTAGTAGTTTTTGTTTAAGTTGGATAGGGTTGGCACTTTTTGATGACGCTGGCATTATAACAAATCTCAGCACACATCAGTGAGGTGTGTGATGTCCATGTAATCTTTGCAGAGTTGCTAGCTGATAAAAACAAGTAATTCTATTTTTACTTTTTAGGTAAGGGTAGACAAGTGGAAAGTTTTGTGTATTTTTTTTTTATTTTTTTTTTTTACTATTTATGGCTTTTTCCGCCGCCGCCTTTGCAGGCAGTAAGCACTTGCCCATAAAACCTTATCAGTGTTTTTTGTTGTTGTCACTTACCAGCCTGCTTAGAAGGAAGGACAAGGCGAAATGAGTTTAGTGGACACCTTTATTACTTCGCTCTGGTCAGTTCACTCCTGTGACAACACATTCTCTGTTTATGTGTCTTTAGTAGGACATGTCAGAACTTAATGGATAATGGGTCTTCAGTCCAGGTCAAGAGTATCAAGATCTTTGGCACATTTGCACCTTTTGTGAAATATGTAATAATAGAGATCATCCTCTTCCTGAGATGTGACCAGCACGTCTTCTGTGGCACAATATCTTTAAAAAGTGTGTTGGAGTGGGCTCGTGCTTCCTTATCTTGACATTTGAAGATCTTAGAAGCTTAACATTTTTCTTGTGTTTTTTTTGGACTGTTGTTTAGAGTCTCTGTAAATATGGCTTTGGTCCTGGGAAGGTCAGATCTCAGTCACTGCACAGTCTTATGGGATTATTCCCAATAATCCCCAGCTCATACAGGATGGACAGAGTGGCAAAGAGGATGTAGCAGATGAGGGAAACAATTCCCAACTTCCAGTCCAATTTCCACCCATTCACATGAATGGCGACAAAAAGGAAAACGATCGAAAGGAGGAGTGTGGAGGAAATGAAGAACAGTCCAGTGCTGTTGACCTCTACGGGGTTGTTGGTGTCCACAAATGCAGTCTTGATGAACCAAGGCAGGCCAAGACACAGCATGTCAAATACATTTGACCCCACAATGTTGGACATCGCCATGTCAGCTTTCCCTGTTAAGCAGAGAAAATGACAAGGTTGGTTTTAAGTGTACTACTATACTAGGAACATTGTGAATTGTAGCTGGTAAGACATGACACTGATGTTACCTTCTCTGGCCACCATCACACTGGCTATGGTGTCAGGTATACTGGTTCCAGCAGCCAGCAGAGTGAGTCCCATCACTGTATCAGGGATGCCAAGTGTCTCACCTGTGTAGACATAACACCAAACCAAAGTCAGACTCCTTCCGCAACATCATCAAGCCACAAAGAGAACAGCAGCTGATCTTAACTGTGGCTATAGGGTTAATAAATTGTCACTGGAAGCAGGGCTGTAGTCAGGATTTTAGAAATACTGACCTCATAAGACCACATTCGCCCAGCAGAGCCCCACCCACAGTCTTAAGCTCGGGACCCAAATATTAACCCACTATGTTGAATCAACACTTGAAATGAGTCCTCATCCTCCCTGTAGACTTTCATGAGACCTCTGAATCATGCAGTATGATGTTAGTGAGCAGAACATAGCCACAGGGAAACATTCTCAATCACATACTGTAAGTTTGTGTTGGATCTGCTGAGTCCCACGTCTAACCTTTCATAAGACTTAACTCTCTCTCCATCTGAGCCTATGTTACGCCTTCGGAATAATAATCTCATTATACTTCAGTAGACCTACCACTGTCACATGATGAAGCTGCCCTTTTAGCCTGATCTTAGGTCAGCTTTATAGTTTACATCTCAGTTGTAGATGGGAGGTGAAGCTGTTCTTGGACCTGTGCCTGTGGGTAGTTCTGTATGTACACCCAGGGCTCACATGACTGTGTTTCCTTAAGGGTGAAACCGGCTGTAATCCTGCTGTGGCTGGGTAGGCACATGCCCCACTGGAGCTACAATAACCCCCCTCTTAACTTTCCAGGACAATGGCATCTCAGGAATTAGCCAGCAGACCAACATGTGATTCTACTCTGCAAATCACACTTTTTTCTCACAAGTTTCAAACACTTGTGATCCACAAAGACTCCATAACACAGTGAGTGACAGGCTGATTTACACCTGATCACTTGAAAGACTTAAGGAAATATATAGATCTTACAAAAGCTCATCAAAGCTAAACAATACCTACCGACAACAGTGACCATCCACACCAGCAGGTATGTGAAACCTGAGATCCAGACAGCTGACATGAAGAAGGTTATCATGAACCACTTCTTCCAGAACTTTCTTCTGCAGTTGGGGGTGGTCAGAAAAAGCAGAACGATGATGGGTAGAGACAAAACCCAGAGGATCCTTTTCAAGTCGTTCTCCGGCACAGCAAACACACTTTTATGCTCTGGGGTGCAGGCAGAAAAACAGGTTATGAGTAGGGTCCTATCATATCGTCAGGGGGTCATAAACGTCAAGCAAGCAAATGCGTGTCAACAGCTGGACAACATCATGTTGAAAATGCTGCAAAACTGAGCGCATAGTCACTGCGAGGTGCATCTCACCTTCGGGAATCTCACTGAGGCCATGCAGGCTGAGAGAGAGATTAGAGTATCCTGAGTCGTCCTGGAAGATCCCGCTGTCTGTTCTGGAGCGACTGTGGACTCGCAGATTTGTGTTGTCATTCCAGCCCATCAGTGGCTGCGTCTCAGTCTTCTCCTCAGACCCTTTGCCCAGACAGGTGCAGCAAGGACTCAGCTTCCTCAGGACAAACTCGCTGATGCGAAGGTCAAAGCACAGAACCATGATGTAGACACCATAGACCAGCAACAGACAGGCAGCGTCATACCTGTAAACAAGACATACATGCATGAATGACTTTGAAGAGTGCTGTATGCCTAACAAGGTTTGTTGTGCATTTTATTACAGTTTGATTTGATCTCTTTTTTACTTTAAAGCAAAATATCTAGTTTACAAAACTCCATATCTTGATCTTAATAAAGCAGTACTCTTTATAAGCTAATAGTGTGTCTTATTTTGCTCTCACCAAAATTACCATCAAAAAGTTATTCTTGTACACATGGAAACGTCATAAACACATGTTTTGATGTGATATTGTATAATAAATGAGTCACAGTACTGTTCTTTCATTACCTGTGATCTATTTGTATGCTATTTTGTCATAAGATGCAATAAACAGCTGTTTCAACTTTGTCTTTTACAGCCACTTTTACAGGCAGGTCATGTTCTGTCACAGCCCAAACTCACCAGTACACCTTGTTATCAGATATTATAGCAATAACAGCAGCAACACTGATGCCATATGCCAGACAGTCCCTGAACAGAGGCCAACAGGTGAGGCGCCCTGCCTAATGAAGGAAACAAAAATAAATGGTTTACAGCATATAAAAACACAATGTAAACAAGGATTCTTCCGCTTTGACCCAGTAAAGGTGCTTCTTTAATTGTATTTACAGGTAGTTGGTATGAGTGTAATCTCTGTCTGAATATGTGTATGTGTGTGTGTGTGTGTGTGTCAGATTGTACCATAGAGGCCAAGAGTCCACATGCAGCACAGATTCCTAAGAGGTTGTAGACTGCAGACCCCACAATGGTGCTGACCCCAATGTCTCCCTTTGTCACAAACACACCTGTCATGCCACACACATAAAAAAAAAACACATTTTAGCAGAGCAGACAACATGGCAGCATTGATGTGGAGGACGAGGAAAGGCCCGGGGAGCAAACAAGGTGCCAAGAGCCAATATGTCCTAATCAAAGGCCAACGTCTCTTTCTGTTGCCATATGGCATTGAAGTCACAGTTCATCTGGTTGGGTAAGGAGACAGTGACAGCAGTGATGAGGCCGGTGTCATCATCAACATTAGTGGTTGTAATTATTATACTAATGCATGATTACCCAGAAAGGCTGTGACCAGTTCAGGTGCAGAACTCCCAGCTGCCATAAATGTTGCTCCTGCTACATCCTGGGACAGTCCCAGACCTGAGAGAGACACAAAAAACAGTAAGAATACATGACTGTATGTACAAAATAACATACAACATAACTATACAATCCAGCACAAGAACATACCAAACTACAGCCTCAAAATGATCAACTGAAAATATTTGAAGCTTTGTCTATGCTGTGTCTATTGTATGGGATTGCATTGTATTTTATTTATCCACTCAGTTTATTAGTTACGTTTGTGTAGTATAATTACTGATAGAAAGTTATTTCCCAAGAATTAAATTTTTTATTAAACATACAATATAGCAAGTGATGCCTATGGACTATAGATTTACACAATCTGACAATATATTATTACTGTCTATCTGCCTACTGTATCTGTAAAGTAGAGCCGCAATGATTACTCTATTAATTGGTCATCAGAAAATGAATCGGCAACTATTTTGATGATTGAATTATCGTTTTCATCATTTTTTAAGCATAAATGCTAAAATGTGCTGGTTGCAGCTTCTTGAATGTGACGATTTGAAGTTTTTCTATGTCATACTTGACGCCACCATGAACTCAAAGAAATTATAACAGGCATTTTTAACAATTTTCTGACATTTTATAGACCAAACGATTAATAGAATAATCGACAAAATAATCGGAAGATTAATCGATAATGGAAATAATCTTTAGCTGCAGGGCTACTGTAAAGCATAAAGTAAACACATCCCTTATTAAAACAGCTATGGCCGAGTCTAATAGTTATGTTATAATGGAATATACATATAGGCTATTATACATCTAGTGAGGATTTAATACAGATTATAGGCTAAATCATATTATCCCAATAGTTACATTACAGTTATAGTTTATGTAATGATGCACTGATCCTTCCCCACACTCCCTTAAAACACACACACACACACACACACACAAAGACATCAAACTGCCTATATTTCATGTCACTTACGCTCACTGATCACTTCTAAGGACGGCAGAAAGTAATCATCACAGACTATTGAGACAGCCAAAAGCATGTAGAAAATTATCATAAAATAAATGACAAGCCCTCCATCCTTTCTCTCCTGCACCGTGAAGAAGCCGTCAGGAAACTCAGAGGACTGTGGCAGGATGCATTCTGTCTCATTCTCTGAAACAGCAGGACACACATATTGCTCAGTGCTCCTCAATGACAAACACCTGTCATCCAAAACAACCAGCCTGTTACAAGAGTAGCGTGTGCACCCACATTGTTTGAACTCTTAAATGGCAGTTACATGGTATTTCATGCCGATAAGACGTGAGAATTAGTGGAGCAAACACTGTCACAGTTGCTGAGCCACAATTGATTACCCACCACCAAAATGAGCCGTGACATTTATAATTACACATTTAAATAGGTTATAAAATTACACTTACATTCTGTAGAAATATAGTGGGGTTTAAAAATACTTTAAATAGACTTAATTATCACAAACACAAACAAATATTCTTACCAAGAGCCCGACGCACCCTGACAGAGTGGGTTTCCTGAGCTGTTTTTGCTGTGAATGATACAAGATGGACCGTGCAATACAAAAATAGTACAAATCCCAGGAAGTAAGGAATAAAATCTTTTCTTTTCCTTTTCTGCAGAGCTGATACCTTATTCATGGTGAGTCAAAAAAACAGGAGAAATTAGGAAATATTGTAAGGAGTCATAGGCTCTAACAAGCATGCAAAGATTAAATGTGGCTTGAAGCTGTGTGTTAGCACTGCATCTACCACTACACTACAACTACAAGCTGCAAAGAAAGAGATTATTGGGGGGGGAGAAAGCATCTTTTAAGGCCTGCTGTTACAAAGAATGGGGGGGGGGGGAATCACGAGTTGCGAGTCATTCCAGTCGATTTGAGCACACTCCTGTCTGAGGTGCCTCAGGGATGTAATGCAGGATAAACCCACCTTAACTCAACACGGTCCGACCACAGCTTTCAATGTGGAAAAATTGCTTTTTCGTTTCTTTTTTCCAGAAACCTAACAGCAATTTACAGACCTGCAGCTATGATGATCGATCATATCTCCAACATGTCTTAGTTGTTTCAGAATGAACGCAGGAGTTAGTTAACGAAGCCAATATATATTTTTAGCAGTGTTGGTATATTGAAATGTTTTTGCAAATCTTTTTGGTAATATGCGAAGAAACAAACATGACAAAGCATATGACAAAATAATCTCAAATCAAAGATCTACTTACTAGCTTTTTGAAAGCTTTCACTCGGATCTCACAGTCTTCATTATCAAATCCATATCAATACCGGCAGATTGATCCTCTATACAATTATTACTGTTACAGACAAGCAAGGGTACAGTGTAAACTATATAACCAAGTCTGATTACATCACCCATCACAAAAAGGGGGTGTGTGGTGTTTTTGTATGTAGGGAGTGATGGGGTGTATGACTTGTTTGGACATGCCCCAAGTTTTCTGTCGTGTCTGGATGGTAACCCTATTTGCGGGAGTCTCGCGAGAGGCCTTGTTCCTTCATTGTTCGCGGTGATGTTTGTCATTGTACAAAATAATTATGTTTTATGATGTGACAAAGCTGTTGTTAAGGTCTGGTTAGCCACAAAAACCACATGGTTAGGGATGGGAGAAGATCGTGGTTTGGGTTAAAATGATCTCTCTCGCGAGATCTGTCGCGAATCTAGGGTTACCATGTAGAGGCGACCCAAGTTTTCCCTGAAGTCCACAGTCCGGCGAACCGCACGTGCGCTCTCTGTGCACGCTTCAAGACATCTGCGCGCTCAGGAAACATTAAACTAATGGTCAGTCAATCTTACCTGCAGGACAAGGACCCAGAGAACAAGTAAGTGGCTTTTTACTGCTTATTGTGTTAATGATGAACTGTATGTGATGATAATATGAATGCAAAATATTTCATAAGATTTTTTTGAAGGTTGCCAACTGAGGGGGTATCCCCAAAAGTCTACCTGGCACTTTGATCACCCAACACATCCCCCAAATTAGCTGCACATATGCTTCTCTTGTTATGATGGATGACACTGAGTCAGAACAATATTTTACTGTCAAATAATAGACAACATTGAATAAATGGCGCCCCTGTGTGGTATAATTAGTTTAGACGCTTGTGATGTATTTGCAGTGGTAAATGTGTAGCTTAGTATGACCGTCCTGTATGTTATGGAGACCCAAAGCGTTTAAAATTAAACAAACAAATAACACATTATGAAGTAAATAATTACAAAAAAACACAGACGAATATGTTATGTAATATAACAATACAATTGTGAAATACATTCTCAAAAATTCAGCTTAAATGCATTAACATGTTATTTCCTCCTGCTTCTTTTCACAATAACAGTTTTTTGAAGGTAATTTCTAAGTCCAGCTGCTTTTATTTCAAAATATCCTGAGTCGCCGCTCTCAGTGTCATCACAAAAAAACGACATTTTTTTTTAACTGAGTTTCAAAATTTAATGGATTCTTTTACAACTTCATGGTTATACTGTGCTGTATATTTTTTCTGTATTTATTCATATATGTTTATTTATTCATCTTTATTTATCTTATATATTTATTGATTTATTTACAGCAAACAGTTTTGCTCTCCATAGAATTTGGCTACAGTTTTCTGTATAGCACACAGGCATACTATGTGTAATATAGAGCTGTAATTAGTCTATAGATAAAATCCATATTTCTCCACAATATTTCAGCAGATAAACATACTGTTAAAACCAGTAACAACTTAAACCAAACTCCTCTAAAGCAGTGTCCCTTATGGTGTAACAAAGTTCAGTTCTTTGGTATGTTCAAGTTTCCTCATTCCTTAGTTGTAGTCAGTCTCTTCGGTGTTTAGGACAGGTTCAGTCAGTTTTGGATCCATTATTAGTTCTGAGGTCAGTTTATAGTTCAGGGTGAACCCGGTAATACAAGCAAAGGGCCTGCAGGGCTTGTAACACAGTCCTACCACACCAGTGTCACCACATAAGGGAGTGAAGGTGTCTTCCACCGGGTGGATGAAGTACAAACGGTGGCTATTTTAGGTCGTATCTCTATGGCCACAGTAATTCAACACATCATTAAACTCTCAATATGCCACTATAATAATAATAATTAAATGAGTTAGTTAGTTTGAACTGTACAGTAACTTTTATAAACTGTTTCTTCTCTTTTTAACATTACACATCTTAACCATTTTAACATTTTAACAATGTGTACAGTACACAGTATTAATTTCCTCATGTTTTTATAATAGAAGAAATATTTAAGTGCTTTCACTTCTACATTATCTCTTTATGCACAAATAAAGAATCTGATCACACTAGCAGTATGAAACTAGAACTGTAATGCTGCTATGCACATAACACCATTATGACACAGTGCAAAGGTACTCAGTTAGCAAAATACAATAAATGAGCTTCATTTTACATCTCAGGTTTTTCATTCAGAGTAAACGCCACAGAAATTTCCCTTTAACTTAAGGTCAACACTCTAATATCTCACAGCAGTAAAATGTAATAGATGTAACACACACATTTCTGCATAGAACACACACACTCGCCCTGCAGTACCACACGTCGACCGTCTCATACCGACCACAGGAGTTAGCTACATGAGCTTAGCTGAAAAATTAACTCATTAAGATGTTATGAAAGAATAGTTATAACTCACAGGTCCGTGGATTGATCACTTATTTATTAACTTTTTACACTTTTTAATGGGGCTGCAAAGTGGTGTCTTCAAATGTCTTGTTTTGTCCACAATCCAAAGATATTCAGTTTACTGTCATAGAAGACAAAAGGAACCAGAAAATATTCAAATTTCAGAAGCTGGAACCAGAGAATTTGGACATTCTTTTCTTAAAAATGACTCAAAATGATTAATCAATCAAACAAAATCAGTTTGACAGGCAGATGAGTTAACCTAAAATATAAGATAAAAATGCTATATAAAATATAGCCATTTAGCCATTTAAGGGAGCCTCTTGTCAGTGAAAAAAACAAACAAACAAACAAACAAACAAACAAAAAACACTCTATGGGGCCCCCTGGTGGTTAAGGGACCCATTGCAGTCACTTATCATGCAAATAGGCTAAATGACCCTGGTTATTGACATTAGAGGTTGGGCTCATCATTTTATGACATTTTATATTGTGTATATTTTATATACAATTTTTTATATAATTGATTAATTGAGA
The DNA here is from genome assembly GCA_038419695.1 of Scomberomorus guttatus. Classification (NCBI taxonomy): domain Eukaryota; kingdom Metazoa; phylum Chordata; class Actinopteri; order Scombriformes; family Scombridae; genus Scomberomorus; species Scomberomorus guttatus. The sequence continues at coordinate 29,236,506 of CM076445.1, read as the reverse complement.
AAATAATTGGTAGATTAATCGATAATGAAAATAATCCGTAGTTGTAGCCCTAGAATAATACCACTAACATTCTTCATCAACATATTTATTTTTCAAAATATATTTTGGATGAAGTCATCCATGTTCATGACGTTCAGCTGTTACTACTGCCAGTGTTTAGGCCTAGATTTAATCCTCACTTAGTGCAGCACTTTGTTCTTGTCTTTGATAGGTATCTTTGTGATGAAAATATGATCCCTAAATTCACACTAATATGGAACAGAGAAAAACAAAACATTGTTCCTCTTTAGTTAATATGTTATTAATGAATTTCATGCGTTTTACTTTGTCCTGTAAGGTAAATATTTCAGTTTCAGGAATCTAAGGGTCATAGCAGCACCATTGTTCTTGTTATCAAGAACTGTGAGCTGCACCCAAACCAAGAATAAATACCAGACTCTCTTTTATTTACAGATTTTTGTCCCACTGAGATAAATTATTTAACAGCACATTCTGCAGAGGCCTGTGTACTGCAATTTGGTGTGTGTGTGTGTGTGTGTGTGTTGGAGAACTAAGGTGAAGTAGCTTGGCAAGAAACCTCTCCCTCTTCTTTGTCACTGGAAGCCTTTCTGTCTCTCTCAGTGTGTGTGTGTGTGTGTGTGTGTGTGTGTGGGAGGGGGGTGGGTGGTGGTGGTGGTGGTGGGGGGGGGGGGGGGGGGGGGGGGGGGGCTTTCACTTGTGTGTAAGAGGATACAATGGAAACTTGACAATGCTCTGTTCCATCTCAGTTATCACCCATATGCTTTTAGCCTGGTGCCTGTAGCAATCCAAACTCAGGAAACTCTTTACCATGTGACTAAATAACACACTTTTAATTTGCCAGTGCATGTTTGTTAAGATGTGACTTGAAAGCATTTGACACTTGTCTTTGAACCACAAGGTTGTGGAGTAATTCTTGTCAGTTTGCTTTTTTTTACCAGCAGTGACCTCCGTTGCAGAAATAGGGGAAGGAAACAAGTCAAACTAGAAAAACCAGCTGAGTCGCTTTACTCATCATTACGCAAGTGAACTCAGCAGCTTTTATTAGTTTCACAGGACTGCTCTTTGTTGCTGACCTTGAAATTATCCTTATCTTCTGCTTATCGCGTCTACCCTTCTTCAATCTTGTTCCTTGGCTCTTAAAACAGCACAGGTCTGTGTGTTTTGTGTACTTCAACTTGTTGAATACCTGCGCTCTGCGCTCTGCCCTCTGCGCAGAGTGCTCAGTGTTCAAGGTTCAGGAAGATAACGAGAGGTGAGTGGCTGACGCATTGCTCGTGTTATGTTACCAGAGACTCAGATCAGATTACGGTTGACAGCTGGTTGGGTGAAACTGTAGCTGTATTCAGATCGCTGTGGCTCAAACAACCAGGAACTTGGTCTAACAAGGGATTTTTAAAGAAGCTAAAGAAGCTAACAGAGTGCTTCCTGTTGTTTTGAGAGGAGCGTTACCATGGGTAAGAAGACACAACATGGTCTATTGCTTTTGCTGTGTTTGTCAGGGCTTGTTCGCTGTTCAGCAGCGTTGCTATTTTGGACAGCTGTGGTGGAAATAGGCTACATTAACAGCAACAATAAGACTGTGGATCGGTATTGTGAGTGTGGGGTGTATGGCCGTAACTCTCCCCTGAAGAAAGCTTCGGGCATTGTTGTGCTTCCCAAGGGAGACCCCACAGGCTGTGGCCCGGATCCTGTCTACACCCACAATTCCAGCTCACCACCCTGGATAGCCCTGGTTAAAAGAGGCGACTGTACTTTCAGTGACAAGATCAATGCTGCCAAACGTCAAAAAGCATCAGGTGTGGTCGTGTATAATGTGGATGGCAGCGGGAACACCACCGATCACATGGCACACTCGGATGCAGCTGGTATCGTGGCCATCATGATTGGCAACACTCAGGGCATGGAGGTCGTCAACTTGGTGAAGAATGGAACAGATGTTCAGATGCTTATTGATGTAGGCAGCCCTCACGGACCCTGGATGGACACCTACTGGCTTTACTTCCTGTCCATCGCCTTCTTCATTGTGACAGCAGCCTCGATTTCCTACTTTGTGTTTATCTCTGCAAACCGTCTCTACAACCTGCGCATGCATAATCGCGCTGAGAGAAGGCTGAAATCGGAGGCCAAGAAGGCGATTGGGCGTCTGCAAGTGCGCAAACTGAAGGCAGGGGATGAGGAAACTAGTTCTGACTGCCATATGTGCGCTGTGTGCATCGATGCCTACAAGCCAGGTGAAGTGGTGACAGTGCTAACATGTGATCACATCTTCCATAAAGCCTGTATCGAGCCCTGGTTGCTGGAGAAAAGGACCTGCCCTATGTGTAAGTGCGACATCCTGAGGGCCTTGGGAGTTGAGGAGGAATCAAAAGAGAATATTTCTGATGAATCACCACCAGAGGTCACTGTGATCACAGTAGCAGGAGGAGAACCCATGTATGAAGTCCCACTGACTAACCCAGCAGGCCCTGACCCAGAGAGACAACAGCATAGCTATGACAACCGGGCCTTCGAGTAAGACTCACAGGCTGCGAGAGAGTGAACAACAGCAATGGAACCAGGACACAGTCAAATTACCTGTTTGAAATTAATATTTTCTGGGATACATTGATTGTACCACCACAATGGAATCAACTTCTAATGTCCTAACAGGAGAAACAATGCAGACATGTAAATGTTAATGGACTTTGTGTAATTAGCTTGGATGCCATTACATTTTATTTGTGTCCATCTCTGGTGCATGTGTGTAGTTATTGGGTGTGTTCATAAAGTTACTCACAGGTCATTAAAATAGATTAAAAAGTGAGTAGTCATGGAGTGATAGCGGTGTCAAACTTCTGTTTTGCATACTGAACTGGCCAAAGTTCCTCAAACGAATAGTCAGAGTTCCTCAAATGTAACAATTTATTTTCATATTCAGAGCAGAATTTATTATATATTATTATATTATTACTCCCATAATTAGCAACAATTTGACTTTTGGATTTTATTTCTGCTCTTTTTAAATGGGAATGTGTTTTGTTTTGCCTTGTCATTGTCAGCTTGTCAGGCTGGGTTGACAAACACACCCCTATGAACACACCCTTGACTGGAAATGCACCGTGCACTGTGATGAGTAAATAACATCACCTGAGGGGCTTTTGCTCTTTAGAAACATGATTCATACAAACATTTTTACCACATATAAAGTAAGAATAGTTAGTTCCTTCATGATGTGTTGGTAGGTACTGTTGAGGAATAGGAAAAGTGCAATGAATAAATGTCTGTGAAACTGTAGATCATATGACTGCAAAAACTGATATTATATTTGTTAGAGAGGGGAACATTATCTTTATGTGTACTGTTTTTATGGAATTATATATACCTTATATTGAGATGGATTTATCAATCGTGAAGTTCTACCTGTTAACATAAAAGTTATCCATAAAATATGTATATTCTTTTCTTTCTCTAAACAGCTGATTTTCATGTGTATGCACAAATTCTTCTTCTTGAGCAGGTCTTCCAGGTTTTTCCTTCTGCATTATTTGGAATGGAGTTTATTCAGTCCCTATGGTCTACCTCTGAACTCTCCCATGGGTAAATTTTGGAACATGTTTAACGATTCTTGCAATTCCTGAGATAAAGTGTGTCCCTCGGTAAATGATTAAGCTAAACAATTGTTTCCTTTCTTTGTTTGCTGGTGGGGATATGCTGATAATCGTTAATATATTTTTCTATATTGAATCATTTTCACTGCTGCGTTACAGATTCCAGGAGTCTTAAATTGTTCTGTAAATTGTACTTGCTGTATTAAATCACATTGATGCTTATTAGAATGCAATAAATCCCTCAAAATGAGGTCAATTTTATGAGCATATGTGCTTATAAAAATGTTGTTTCTGTCTGTGTGTTTGGCGGGGGGTAGGATTATGTTTGAGAATATGTGAGTGTGTGTGAATAGGCAGGTGTGTTCCTGTACGTCAGGCAGGTTTATATATGGTTAAATAGTGTCTCACTTTAAAGTCATAACTCACGAGTTATGACTCTTGGAGAGGAGTGAAACTGTAATTACCTCTGCACAGGTGGGAGCAGATCTGCACACACCTTGAGCTTGAGCTGGATAATCATCATATCACATAAGTAGAAGGGCCTGACCGAGCAAGTAGAGATATGCAGCTGCATGGCAATGGAATGGAAAGATGTTTTTTTTTCATTAGTGCCTTTTCGGAGTACGTCTACAGTAAAATGTGTAACAAAAGAACAAAAAAGACTTTCTAAAATTTTATGAGGCTGTTGAGCATATTCTCAGAGTGAGGCAGCGTCATTATAAACAGCTGATACACTGTAAAATGAGCTTGTTCTTTAGACTAGTGGTTCCCAACCTTTTGTTGTCTTGTGACCTCTTAAAACAAAGTATGTCAATTTGTGACCCCTCAGCACAGGTTATGGCCTTAACATGAGTTGAGTGAGCAGTTTAAACAAAAGGTTACTTTCCGATTGTTTCATTTAAAGGATTTGCAGAGGCCTGAAGATGTGTATGAATCCATCAGGAAAAGATAGACGTTACGTTGTGTAAACGGAGGTATCTGGTGACTCCTCAAAATGTTTCATGGGACCCCTTGAGAGGTCATGACCTCCAGGCTGGTAACCACTGCAGTAGAGCGTACTGTCACACTTATTTATTTCACGTGCTATCATTTATTTACTCAGAATCAAGTGCTATATATTATATTTTTAAAGGATAGCTTCTCACTTTTTCAGGTCTGTTTTTTCTTGCTGTAATCATTCCTCCTGTTCATACTGACCATTACGATTCCTTCCTAATGTAAATGATGGGGGACAAAAGACCTTGTTCTGTGCAAAAATGTATGTAAACGTTTATCTGAAGCTAATATGAAGCTTCATTAATCCAATTCAACACAAAGAGGGAATTTTATACCAAAAAGACTTTAAATTTGGACAATATTCACTTGGTTAGACTAACTCAGATTGCTGAAGCTTCATATGAGCTTCAGAGAAATTTTTAGATAGATTTTTGCTAAAAATGAGGACTGTGGATTTAGAAGGGATCTTTTAATGGCCGGTATTAGCAGGAGGAATGATTACAGAGAGCAAAACCTCTTTCGATGTTCATATTGGCACCTAGCGTATGTGAGACATCATGGTTGAGGTGAGGTAGGGGGAAAAAGCGTAAAGAATAAAGCAGACTAACTGGACGTGAGCTGAGGACAGTAGTTTTTAGTGAGAGCACTACAATCTAGAGCTCAGAGGGTGAGCTGAGTCTTTTTTCTCGTGGTGTTCCCTCTCCCCTCTGAGGGCAGCGTGTACTGGATTTCAGGCCAGAGCTGTGAGCTCAGCATTCATAGGCCAGATGGTTATAGTTGTATCAGAGGGAGACAGAGAATCAATACTGAACTAACTGGCCAGGCTGGGAACAACTGGCAAGACCTGGGTTAGAGGCACGCTCTGCTCAGCGGTGGCGCTCCTCTGATTTATTGAAGTTGTTAAAGAGAAAATTGAGTCAGAAGGTTTTCATTTAATGGCATACTAGTCTGTGGCTGTACTCTAACACCGCACTTGACCTTCAGTTCCAGAAAAGACTCAAACGGTGGAATTAACTACTGTAGTGGTCTGAGAGCTCATCTACCCCTGCACAGTCTAATCACAATAAATATCTCGTGCTTTCTGTGGGAAAGAACCTAGAGTAGGAGTAGGTCTATCTTTGTGGTTAAACAAACAAGAAGACGTTGTTTTATGCCTCAGCTTAAAGCCTGTGCTCAGCGCTGTGACTCAGTGTGTCCCAGTGAATGTTTCTGATAGTCCTGCAACACCACCTGGTGGAGAATATCACCACTCACAATGAATTTGAATTCAGTCCTGGCAAAGGTAAAACAGTCCCATCCTTTCATTTTTTTGAGTGGAAAGTACAGAGCAATAACTCCTGCCATAATGAAATAGAGTACTTCACTAGCTGTATACTTTAATAGTCCAGTTGAAGAGTTCTACTGGTCTTCTTCATCTTTGGCCCCCTCTTTATTGAGGCTTCAACACACACATGTACACAGATCTATCTATCTATCTATCTATCTATCTATCTATCTATCTATCTATCTATCTATCTATCTATCTATCTATCTGTCTATCTGTCTGTCTGTATGTCCATGTCTCTGCTGCAGATGCACCGCTTCGGCTGAGCGATAGAAAAAAAAAGTCTTTCTAATTAAATTATTGTAGTTTGTCTTGTCTCTGGCTCTCTTGTCCCAGACTGTCTGAGTAATTATCCTAATGAAGGATGAAAATTTGATTACAAAAGTTCAGTAAGAAACAAATGAATCAATTTTAGTCAGTAAGCACAACATAAAACATTTCTTTTCTCTGTTACTGCTTATGCAGACGATGAGATCAGATGTACTGGTATATATATATATAATCCCTTCTCCAAATCTTTAGCCTTTCACTGGCTCAGTGATGAAGTGCAAATATTGAGTATACTAGTCACAACTCCTTCCCTCCTTCCCTTCCTCCCTGCAGGGTTTATGTCTTTTGGCCAATCAGTTTATGTTCACATTATTAGGGAGACTCAGTCAGTGGCTCAGTGTTTTTTTTTTTTAATGCAACAGCACGCTGGAGCGTCTGCCAGTATTATCAAATCAGGAAAAGTCTACTTCACATATCTGCATATATTTAATATCCCCACCACAATAATAGTGATTTAGGTTCATCCAGGTAAGAGTCAGAGCTTCTGCTTGACGTTGTCGCCCTTCCTTCCTTCCTGTTGTCCCGCTGGCACATCAGATAGTGCTGAGTGTGCCTAAATACACAGGGCAAAACAACTCTCATCCTGTGTGTCATTGTCGTTACTGCCCTGTCTTGTCCTGTCTTTTGACACGCCGGCCAGCTCACCCTCCATTGCTCTCTTTTTCCTGCTGACTGTAAGAAGGCGGGCAGCTTGGCGTTCGAGGTTAAAAGAAAAACAGAGGATGTCCGAAAAAAGAAATGCCTTTTCCTGTCCAACTCAATAGCAGCGAAGGAAGTACATGTCACATGGTTATCTATATCCCACTCGATGATCCAGATGACCACATTAGGTAAAGAAACTGGGCCTTTCATCTACTTTAAGTTTTAAACCTTTCCTTTATTGTCATGCTGCTCACTCTACCTTAAAAGAGCTTGATGCAGTTTATCATCGTGCTTTGCGTTTCATTACAGGAGATAAATATCGTACACATCACTGTGCACTGTGAAAAACTAGGCTTGTCCTTACTAGCAACATGAAGAGAGCTACATTCTATCATTTTTATTTATAAACGTCTCCCGCAAGAACTGCCTCAATATATCACTTCTCCTCTCAAATTCAAATCACTGCTCACCAGACCAGTTACACCTCGGGTAAATACTGAACTTGGAGAGACCGCCCTCCACTACTTTGCACATTATAAATGAAATGAATTACAGAGGATTTTTACAACTTGAATATCTCATCCCACTGGCTGATTTTAAACTTTTAACCTGTAGTTAGTGATATTTGTTATTGTTTCTGACGCTGTATGTGTCTTTGTCCTTTTGTTACGCCTGGCGAGGCTTGTTTTCTTTCTTTCTCTCTACTGTACTGTAGTATATATGGGGTTTGGTTTAGCTGCCAAATGGGCTGCAGTGATTAAGTCTGCCACCAACTGGAGAAATATTAGTACAGCATTATGTTGACTAACTGGTATATCAAGAAAAACACTTCATTCATGATTTTCTTGTGGGATGTCTTTGATATTCTCAAAGTCTTCCTGAAACTGAGCTACATGCAAGTGTATATATTTTTGTGTATGTGTAGCTTATAATGTCTTATAGACTGAGAGATAGAAAGGTTTAGTCGATTATTCGGTTTGTTAATTGACAGATTATTATTTTAACAATCGATTAATAGTCTGAGTCATATTTCAAGTAAAAATACCAAACATTGGCTGTTTCTAGCTTCTTAAATGTGAAGATTTTCTTCCTTTCTTCTTCTTATATGACAGCAAATTGAACATTTTGGGGTTTTGAATTGTTAGTGGCTCTGGGAAATTGTGAAAGCATTTTTCACTGTTTTCTGACATTTTATAAACAGGATGATTAATCAATGAATCAAGAAAATAATCAGTGGATTGATTGTGGCAGGCCTACTTTGATTTATGTAATAGTAATTAATAGTAGATGTTGCCTCTGTTTTTGCACTTCCTGCTCCGTTGTGCAGCACACATTTGTTATTCTCCTCTGCTTTGCAAAGATTCCAAACATTCCCAACATTTTTTGCATGTTATAACCTCATTTCAACCTCAACATGTCTGTTTCACAAACACACACACAGATTAGAGGGAGAGAGGAAGAGAACCAGGGAAAGAAGAAGACAGATAAAAGGAGATGCTATATGTGCCTCAAGAGAAACACACCTTTAAGGCAGAAAAGGTCTGAGAAACATGTCTGCATTCACAATCAGTCTCTGTCTCAACAGCTAAAGTGATGTCTCAGCACTCAGCCTGCACCTGTCTGGGTCTGGCCCTGTACTCGTCAAACCAATTTGCTTAGTATAAATCCGGCCTATACGAATCCTGTGTGGTTTTTCCATCAATAGCCCTATTTGTATATACTTCATGAAAATGATTTGTCAGCAGTCTTCAGACTTAGTGATTGAGCTGTGTATCATCATACACTGGAAAAATATCCTCTTGTCTCACTCTGAGTGTTGATGGCCTGAGGCGAGGTTTCAACCAAAGTTTCCTCCTAGAAGAAACTGCCACTCAGCACAGTTTGACAACAAGAATCAATGATCAAGCTGCTTTTCATCAACTCCTGCCATTTTCTGTAATTTTATTCATGCATATCTTACTAGAGGCTCACTTTTTTCAGAAATGTCAATAGTTTGTGAAAGTGGGCATGTGATTATGTGTGTGTGTGTGTGATTGTGTAAGTGTGTATGTGTGTCATGCTCTTTCCTAGCAGTCCATCCATCCAGCCTGATTAACTCCTTGTGTGTCCTGTTGCCTGCGGCGATTAATTAATGACCCATTTGCTTAATTGCAAAGAGCTAGCAGGACAAAGGGAAAAGGAAAAGGGGCATTCCATAGGATATGATGTTTATGTTAGGATATAGACATGTGAGAGCAGATGAGAGAGTTGGAAAATTAATGTCAGTTGCATGCATAGCATGTAGCATGCAGAAGTAGCATGGTGCTAGTGGCAAATATGTCCCTGCTTGTCTTTCCCTGGTAGCATGGTATTTTTCTGTCCTGCTGGCTTCTTGCGCGTGCGTGTGTGTGTGTGTCTGTGTCACCATCCATTGTACGTGTGGGTTTATATGCGTCTAATGTTGCACAACAGAAGCTTCAGGTTCTCTGTCTCTTTCTGTGCCATTGTGCTGAATGTGCGTTCCTGAACGCAGCACACATTGAAAACAGTCACCCAGTCACTCTGACCATCTGTCACAGGCCTGCCTGGGCTTTCCTACACAGTTTGTCCACAAGCTGTGGCTGCCATTTGGTTCCCCAATAAAAGTCACTTGGAGGTTTGTCTTAATTATTGTTCATCAAGGGTCAGTATTAGGACATTGCTCAGCTACGGTTGGATTTTTGAAAAGTTAGTTGCTAAAATTTACATATTTTTTTACATATTTTATTTACGTACACATTTGATGCACATGAACTGTTCCTCATTCATTCCATGTAAAATCTTTTATGTAATTTATACTAAAATGTAAATCAAGGAAGAAATAAAAAGGAAAATTATTATTATACCTTATCTCACTGTGGCAACATTTCTTTAAATAAGAGCTTGATATGGAGAAATTTAATTGGTAACAAGTCAAGATTCTTGCATTTTTTGGATAATACAGAACAGACTCATTATTTAAGTTATCGGTTGTCATTGTTTTTCTGTGAAATGTTTGGTGCAAGTGTTGCATCCGATTTTAATGTGTTAATAAGTAATTTGGAAGAATATAACTTGTCATATCAGGTGGATTACCTTTGTCTGACTTTGTAAGCAGTCTGCTACTAAACTAGCCACCGCTGTGAGACACCATCCCAGTCTGTTTTTTAATTCATTTCTACACCCTCCTATCGATGTATTCTGTGTCTGCCATGTGTTTGCTTTGCAAGACCAGGTTTTCCTGCATTTGTATTCATGCCAAGTCATCATGGAAGGGTGGGTTATGTCCGCTGGCTTAAGTTGGTATATACAGCAGATGCTTTCACATGGTGAAATGATATAGATGGGAAATGGAAAGTGGTGGGGGAGGATGGTACGGTAATGGGGGAGGAATGGAAAGAGGCTGCAGCATAGGTAGCAACTAAAGGAAGGCGGTTTAGATTTTAAAAGATTGATGAACCAAACCACAGATCAACACTTTCTGGAGAGTCTCTCCAGTCCTCTCTCTATAGAGGATATCTGGCTTTACCACTGTATAGGATCATCATACAAATGTAGTTCTACTCACAAACCACCTAATCCAGATGCCCCAGGGTTGTGTGTGTATGTTTTATTTAACTAATCAACTTTTTTTTTTACTGGCTGGAATCAAGAATAATCTTAAATTTGTGACCACTTATGCCGTTTTACACTTCTAGCCTCTCTGTATCTTACGCTCAACCTCCACATTTTGTTTATATGTTTTATCATCATACTGGTTCCTCGTGACCTTAACATTTTTATGCAGTGCAACACCATTTTACACACACTAGCAATCACATGGTAAACTGATAAGCAGCAGGGAAATTAAAGTCTGACACAAGATCCTGATTGCTTAATTCTGGAAATCTCACATATAAGAGGACATCCTTTTCCTTGTTACAAAAACAACAAATAACTGAAGTTGTTTTGAACATTTATAATTTGTGTGTTTACATATTAAGGATTATGTGATATATATTATATGTCTCTAAACACTACAGTACACAATTTTAAGTACCAGTACACCTTTCTTTCACCTGATTTTCATGCCTATGGTCGGATTAGAAAATGTCAAATTAGATTTAAGAGGATATAACTTATGGTTGTTTTAGGGCTTGTTATGCTTTTGTTATGTATTCTCTTGTGTCTAATTTAACTAAAATGAATGTCCAGGCTGTTTGTAACTCTTTTAGTTCTTGCTGGCAAATGCTTAGAGTGTATCTTCTTTTATAAGAGAAGACAAAAGGTGTTGTTGTTGCTAGAGGAGAATAGCAGGCTTTGTCCTGACTTTCTATATATGCAAGCATGAGTTACATCCCAGTGAAGCTTCCTTTGTCCAAGCAATGGGATAGCTGGTCTGTGGCTGAGCTGAGGCCTGAGCAGGGGGGGAGGGGGGTGGGCGGGGGTGATGCTGGAGCTGAGAAATAGATATGACTCTCTGGCTTCAGGTAGGGTCATCTAGAACACCATGTGACACTGCGTAAACAAAGAGGATCTTGGCCTCAGGCTGGAAGAGGATTGTTACACCGACGAGAGCGAGCGAGAAAGTGGGAATCACTTGACAAAGTTTGTTTGTGTTAACCTTCTCCAAACCGCAGCCACAGCTCTTTGTGAGAGTTTCCTGTGTGGTCTAGACGGAGCTGGGATTTGTGGTTTAGGTGAGGTTAGGATGTCACCAGGGAAATAGCATGAAAGTTTAGGCTTTGTGTTACAAGTAATGGTACTATTATCTCGTACCTTTTATGAAATGTTTGTAGGTTGTAACAACTTTTGGTTCTGTCCGATGTGGTTCTGTTCTGTGTTATGCTCTGGAAAATCCTGAAGTGCATCTGGACCGCAATCCATTTATTAACAATGTATTATACAACTGCAGACTTGGTTGATTGCTGTTAATGTTGCGTGGTGACTTTTTAGAAAATGAGAAACGAGAACACAGTCCATCACATCAGTTGTAAATGTTAATAAGCTCTTAATAAATGGATTTTGGTCCAGATGTTCTGCAGCCCTTTTGGAGTGGGTAAGTGTTTGATCTGTCCATTGGAGGGAACTTTTTCAAGATATAAAGAGGAATAGCTAAAAAGACAAATCAAATTTCAGGCTGGAGGAGGATTAACACCAACCAAAGGGATATTTCACAACCGGGAAACCCAAAAGTTGCCTGCAATTATTTTCTTGATTAAATGATTCATCATTTGTTAAAATGTCAGAAAATAGTGAAAAATGGTCATTGTAATTTCTAAAAGCCCAAAGAAACATGTTCAGATTGCTAATTTTGTCTAACAGTCCAAAACCCAAAGATATTTGTTTATTATCACATAAACACAAAGAAAAGCAGCAAATTCAACTGAGGAGCTGGAATTAGAGAATGTTTGGCCTCTTTGCTTTAAAAAAATGATTATTCGATTATCAAAATAGTTGCCAATGAAATCAGCTAATTGATTAATCAAATAATTTATCTCTACTTATAGCTGATCTAATTTTCAAACCCAGAACCCTTATAATTAACTTATATGAACCTCTAACGGGTGCCTTATTGGAAAGTGCTACCGTCTTGGTTTGGGCACGGACGACATGAACACAGACAACACACACACACACACATTTTCCTCCCTCTCTTGATCCTCCTTGTAAATAAATGTAATTTACAGCCGCTGAGCAGAATGGTCCCTCAGAGTTCAGGCACGGCAAGCTCAACTAAATCACCTTCAACTACAACAACAGTTCCAGCAGCAGTTTGGTCATCGAGGAAACGCCCGGAATATAGGATCAATGAGAGGGAGAGCAACAGAGAGAGAGAAAGAGAGATGGCTTTACAGAGAGGGAAGGATACATTTCCTTCACCTACATGCATGAATACACACACACACACACACACACACACACATGCACTATGCTGACTCTTATCTCCAGCCTGAGGGAGTCAGTCAGAGTCAGCGAGGGCCCCCGCACAGAAATAGTTGCCATGGCCCTCTACGCCTCTTGATTACTGCTTTAGATCTCAGCAGGTGAAGGACAATATTGTTCAGCATTGTATGGGGAGCGTAGCCTCTACCCACAGTCCTACCCCACATTTGCATTCGTTTGGAGCCTCCTGAGTTCATACCTCTATCTCTCTGCACTGAAATCCCTGAGGAGAATATACGTGGGTTCATTATGCATATTTTGGTGTGGAAACCTTTTCCTAAGGGATTTATATACGTTGATCAGCCTTAATTATGTGTGTGTGTGTGTGTGTGTGTGTGTGCACCTTGCATTAAATGAGCCAGTGTTTGTGACTGGCCATGTGAAGTGATGTGTGACACTGGTAACTGCAGGCTATGATGGAATATTTTCCTTGTGAGTGATTTGGCCAACACGTCATTCTCTTCGGGCTTTTTATTTTCTTGCCCTTCGAGTCAGAGTGTTTGCGTGTGTGATGTATCAAGTGTGTTTGTACGAGTGTGCATGCCTTGTGTGTGTGTGTGTGTGTGTGTGTGTGTGTATGGAGGGTTAAGAAATGGGCCTGTCAGAAGTGAATGATCAGACTAATCAGGTGGAACACAGCAGACAGCAGGATTAAGACACACTGGAGAGAGAAAGCCCAAATATAGACAGGGTCAACACACACCTCACTCTAGGGGAGTGTGTGTGCGTGTGTGTGTACTATATACCCAGTCTTGTGATGTCCCATGATAGGCCTTTTTTCCCATTTAATTGCTTTACGGAGTTATGACATGGGATTCTCAGAAAATCCATCATCAGCATCACTAAACCTTTTTTTCTTTGTCAGGAGTCTTGTCAGGTGGGAGTTTAAAGGTACACACACACACACACACACTTACAAATCAACAACAGCGTTTATACTGACATGCAGTATTATCTGCCTTTTCAGTTGGACAGCAGGTTTGATCACCTGCCAGTTTAAAAAACAAGCAGCTCTTTCAAAGACAAACCATTTCACCAGCAGGTCTTAATAGCATTAACTATTAAGCAGAATGAGTTGTTTTGGAATAAAGCTTGACATCTTGTTTACCTCCCATAACAATCAACCCATTTAACATAAATGAACCTTACAAGCCTAAACGGATAGATCATCAGCAGAGGAGACAACAGCCTGTGTTTATCTCCTCCATCTATCCATTTAGTTATCCAATTACTGATAAATGTACATTCTCGCACTCATTTGCTTTGACAAATATTGATGTTGCTTTGGGTTTGCAATGCTGTGGGATAAAAACCACATCATAAATATTAATGGCCACTCTATTTGGAGATAATGCTCACATTCATTATCATCCATTAATGTTTGTTTATCTAATTTGATTGGACTGTAACCTCCAAAAAGGCATATTGTGCACTCCTCAACATTGTTTACGTGAGGAATCCTGAACGAGTGGAAGCTAATTGAATTGAAAGTCGAATACACCCTGTGAAAGTTAGTCACATTAGCTGTTATTTCCAATCAGTGGCATGCTACAGAGATTATCATGACACCACCAGGGCTAACTTTGATCATATTTCACGTCATGTTGCTATCATACACCTCATTACACTTCCAATCAAACTTTCACAGCATTGCCAAACGGTGTGAATCCAATTTTTCTTTCTCTTTCCCACTCTTTCCCCCAATGATGTTTTTTTTTTTTTTTCATTTGTTTCTTTCTTATTCTCGTGGCTCGTGTTCCTCCCTCTCGTCTTCTCTCTCGACTGTCTCTCTAGAGCTGCTCTAATTAAACATGGGGTCGGTGGTGGTACAGAGTCTTCCAGCCGAGCAGAGGAGAAAGGCTCTAATTCCAGCTCTCAGGGTGGAACTCTGACACACAATGGCCCTGCCATCCTCTCTGCCCCCCATAGATTCCTTACTGAAAGCCCTCTCCTCAGGCAGCTTTTTAATAGGCCTCCCCTCACCCAGCACACACACACACACACCCACGCACATATAAACACACATGTATTGGCACACGCAAACACACGTGCACCTATACAGCAACACACATGCACACAGTACACACAGACATACACACACAAGCCATTGACCCCATGTGTGTGTCTGTCACTTGTGCTGCAGCTCACACTGCTTTGGGCTTTTTGAAGTGCTCCTAAGGCCAGACGACAGCCTTTTTACTTTCCACGTCATGCAGAGGCGCAACCGCTAAGCTAGGGCTACTACTCTGACTAGCCAGTATTGTAAGAACAGCACTCTAGGGCAGACTGTCGGGGACTAAATGTTCTTGGCCATTTTCCCCACATGATGTAGATTTTAAAAGCACTTGATGCATGAAGATGTAGCATGAAAAAGTATTGTGAAAGCAGGTAGTTCTGACTGGGTACAGTTTCCCTGTGCTGAAATTGGGTTAAGGTCTATAATTTCTGAAAGAAAAGTTAATCCTTTTTTAACCTGCATTTGATGTTATTAATAGCAATTTGGTTCTTGCTGTATAGTTTTTTTTGGTAGCCTTGTACAGTGTTGTAGCTTTGCTTTTATTCCAAAACCCTTTTAGAAAAATCATATTTGTAAAAATTAAACACATTCAGACAGACGTTTATGTGAATCTACAGTTACTGAGGTGCAACTAGAGAATAGTTTTGGATTTGATATTTAAAAGAAAAGACTTGTCTTATTTTATATTTTTCTTATTGTAAACAAACCCCATGAAAAGACCAAAATCAACAATGAAGCAGTTCTTCTAACAGTATTGCTGGGTAGCCAAATTCTAGAGAGAAATATAACTTATTTCTCTGTGCCAGAAACCTGTTTTGTCATCTAAACGTATTAAAAACACGTCAGTGTGGCTCACTGTCACACTGGGTGACATGTTCCTTCATTATGATGAACACGGGCACTGTGGTTTATTTTGATGCTGTAAATACTCACTAATGCAGCATGCGTATTCATCCGCAACTGAAGATAGTCCACAACAAATGCACTATATCGTCCTCTTTGAGTAACATATACTAAAACTACAATGCCAAGTTGTTTTGAGAAATTACATAATAAATGATACTATAGATATTTTTGACCTGCTTTTAAAGATTTACATCCTCAGTAGGAACAAATAGTCTTGGGGCTGAGAGCAACAGACATAGTAGGGAAAAATGAGTTTTCATGGGATTTGTTCACAACACGAAAAATATAGAATAACACCAGGCTCCCTATAGGAATGTTATAAAATATATATATATTTTGTATCTATATATAGAGACCTATAAATGACTGAAAGCTTCTTTTAGGTTATGTGTGGGTATGTGCTATTGGGGATGGGGGCGGCGCTAAGCTGTATCCTGTGAGTCCAGGGTATTGAATCGTTGTTGATGTGTTTTTGCCCTGAATGATAATTCTGCCTGTTGGAAAGACTAGGGGTTGTTGTGCAACATCTTGGCACTCAGCTCTTCCCTCCTTTTCGTGCCATCATCTCCCCTCCGTCACTTTTTTTTGTGCTCACTCCTCTATTTCCTTCCAGCCACCCTCCTTCAATCCTTCGCTCTCTGAGACTGGAGATGCGCCTTACCGACACAAAGAGACAGTGTTCAATCAGGATGGGAAGAGTGAGAAAGAGCTCATCTGCTCAGTGTGACGCCCATTACGTATTGATCTGGACTCTATGTAGGGCAGCGAGGCCACGTACATGTTTGTATCTATATAGAGGAAAAGGAGAGAAACAGCAAGTGAGAGTTGTTGGCTCTGTATTGGCCTCTGCGTGTTGCACTGATTTCTTCTCAATGATAAACAAGGTTGGTTGGGGGATGGTTGTAGAGTAGAGGCAGAAAATTAGGCAGCTGATACAGCAGCCTGCTTGTAAAATCTCTCTGTGCTGATGTGTATAGACTATAAGCCCATTGATCTGTAGGGAGAATTAATTTGGTCTGGCACTAATGCAGGAGGGAGCTAACTTCATGTTGTTAGCCAATGTCAGATCCAAGCTATGTTCAATTAAGCCTGGTAACAACGGCAGCATACTGCACTTTCAACTGCCCCACATAATCTGATCTATGAGTCACACTTATATTTTAGTATTTTTGTGATTCATGTCGTCTGTCTATGTGCAGGTGTGCTCAGCAGATCTGAACAGCAATTAAAAGGGCTCTTTGTTTTATGGAGAAATATTGCCGCAAATGGCGTAAGCGTTTTATCATTATTACAGCATTCTGCTCATTCAGCCATGCTATTTGCCCGGGGACAGGTCTACACTAGAAGCTGTTTATGTGTGTTTGTATGTATTTGTGCATCAGGGGCTTTCCCAGGCTTTGGGGTTTGCAGGTGATGAGGGCCCCGTTGGCTGCAATGTGTATGTTCTTGTCAACCCTCAGGGATAGGGTGTGTGTGTTGGGGTGTGTCCCAGGGTGCGTGTCTGGGAAGATATGATTTCCCAATGACAAAGCGCCGTAATAGTAGGCTAGGCTTTAGTCATAAAGCAATTGGGATAATCTACAGGTTTACCAACAAAGCTCCCAGAACACCCACACCGTGAAGGGTCTTAGTCAGGCTTCAGAGGGGGGGCGGATAAAGAGAGTGGAAAGAAACAAAAAACAGAAGAAAGACCAGGAGAGAAATAACGTTATTTATTTCAACCCAGACAAAGCAGGTTGCGGGTTATGTAGCTATCAGATGGACACTTTGTTGTGATAATCCTTAACCTGAACATGTGTTACCCTCACAACAAGAGTGAGACTCTGTGAGGTGTTTACAGTCTCACTAAGTGAATGTGTGCTTGATAGGCTTGCTGCTACTTGGCCTCGCTCACCCACCCCTTCTCCAAAACACTCTCTTTACTCACACACGGCAGGGTGAGCAGATGAAATCTGACAGATAAAGCACCTTTGCTTGCAGGTGCTGGAGCAGGGTCTGTGCATCTTAAAGAACCACATTGGACAGATATTCATCTCACTCTCTCCTCCTGCTCTTAACGCTGTTCTATCTGTGTCTCTTGACTCTTTCTAACAGACTGGCCTGTATTGCAGGGTTGACGCCATGCATTGTAATACTGAATGACATTGATCTAGATCTCAATACCTTGTCACTTAAATTTCCAGAGTTATTCAGAAGCTAAAACTGGCACTGTAAGCCCCTATCCACTCTGTATGCTACTCTGTGATTTGGTCACATAGGCTATACACTTGGGGAAAAAAGCCTAAAGGTTATTTTTTAGATATATTTTCCAGCAGCAGGTTGTATCTTTAAAGGGATCGGTGATGTCAGGGCTGCCTGGAATGATAAAAGCTAGTCCAATTTTTTTCTGCTAACTCAAAATAACTACAAACATGGCTGTGCTTTGTTATCGTCTTCACTTCATCTTATATCCACTGTCCCAGCCTGAAAAAGTTAAAAATTACCATAGAATTTTTTCTCCTATGGTTGGTGCAGGCAAAGCTGTGTGACTGAATCATAAACGTACTGAGTACTAAGGTCACAGATGTTGCTAATGGTGCTTTTCAAGCGCCGCTGTATTATTAAGTGCTAAGTCAGCCTATATGGGAGCTTTCAGCACAATCTGAGTTTCCCAGTCATAATTATGACTTGGGTGTTAACCTGAACACTGTTTACAAGTCTGAGACTGGTAATTATGCTAACTCCAATATGACTTAAACTAAAAGTAGGGTTTTATTGACACCTTGGTTAAGTTATCTCAACACACTGTTGTGTAGTTAGTATTTGGTTCCTTCCTTCCTTTGGTTATAAACTGTGCTTCTAAATTAGCCTATCTTCCTAACATATAAACATTTAGCTGGTGGCTAGCATGCTATGCTAATGCATCCTACCCTGAAAGATCATTGCCCTTACTGGGTTATCTTTATAAACAATGATAGCTTTTGTCTCTTCATTACTATCTCTTATGAAATAGATAACCACAAATCCTTGGCAGGGCAACCAGACATCCTATCTTGTTACATCTCATCCTTTATATTTACTCAGCAGAAGGGCAATTCCATATTAATGAAGTAACACATTTTCCATGTTTACTACAAAGTCATGTATTACTGTGGACCATTTTACAGAACATAAACCTCTCTAGGTTTCTGGAGGGTTTTTCTTCCTCTCAGGCAGCATGTGATTTCACCCCACTTTACTGTCATGTATAAATAACATGTTATACTTAAAAAGCATGACACATGTGACGATACATCCATCACAATGAATCTTACTTGAAAGAGAAAACGTGGCCTGGCAGGCAGGGCAGTGTGTTCAACTGCTGGTGTGAAAAAGGAGCAAGAAAAATTCATTATTCTAATATGCTTATTTTGTTCACATGAGGCAACAGAACTACTGTGTTACCGTGCAAGAAAAACCCGATGAGTAATAGATTTGATGTTCTTTTCTCTGTAAGTAATTTCTGGACTTCATTGCGTAATACAATGCATTGTCTTTGTGGTCTCGGCATAATTATTTCCATATGTATCCCATTCCATATTCCTCCTCAATAATAATGTCTTCTGATAAAAACAGACACAGGCATAAAAAGAGGTTGTCATGTTATTTTGTAGAGGTTATGTAGGAACACAGCAGCCATTCACTGCAGTGAAATCTTAGCAGCTATTATATAATATACTGATGAATTAAAATCTCTGTAGCCTAGTTCTCCTCCTCCTGCAATCTCTCTCACTGTCTCTCTCTTTGGTGTCAATGCAGTTGATTGTAGGGCTTGGCCGAGCCTCAGTAAATGATAACTGGGAAAGGTCTCTCAATGTGCTGTGCTTTTTGTCCCTCATTAAGCTGCTTTGTTTATAGTTTATCCACAACCCAAATGTTTGTATCTGTTCATAAAGGCATAGGAAATACTAGTACATTAACATCTGCACTTCCATTTCCTCATATTTCAACAGACCCTTTCTCTTCCTTGCTTTCACTTGCCTGCCTTTTAAGTCACTTTTCAAAGCAGCCATTAACCAACTGTCAATGTAAGGGTTCTTGACACATGGATTAGATTTTGATGGCTTTTCCGACTGTAGAGGCTGCTCTGCAAAAGCGTCAAAACTTTTTTTCAATCCAACTCGGAGAAATTTCGCCTTCCTGCCTGTCATTTAATTCCACTTTTAAAATGAAGCATCGCCCGGACACTGTCAGGTTTTAATGCATCTGAGAGAGAGAGCACATGTACTTGCTAAAGCCCACAAAGAAACCCTCTAAGCACCTTTACATGACTGAGGCTTGTAAATGTAATTGCTGGTTTCACCTCCGGGCTTTTAAGAAAAGAGGACAGGAAGGAGTACAGATGGATGATTTTCAGTCTAATCACCATCCCTAAATTTCTAAAGTGATGCTGCAGAGAAAGCCAAAAAAGCAGAGAAATAGACCAGATCTCTCTCTCTCTCTCTCTCTCTCTCTCTCTCTCTCTGTTAGTATGTACTACAGTATATGTGGTGTGTGTGTAGTTGCCATTTCAAAGCACATTTTAATCTGTACTTTCTATTTAAGCAATTTACTTTCATCTTCTTGCATCCAGATGAGTGACCTTACCATGTTCCACTTACACTAAACTAAAGAGATGTATGTGTTTTTTTTTTAGCATCCACTTCCTCTGTCCCTTGAGATCTGAAATAAACACAGGCACAGACACACACAGACACACACACAAACGCATGCTTTTTGTGTGGGAACAGTCCGTGCTAGTAATGAGACTAAGTGTGGCTGGGCGGATGGACAAATGAATGAAACAGCTACAGAATCACTAGCTGTGTTTGATTTGCCTCCACTAATTCAAAGAGACCATCTGATAAATTGAGAGGATGGGATGTACATCAGAATAGCAAGAGGCGCCTCTTTGTTGTTCCCCATTCCCAACCAAATCACACCCCAGCCCCCGTTAGAACACCCAAAAGGGAGAATGTTTCCCTTGTGTGTGTATGTGTGTGTGTGTGAGAGAGAAAGAGAGAGCCGGGTTGCTAGGAGGTGTGAGTTTTCAGGAGGTCCTGCTGAAAGCAAATGAAGGAGCACTTGTGTCAACATTCTGACGGCAGTGATGAGCCACAAAGCCTGCCGGCCAAACATCCAAAGGGCTGCATCACCTCCCTGCAAAAAAGCAAGAGCCTCACCCTCAAAAACCCTCCTGCACTTCTTCTTTGTGTGCAGATCAGTGAGATGAAAAGCCTTTCCTTATATTCCTTATTTGACTTTGAATGTTTCCGCTGTTGTTGACCTGAGCTGCTGCAGGAAGTTATCACCCAAACTGGTGATTATATATGAAGGTCAAAAGTTTTTTTTTTTTCAAGATTATGGTGTTTTTGGCTTTATTTGATAGTATAGAGTGGAGAGGCACACAGGAAATCTGGGAAAGACAGAGACGGGGATGACATGTAACAAAGATCCCCAGCCGGGTCGAACTGTGGATGTTGACATTATGTGGTGTCTATGTTAGCATTTGTGATTTTGAACCATTTGGACAGATGTATTTGCATTCCCTTCCCTATGTTTTATCACCAAGTCTTATTTCGCACTGTATTTTTCTGCATGTGTCTGGATTTCTGGATTTAAGCCAGAGTATCCTTCATAAGAAGTGCTTGACAGTTTGTCGAATAGCTTCAGAAATCCCCTCTCCCCACGCCTTTCTGAGGTTGCCATCTGAGGAGCTGTGTCAATTTCAACAATTTCTGTACTTTTCCAAAACTGAAAACCTGACATTCACACCCCCTTCACAAAACATTTGGCCAGGTGTGTGGAGGTGAGAAAGTAAGCAGGGTTTGAACTCTCACTAGCCCTTTTTTTTCATTCTTTACACAATATTTCTGTCACTTTTCATGTGTAAAATCATGTGCAACACTATGAATGCCTTCCAGGAGAGACTGTCTGAAAATGTGCAACACTATCCTTATCCTTATCTTTAAAAAATGATTGCGCTTCACCCCCTTTTTATAGACAAATGTAGTGCAAATTTTAACTGAATTTCCAGAAAATTGGCAAAAGATCTGAATTATGTGTTTACATTCATTAGAGTTATGTGAATATTCAGTACTGTTATGCGAATATTAGGGGTCGGATACGTGGAGAAAAAGGTTGGTGGCACAAATTCTTCGGTCAGATACCATTAACAGTACCAGTCAAACCTCAAATGACAGAATGTGCATAAAAACAGGTGGATGTAAATGCACTTTATGATCCTGCCTGTTCTGACCAGCTACACTTTTACAGCACTTGAACCTTCTGACATCGTACAAACTAGTTCTTTTCAAGCATGACCTGGCCCCTTAGATGGATGCCTATCAGATGTTTTGTGCTGTGAAGCACATGTCTGAAAAAAATAAAGACACTGTTTGCATGTGCATGTTTGTGTCTTTTTGAGCAGGCAGTGAGATGGTCATTCATCAGTGGGCAATTGGAAACACATGAAACTGATTATCCTTCAACCATCTCTCCTTTCTTCTTTGTTGTTGACAACTAATCTTATCACAGCCCTATCTGTGCATAACATTGTGCTCTGGATGTTTATGCTGCATGCATCTAAATGTGTGCATGTGCTGGTGCGTGTGCATTCCTCCACAGCTCATTGGTGGCTTAGATCTTATGCCCTGAGCAGTAGTTAGTCCAGATGTTTGCTGTCTACAGGAACATACTACTTTGGAAACTTTCCCACATGCTTTCTGGTGTGGTTGACTCTGCGCTGCCCCCAAACTTCAAAACAACCCAGATCTAAAAATAGTCTGAAGCTCATAATCATTCTGCAGACTCTTAATGTCTCTGATAGTCAGCTCACAGAGCTCAGCTAGGACACAGGCAGTATTACCCCCACCCCAGTCATGCTGTAAGTTTCGAATAAATCTCATGGCTCTTAGGCTGGATATACAAGGCACTGAGCATCTGATTTTTAAGTCTGTGCAGCTATTCGTTATGCTCTCTCACACCAGAAACACATGACATAACATAAAGAGTCGAGCCAAGTTCAAATCTATGCTGATAGCATGAACAAAATCCCTTAAGACCACTCTCTGTGCAGTAATGTTTTATTTCAACTATACATGCCGTGTTAAAAAATCAACAAAAAATATCATGAAACAAAGACCATCATTATTATTTACACATTCACAGTACAACTTTACAACATATCTACACGCTCAAATACTCTGGAGATCATATATATAGCTGGCCTTGCATCGCCATGTTGCACAGTATTTAAATCAAAATTACATGACAAAATCCGGTTCGTCTGCACATACACAGAGCTCAGACTGAAATATAAAGGCTTCAATTTAGATTGCAACAGAAAGACCCAGTTCATATTGCAATGTACAAGGCAGTTGAGCAGTGTATGTTTGTGTATGTCAATGTGCATCTGTCTAGTAGAAAAGAGAGCCCAAACACTGGTTAGATGACAGGCAAAAAGTCTTTACATACAATCATCACTTGTAAACAAAATGTGGCTTTGGGCTAAACAGGCAACTGACACTCGGATAAGATTGCAGATGTCACCCAAATGATGCACCCATT
Source organism: Scomberomorus guttatus (assembly GCA_038419695.1). NCBI lineage: Eukaryota > Metazoa > Chordata > Actinopteri > Scombriformes > Scombridae > Scomberomorus > Scomberomorus guttatus. The sequence continues at coordinate 29,213,195 of CM076445.1, read as the reverse complement.
GCTAAGAGAAATCATCCCTCAGTCGTCCCTACTGGCCAAGAGAAACAATTTCTGTCACTGCAATCCTGGGGAATTACAGATTCTGCGTGACCGCAGCCCATGCCAAAAGACGGCTTTTCATGTGAACACTGTGTTAATACATTGGCTGTGGGCAGGATGTGCTGCGTTGAGCCGACTGCTCCACAGTGCAAGGTATAACCACCCTACATCCCACTGTCAAGAAAATACATTCACTGCATGGCAACTCTACGTGGTGGATTAACACCATTCTTTTCAACACCGGCAATAAAGGAGAAAATCGATTTATTCCCAAAAAAAAGTTTTTTTTGACTGTTCTTTTGCACGACTATCATTCACATGTGGAATGTGTGTCAGTCAATTTGTTTTCCCCATCACTTCAGTTTAGATTAGGTAGTGATCTTTCAACATCCTGCAGAATTTAAAATTGCTCATATAAACATTGTTTATATAGTAAATGACAATAAGATACAAAGAACCAATTGACATTGCCAATATATATACTGTAGTAGATCATTTTGTGAATAAGGCACACAATGCACAGATTCAGGTTCACTTGCCTAAAAATATTTATACTCCTTATTTATAGTATTTAAGTATATACAGGATCTTGTCATTCCCAGCATGACTCATTTGGACACATGTTGTGGTAAATGTTGTGTTGATTGTACACTGGCCACTCGCAGGGAAGCTGCACAGGGAACGCGGGCTGCAGAACCAGCATGACAGATGACAGAGCAGTTACATCCATGTATTGTTCTAGGGTCAGTTTAATATACCTTTAATAGGATTAATGAAGGAGGAGAATTCTAGTGTTCTTTTATTTGGGGACACACAAGTTTAACAGAACAGAAGTGCCCTGAAATGTTGAATACATGTACATGGGCTAAACCATTGGTGTTGCTTTAGTTTCATATGGTAAATTCCTTAAATAAAATAGTAAAACATTATAAAGGCAAATCATTTTATTCAAAATTAATTTATCGTATGAGAAATGTATGTTTTTCTTAATACCATTGCTACATAAAGAAAGAGGTCTCTTGAGCCACCAGTATAATTCCTACAAAGGGGCAGAGGTTTCAGTCCAGGAGAGAAGAATTTTTTTAACCATGTATCAGTTTTAACAGTGCATTTGGTTGCTTAAACTGTACTTCTTGGCCTCTGTCTGCAATATAACATGCACACACACGCACACACGCACACACGCACACACACACACAGATCTGCACACCTATATCAGAGCTGTCCCAGTCTGGTAGAGAAATAAATGCATCGAAGACAAACAGCTATGTCTAAAACCAATAGCAGCAAATGTATTAAGGAAAATTTCCCAGTGAGTTACAAAGTCCCTGTCTCAGTATAGGCCTACACCCAGCGTGACCAATTTAACCTCAGCCTAATCTAATTACCAGAAACACCACAGAATGACACAGGCTTGGTTCAGATAGGTTCAAAACAAAGACCAAAGAAACATCACAGTTGAAATGATAGATAGTGACATAGGTCTTAGACAGGCCTTAATGTGCATCCTCTGCATGTGGCCCCACTCTTGATTATCAGGTGTAAAGGCTGAACATGTGTGCTGCCGTTACACAAACCTGCTCTCCAATCACTCAACACACAAACACACACACACAATCATTTACACTCTTTTTCTCTGTATTCTTGCTGCCTGATTCAGCTGTTTATGGTCATATGTATCTTAAGCAACACTCACCCTATAATTATTGAGTTTCCTCTCCTCTGCCCCCAGCCATCTTACTAAAAAACGCATGGTCTACCTCTCCTCTCTGTTTCAGTTCACATTAGTGGGAAGACAGTGCTCAAGGGCAGTAATAAATGAGACCCATTCTTCAAGTATTCCACTGTTTTTAACCAGGTACCTCATGCACAGATGCTATAGTAGCCACTGCTGGTGTCATAAACCTCGTACCTAATGCGGGAACGGGCGACACCCAAGCTCAGATACAATGGGGAGCAGCAGATTCACCACTGTCCACTGTTCATATCCTGTGGCTACCATGACTAGGGAGGGAGATGGAAACATAGGGAGCGAAAAAGCCACAAGGAGTATCTTTGGCCACATGTGTGATTTTCCCTTTTTAGTGTGAGTGAATGTGCATATCATTTAAAGGGGGAACACACCTCAAGTCGATACACAAACACACACCGGGCCCTACCCCATCCGAAGCCCTCAGGGCTCAAAGCTCTACAGTCAAGGCCAAGAGCTCACTCTGAAGTGTCCATGCTCTTTTAATAACTGTACTTATTGACCACTCGCATCTGTGGAGTCTGTGGTGAAAACCCATTGGGTTTAGGGGGCACATCTGGCTTTAGCGATGGGGTCCGTTTCAGCCCTGTGCGAGGGAGCGAGCCATGCCCACTGTAACTGCTCTGTCGGGGTACAGAGGATGGATGGGCGGAGTGCATTCCTGCCCCCATCACTCCGCCATGGGAGTCAAGTCTGGAGGGGGGTGTTGGGGGCATGTAACCCCCTCTGTTCATACTGTGTTGGCGAGACACAGACACCCCCATGGTTACCCCATTTGGTGAGGTGGATAAGGAGTGCCTGTGAGAGGCACTCCGGTGGAGCTGGTACCCCCCTCTTTGCCTCTCCAGGGTGTCCCCCATGCTCAAGCTGCCCGTTGGTGTGGTGGGAGTGGTGGGCATGGGCACATCCACCCTCTTGGTGGGGCTGTGCCTCGGCAGGGAGGATGAAGGAGAGTAAAGGGAGGCCTCGCGGCTGGGTACCTTGGGGGGTAATTCAGTCAGTTCCTCCATGGGCTCCAGTGTGAGCTGTTGTCTTGGGCGTGGCCCTGATCCCTCTTGAAGAATGGCCTTGGGGTTGGCCACAGAGTCATTGAGGTGTTTTAAAAGGTCATTTAGGGTATTTCTAGCATCCACAGACCTCTTCTGGTCTTTCCTACTTCCTTTAGAATCTGGATTCTTCGGCTTCTTTTCAGATGAATGCGGCAGTGTATCATCTCCATTGTCAAGGTTAGGGTGGTCATGTGTGGCATTGGGCAGGACAACAGCACTAGGGATATGTGAGTGTCCCAGGGCGAGGTGAGGATGGTGGGAGTTTGAGTTAGGAGGAGCAGGAGAAGAAGGAAGGAACTGAGGACTGATGGCTGACGAGTTGGACTCCTTTCGGGGACCACTGGCCTTCCCATGAGCCCTCTCCCACTGATTTTTGATGGGCTGCAGGCCTTTCTGCTGAAGCACAGGGGTGGACTCAGGTGTAGGCAGGGCAGCCAGCTCAGGGGGCTGACAGCCGTCCCGTAGGATCATGGTCTTGGTGTCACCGTTGGGTGTATTCAGGTCTTTGCCATTGCTTAGCAGATTGGTGTACAGCTTGGGAGAGTCCATGTTGGTCTGGTACTCCTATGTACATGACAATGAATCAAAAAAGTAAGATTAAATTCAGTTTCACATCGTGTTTATATCACTCTTCTCCACAAAAGCTCTGAGGGCTGTACCTTTACAGGGCTGTCAAAGAGGCCGTTGAGCTTGACAAAGCTTCCAGTAGAATCTGAGCAGGATGGTGCGGATTCTGCGTCCTTGTGGACATGTCTTGGCTTACGGAGGAATGAGTCTCGGTAGCAGAAGACAATCAGACCAGCCAGCAGAGCACCCATGAGAAAAGCAGCAAAAACGCAGGTGATGAGGATGTTCATGTGGACCATCTGGTTGGTCTCACCTGCTTGGATATCCCACACACCTACAACACATTGAGGCACTGGTTAACCCCCTGGTGAAAACAGTCAAAGCGCTCAGTGAAGCGTCCCTCCCCATTCAACGGCAGAAATGTGCGTGTTTGTGTGTGAACACAACCATGCATGAGTTTCTGCTTTTACACCTCCCTTCATACAATGTAGCCAGTCAACCACAACCAAATTTCATAAATACTGACACATTTCTATTCATCTAAACCCAGATGAAGAAGAAATATGGTGAAAATTGGCAGAAGCTGTTAGGTACCCACATCCATTTCACCATCTGTAAGAAGTAGTGCTATGTTAGTCCAGAAAGGAGGACTAGAACTGTTCCACTAGAGGCAGTCATGCGTTTAACCCGTACCAAAGGGTTAGGAGTGCATTCTTATCTGAGATAGAGCACCGAATCAATCATTTCGCTTAAGAGATCAACCAGCAGGAAGTTGGTCAGAGGAAAGAGGTGCAATATTTGCCCTCCAGGTGTTGAGATAGCTGCTGCTCTACTGGAGGTTTGTTAATAACCACAGACATTGAAAGAGTTAGTCATCCACCGTGCGGCCACTATGAAGAGTGGCAGAGCAGGCCCAGCCAATGATCAACCAGCCACGGTAAACTGTTACTAGAGATATGGTTAAAATGATCTATATTGGTAGAGACAGAAATTAAATCTAAACGAAAGCTGTTAAAGAAAGAACACAATAGTGGAGTTGAAGGTTTAATGATTAGAACAGGGGAAATAATTAAATTAAAAGAAAGAAAAGAAAGAAAGAGCATAACACTATTATAATTTGAAAGAAAGAAAACAATGGTAACATGAAAATATGTATAATAACAGAAATTATGAATAAAAATGTCTATTTGAAAAAGATGGAAATTCTAAATAGCTGCCATAGTGTGAACGTGTGTGTTTGCATATGTGAGTCTATGTGTGTCTCGTTTGTCTGGCTTAGTGATAGATGCTGGCAGCTATCAGATCGGGCTCAATGCAGCATGCTGGCTGCCTCCCTGCGGGCCTTACCCTCTTGGCCCCCTGGGATAGAGTCTAAAGAATGGGAGGTGGCTGGGTCATCCTGCTGCACAAAGCCTGAGCCGTAGAGCTCTGGACCAGGCCCAGAGCTGGGGCTCTGAGTGGGTATGAGTACTGGGGGGGGTATGGGCCCACTGGGCTGGACAGTGACTGGCGCTGATGAAAACTCCATGTCTGTGGTGACAAACAAATTGTTAACAAACGGTGCAGACGTGGGTAAAGCATACTGTTATTATCCCAGTTAGTAGGCATAGGCAATGGGTAATTTTAAAGGTTAGCGTCCAAAAGAATAATAAATAAAACTTATCATGATTAACCTTAAATTAATTTTTGTGTTCACAAACCAATGCAAGTACATTTCTGGTTTTTGTTTAGACAATTTGGAAAGAGAAAAAAAGAGGACACTGAGGTTCAAAGAGGAGTTGGTACACAACAGTAAGGATGCCATGGGATGATAGTGGGCATGCAAGAGGGAGGACGGATCAGAAGAGGGAGTGATGAGTGAACAGAAGTGAATCTGCGCTGCGATAGAGCAACAATGTTGCCTGGTAGATCTGTTGTTTGTGACGTTGAAAATGAAACAAGTGACATTAGCATTCAGGAGGTGTTTGGTAAGAACAGATGAATGAGTGGTGGAAAGACAGGGTTGGAGATGCTGAACTCAAGGAAAGAAACCATTTGAGTAAAAGATCAAACTAACCAGAGGTAGGGTCGCCAAATGATTTGTAATCTGGCGCTGATGTAGTGCCCAAAAACGCTAAAAGAATTAAAAGGACAAGAAATCAGTATAAGGGAATTCAGAGGTAAAAACTAAAATCCCTAAGAGACACTAAGAGTGCAGTTTAGTTGGTTTAACAATAAAGATATGAAGCACTCGCTAGCAGTGTCATTTCTCACTGGAGTCACTGGAGGCCCTCTGGTTCTGATCAATACTGAGGTTCAGCTTGGGTCATGTTTAGTCGGTACAAATGAAGGGACAGAAGTTTCAAAGTGAAATTACTAAAGGCACATTTTCTGGCCATCAGATATTATAAGACCTCTACCATTTGCACCGGCTGAACATGACCAACAATTGTACATGTCCATGTTTCTGCCTCGCATGTGGCATTAGTTACAGGTGGCCATGTACTGTATGTAGATGTGTGTGTTAATACTGCACATAGACTTATGTAGGGGCAAGTTACTGGAGTGGTTACTGGTGTGAGTGTGCAGGCTCATGGTGTATGTGGAGATGAGTTTCATTTGCGTACATGTGTGCATGTGTGTGTCAGGGTTTGTGTATCTGTGTGTGTATGTATATGTCTGAAGATAGATGGCATGGTATGGAGATGAGTCTTACCGTGACAGTCTCCCAGGTGGGCAGTGTTTCCTAATTCGATGTCCTGCTCGTAGCCAGTCCTGAAAGAGACAGAGAGCAAGAGACAAACAGACAAAGAGATTAATCAAAAGCTGCAAAAAATTCTTGGTATTTCATTTTATCATCTATATTTGCACTTTATATTAGAGCTGAGGCTTGAACTCACAGAACACCGGGCTCTATCCTCTCACAGGCTCCATGAGGCTTCCAGCCACAATAAGGATCCCTTGATGCGATGCACGACCTGGCGCCACACAAACACACACACACACACCATTACAACACTGGGTTTAATCATTCTGGAAAGAACACTATAATGATTTGTGACTGACTGAACATTAACCACAACACATAAAACTGTTATCATTACCATTATGACATTTATTGGAAAACAAAACAATAAAGTCACAAACCTATGACTGACCGCACAAAGCACACTTTAACTTTAAGTGTGCAACGGTGCATCACTTACTTGTGGCAGGAAGAATGCCTTTCGCAGCGGCTCAGGGGAATACGGATGACACAGCTTGAAAAGGCAACATACAGGCTGTGTGCATCTTTGTCCACGTGCAGTGAGAGGACACGCTTGTCATCCTCACGGCTAGACAAGCACCTGGAAAGGGAAGAGAAACCCGATCATGCGTTTATCAGATAAGTCTGTCTACTGTTTCAGTCTCAGTAGATTTAATCACTTGTTAGGTGGAGAAGTCACATAAAGCTTTTTTCTCACAGTTTAACAGGATTTTAACCTCTGTCACATGCAAGCGCACATCCACAAATAAGCACATACACACACAAAAAAAAAATAACACATATACTGTGCATGCACCGAAAGCAGACAGACACGGCCATCTGTTCCAGGAAGCTTTAAGTTGAGAGTTGCAGACTCCTCAGCTGGAAGACAGAAGGGGAAGAGAAAAAGAGAAGAGAGGCAGACAGAGAGGGTGAAAAGTGCATTGATGCCTACTTGGCTCTGTTGAAGACGTCTATCTCCTCTAGAAGCAGGCTGTCGTTCAGGGACACAGAGGAGGTCTTGGCCAAAACCTTGAGGACAATGCCCGACTCGGCCCCGATGAACACCACTGTGTAGTTCTTGTGGGGCCCTGCTTCATTGTCCACAGCCAGCGCTGTCAGTCTGTACCTTCACACGCAGCAGAGAGGCTTGTGTTACTCACAGCAGGGGTTATCCCATGCAAAATAAGAGAAGCCATTTGAATACAAAAATCACTTCAGCTCTTCAGTTACTAAAAGGTCATTTTTTTCAAACATTTTTTTTTGCTTCATGTGTTGCATTTTGTATCAACATCCTGAAAATGTATCTACATAGACAATGTAAGCTAGGCGATATGTTTCAGTATTGATGTCTCCATGTGTGACAAACTGCAGTAAATACTTTCCCGTTCAGCCATCATATAGAGCTGAGTATTGAATCTCAATACTTTTTGAAGGTCAGCATTGAGTATTGAAATTTTGCATTTACTTAATCTTATTCTTAGTGTTATTCAGATTATAAATTTTAAACACATTTTATTTAGGCGAAGTTCTTGTAGAGCTGCTTATAATTAAACATGCAGTGACAGACATTTGTAGAAACCAAAAATGGCTTTGTAGAAACATGTTTATATTCCTCAAACTAAGGTATCAGTTCCAACACTCAGGTATTGCTTTAGCACCAGTATCGATGCCAATTTCTCATGTACTTCTCCATTTACCTGACTCGAGTCTTGGTGTACCAAGGCTCATCGCCAATGGAAGGCACAGCCGTGTCCATGAGAGGGTGGGATTTGATGAACTGCAGAGTATCGTCCGGGAACTCGATGGAGCTCTTAAAGGACGCAGCTGGACCATGACCTGCACAGCTCCCGGGTCTAGGATGGAGGGGGCACACACACACAGAGAGGGCAAAAGGTCAAAGAGCAACCCATATGATCACACACCAGGGAGTAATAATAATGTGTATTGAAATGGATGGAAAGTGCAGCGAGAGGGTGGGGGAGAGGAGCAGGTGCTTTTAAGGATCACAAAAAGGCCTCAGCTGGAAACATAAAATATACATATGCATAGTTATCCACCATCAATGATTTACCAGGGTAATGAGGTGCTTTGTGGACTTTGTGTTTTGGACACAGGGCAGGGCTACAAATATACGTGCTGACTGTAAACAAGTTAAATATGCATCGTGTCTAATTATGCCAAATTAATTATTTAATCATCAGCAGATGGTGAATGTGTGTGGTGGGTCATAGCTAATAACCTGGTCCCTTAGTAGTGAAAAAGATTTGATTTCATTGGGTTTAACCTGGACAAAGAAGGGTTAAGAAAAGGGGGAAACTGACAGGTGGTAAACAGCTACTGAGTCAAGTGCCACCTGCTCCAAGAAAAGTTTAAAATCTGAATTTCTAGATGAAAGTTATTTTCCAATGTTGCTGTTTTGTTTTGACTTCTTGCTTTGGAAGGTTTTGAATTTGGAAATGTTCTGAGGAAAAGAAAAGTTAAATCCTTACCGAGGTTTGGGCAGCTTCTCCTCTGGAAATGGAGTCCACACAGAGTCAGGAGTCTTCTGCTCTTTAAACCGACCCCAAAATACTTTCTCTATGTCGGCCATGGAGAAGGCGCACACTGCTGACCCAGGGATACTGTGGAGAAGTATAGCAAGTTAATGGCCATGTTTCACTTCTAAATATCTTATTGCTATCCTTGGGAGTAGTCAGCTAAAAGCAGCCGTGGCTCACCTGTTCATCTGTGTGGTGAACACCCCCACCACTGAGGGCACTCCGTTGATGTCGATGATGTCAGTGATGGACTGGAGCACATCAAAGTAGAAGAAGGACTCGCCTGGCACGGAGCAGTTCAGCCTCGCCTTCACAAACGATGTCCAGTGTTTCTCCAGCACTCGCTGTGACCCACCGATGTCATTCTTACAGATCCGGGCCACACGAGAATACACAACCTGCGAGCGGCGAGGGTTTAAGAGAGGACAGAGGTGAGTGGAAGAGGGAGGCAGCTGAGTGAACGTCACCAAAAACACTTCAACACGCTGAATAATGCATCTCTCCATCCTGTAGCAACTCGGCACAGACGACTTAACAAACACACACTCTCATCTTTAACTTTGTGTGTGGAGATTGTTCACCCCGACTAAAGCAAACATTTAAAAACAGAAGACACTGAATGGCCTCGACTAGCCTAATGCAACGCCACGTGAATGTGTGTCTGATTGTACGCATTACTAAGGGTTAGAGTATAAATTAAGTGTGTGAAGCAGTTGACTTAGACAGTTTTAATAATTTACCAGTGCAAACCTCCATCAGAGGCCAGGTGTCACCCCAGCATTAGTAGGGTTGAAATATTTATTAGCTGGTGGCTGATGGAGGAGGGTGGCTTCCTGTGGCTTAGCCAGACCAGCTCAGGATGAGGCATGGTCAAATCTGAAGTTGGCCTCAAACACAGAACATCCTAATGCCCTCTGCATGTGTGTATGTGTCGTAGAGAGGCAGACACAGAGCGCGCAATCTCTGGGAGACAAATCCTCTCACTGTGTAATGGTTTTACATTAGTAGAACATTCCCAGCAAACACCGACTGTTGAAATTTTTCTAATGCGATGTACTGTCATCGCCTGCACGAGCCCCGTTACCACTGGGGCCATTTGTGGCAGAAATGCATGCACTAAGGGAGGTGTAAGCCTTTTTTTTGGATAAAGGCCTGCACACTGCATCTGTGCAGAATATGTAGTGTATTATAAATGGCAGGTGGACTGTCTTACCTTGCCCAGATTGCTGTGCTCCACTGCAATTTCTCGGTAGAAAAAGTACACATAATTCCCATACTCTGCTGCATGCAGGAAATGAGGTTCTGAAGGAGAGACAGAGGCAGAGAGTTGAAGTGTATTTCTGCACCGTCACCACCACTGTGCATGTTGAATATTTCAGGGATTTGTACAAGGCTGTATATGACTGGGGGTGACCTAGATTGCCTGGGACAGAACAGGCCATATCCCCATGGAGATTGGCATGGCAGGAGAGCTCTCTATCACTCCAAAAACAGTTCTGACAGCCACATACATACATACATACATACATACATACAGCATGAAATGGCACCATGGGCATTTAGCTATCTGGCAGGTAGACGTGTGTATCTCCAGGAAGCCAAGGGGAGAGAGAAATAAAGATTGAGGGCGTTTAAGAGGCATTTGCTTACCTTTCAGCCATTTGGAGTCATATTTGATAGTCCTCAAGGCTGATCCATCACCCATACTGCGGTAGATGACAGAATCACTGGCCTGGAAGTCGGCTACAGTGGCAGAATACAGCTTCCCCTCTAAGAAACAAGACGACAAAGGAGCACAGTCACCAAAAACTAGGGTACGCTGCTCTTGGATGCTTTGTTGTTTCTCTTATTTTATAAGGCTTAATTGGCTGAGTTGTTATCGCTGCAGGCACAGTTTTACAGTGGCAAAGACACAGAGGTGATAATGAGAGCATAAGTGGGAACACATTAGTTCTTCTTCAGCAAGACTAACTGCGTGCGTGGGTGTGTGTGTGTTTGACCCTTACCAGCGAAAAGGGCAACGTTGGTTTGCTTGGAGTCAAATGGGCACCGTGCCAGTCCATTGATCTCCTCCCCATCAAACTCTAGGTTATCCAGCTAAAGGGAACACAACAATCACCCACACATTAAAGAAGGATTGTTGAGGGACACAGCGAACACACATAGAAACATCAGCACATTAGTCAAACTAGTCAGATTTAGGGTGTGTTACCCAAATTACTTTGAGGACTTTTAACACAATACAAGTACTGTTCAAGCCCTGGCTTTGGATACTGACCCTGTAGTATCTGCACATGGGGTTGAAGCCGTTGGTACCACAGATGAAGACCAGGTCATCATTTCTAGGAACCAGCACTTTGATGAAGTTATGGCACTCGTCCTGAAAAGAGAGACACAACACAGGACAGTGTGTTGAGAGCCGACAAGCTTTCCTGCTCACAGTTTAAGTCTCTGTCCTATAGTGGAGCAGAAAGAGAAGGTGCAAGGTGAATTATTTTTATACATACTCTGTGTTTTCCCTTGACAGCACACATCTCTCTGTCAGCTTGGCCCGATCGCCATGTTAGCTTCTGTAAAAAAACAAAAAAAAAAACATGGAGCATTAGACACATGCACGGCACTACACACTAAATGCACACATACGCACATACACGCGCACACTCACACACACAGTCCTCCCTTTTCCACTCTCTCATTTTACAACCTGTCCAGTTTGTGATGAATGGCTCTGTATTTTCTATGGAGCCCTTTTTGTGTTTGTGGATTGAGAGAGCAGCTTGTGGCGAGAATCTTACCCGGTAAGGAATGATCTCATTCCTGTAGGATTCTCTCAGACTGACTAGGTACACCTGGTCTCTGTGGACAGACAGCAACAAAACAAACAGCTTTGTGACACAGCAGAACAACAAATAAACTTACTGTATATAAAATATAATTAGGGTTCATAATTGTCATTTTTTCTGTTTAAAAAATAAAAATCTGGGACTTTATCAGTGTTTATTTTGAATATTAAAAATTGGATTAAGAAATCAATAATACAAAAAAATCCAGGTTAAGATCCAAATTCTAACATTACCATTTCCAAAACATTTTCCTGTTTTGTACATACTTAAAGGGAGCCTGGTGCATAATCAGCAGCTTGTTTACATTGTATTTATTCACTGTTATAGGGAGATTTTCAGAGCTGTGTTCGTCACAAGAGAACCTCATTTATTGTAAACTATGTTCTCAGCCTCTTCTTGCATCAGGAAACACACAACTTTTGGGTTTGTGTTAACAAAAACTTTGTTTTTTGTCAATAAAAACTGACAATGATGAGCCAAAAATATAGTTTATTCAAATTTCTGTATTATGTGAACCACAAACAGGGTATTGTGGGGGTTAATGCTGAGTGACTTCTGGTTTACCCGAATATTCTCTCTGCTATGCTATTTTACATAACGGCCACATATTGTTTTGATTATATTTTTTAAAAATTTGAATACACCCAATGGAGTTAAAATTATCAATCCCTAGAAAACAATATATTGCTTCCCTTTCGGTAAACACAAGCGAATACCCCAAACTGGCACTAGGAAGATTCACCTGACAAAAGTGATACATGTGGTGGCAATTACAGGGGCTCCAGAGGTGGGAGTTTTATACTGTAGATGTCAAGGTGATTTCCTGCTACAATATTAGTGCTGGCGGTCAGATTAATCCAAGTGCCCATAAATACCAAAAAGACATGTAAAGATGCCAAGAAATCCCTGACAGAGCATCAGGCTGGGATGATAGACGTCTTTCCTGGATCAATACTGCCCATATACATCAGATGCAGGCCTAGAAGCCACAGATCCAATAACACTAAGAGCTTTTTTTTTCCTCCCTCTTGCGCCACTGTTTACCTGCCAAGGAGTGACTGAGTATATTGGTGTGGGGGATGTGTGAAAGAAAAAGACAGAGAGAGAGCGAGAGAGAGAGAGAGAGAGAGAGAGAGAGAGTGTGTATGTGTGTTGAGTTTACCTGCCAGCGATGAACAGAGTGTCCTGTATCTTGGTCATCAGCTGAAAGTCAAGGCGATGCTGTGACTCGTTGCCAGAGGGCCTGCCTCTGAACACAGGGTACCTCCGTGAAACTGTGAAAACATCACACAGGCACACATACTATTAATGGGAAGCCCGTGGTAGAAGCAGACACTCATGCAAGGATAAAGCACAATCACCTCTTGCTACATTAAACCCAATACTGTACTGATTAGACCTAAATATGCTGTGTATGTGCTTTATGCAAATCCTCCCGCAATTAAGGTAATGGTACAGTACAAATATCTTTATTCTGTATAATTATATCTGTGTGTCATTGTGTTGGGTTTGTGCGTTAGGCTGCCTATGTCAGCAAATCTCTGTTCCTCCAGTACATCACAGAGATGAAAATGAAATCCACTTAATGCTACAACTAACCATACAGCAGATTGATTTTTTTTACTATGGATATGATACACTAGTGTCTGAACTGCTGACTCAACTAGAAAAAGGAGGCTGTCTGTATTTCTCTTTCTGTGTGTACTGCGCCTAACAACACAGCTGCTGGAATGAGTAAAAAGTGTATATTGAGGATAGTTGTTGACTTTTTAGTGATGTTGCGGTAATTGTAATCTCGGCCCCTGTCTCTGCTGACTTAATTTGCGTGTGTGTACTCACAGTGTGCGTCAACGACATCGAGGGGTACAATGTCCTCGGGGAAGCTGACTGCGAGGAGAGTGCGTGAGGCTGTCAGCAGCAGCAGCAGCAGCTCACTGAGCAGAAGCGCAGCTCTCTGGCCCATGGCTGCTCACAGACGACACTTCCTGTTTCACACTAGTGGAGATGTTACCTAGAAACACACACAAATGCAAGCTTTTGTTGCTTAACATGTAATCACATTCCAGGTTATATTTTACCCATACTGCGGAAAAAAAGCTGTAGCTTTATGTGCCAAATCATAAACCTTTGTAAAAGTCAGAACAATGAAAAAAGAACAGTGAAGTGTGACTTCCATATTTTCTTTGTTCGTTAGTAAAATACAAACATAACGCACACATAATGCCCTCTCTGGCTTATTGATGACTGAGCTCTCAGTGGCAGTGCTTGGCGTTTCCCCTCTACCTCTCCCTGCATCTGTTGTCTAAGGGAAGGTCAGCCAACTGACCGGTGGGGTGTCTCGGTGTGTGTTGGATGCAGCGGAAGTCCACTCTGTTAGAAACGTGGCAGGCCTGCTGTCTCTGTACATCTGTGCTCTGATTGGTTTGTCCTGGGCCAGGCTCAACACTAATCAGCACATTGCAACTTCATCACCATCACTAGTGCAGCCTCTGCTCTGACCTTAGCCGACTTCTATTAGCGCTCTGTTGGCTGTTATTGCTCCAGCCTTTCCTTAGGGCCGGTTCGCTTTATTGCAGTGCAGTGATTCACTCGTCTTTGTGTTATGAGAATCTGGCTGTGGACAGTTGTTTTGACTTAATTTTTGTGGATTATAGTTTGTACAGCATCTGATTGTAGACATATTACACCAGCAACTACATTGGTAACAATTTATTGTGGGAGTGGCAGGAGTTTAGTGTCTACGTGAGTGCGTGGAGGAGTTCTTTAGAGACAGACTGTGTCTGTGCATATTAATGATCGGTGTACATTCAAATATTTATAAGGCAAACAAATTATTCATGTAGGCAAAGCCTGAACGGATATAAACAATTTACTGGGAGACGTCACACAGGCAAAGGGATGGATTAGCTGGGAGCACACTGGGATACACACACACACGCGCGCGTGCACACACACAACTGCACATTCATAATCGCTCTTTCACATGGTGTAATGCAAAGACTGATGCATGCGTGCGAACATGAACGCACACACGCGCACACACACAGTATTGACTCATTTTTCAATTAGCCCCAAAGCACACCTGCTCCAGTGCTGTCTGTGAGCCCTGCCTGCCAAGCCATTAGTGCTTTGATTGATCCACACAGGAAGCATGGCAGATCAGCAGCCAGCAGAGGCAATCTATGGGCCATGGCACTGTAGCCATGTGAAAACTCGCATATACGCTAAAGAATTTCAAACTTAAATGATCAATAACACACTGTCAAGTAGAAAATCAGACTGTATGGTATGATGATATAAAGCAAACAAGATTTTTCCCAGGAACTAATAATTCACTTTAGGTCCAAATGGTTACAGTACGATGATGTGTCATACGGTACAATGGAAGTGGTGGTGAAGCAGAATCAGAGTAATGCCGCAGTGTTTTAGTCATCAACTGTGTGTAATCATGCCTATTCAGTACTCTGTGGGATACTGAGGCCTTTGAAAGAGCAATGTCATTATGACGGAGTAATGCAGGCCTGGACGAAATGGTGCTTCATCTCAATTAGTCCACTTAATAGTTAAATTAGGGGTTTGATGTTTTGCCAAAATAGGAAGATTGTATGAGGGTAAAAGAATGTTTCATTCTTCCTATGACTAAAAAGATCAATGACGCTGGAGCAGTCATTATACTCTAATCTAGATATAAATAAATCTCTGGACACAGATCTGTGCACACTGGCTGGAAGATCTATACAGAAGAACAACTGTCAGCAACTTTATCTAAACGAGAAGTGATGATACTGCTCTACAAAGAGAGCCAGTGGTGTTCCTTAAAAGCACCGCAGCTGTTTTTTTTACTACCTGGTTCAGACACTCGCACCAAGAAATGTGCTGTGTTAAAACCTGAGCAATAAATTGCTGAGTTTCTAGGAGAAGCCTGGGACAGGAATAGATACCAAACTCACAACAATAGAAAAAAGGAGAGCTATGAAAGGTAAATAAACCAAGCTCCGCATTTCAATTCTATAGTGCTATCATACAGGCTGCAGGCTGTGCTTCAAGCCCAAACTTGGCTGTGTTCACAGGTAAATCATTTCCGTGGTTGTCAGAATTTAGAGTCCTGTTCTATATCGCCTCTTCGTAAGCACAGAAATACACATCGCTTTTTCCTGCCATTCTCTCCCACTAAACAATTCAAGAGAAAAACACTCCAACCAGAGGCAGAAGCTCAGCTCCAATCTCCCATGATTCCTTGCATGGTAATAGCCATACTGTGGAGGCGAAGGCTTTCCTCAGAAACTTTAATGTAAAACAGAAACAGAAGACATCCAGAGGTCAGCAATCTAAAATTACTTCTCAATCTCTAGTGAGCCCAGCATGTTTTCTATTGACTATTCCTTTGCGCTCTCTGGTTCCTGCCCTCCAGTGAGTGTGTGACTGTGTGTGTGTGGGTGGGTGTGTGTGCGTGCATGTACATATAGGCCTCAACAAGCCTAGAGACGCTGGGCTTGTCACGCAACTCAGTGCCATTCAGCCTTGCCTCACTCTACCTCTGTTATTACAGGCTTTTCAATGTCCTACAACCACGCACTTTCCCTGCTGATGTTGTTGGCTCAGGCCCATGGTGTTAAACACGGGGGATGGGAGAAGTGGGGGGAAGGGGGTCTGGCGGATTGCTATTTCTGCTGCTGGTGGGTGTAGGGGTCTGTAGCCCAATTCTGGTAGTTAAAGCTGAAGATTTAGTGTTCCAAGCTTAAAATGACAGATTAACACATATAGTCTCCTTTTAGCTGTGCTGTCACTGGCATATGTCAGCCACAAACTCTCATGGCCTGCAATGCTGGATGTATTTTTGCAGGGGAGTCCTAGTAGGAAGAATTTGGAGCTAATAAAAGGATGACAAACAACAGTAGTGCGTGATGTTTAGTAAATTGTGTTTGAATGTGATGGGTGGATGTAATCCCAGCAGAACAATGGCTGTTGCTGCTTGAGGCTGCCTGACTTGTCATCCTGCACCATACTGAGCTGTAAACCTAACAGCACCGGAAATCAGATATCCCAGGAGTCCAGTTTCAGACATTTCACTCCTCACACTTGGTGTATGTATGTGTAAATGCATGTGTAAGCAAGCGTGACTGTCAGTCCAAAACTGGATATGTCCTATAACGCGGCTGTCTTAACTCTGAGAAAGTAATCAAGATGCAGCCACACCGGAGAGTGAGTCAGCCATATGATTAGAGTAGACACCACACAGGCCCAGAAATGATTACTACTCCCTTTCCCACTTCAGTAATAACCACTACCCCTAATCGCTTGCTATTTACCTAAGGATCACTTCTGAGGGCCTTGGTTGGACTTGTTGCTTCAGAGACTTGGCTGAAGCGGAGTGCTGTGCCACCCTAAACCATGCTTCCCTCCCTTTCTTCTCTACCTTGGCGAGAGGAGGAGTGAAACAGGAGAAAGGCAGTTCTCAGCAGTAGTTCTGCTATAGTCGAGCACAAAGGGGCTGAGCTGCAGGTGTGACCAAGAAACAAAAGGGGCTTTGGGCAAGTCAACACAATAGAGCCCCACCCCCGGTCAGTGGCCCTATGTTCAGGAGAGCTGTTCAGAGGCTCCTAAAAGGGGCTTCTGAGGTAACAAAGCAAACTATATAAACATGTGGACTTCAAATTGTGCACAAAGGGTCAAACTGTTATTACTCAACCATTTCAGCATTGAATAACCTGATTTCCAAGAAGCAGTTTAGGGCAGCCATGAGGCTGTAAAGGGTTAACACTGATCACTGTATGGTTTAATGACAGTTGTTCCGGGTTACAACTGGCTGTAGTGGAGGTTAACGGTGGTCGTTCTGGTCGCTGAGTTCTGACCCTGTGACCAGTGAGGCGAAGTGAGACACATCAGCCAGCTGTGCTGTCAATGCACCTACGGCTGGTTCTGATGTGTAACCTGGCTGGAGCGGGGTGCCCCTGCCAACACCAAGTTTATAGTTTCAGTTAACTAGGCTGGGCTTCTCCTATGAGCTCAGACGCTCCAAATTTCCAGGGAAATGTAAACACCTGGTGCAAGTATTTAAATAAATCAGCCACGTCTTTATTTCTGTAAAGGGATCAGCCTATACACCTTAGAGAAAATGGCACCAATAATTTAATTAACTGAAATTAAATATGATTGCACACTTTTTTTTCCATTTTTACAATTATTTTAGCACAACATGTCAGTCAATAGTGACAACTTTAGAATAAACCATTTGCTTTTGGTTCATCTTCCTTTGCTCATTTTCCTTCATTTGGCTCATTTTCTCAGATGACACACAGTAGATTCCTAAAACTACTCTAACCTATTCAAACACATACACACCTCCTTAGAAAACAAATAAACCATTCTGATTCCCTCTATCTCTTTATTCTGCATTGTTCTTCTGTTTTTCTTACTTCACTTGCTGGTAATTTTTCAAGTTTTGCGTGGAGATATTCGGTTCCTCTTTTGCGCACACAATTCATGCTGCAGTCCGGCTCAAATGCTTGCATTGTGCGGACTGGGGCGTAAAGGCATTCAAGTTTTATCCGTGGTAAATCTTTTCAGACCCCTTTAGTCCACACGTAGGACTCATACAAAAGACAACAAAGGGACAGCGATGGAGTGACAACAGTGATGGGGCTGCGTTTAACTGCCTCCACAGCACAAATGCATACACAGGGCTGGGCTTCCGTGCTGCTCTGCCTCCAAAAGGCTTTCTATTATCCAATATAGCTAGGTATATCGTAATGAAATAGTACATAAAATGAGAATACATCAAATTGATTCAAGGCATCAGAGAGAGGGCACTCAACAACAATTAAAGTCAAACTGCCCGTTCAACTCGTCTTTATTGTTAAAACTGTGTTTGCCAGCATGGTCCGCTCAATCATATGCAGGTTAATACCTTCATTCAAATTTTTAACGAAGCCGAAATGTCAGAAAACACTTTAATTCTCATCCTGAACCACTTAACGCAACTCGCAAACAGCAATAATAAAAGAGGTGCGATATTGTGACTGAAACTGTGGCAAAAATAAGGACCCTTCTCTGCACGAAAGGTCTGTTAAAGACCGACACTGACTTAACTCTGATTTTACTGTGTGTACTATATGTGTACATGTGTATATGTGTACTTCTCGGATCTAAAATGTTATATATTTTAGGCTACTTTCAAATCTACTCGAGTCCCTTTTATAGATTCTGAACACAAAGTATCTCCCCGGATAAAACAGAAGCCAATAGTAAAATGTTCTTTATTAAATCCGAGATGTATCTTAATAACACAACACTGAGTGTATCCTAAAAAGAGCTAAAAAGAGAAACAAATTCACTTTATCAATAATTAAAAATCACTGAGGACACCTACCTTGAGTATCTGAATTCACTCATGAATGGGGCAATCCGACTGAATGTCATATTCCTTTGGTAATCCATTTAAGAAAAAACACCCAGCATGTAATATTCCTGTTATTTCAAGCTCCATCCGGACTCACTTTTTTGCTTTTTATCCAGTTGCGCACAGATTTCAGGTCCGCTCGCCACATATGAGCATTTTGACTCTGACTGCTCCGTCCTCGGGCCCCTGAGCTCTGATGACTGATCTTCAAAGCAGAGCCACGACCACACAGCCCCCTCCCTCATACACCCAATACACCAGCCCCTTCCACTACAATTAACTTTGGAAACCAGAGGGAAAAGACATAAACATTAACGACGCGCAATCTTCGCTACAGCGCGCATTTACTTCACGTACAATCATTGATTTAATGCCGGTTAAAACGATAGAAGGCGTGTGAACTGGAGGAGAGCATGATACAGCACATATCCACCACTGTAAAAAAAATAACTAGTGACAAATCCTTCTTCTGTTGTTTACACTAATAGACAATATCTCCGCAACTTTGCATTCATTATTTTAAAACATGTTTTCATGATGCGACTATACAACTTAATGTAATACTGATTTAACAGCTTCAATCGGAGGGTAAAATGTCACACAAATAAAGAGGTGAGTAAACAGTTTAGATTTGGTTTACTCTCTATTACACCGCGTAATGAGCGCTGGAAAGACGCTTCCGAACCGGACAGATAAACGCTGCCAGTCCTATAAAGAATGAATGAATGCATAGTCTGTTAGATTGAAGCATAAGTAAAAATAGTGCGGACCTGAACTATTTCTGTCCTGCAACCATCAGTTTTGCAGAGCAGCATAGCGACGTGGTCAGAAGAAATATTTTGTTTCCCAGCAAAGACTTCTCCTCTCTAGTTTCCCCCCTCGACTTTCACTGCGTAATGCGGCGCAACAAAGTATATACACATATCTGCAAGGAACTCACCTCATCTGAATTGGTTATTTTGTATCCCTTTGTGTTGCTGTAATCCAAAGAAATATTATGCGCGTCGTAGTGAATCAACTTCTCCTGGCTGAGAGAAAAACAAACTAATGCACGGCAAATGGTGTAATTCGACCCGTGCTAAGTCAATCCATCCAGAGAGAGATCCACAACCTACCAATAAGCAGCGCTCTTGCTCCAGTCCCTCCCCCACCATCCATCTCTCCTCAGTTGGTTTGGGCTTCTCTCTGCTTTGCTCTGGCTTCCTTCCTTTCTTTCCTAGAGCCCGGAGAGAAAGAAAAAGCGACCCCCCCCCCTCACCACCCCCCCCCCCAAATCACCCCCTCCCTCCCAGTTCTTCTTCTTCTGTGTGACCCCGTATTGCCCCCCCTTCTGTTAAACCCCATCCCCCAACTCCAAGTCAGCAAGAGCGCCTAGTTAAAATCATTTCAGCTGAGTTGTGGCCGCTTTAGAAATGTTTAGACTTAAGAGGGAGATGGTTTAAGCACAGATCTCCTTCTACTATACTGCATAGCAACATGAAGGGGAGTTTTCTTTTAAACGTGGAGTCATTATTAAGGACTAAGACATAAAAGTGTAGAATAAAAGTTAAATACACCAACAAACCAAGCAAACCTATAGATTAAGCATACAGAAATTTAAACTTCAAAATGTGATTTTAATATATACAAATAGATTTCTAAGCAAACCAAATAGTTACTGTTTATTGCTACAAACTTTAGACGCACCATACATTTCCACAAGATTGTTAAATGATACTTATCCTGTTTTCAGCCGGATGCAGACATCAGGCATTCTGCATGCGCATGTGTGTGTAAACATTAATGGTGGAGCGCGTGTCCCTGTATGCGTGTTAAGCTGAAGTCGTCACTGAACGTGTCAGGTCATTCCAACCAGGTCTACAAACGCCGGACAAAGGAGGCCCATTTGCACCCCATTAGAGCTGCAGGTTAGCAGATGTGTGAGAATCTCTCCCACATGAACATCCTCACCCACTCACACACACACACACACATACACACACACACACACACTCCTGACAGCTTCTATTATGAGCTGAGAAAGTGGGATCTGCATCTCAATACTTGCACAGGAAACACTAGTTTGCACTGCTGATCTGCCTGATCCCTGTTTGGCACTTCTTGCATGTCCCACCCTCTCTTCCTCCTTTTTTTTTTTTTTTTTTGAGTTGCATCTCGATATCCCATCTCTTTATTTGACAGAATCTATCCTTTTATCGTTCTCTATTTTTTCTCCAATCTCACCAGGATTACCTCAGCTGATGGAGTTAGGCTTTTCATTTATGTGACTTTCATTCCCTCTTGCTTTGTCTCATGTGTTTTAATCACGCCACTCAATGTTTCTGTCAGTCCTGGGTTACTTCTGTGTGCTGTCCATGTATCCTGTGGGGACTGAATCAGCACGAGCATCTGTGAGTGGGAGAGGGGGGAAGATGGATAGATCAATGTGTCGAAGGTTTGCGCAAACGCAGGTACTGGCTGTCAGGACGGGTGAATAGATATATATGGATCTGTGGGTGTCTGGTGATTGGTGGTTGTATTGATTGGCTTTTTTTCCAGTGAATTGGCAGTTTTATTAGGGGTGTAATGGAAATGTGACACAGTTTCATTAGGTTTTAATAGCTTTTTGGTGCACAACTGTTGGCTTTTACAATTCTTAATCTACTTGTAGAGTAATCTTTTGCTACTCATCATCAATTATCACTGACCCAAGGAGATTAATAAAAGGATAATTCATGAAGTCTGTATGACTTTCCAATTTATAGGACAACCAAACATATCCCATCTTGTGATGTAATGATAATTACTTAAGGAAGACAGAGAAAATAAGAAAACCAAAAGATGAAGTTATGAGGAATTCATTAGAAGTGTTATGATTGTCAGTTTTATTTAATAAATGTTTTGATTGAAAAAAAAAAAGATTTATTAAACATTCGTAAGAGAATATATGATTAAATGGAGACACAATTACAAACAGTAGTACAAGCGAGACAGATGGGTGATGGACAAAGGTCTTTGAGAGTATGTTTGGATTGATAGTGGGATGGACAGATGAATGTATTGATGTTGGAAACGGTGGAAAGATTGAGAGATGGATGGTGGGAGGGTAGAGTGATATGCGTGCAGGGAGGGGGGTAGACAGAGGACAGAAGGGCTGTGCTACTCCCAGAGCCTGATATGTTCCCCTGGGGACCCTGCAGTGTGTAGGTCAACCCCAGGGGGTGTGTGAGGGTGGGCCTTGGGGTGCAGAGGAGAATGTGAGGGCTTGGCCTTAGGTTGGGCCTACCAGAGAGTGCACCACCCTCCACTCCCTTATTTACTGCCTGAAATGCCAGTACAGATGGCCATGTGTCAAGAATGGGGGTTGCAGGCTTAAGGTTGGGTCTGTGGCCGGAGAACAAGAGGGTTTCATGTTTTAATGCAACATGCCCATTTCCCTCCAGCTAATCAGCAGACAGAACAGGTTAAGGGGACACTTGAATAAAGAATAAAGATTAAATAAAGATTAAAAGTTGAATTTAAACATGTCTCAGTTTCCATCTCATCTCATGTCAAAGAAAGATAAAGTGACTACACCTGTCTGTCATAATGATCAAGCAAAAGAAAGACAAAGACATCTCTGCTGTGGGTGTGCTCCAGTTTCCAGAAGTAATGAGAAGACGACAGTCTCAGCAGTAGTGGTGTACTAACTAGAAGAAAAGGTTGTGTGCTTTGTGGTTTGGCATTGAGTGTTCCATCAGATGGCTGCCTCTCAGGGTGGGAGCAGTCTGGAGTGAGTCTTCATGGTGACCTCTGATTGATTAAGAGGCCATTTCTGGTACTTGGCTGGCCTGGGGCACCATTTGTCACCTGACTGTGCAGTCCTGTTGAGAAGCTTCTTGTCCTCCAATCTACACACAGACCTTTTCGCTAAATCCCCAACTCAGCCGGATCCACTAGGGCCACCCATGTCAAAAATCTGTTCACTCACTCTGGTGCTTTGCCTTTTGGATTAGAGTGAACACCAAATGGCATGTTAAAACAATACTTAATACTATAACATATGAATTAAATATTTTCTCTGCAAGAGTAATCTTACTGTATTTATCTCAGGTTGCTGGATTTTTGATGTCAAATTGAAATTAAAAAGTATTTTTTCTGAGAAATCAGTATGTATATGTCTTTGAAGAAATAAAAATTGTATTTACTTTTCTGCTGTAATAGCACATTATTCTGTAGGATAGTTACTCCGCGTTGTGATTTGAAATGCATGGTAACAAACAAGAGTGCTGAGGTTAAGAATCACTCGTTGCTGTGAGTTTTGACAGTCTGGACACCACAACGAGACCCATGAAAGAGAGACGGCTAATGCTGGCTAGACCCCTTCTTTTGTACAGTGTGGAACAAACACAGTACTGAGTGTAAAGGAGCTGCCAAAGACTCAGCAGGTGTTGATTTAACATGAATGAAAAGTAATGTCAAGTGGGAATGAGTTAGCAACATTGGCAAGCCAGGTTAACTACCTTCCATGTAGAAAGTGGAACACAAATTAAATAGCACAATGGGTCCTCTCAAATGTTGATTGTAAAGGAACAAATGTCATACATTGCAGTACATAACAGTGCATGGGCTTGTTGAAAAACACCTTGTGTTATCTATTTATTATATTATTAGACCATGCATGGTTTTTGCAGTCAGTGGCGTGTTACAGCAGTTGATAGCATGTCACCCTCAAATGTTAATAAACTGCTTCCATGAGAAGTGCTTAGATGCTGTTTCCACTAATATGTCCAAAAAATGTTTTACCCTCTTTTGACAAATGGAAAAAATATGCAGATTGGCTGCAGTAGGCTATCATTAGTTTATTTTGACTTACACAAAAAGTGAGGAGAATGCATATTTCACTTTGAATACAGCTCATAACTGTTTGGATCCAACTGTCAAAGTAACATTTTCATTGCTCTTGAGGTGAGTTATATGTCACAGATTGTAAATTTGACAATTATGTTTTCCTCATCAGCTGCTTTTGTAGGAACTTTATCTTAACCAAAGGTCAGAGAAAGGTGACACGTTTTATAGCCAGCAGTTTAATAAACACAGGATGTAGTAAGAAAACATATAACTGTAATGACCTGTGCTCTGTTTGCCCATATTGCTCCTTCAGCTTCCTTTTTTTTTATGAGACTATTTTGTAGATGAGGGAAGGAGGAAAGCAAATCTATTTTGTCATAACTTGTTTTCTGCTTTAAATTTAAGGAAATTACAGAATCTACTTTGGTTTGATGCAATCGTGATGACTGCCACATTTACTCAAGGAAATGCATGGAAAGGTATGAAATAAATTCTGATATAATGTAATTGTGTTTATTAGGGTTTTTCTCGGGGAAAATGAGAATGCTAATCATATTCATAGCCAGCGCTGTGGGTAATTTGCAGCCTGCGATAAGCTGCCATATCAATGTGAACTGCTGATGATTGAGTGACACACATGACATTTTCGACTCATTATTTATTGATCTCATTTCAGTTCCCATCTAAATGTTTTAATCTGCTCGGCTATCGAAGTGCTCACGTAGGAGAGCTATATGAAATGTTCCCGGATTTGAAATGATGGGTGACACAGTTACCCTCTGTCTTATGTATGAAATGAATGACGATGTGCCTATAATGCAATGCCACCTTGACACCATTAGGACAATGTTTCCACCAATTAAGGATCGTATTCCTGGCCCAGGCCTAACACTGACATTCACTTGGTGTGGGAGGGAGCCCATTGTTAGGGGGCAAAAGTTTTATTACTTCTGATAATGATAATAAATGCCTCCTCCCACACACTATGCCCTTCATTACAGCATTGATCCCATAACATCTCTGCTAAAATCCATCACTGTAGCTCCATTAATGAATGCTCCAAACATAGCAGTCAACCACGCGGATGATCCAAGACCTTGTCACGTTCCCAGTAATGAAGTTAATGAGCTAACTGAGAAGTCGACATTTTCAGGAAGGAAGGATATGACTTAATTTAGGGTGGAAGAGGATAGAAGTGGGATTTAGCAGGCTGAGGTTGAAGTGTGACCAGGAAAGGAAGAGCCACAGAGGTTGCGCCGTTCACACGCTCTGGAGTATGGGTCTATTCTTGTGTGCGATCGGGCTAGCACACATACATACACAGACAGACATACACACAAACACACGCAAGACAGGTGCTGTGTGTGGTACTGACTGTATGGTGAACAGCTGTGTGTAGGAGCTTGTCCGGGGGCGCGCTGGGAGGTAGCTTTTGCATTCTCCGACCTTACCACCGGACACAGCATTTGACACAGACAGATACACAGAGGTCTGGGGCAGCTGCAAGGTGCCATTCAAGGGCCCGAGAGCCAACTTCACCACCCACACAGAACTCACTGTCTCCAGCATGAGCTGGAGACACAGCAAGATGGCCCTGCCTCTGCTGCACATCCCAAAACCAGAATGGGAATCAGATTTATTGCCAAACAAGTTTTAACATACAAGGAATTTGTCTTGGTGTAGTGGTGCGTAACAATCAAAAAATAGATGGTAAGAGAAAAAACAAGTATTTATACAAAATGAGAAGAATACAAATACCACAAAAGCTCTTCTATGATGAAAAAGCTCCGGGTACTGTAGCAAAACACTGAATTTACAAATAAAACAAGAAAAAACAATGCGCACCAACACACCACGGCACCATCTTGAAACTGAAGGAATCTCCCACAGCCATATATCTGTAGCTGCCTGACCCTCACTCTGACTCCAACCAGCCCCACAACCTGCCAAAAGGGAGCACATATACCACAACTGCTGGCCCAAATATTTACCTACCCCCTTCCCCAATCCCAGCTCCAGTCAAAAGCTCAGGCATCAACACCCGGTCCTACCTCCCATCCTGGCTGTCAGTCGCCAGCTAAGTCCTCCTTGGAGCTCGGAGGCTATCAGGGATTTAAGGGAAAAGCCCTTTATCCAGGGACTTTCTCTACAGGCTGGGGCGAGTAAATGTCTCATGTCAGCAAAACACCATAAATACTGCAAATGGCATCTTTTCTGCCTCTCAAAGGCAGTAAGCAAACTTTTCTGGGAGAGCAAACACACGGTGTATAGTTTATGAGTGAAATGAATCCTTAGAATTACTGTGGAGCTTGTAGTTAATATTCTCTTTATAATGCATTTTTTAAATTTATTTTTATTCTACATCTGTGTTTGTAACCATACATTTTCATATCCATGCAGGCAATTCTATGTCTGTCGGTGTGCGTAAAGGTTGCGTTGGTGCGATGTGATGCTACATGCTGGTTAACCCTTCGGTGGATTGTACAGGCTAATCTGGGGAATTAAGCTCCCAGCCCTCGGGAATGCCATTGGCCTCTAGATCCAGACCAGGTGTCCACACACAGTCAGCTGGGGGCCAGGGTGTGTGTTTGTGTGTGTGTGTGTGTGTGTGTGTGTAAGAGAGGAAATGACAAGAATGGCCTCGCCTGCATGACAATAGCAAATGCTGGGCTTTACAAGGAGGACCAGTATGCTGGAATTCACTGGACCGTCTTGAGCTCTTATCACATCTATATCAAATGTTAATGTGCATGCAGATGCTCTCAACTGCAGAGCAAATGTTTATGCTCACGCCCACATCATGCCTGTTTATACGCTCTCTTACCAAACACAATCCCTTACTATGGACTCTGCCCCCTGTATCAGCTCCATTTACTGTTTTTTTATTTCCACTGCTGCTCACTCCCTGATCCAGCGTGTAAAGATCAGTTCGTTTGTGAAATACTGACTGACATACGATGTTATTATTATCAGGAATATTGCGTAAAAATGCTGAGTCTTCCTACAATGTACTTGGCTTTCGTGGCTTGGCTCATGCTCTACATCCAGCTGGTTGTGACTCACCTTATTACCAAATAGCCCAATCGTGATGATTGAGAGATACAGGCAGAATCACCTGTCCCTTTAACAAAGGTGGCATTAGGAGAGGCAGCAGGGAAGAGAGCAGCTGGAGAAGGTAATCCCGTCTCTCCAGGTCAGCCATCAGACAAGCTGTAGCAGGCCCCACTAACTCTAGCCTAATTAACACACACCAACAGGGAAATCTTTCCTTCTCAAACCCATATTGCAGCACACACCCAGTTCTCCAGCCAGCCGTTGCAGGGTTAATACTTTCCAACCTCCACGCTTGGGGTTTTGACCAGCTCCAACATGCTTCGGCTCCTGCTCCCTGGCTTCTATGTCTCACCTCCTCAGATCACGAAATAGATGAGTAGTAGATGGAATTAGATAGGATGCAGGATTACTTTTTTTCTGTGAAATTTACTTGGAAATGTGTGACTGTTTTATGTCGATCTTGTTTCTTCTCAGACAGACAGACAGTATGTCTGACCTTTAAAATCGGCCTCACTATTAAAGGGTAAGTTCACTGAACTGATAAAAAGAAACCGCGTCCCTGTTTCTCTGGATAATCCACAAAACACACAGTCAATACTTTTCAAAGAGACCATTTCTTTGGAGGTCTAATAAAAACAGTTCACAGTCACGTCTGTGGGTTATTCCGAGTAACCAGGACATTGTTTATGGAAATTTCTCAACGCTGCATGCAACAAAAACAAAGGTACACAGCCAAAAGTACTCACCAAAGTAGTTGCTGAGACCTGGTAACATTGCCACGGTGAAGTCAGATGGACCCAGAAATGAGCAGTCAGACAATCATGCAAGTTGTAAACAAGCCAACAGTTTAGACAGATTATTTTTTGAACAAGTAAGCACACATTAAGTCTCTAACAATCATTTTCTTTACTGTTTGTCTTTATTTCTACAATAAATTTGTCTAACCTGGAGATTTGTAGAAAACCTGTATGATCTGTCTGATCTCTTTTAACACTGTTGATGTGTTTCCAGAGCACAGCAGTATGAGTACAGTGTTACTATGACCTATAGGAATGATGGCCAAAAGTACAAAAATAACACACCAGTCTGTCTGAAAGGTTTGTGAAAGCAGATTTATCAAATGTTTCACTAACACTGAGCAAACAGCGCTACACTGACACTCCCGCCTCACTACTTGACCGGGACGAAGGGTTGGAAATATGCGCAAGACACTCTGACTGTCACCGACCAGGTGGAATGTGAAACGCACACTGCCACAAACACTTGGAGACAGTCGTGTGTGGTGGCGGGACAGAGATGTGCAACCCTGGCGTCTGACCCCCTCGCACATGCCTCCAAAACACCACTCATCCATTTCTCACCCCCCCCCCCCTCCCTCCCATGCATGCCCCTCTTCAAGTGTGTCTCCAGCTGAATGGTGGTAGGGGGGCACTGAGGGTGTGAGGGTATCAGGTGTCATTTAAAAAAACAGTTGTCAGGACTGGCTGAAAATGGAGCATGACTTTATTCAGTCTAAATTGTAGCCTGGTGAAAACTGTGTGGCCTCTCAGTACCCTCCCTGCAGTTGTGTGGCCATTTCTGTACGGCTTTAAGAGTTGGTTTAATGGAACTCTATTAAGTGCTCTGTTTTTATGGGATTGATTTCTCCTTCCTGTTGCGCCAAATGAATATTTTGATAGATTTCTCTGCCCCTGCTGGATGCCAGCTGTCATTGAACAAAAATAATGTCTTATGTCTCCCACTGGCAGATTATATTTAAATGAAGTAAACTTAGCTCATTTCCCTGCTAAGTCCTCTGGCTTTAGCAACATCACACAACTCTGCCTTTTCCTATTTTATCTCTGCATTAGCCTCACACACATAAGTGCGTGTCCGCACACACACGCGCAGCTGGTGGGGATTAGAGGAGAGGAAGCAGAGTGAACACACTGGGTTTCAGAGTCAAAACAACAGAGCTGGACTTGACCTTTGACCTGCACGGCCATTCATCTGTTGATAACATCAAGCAGTTCCATAAGAAAGGTCCAGTGTGTACAGACCATTAAGTGTACTCCGGACACATAGACAGACTCTTTGCAGTGCAGAAAAATGCTATGTTTGACAATACCCACTCCTTTCTAAAGGATTTAACTTAACATAGTGATGACTGCAAAGTATAAGGGTATATGATAATTAATGGCTTCCATTAGAGGGAAAACCCTTTCTCTGCACTTTTCCTGGTGGATAGAGTGCTGAAGTAGCTTAGCTCTGTGTTTCTGTCCTACCTGGGGCTATAGACAAGTGGTATCCTGCATGTTAAATAAAGTCTTTTCCCCCTCTTGAGTCCCTCCTCTGTGGTCCCCATTCTTCAAGTTAAATCAAGTCTTCTTGTGTGCTTCACATCTCTGCCTCCTCCCCTCTCTCCATCCAGGCTTTGTTAATCATCATTTCTTAAATTATAATATCCCAGTAATCTACATCATGTTATATTTCCTCCCAGTTTGTTGAGTAAGGTTATTAAAAAGGAACAGTGGATATTTTCTCTGATGAAGGCAAATAATGAATATTGTCTCTGTATGCTGTATGTTATGTGTCTGTCCTTATCTCTGCAGAGACACTTAAGTGTGTACTGTGCACTGCTGCTGTGGGATGTTAATTTTATCTCCCATCGTGCTGGTGGCCGTGTCGTGGACTAAGTAGAGTCATTTACCAAAGGTTACAGCTGCAGTCATGGATACCAGCAGATGATAAGTCATACCAATGAGCCTTATCCTAGGTAATCATGCTTTATATTCAGTACTCTCCATTTCTCTGTCTCCATTTCTGACATCCTTCTCTTTATCTGTCTGCATTTTTACCTCTTTATTTTTCAGTCTCTTTGTCTTTTTTTTTTTATCTCTCTGAAATCCTGCTAATTCCCACATCTGTTGTTTGATAGAGAAGAACTAACCAGCATGTAGCTGTCAGAGGGTTATTATACAGTCTGCCACTTTCAGTGGATCATGGTATCCATGCTACTATATCATATCCACCACTGTGGAGATATGAAAATGAGGCAGCAGCTCTCAACAGGGGCTCTCAAAACAATTATCTATACTTCATAGGCGAGGAGGCTGCTGGGCCAGTGGCCAGTGCCCCAGGCTTTCATTTCTCTAAGAGGTAAATGTTGCTGACTTGCCACTTTCTTACAGCAACAGCCTCGCCCTTGTTACGAACAGAGTTGAATGGAAGCCTTTTTTTTTTTTTTGCTGTAGCCTGTCCTTGTGTTTGCAGCCAAATAGCAGGAACAACAGGTATTGTGTGAC
Organism: Scomberomorus guttatus; assembly: GCA_038419695.1. Classification (NCBI taxonomy): domain Eukaryota; kingdom Metazoa; phylum Chordata; class Actinopteri; order Scombriformes; family Scombridae; genus Scomberomorus; species Scomberomorus guttatus. The sequence goes on along the minus strand of CM076445.1, from coordinate 29,183,136 downwards.
GGGGGGTTTAGAGGTGGTTTAGCACAGCAGCACTTTGGAGAGCAGAATGGAGGACTGTGGGCAAGAAGAGGAATTTAAAAAAAAAGTGTATTACTAGAATTTCAGGCAGATTTAGTAAGTTAATCACATAAATATAAGTTTGAGCTGAATGTATATACTATATTTATTTTTGACATAGGTATGATAGGTATGTAAGATAAATTACCCATGTAACCCATCTCAAATAATCTTAAGAGGATCCAGTGTTTGAAAATATAATCATTTTATCAACCAAGTAGCATTTGATTCAGTACCTTCAGTTTAAAAAGTACCATCATTTTTTTAGGTCTTTTTAAAAAAAATTTAAAAAAAATTTTATCAGATAAAATGGAAATGCGTCACTATATTCAAATTCTATAAATACCTGGAAATACACTTTATCTCAATCTATGTTACCGCGCTCCCATTTCTCTAAATGAACAAAATGTTTCCTTAGATACATTCAACTCTACTCTGTGACACAACCCCAAATTGGCATGTTTTATAATTCTAAATTTGAAAAGCTATATTTAAAGATTTTATGTGAGCCCTTGCCAGCTTTATTACTGCAGGCTCTTTGATCTCGAAGCCAGAGTTTTGGGAAGCAAAAACACTTTCAAATACCTATTTTATTTGTAGTAGTGAATCAGTATGAACGAGCAAAGCCAAACTTGGCCTCTTTGACTCACTCCTGAGCTCTTGGGTGTGTCCCTGAAAGACCTGCGGGGTACTGATAAGTTAATGCATCACACACACACGTATTGCTCAGCCCATGTGAACACGTAGTCAGCAGTAATTCCGTAATAAGCTGTTTGTATGCGCCTGTTTTTTGTGTGTTTGTTTCTGTGTTTGCCCACCGGTCTGAGCCTGTGTGTACATGTTGGGCCATGACTGATGCACGGCCAATCCCTAGACTGGGGAAGATGAATGTGGGTGAAAAGTGAACCCAGTAATGAGCACTCTGAGCATGTGTACGAGAAAAATTCTGACTGTATACTTGCGAATCAGTCTCTTGCCTGAGGGGGTCTGGGCTGTGGTTTCAAGCTTTTGAACAGAAGGAGTGATTAGGCGGGGGAGGCAGACTGCGCTATGTGTCAGTAGCATGACTAGCCGTGTGTGAGTATAGGATGATGTTCTGTGGTGGCTGGAGTTCCCCCAAGATCACATACACTGTTTTCAAATGACTGTTTTTAGTAACAGCTGTCAGCCTGCGCTCTGGACATAAAAGACTGAAAAGGAAGGCAATAAGGGCAAGATCTAAAGACCAGAGATCCAAACAAAAAAAGCAGTACAAAGAGACTTCAAGTCATTCCAGCCATTCTGTTTACCATTGACACTTTTGATTATGAGGGTAGAGCTGATATTGCTGCCTGAGCATGCCAGTGCTTTAGGGTGTAACACACACTGACACACCTGTCTGACCAGCCCGTCCTCACTAGAAAAACAACAGTATAGGTCAATAATTCAGCCGGCTAAAACGACCTATAGTCACATTTGAGTGACAGACGCCATCTAGCAGCCGTAGTAATTATGACCTGGGGAAGTGACGCAGTTCAGATGATGTCAATATGAGGTGACAAATGTTCATATTAGGAGGAGGCGGGTTGGGTGGATGGCTAGATATATACATGGCAAAAAGTGGACTTAGCTGCAGGAGACCACTGTTCGCCTCCCACCCCCAACTGCAAGTGTCATGCTTTCAAGTCGGGACAGTTTTTTAAAAACTAAACACCTAAACAAATATTACCTTGCGAGGCAGCTGGATTCGTGAGAATTACGACATCACGAGATCCTATAAGAATCCATCTTGTCAGGCTTCAAGTTATGCGCTTGTGTCAGCGCCGCAAATCCAGCTGTCTCGCAAGGTAAGACGGTGATAGACGGTTCAGCCAATCACCTGCCAAGTATTTTATTGAAAATGCTTGCCCTTTTCCAAACAGTTTCCTTGGACGACTTCTCAGATGGTTCTGTGTAACAAAACATCTGGTGCGCCAGGTTAAAACAAATACACCCCTCCCTACGTGCTCTTTCAGAAGCTCCGAACCCTAAATCCATGGACACGCATTGCCAAGGCAACAACCAAAAGAGAAATATGGCAGAATCCAGAGCGATGCATCAGCTGTAGAGTCACTTCTGTTCCTCTCACACATTATCACGAGCAGAAAAAAAAAAAAAAATCGTCTCATGTGAGCACAACAATCCACAACATCACTTCTCACTCAACCTGCGTTCAGCATCTCTGTCCACAGAAGCAGCCGCACATTACATGTCGGCTCCCACGGGAAGAAATCAATTTGTATTTATTGATTCATTGATATGGTTAATAAGTTGAAAACACATATACAGCATGATATTTGTGTGATTTAAACAGCTGCCTGCTCAGATTATGCTTCACTAAACACGACAGAAACAGACTCAGAGTGTAAAAAAAACACGGGGGGGTCTCCGTGAGACTGTCTCGGATCCAGTGTGGATTGATACATTTAATAAAATGGAAGCGTATCTGTTCCGTGAGAAAACGCTTTCTATGTATGCCACAGCCTCTCTCCCCCACCATTCAACGGGTGCTGGAGACGGAGGACTGTCATGTCCTCACACACAACTGCCCTGATGACTTCTCCCTGTCCTGTGCACGAGCACAAACTCCTGCTGACTGGCTGGAATAGTGTTGTGTGGTTTGCTCTGAGCCACTGTGATTAGATGTCCATTTATAGAGCCAGTGCTGCGTATGGACACATGGATTTTTTTTTCAGCGCACACACCGAAGGGACAGCTAGTGGAGGAGATATTTGCTGAATTTGACAAAAAAGTGTATTGGATTAGAATTGCTGACTCTACCTTTAACCCACACCACGTTTCAAGTTGTCATTTTAACCCAAACCATGATCTTTCCCTGTCCCTAACCAACAGGTTTTTGTGCCTAAACCTAACCAGACATTAACCACAGCGTTATCACAGCATAAAACATAATTCTTTTTTATGATTACTGCAGATAGAGGCGGCATATTAGAAAACACTCCTATGGGTCATTCTGGAGTGCAGGTAAAATCGACCTATGTGGTTTCTTCATTATGAGGATGTGTTGCTCCGCTGAGTCAGGGCACGCACGGCTGCAGACATGTGGGTGTGTACATCTTTATTTACGAGTGTTTGGGTTGAACATGGGCTCAAAAGCTTTTTCCTCCTTCTTGCTTTCTCTCTACTTCTTTATCTTTCTCCCCCTCTAGCTTGTTGTCGTCGCCCCTCCTCCTCAGATTGTAATATGCTTCTGCAGGCTCTGTGGGAGGAGATCAGCCCTCCTGTGCTCTGTGTTTGTGTCCTAACAGTCCCGTCCTGCATCGCGTCCTTGCTGGCCACAGGCAGCCCAGGGAGTGCAGCACTAATTGTGCAGGTCACTGAGGTTACGCAGCCTCTCTGAGTCTTTCTACCCTTTCTGCCTCCGCCCCCATCTCTGTGATGTGGTTTACTCTCTGCTCTCCACTCAGTTACTGTATAATAATGCATGACATCACAGTTTACATTGCCATGACAAATAAATACTGCACTCTGATGTTTGAAACTGGAAACTTAAAATGCAGCACTGCTGTAGAAGTTTCCTTTCTTATTCGCTATAGAGGTTAATCATGCAGGGAATCCTTGAAAGCTTCCACATTTTTCAGTGCAACCTCTGCTCATCTAAAATCATTTAAAGCTTGTTTTGTTTCCTCTCTTTTTTCCTGCTGTGTGTGATGTAGGAAATGTAGGAGATGTTTGTCTTTTCAGGCGGGTTCCGTTGTCTTTTGTGTGTCTTGTCTGAAACAGCATGTCAGCCAGGCGGGGCGGCTCTGGGAGGATGTGTGTGAGAGAAAAAGAGAATGTGTGTGCTGAATGAAATGTAAAAAGCAGTACGCCTGCCTGCACACACACACACAACAGCCTTTGGCCTAATGGGAGCTGACACTCTGACAGGCTCTCTGAGCTCTTTATCTGGGCCTCTCGCCTCAGAATTTGTGTGCGTGCGTGCATGTTTGCGCCTGTGCATTTGTGTGTTGTGTGTTTCCGTTTGCGTGTATGTGCGTGCACGCATGTGCATGTGTGACCCCAGCGGTGGTAGTCGCCAGGCCCCTAGAGAGTTCTTTAACCCCCTAACAGAGTCAGACTCATTTACATTGAAATGGGAGAGTGGCAGGGCCTCTTTATGGACTGTTTGCTTTCGCTCTATAGAAAAGCCTCAACTCCACCCCTCTCTCTCACACACAAGTGCATGCATGCGTACACGCACATACACACACACACACATGCAGACTCACACTTGATACATGAGAATTTACTCTGCTGCAGCTCACACAGTTGTTTTTCCAAACTGCTGGGCAGTTATGCCCTCTTTAAGACTCTGTGTGTGTGTGTGTGTGTGTGTGTGTGTGTGTGTGTGTGTGTATAAGTGGATGCATGAGTTATGAGGGGTCAGAAAGGGCTGCTGGATCAGATCTGTGTGACTGAGGCCATGTGGTTGTTAGCTGAGTGTTTTTTGAGTGTTTTTCCACTTCACACTACAGCTCTCCTACCTTGCTAATGACTAGCCGGTCAGTGCTGATCTGGAGTCCCCCAGGTTTCCATCAACTAGCTAGTCCCACACCACTTCCTGCCCGAGGCATGAGATGCTTGATCAGAGCTCTCCCCTTAAAGAACTCCATCATCATCTAAAGGCGAAGATCTAAATCTGACCCCAGAACAGTGTCTGTGCCGGCTCCAGACAGAGAGGATTTCCAAAGTTGATGGTGGCTGCTAGAGACAGCACAGGTCTAATTATAGCAAGCAGGAAGTGGGTAGGAAGGAACCCTTTGATGGTCCATACAATTATATTTCTGTCAGGGAAAAACTGTGGCTGAGGAGGTCAGCATCTTTCCTCCTCTCCTTTCTCTAGTGTATTTCACTGCCATACATATAGCAAAACCTTGCAAACTTAAACCTGCAGTGCGGAGCTTCTGTCTCCCCCTTCTGCCAGTGAGAGTAAATAGTAGTTACCCGGATGTTATAGTTGTTACTGTTGTGGCTGTAAAACGGTGGATAAATTGTTTTGCGCGTCACAACCCCCATGAAATGACTCGTTTCACTATCAGAATTTGATCCATTCAGTCCAATAACATTTGGAAAGTCTATAAGAGACATGCAATTAAATTATGTAATCATTCAAGTTAGCAGAGGGCTAAACTGGAAGTTATCTGACTTGGGCGGTGGAAGTCTCTGGTACACATGCTCTAGGGGTGCCCTTCAGCTCTGGCAAACCAATCAGTGCTGGTTGATGTAAAATGCATCACTACCAGTGCGCCAGCGCGGGAATGTGGCCACAGACATCAGATTAAAAACTCTGGTATACTGTGAAATACAGAGAAATTTACCAGGCGGTGATAAGCTTAATCAGCATTGTGTGAACTCGTTTGGCAAGGGCTTGAATGTAATGGATGTTCATTTATATGTAAAAGTCCACTCCAGCTTTAATGTAGTGTTTTCCCCACTATCTTCCTTCTTATCTTTCTGTAAGGGCCTTCTATAAAAAGGAGAGCAGAGTGCGCTGTCTGAAGTCAAGTGGCTGGGTAAAGAGCAAATAGAGGTGATGTTTTCCACCTGTCTTGTTTTCTGTTCTCTAATTTCTTCCTGATAAATGTTCACTTATACCAGCTATTCCTCTCTGTGGCTGCAGCTGAGTAAGGACAAAGATCACAGAGGAAGGCACAGTGGAATCTATATTTAGCCATTTTTTATATGTATTGTGCATGGACATGTAAGTATATATGCATTCTGTGTCTACAATGTATTGTTCAAATGCTACAGACTGGTGAACTGAAAAAACTAAACTGCCTATAATTTTTACTAGACAAAACAAATATAATGTTCATTAAAATATATGAGTCTGTTTGTGTGGAGCCGGCATAACAGGTGGTCAATTAATTGCCAGGTTACTACAGAATCATTGGATCTCATGGTTTCAGCCAGCATACAGTGATCTGTAAGGGTAAAATTCGCACTAGGAGAAAACCAAAGTGTGTTTCCGAGTTTCTAAATCTTTGCTGGTATAATTGATATATTCCAAAAATCCTTAATGAGGATTAAGGTAGAAAGAATTTTGCCAGAGGTACAAAGCCAGTGATGTTGAAGGATGAAGTGAGAGAGTAACGGAGAGGCACGAAATCTTATTAATTGAGAGACTTGAAAAGGGGGATATCTCACTTTGCTATCTGTGCCCACAACCACTGATTGGAACATCTTCTCTCACCAGTATCAGATTGGACAAAAAAACCTGAACTTCAGTTTCCTTTCACGAACGTGTGAATGGGGTACTTGTTTGCCAGTTGCATGGCATACGATGGCAGCCACACTGTATATCATTGGGGCCATGCCCTACAGAGGAATGTACATGCGTGGTTAGGTTGCCGTTTAGACTATGTTTTTAGGATGCGACAATTAATTTTAGGTACAGCTATACATGTTTTAGTTGCACACCACTTCCCTTTCCTGTTGAGGATGAGTCATTGTGTGTGTGTGTGTGTGTGTGTATGTATGTGTATGTGTGTGTGCGTGTGTGGTGGGTTCAGTCACCGCAGTAAGAGCAAGCCACTCACTGCCTTCCAGTGATGAGATCCAGATGGAAAATTTCAGTGGAATTGCCCATTCTGCTAACCATTATGGTTCCTAAAATGTTCCCAAAATGTATTTTTTTTTCTTTCTCCTAAAGTCTCCCAAAGTGTTCTAAGATAGTTTTATACAGCAATGGACACTTTGAGGCTAAGTCACTTTAGCAAGAAGCGTACTCCTAATACTGTTAATAAGTTAAATCTATACATCAAAGAGTCCTTTCACTTTGCTGTATCAAGACTTACAGTGCTGTAGATGCCTCTATAATGACCGGATTATCAGGACCATGCATCACCTGCAGAGTCTCTCATATCAAGAGAAGAAGAGAATTGTTTCTGTTCCTTCCCAGACTCTCCCCTGGATGTCTCATTGCACCGCCACAAACCAGATCAAAAGGAACTCTTCGAATCCACAATCTTTGGTTATAAGGAAACTCATGCCAGGATCTTAGCATGCACACAAATACTCTTTCACACACATACACACACAGTCACACTCATACTGTACGTCCAAACAGAGTCAAACCGAGTGTTCCGAGCTGTGACAAACAGACTCACTAGGGTCCAAGCAAGAAGGCTTTCAAGTTTGGCCAAGTGGTCTACTACTCATCTCATCCATCAGCTCCCCTCTGGGTATGGGACACAGATCCAGAGTCAGCTTACTGTTCACAAAAACATTCTCAAACCCATAAACAACACTAGCTCAAGCTGTTATCCAATCAGTGTTGTGAGGTAAAAGGTTTCCTGCTATTTTGTGTCTGGACATCCTAGTTGGGGTTTTGTGCCTGCTTGACTTTGAGTCATCAGTTTAGGCAGACTAAGAAAGGACCTTGATTTGTAACTGTAGCTGAATTACAAACAAAAACAAAGGTATGGGGGAAGGAGTGGCCTTCTTTCATTTTCTTATGTGTGTTAATATTTGCATATGTGAGACAGAAAGAGAGAGAGGGCGAGAGATAAAAGAATAACGTGTGTGTTTAATAGTTCACATGTTCCAATAAATATGTAATTATTCCTTTCCAGTGTGTGTGTGTTTATGAATCAATAGTATTGTGTGGCATGGTGGCCTGTAGGCACAGCTTCATGTTTGCATAAAAGAAAACTCATGCTGTGAAAATGCCAACAGCTGATGAATTCTTCACCAGTGGCAGCAAGGTCAAGCACTTACTTTGAGAGCACATATCTCCCTCTGCTGTTGTCCATTTCTCTGAGGATCACAATGAGGTTCTAAAACTGAACGTGAACACTGCATTCTTCCAGACAACACGGGGATCACAGGTCGGGCTGCAAAGCGTTTTTGTGTCGACGGCATCGCAGACAGCCACCAACAATTAAATTTGCCAGGCGCAAAGTGAACCAGACAGAAAAACACAACATGAATCTGTCTTTTATCTCTCGTTCACAACCAGACTTCCCTGCTTATCTCCAGCTCTGTTTTACCGCTCCCTGCCTTCTACTGCCTACTAAAAACTACAGCTGCAAACTTTGCTCAAACCACTTTACAGTGATGACCTCAAATCTCAGCAGGCAGGCAGGCAGGGTACTTGAGTTGAGTTGTTGCGTAAATTTGTGTATTTCTTTTTTTTTTTTGTCAGACTTCACTTGTATTGAATAATTCACTGGCAGACCTATATATAGGGTTGAGACCACTGGGTTCTGTATTTTTAGCTAGGTCCAGGCTTTATGTAAGTCTCTTTATGTAATCACAAGATTTAATGGTACATTTTGCTGTTAGAGCTCACTCATGATAACAGGCCAAAGGACTCATCATACATCAGTCAGGTGTGTGACTGGAAGATGTAATGATCTCAAGTATCCTTCTTTTGCATAGTTACAAAAAAGTGCCTCCATAAAAAAAATTCACAAAACCTTTCTATCACTTCCTTTTATTACAAGCTATATACTGTATATACTGATCTACACACCACTGTAATATCACACCTCTGCTTGTCCTGTGCTGATGAGGATGAGTCACCAGCCAGCAGGCACTGAACAGCCTGAATGGAGGCTACGAAAGACTTATTAGTAAACACATTTCTCTTCAGGATGTGCCCTCTGTGAAAAGGGACTTAAGTCTGCATGTAACGGCATCAAGCAGTTTCTTATCGGGGGCTAAATGGAAGTCGTGGTGACAACCACAATTAGGCAGGACAGCACAGGATGGGAGAGGGTCACACACATAGTAATTACTCTGTCACCGCAGCGAGGCCAGTGACACTAAAATACTAGCTACAGCTGAACAAGCACACCAATGAGACAAATATACACACCATTAAGACAAAGACAAATACATAGTTTCAGGCATGTCGTCACCGTGAGGAAGTCAGTGGTCGTTTGTGTCAGGTAAGATATCAGATGTGATGTGTTGAAAAATTCATAAAGAAGGCGCAATGAATAGATCATTCAATCTGCACATTTTTCTTATTGAGCAGCTGCAGAGTGGAGTTTACCGATCGACTTCAGAAATAAATCATAAAGGACATGGATTAAATTAAAATGGGGTTTGAACTCTTGACTTCCAAAGGAGCACCAAATGGCAAGCGTGCTGTGATACCTTATACTTGGCTCTCTCATTTGTTTGCTATTCTACAGTGGAGGTGAAAATATTGAAAGTTATCTCAAGAGTGAGTTATTATTGCAGCATGGGTCCAGGCAGGTCTTTAGAGCCAAAACAACAGGGTTGGCTGGAGTGTCCTTTGAAAACAAACCTGAACTCTCTCTGGCACAAGACGTTTATTTATCCCTCTGATACAGGCTCTATTGCTCTGGGCTGCCTGACATAGCCATCCTCCATATTTCATATATTCACCATTAATAAGCGACACTGACTCTGACAATCCTGCTACTTGCATTGAAGTATGTCAAGATGTGTCTATAAGTGCATGTGTGAGTGTGTGTGTACTGTATGTGTGTGATAAATGTTAAATCTGTGACAGTGCAGCTCTGCCTAGAGCAATCCTTGAGGGGCTGCTACTTTGTTCATTGATTGAACTCTTTTTTTTCCATATCTCCCCCTTTTGCTCACCCAGTGTGTATGTATCTGTCTCTGTCTTACCCTCTTACTTGTAACTATCCTTCGCAGTGAGGTTTGAATTTCCTCTTGCCCTCCCCTTTCTTTGTCTGAGACCTGGTGAGACGCTCAGATTGTAAATAAGAAGTACACTGTACCTCCTCAGACATATTGATCACACACATATCAGTCAGATGGCAGAAATAGAATGTGATTGATGGTGACTAAAGGACTGGATGCGTTTGACAGAGTTTGTGACTAGCCATGTGTGTGTGTGTGTGTGTGTTTGTGATGTGTGCATGTTTCCCACTGGGCCCAATACATTATCTGGGATATTTACACCCGGAGTTGACTGATAACATAATTAAGGTCGTGTAGTGATCTGTGGCGTCTGTGGTCCCACTACACACACCAAACTCGGTCAGTAAATAAAACCCTGGCCCAGGAGGTGATCCTGTGACACAACATATATTCAGTGGAGCCACACACACACACACACACACACACAGCCACACACACACACAAATAAATGAGGAATTCTACAATCATGTCACAGAGCAGAAGGGTAGCTGCACACAACCGATGAAGACTGTTTATCTAACTGTACTCATCCTTTTTATGGCAGGAGGAGTTTTGTTGTTTTATGCATTATAATGACAGTTTATAAATTATTCCAGCACGCACATTTCAGCCACTTTAGCATCACAGCAGTCTTTTTTTGACTGGCTATTATCAAGCTCTCCATTAAAAGTTTCACTTTGACAAAACTAACAAGTCTTAGTCAATGATAAACTAGGTTTAGCTTAATAAAGTGTTCTCATTACCCAGAACCTAATTCAGCCAAGGGTGACTGTAAGTATCAGCAAAATTAATCTTCAACCACATAAAATCATGTTGTTATCCAAATAGGCTCCATTTTATATACTATTTGCTATTCTATAAATCAAATATGAAACTAATACCTTAGTTTGTTAGTTAGTTTTTGTTTGTTTGTTTTTTAAAACTCTTTTAAACTTTTTATATTCAAAAATTTACTTCATCTTCCTAATCTGTTACCATTCATTTCTATCTTTTTGGGTAGGTCTAACTGGAGAATCACACATCTATAAAAGTTAAGGCACTTGGTTTTTCCATTACTTTCTGATATTAGATTCTGTCTGATATTTGCACTTTTGAAAATTGTTTTAAAATTGCTTTGACAAGGTAGCAGTGACTTTGGAAATGCATAATGGGGTTGAGCAGAATCTCTGCTGGTAAAAAAAAAAAAATATGGAAAATGTCTACATTTTTATGTAATTTTAGAACAAAAACCTTGATGTAAAAGACATCAAGGTTTTCGCTCGATGAGACTGTTATTATCACTGAATTGCTTAATTTAAATAGATACAAATATCTAAACTTTGGCTGTGATATTATTTTTTCTTTAAATGCATGTAGAATATTGATGGACGTAAAATCGCAGTTTCTGTGTTCTGACTTGTTACGGAAAATCTGTTCATTTAAATGTATGAAGTTCCGAACAGAATACTTGATTAAATTATTTAATTTACTTATCAGTATTCTCCCCAATTGCAAGAGTTAACAAAGGAGTTGCTTTAACTTGTGTCATTGTCACTATAGAATGTGTTAAGCATTGATGAGTGTTGCAAAATGAGTATTGATGAGATTGTTGGAGCATTTATGCTTTTTAGCTACTTTGCTTTTTACTGTCTTTGTTCTTTATTATGTGTGCATTTGTTAATGCATGTGTCTGTCTTTCTGTGCGTGTGGTTTCCCTTTTTTTAATGAAGAGTTGTCTGATAATGGGAGAAGGCAGCTGAGACAGAAGATCATCCCGCGTCTCCACGTTACAGACTGACAGTTGCCTTCAGTGGAATGTTAATAGCACAGGCCACGGAAACTAATTGGGCAATGTGTGTTTGTGTGTGTTAACATGAATGAATGAAGTGAAGATGTCTGAACTTGGTTGAATGATGTAAAGTCTTTATTCACTTAACTTAAATGAGATCCTGGTCTGTGAGAGAGAACTGCCACCATTACAGACACTGAGCATGTCTACATGCAACTGGCTTCACATCTACATCTCCACCAACAGAACAACACACCATTTTATCGTGCAAATTGTATAGTTTAAGTTCTATAGTGAAACGTATCCTTCTTTCAGATCAATCTTACTTACGTAAATTTTAACAGCAAACCTCTTTATGGTGTACTTACGATTAACCCACATCTATATCTTCAAAGAGGGACAAAAAGACCCTTCGTCACATGATCAAGACTGACCAGCCAACTGCTTTCAGACTTGTGAGCGGATTAAAGCCACTTTCAAACTAAAAACAAAACCTCTACAGCTAGCTGACAGACAAGTAGGATGGAAGCGTGGGCAGAGCTCTGTGAAGAACTCTGTGAAGAACTCTTGGCTGGGAAAGCGAAGGGAAACTAGGCCAGAGAGGCCAGAGGGGCTGTGTGGTCCACTCTTCTTTGTTGCTCAGTGATGATTTTGCTTATGTGGGCAATGACAGGTCTAGAATGGATTTTCCTGCCACCACAAAGGTGAGGATACATAAAGGGATTCCATATAGCACTGTTGTTACGTGTGTAGTCACTGAAAGATGTGCTTTGGCTCACAAAAGCCTTCCAATGCAAAAGGATTCAAACTACTTCCACACAAAGGCGGGTAAATCTGAAAACACAGTTTATATGTGAAAATGACACACTAGGATTTTCAGGTCAAGATCGCCATCCACTCTGAAAAAACTAAAAACAATTTAGTTTTACAGTAAATTGTTACAATAGAAATAAATAACAAAACATGTTAGTTAACTGTTAACTGTTATGATCGTTCAGTTTGATTTCTACTGTATCTCACGTCATAAATGTTTAGCAATTGACACATTACTGTTTGCACTTTAATGCATTTAAAGAATAAAATATGAAACATTTACTAAAAATAAAGTTGGAAAGAAAACAATGATGCACAGGATCGATGAGCCCTGAATGAATCTGACGTCTCCCACAAGAAGGCAGAATACCGAATTATGACTGACCAGTCTAATGTGTATAGCAGCCTGGTGTTGTTTTCAGGTAATTTAATTAAGTAAAACACTGTAGAAGGCTGTGTGTAATGGCACTGCGCTCCAGCACAGCACTTCTCAAATTGGAAACTGCAGATTTATCACACATATCTGTCTAGCTGCCTTCAGATGGCTGCAGGGATTTAAGGAACAAAAGGAGAACAATATACAGTATAAATCAGAGGTTGACAACAGACACTATAAGAATCACTATGAGAAATCAGAAAATGTATAGATCAATTGAGACTGCTTTACTGACATTCCTGTTTTAACCACATTAAACAAATTTGCAATACAGGATTTTACAGCTCTGTTATCACAGTGGAAACCACAATTTTAATCTTCCATCTCGATAATCGCAAGGTAGACAGCAAATGCAGTGTTAATGTTACAAAGAAAGCCATGTAAATGCTACTGCTAATGAAGCAAACAATAATTCCTGCTGCACTGATACATTTGATCAATGAGCTATCACAGAAAGAGATAAGAGATATTTGGCCTAGTGTGGAAAGGGTTTTAGGTGCACAGCATTCAGTCCTCCCTCATGTTCTGCTAATGGGTGATACAACTTGTAGGTAGCATGGTAGTACCTCTAGCTCCAGCAGTGAGGGCATTGCTTGACAGCATGAACAGAGAGATATTAGTCTGGTTTCCTACTTACCCCTTGTAGCACAAGATGCTCACAGGTGACCTGCCAAGAAACAAGAAAAACACCACCCAAGCGAAATGTTCCTCTAAAGATTCTTAAAGCAACTACGCAGAGTTTTTAACTGGTTATGAAACAGTCTCAATTTCATGCTGATGCCTCTATATGACCTACTTAAGCAAACGAGACTATCAGCGAGAAGATTGGCTATTTCTTTATAGTTATTCTAAATGCCTGCCACCAGGTTGGATTCTCTGCAAAATCAGACGAAGCGATTTACGGCACGGAGACCAGAAGAGTCTATGTTTACATTACATGTACCATTGTAGCGAGTGAGTACAAAGACATTACTAGGATGAGGGAGGATGAGGAGGGCATTTCAAAGGAGGGCATTTTAAAAAAGATGAGAGAAAAAGAGAGAAAGAGTGCGATGAGCTGAGAGCATGAGCGAGCGGCGGTTGAGTGAGCTAGAGAATGAATGAAGAGAGGGAGTGGTGGTAGTGAGAACAAAGCAGTGAATCTGATTGTTTCAAGGCAGTTACGTTCTAAAGCACAAATAAACACGCCTACACCTCTGCACAACCCTACGGGAAGTTGCCGCATTGCCGGGTTTGGTGTGAATCCAGCCTTACATATAACCTAAGTGTATAAATGGTACTAAAACAAAGTTTACTTTGCTTCCCCATTGTCATATTGCAATTATTAATCTTACATAGCGATAAATAGAAAAATAGCATTAAAAATAAGTTGCGTCTGTCTTTTGCTCGCTTCCAAAACAAATGCACGCACTAGCCAGATCAAGATCATTATGACACAAGGCGGTGGTACTCATGGGTAATGCAGTCTTCATTCTGGGAAACACTACTGATTTTGTCCACAGGGGCCGCCACAATCAACACAAAATGAAGTTCCTTGTAGTAACTTTAACTGAAATTGTAATCTGGAATTGGGATCTTTCTGTGGTCACATCAGTTTGATTCAAAGCAAAGATAACAGCGTGAAAAGGAACAAAAGTTGAATTTGTAATCTCATTACAGCTCCAAACCTCCCAAATGAAGCCTTCAATTGAGCCACAACAATAGCACATATCCACTGCATTGCTGCCTATCAGAAGTCAAATGGCGGCTTTCTAAAGAAAGACAATAGGCCTGCCAATTGAAAGCAGTCATTCTACGGTCTTGAAGGAGGCCCTGTGTTACCACATCTAGTTTTGTGAGACCTGTCTAGAGCTCAATTCACAGAGTCTAAGGGTCTTTCATCTCCCTGGGCCTATCACTCTAAGCTGGGAAACAGGAGCTAAGGGACCCTCAACTCACAGTACCCCAGCCCGGCTTCCCTGCCCTCAAACCCCTCCTACTCCTGCCTGCCGTACTGGCCCTCTCAAAGGAGTCTTTCAGCATTGTGCTGAGGCCCAGTTCCAGGTCAATGGGAGCCCAGAGATTTAGAGCTGCAGTCTGAGTGGGAACAAATGTTTTGTTTGGTGAGCGGTCTGAAGTAGCTTTAGAACTTCCATCAGACTGAAGGTATTGCTGACTTAAGTATTTAGTATTACTGCAGCAGAACTAATAATGGCTGTGATGACAGAGACGCTGGTCCCTGCTTTAAATCCTATCACCTGGCTACAGGCAGAGGTTGGGTCTTGGTGCTCAACCAAAAGTTCATGTAATCTTTTATTTTTTTATTGATATCGCAAAACTTATTCAACGCGTCTCAACAAAATGCCACAAAATGTCTAAGATAAATTAAAGCTGGTGATACCTGCTGTGGCATTTTCAGAAACACAATTATACTGACCTGCGAGGGACTGACATTTAAAAGAAACACATTTGCACCCATCAGTGGAGGTTCTGCAGCAAATCCGATTTAAGAGACATATGAATATATCCAGCACTGTGTAAAGAAACCAATTTAATTGCCACAGGCAACATCAGTCAGGCTGAATCAGTACGTGTCCGTCACTCTGCATGTGTGTTGATCTGTGCCATTGGAAGAATGTGTCTGCATATGGAAGGTCGTATCCTTGTGCAGGTTGTGCTTTGACTTGTGCCCCATCTGCCCTGAGTGGCAGCTCAGCTTCATTTGGGAGACATCACCACTGTACTGTATCTCTAGCTGTCTGTGCTCAGGCCTTTGTGTGAGTCCTAGCCCCTGATTGGGCTGTATAATGTGACTGATGTCCTCTGGGCAATCTGCTGTTGGGACAAGGACGTGCTCAGGTGATCCAGAGGCTGATTGGCGCCTGGCTAATGGAGAGGACACCATGACCTCTGAGGCTGTCAGGTGCCAAACCAGCCTGTTAATTATGCATCCAGATACTGCCACTGGAACCAGCCTGCCACTGCCTAGGTGATGTCTAGACATACATACCCCCAAAATTCACAAGCATCACAGGCTCACCAGTCGCTGGGTATGTGTATGTGTGTGTGTGTGTGTGTGTGTGTGTGTGTGTGTATGTGAGAATTTTGAACCATCTGGTCTCAGGCTGAACTGTCTCTCCGTGCTTTGTGTGAACATCAGAACAGGGGATACTTCACTACTGCTCATAGGTGTGTGAAATGTCCATATTTCCCCGAGTTAGGATTTCATGGCTGAGCAATGTTGGCTAGCTGACCAAAATTTTTTTTTCTCTCAGGCTCTTTCTTTCTTTCTTTCTTTCTTTCTTTCTTTCTTTCCTCCTTCACTGCAAATTTTCCATCCTCTTCATTCTTTTACTCTGTCCATGTATTTCACTGTTTTTCTTGCCATTTATTATATTTAGCATACATTATGAATATATTCCTGTTGACCTGTATAGCAATGCCTTTCACCCTGTCACCCTTGGAGGAGTAGGCAAATATTGATGTTTTTACTGCTTTTTCCACTCCCCTCCTCCTCGTCACCCACCACCTTCTCATCTCTCTTTAATTGGTCTTCTGTATGCTTTATCTACCCCCTCCCCCTGTGTCTCTGTCCTACTTCTCCTTGTTTGCTTTAGCTTCAGATAGTCTGGTAGATAGGCTAATTTCTCGCTGCTTTATCACCTAATCAGACAGGCCCAAAGGTGTTGTGTGCTGCTGTATTACATGGAGTACTGTACTGTCTGTGTGGCCTATTTGGTTTTTGCATTGTTAGAGGCACTGCCTGCCAACACTATTTCTTTTAGACAGACAAAAGCCTTGTTTTGGATGAGCCGTGTTTATTGTTCATGCTGACATTGCTTTTATGACAGAATGACTAATGAGTACACTCTCACAGTGTGTGAGCGCGTGTGTGTGTTTGTGTGTGCGAATGTGTGTGGGATATAAACTCTATCAAAACAACAGCATTTTAAAATCCTGGCATCATGAAATTTATGATTTGAAATGAATGTGATACGGCTGTGAATGAAGGGTAACTCAAGGGCACTGGCTAACAACATCGTACACACCTTTACTGCACCCTTTTTTGAAAGAGTTCTCTATTTTACTGCAAAAACCTATTAATGTGAGCACAAAAACATCATGTGTTGATGATAAAAGCTCCACAGTGTTAATAAAGAACTAAAAATGGAACAACTGTTTACCTTTGCCTATGAACTATTATTGTATGACAAACAAAACTCAGTATTTCCTTTTATAATAACATAATTGGATTACTCATCCATCAAATTTTACATTTAGCTCAAAATACTGTAAATAAAGAAAACATATTCCTGCGGCTCTACTTGAAAGACAGTTATACAACAGAGATGCGCTTGGTAAAGAAAAGGGGGCCAGGCAGAACATGCACTTAAAAAAGATATTACCATAACAAAATCAATTACAAGTAGCAGAGAAAGTCAGGAGGAGTAGATATCTTTGAAGCATTTTCTGAGCTAATACGTTTTCAGTTCATAACAGAAGATTGAAGATGTTTTGTCAGTGGAAAGGGAAGGTCAGCCCTACAATGAGGATCCAGAGAGAAAAAGAGTCTAGGCCAAGCGGATTGAAACCATGTTGCCATTAGAGTAGTAGCAAAGACTCCGTCTGTATATTATACAAAAATGTCATATAAATGAATCATTTCTGATGTTGGTTTTTCTTCGGGGTTGTACTGCAGGGAAGATAAGAAAAAAGAGTATGTTGTAATGTCTGAAGACATCTGAAGGTCAATCACGTACCTCACTCCCAGACAGGATGATGTCATGGAGGAGGAGGGCTAACAAGGTCTTACCTCGGACATGAACGTAAACAGTTTAATATCCTTTACCTTTTTATTCTGGATTTATAGTTGATGCAAGGGGTTCACGGTAGTCTCTCTGTACATACTGATGCTGTAGGTTTTGATTTACAGTCGATTATATTTGGAATTATATTTGAAAGGATTTCACCACTGCAACGCTCTGCTTTAATTATATTCCCCACGGTTACTGTGTTGAAATACTCTGTGATACAGAGTGACAGTGGGCTCCACACATTTAGAACTGAATAGGAGACCTCCACCATGCAATCGCTGTGTTTACATTCGTTCATGCTGGCAGTCAGGCCGAAGGTCTGCAGCGCAATGGCTTTGCTAGATGTGTGTTATTGAAAAAGAGAAGCCTTTATCTCAACAAACCTAATCTCCGGCATCAGAAAAGGAGAAAACACAAGCAGCTGATCACAGTTCTTGCAGTCCTCACATGGTATCTCCATTGCCGCTGTAGCCCCAACGTGTGGTTACAATTTTGAGGGGGCTCAGTGTAACTGTGAAGCCTACACGTGTAGCCAATGAAGATACAGTGTACGTGAAAACTCTGCTTTAGGCATGGCATAGAAATAGATTACAGTGTTATATCACACATTTAATCTGTTCAGCTATCATGCACCTGTAGAGAACATTAACTAGCCTGTGGGTACAGCAAGTGAATGACAAAGTCATGTCTTGGTAGCTCCTGTTCTGAGAGTTTATATATATATTTTCCAACTTAACTATCCTGCCCTTATTAACTCTAAGTGAGAGAGTTGGGAAGAAAAGAGTGAAGATGGTGATACCAACAAAAAGTTTTTCCTGCCCCAAAATAACGCCCATAAAAATAGTCAAAAACAGCAGCTCATCCAAAGTATTTGTGTACAGTTGCTCTGTTGCTTTTCACATTTTTTGCATATTTAGACTGCACTGAGGGCGCACTGCGGGTGCACAAAGATTGGAAGGTAAGAGCAACCCAAGGAAAGCAGAAATAGCAATGTAAAAAACTCCGATCAACAATGATGGGTAAGGTGAAAGAGCTCCGCTAAAGGCTTTTGGGGGTTTTAGAAGCAGTCTAATTTGTCATAAAGGTGTGTGAAATTATTTTTCACACACTGTAACTATTTCAGCCCGTGAACTTGTGCATACAATAAAGTTTGACACTTTAGTGGAGGTTTGTTTCATCAGTAAAAGTGTTAGTTGTCTTAACAATCTTGTTGGGCTTTGATTTTGCAAATTGTATGCTGTGATCTTCAGGCACATGCTGCTTGCTCTTGACTTTAAATACATCTTTCAAGGTTGGGTGAGTCAATCCTTTTCATTCTTTCACACCTCACACTTTCTTTTACCACTAAATTTTCATCTTTCTCAGTGTGTATAGACACAGCTGGATGTTAGTGAACAGTGTGAAAGAGCACCACTTGAGAGCGGAAAGTTAACTTGATTGCAGTAAACCGAGAGCTAACTTTACTTATTTGTTTCTGAAAATGGTGATACAACATCAAAGTGTGGAGTGATAAGATGTTAAATTGGAGGAGAGAGAACGAAGAACAATAAAGAGAGAATTTGGGAATTTATATCACTAATGTTCATCTCTCTGCCATTCCTTAACCATTCTTTAGTTGTCATGCACACATTTTGTAGGAATAATTAAGAACAGTAGCATTGAACATTCGAATATGTCAACATTAAACATAATCCATGGTTTTCTCTGACTTGGTTAATCATATATTCAATCTTTGAGACGGTTTTATAGAGATAATATAGATTAGTTCTACCCCTTCACTGAAACTCAGTAAAATGATATTATCTTAATTAATCACTGTATACAGTATACAATAATTCTTGAGTTGACTCACCCATAGGTTTTGTTATTTCAAAACATTATTCAGACAAAAGTGTACACCCCTTCCCAGTTTCTATAGCTTAACTGGTTCAATGAAACAAGACTCATCACTGTACCTTTTTTGAAAGTATGCTGCTGTCCATGTGTTGCTGGTGTGGAGTTATAGCTTAGGTCTGACCTTCCGAGTGGCTGTAGCTGTCCATCCACTTAGAAAAATATGGAAAATAGAGATGAGCAAACTCCCACACATTGCAAAAAAAATAATCATGTCACATATGGTTTGTGTAGTGGGAATGGCAGAGGCATTTTGTGGCTTTGCATTCAAAAAGAATGCAGCACTAAACTCGAATGAAGCCAGCATTGTCTATATTGTTCTCATGTCCACTTTTCTCTTGGCTTCCTATCCTCTAACTTGCTGAATCATATTTCACCCAGATGGATATAAATGTCTGTGAAATTTAAGGGTAGCAGGGACAAAAACACTGTGTCAAAAAGACACTGATAATCATGAGATGTTTACACAGTCTAGTACAGATTAGTTCATCCCAGCAACCATTTCAATGCTGGTTACCTTTTTGGCTGTCTGGCCAGATATCAGATATCTGACAGTGGTCTTTATACCACTATTGTTTAAATGTTTCAGCCTCTGGGCCACTGTTATGAAGGGGATTTTTGTGTATTGCACATTGTGCCTAAGCTGTAACAAATAGTCATTCCATTTAACAACAACTTAAAATCCTCCAGGCAAGTTAGTAATGAATAGTGACATGGTAGGTTAAGGCCCCCATGACTGGCAGCAATTGTGTTTGACCTGACTTAAGATCAAGCCCTGCTAGAACACTATTGTGCTTTCCCAACTGTGTCTTCCTCTAAGTTCTCTCACTATCTCAATATGGACAGATTACTGAGGGGAATGGCCGACCCATCCTATTTCAAATGAGGTTGGATATGAATTATATTATCATCAGTCTCTTCAAATTGAATCACAAAATGCAAAAAGCAAATTTTAAGATGTTTTCCTGAAAAAGACAACTGGTGGAATGGTGATGTAGTAGCTACACAGTATTTCCAGTAAGTAACTGACTTTTATGTAATTGCTCAGAATCTCTTGCTGCTTGTACAAGGTCCATCCATCCATCTATTTAGTATAACCAATTAGTTACCTTCAGGGTCATGGTGGGCTGACTATTTATAACATGCATCAGGTGAAATGGAAGTGAATTGGATTACTTTTGAAATGCTCACAGCATTGAATACATTTTTTAAAATTTCAAAAGCAACATCTCTTTCCACAAGCATTGGCAGCGTTTCTCTGGATAATCCACAAATCACACTGTTAGCAGTTTTCATGGGGACTTTGTCCTCAGTAGAAGGTGGTTTCAGATTCAGAATTTTAGGAGCACACTACCAATCCTAGAACATATCGTTTTGTTTTCATATGAACAGGAAAACAGCTGAAGGTAAAATTAGTAAATAACATTTTTCTGATTTATAAATTTGTTTTTCCAATTGTGATGCAATTTGCTACTTTGCTTACAGCTTAACAATGTGTCTATATTAATACACAGGGACCAGATGGTTACAACAAAGTGTTTCACATGTAACTATTTCAACACCATTTGTTTTTTACTGACTTGCTACTTTCTAAATACAGTCAGTCAGCTGTGGGAGACATATTCATATCCTTTATTTAAGCCGCAATAACACATTGTAAAAAATATTATATCCATATCCATTACAAAGAAAAGTCCTGCATTGAAAATGTTACCTATGTAAAGGTTCGTAGGTATTATTAACAAAATGTGTTAGCTTTTATTGATGTAGCAGGTCGGGGTGGAGTTAATATTAACTATTTTATATGTTGTTGGGTAGTTAATCAATAACAATTCATGTTTTTTCTACATCAGTAAGTGGCATTATATGGAAATACTTAAGTAAAGAACAAGGCCCTCAAAATTGTTCTTAAATACACTAATATAACTATCGTGATATCAGTTAGCAGGTTAGCAGTATTTGTTAGCTTATTAAGTATTTTTCTATATACTGTAACATACAGTAGGCATGTTTCACTGACTCATAAACTCATCCTTCAACGCACACATCCGATGACGTGGTTTGGTTGGAAATACGGTATGTATTGTGTAACCATGCATTATAAATTGCTTTAGCACCCCATCACCACTGCTGTTTCGAAATATACCGCTCCAGATGAAATGTTGTTTCCGTGTGTGAAAGCGCTGCTGAAAGCCAACGTCACCAGTAGAGACAGAAATAACGCACATAATCTGATTCAAATATTTATCCCCAGGGTACACAGGAGGAAGTGCTGCACTTCTCTCTGGCACCATAGGAGTCCTGATGATTCACTCCCCCATTCCTCTCTATCCCTCCAACAAGTCAGCAAGCTAATGCTATCTTGTCCTTTCCAGATTCCACAAATACATTTTAAAAATTTTGTACTGGCACTGGTAAGCTTTTTACAGGCAGATATCTGAGAAATTTCCTGCACTCATTTTACATTATATTGAATCCTACCTTCAGATTAGGATTTTAGATGAATGAAATGATAACTCAGACTGGTAAATCAATGAGAAATACATGAGAAATCAGAGGAAAACCCACAAGGTTGCAGTCAAGGATATGTCAGCATCAGGGATGTTGCACATATTTTCCAGGTGTGGCTCTCTTCTCTCTTATTTCTCTCTCCCGCTTCCTCTGTCTTGCACACACGCACACACACACACACACACACACACACACACACACACACACACACACACTGCACCTCTTCTTCAAAACCAGGCCAATCTCCTCCTGTCTGTGGAGATTGAGCTGCTCATCAGGGCCTGTTAATTACATCGTTCTCTAAAGGGATGACAAGTTAAGCCACTCTCTTTTCCTGGTTGGGTCTGAGGCATGGGGGCGGGCC
This sequence comes from Scomberomorus guttatus, assembly GCA_038419695.1. Classification (NCBI taxonomy): domain Eukaryota; kingdom Metazoa; phylum Chordata; class Actinopteri; order Scombriformes; family Scombridae; genus Scomberomorus; species Scomberomorus guttatus. The sequence goes on along the minus strand of CM076445.1, from coordinate 29,160,838 downwards.
TAAAAGCTAATCTCAATAATCCATAGGGTGGAAGGACACGTCTCTACTGTCATCAGTCATCGATGATTCCAGCTATCGGTTAGGGGAAAATAACTCTCTCCATCTCCTTCCAGCTACTACAGGAATATTAGGAAACATAACTATGTCCCTATACAGTACTTCACCTCTGTGGTCTTTCCACACCTCCCCCAACCTCAGTGTCCTACCCTCACTCTCCCCTATGCCCTGCTCCATTACAGCATGAACAAGGACATAATTGCAATTTAACACAGTTACAGACACAGAGGAGGTAGAGGAGTATCTTGTGGGAGCTTGATGACTGTGTTTTCACGGTCCCTGGACTTCCAGGCCTCCTCCCGTGGCTTTTATAGTACAGCCTACATGCAAGCACTGAAATCTGTATGTCTGAACCATGACAATGTTGAACATGGCTTTTTGGAATATGCTTTGTGTATTTGAGTCACATTTTTGTGCTGCAAACATGTAAATTGGTTTATACAAGTACACTTCCCTTTTAATTGGCTGAGTCTCAGTCAATCAGTTTGTCATCAACAGTGTCTCATCTGTTCCATGTTACCATCAGAACATTCTAATGTTTCTGTCTGTTTACTCACGCTCCCTTTTGGTTATTACGATATGATGATGTTTGGAAAAGGTCAAGTGATGCATCTGCTTACCCTAACCTTTCACCAAGAGCTTTTAATTAGTGCCAGAATCACTCAGCATATGGCTTAATTTGTGTAAATGTGTGTGTGTAAGTCTGTGCATGTGCAGGTACAGATGGGTGACAAATTAAAGGAAAAACCAACATGGACCACCACGAGCTGTCAGAGCAGCTTCAATGCTCCCTGACATTGATTCTACAACTCTCTGGAACTCTACTGGAGGGATGAAACACAATTTTTTCAAAATATATATTCCATATACTCAGTGGGTGTTTTGATGTTAGTGGTAGAGAGCACTGTCTAACACAAAATCTCCCATCGGTTTTCAATTGGGTTTAGGTCTAGTGACTGCAAAGCCCATAGCAACTGATTCATATAACTATTCATACTCATCAAACAATTTAGTTTAATGTGATTTGTTCCCAGACACAAGGGGCTGTGTTGACGGTGATGTGTTGTATCTGGTGCTGGTGAGAAAATGAAATACGATTCATAAAGGCTAATTTGTGCAATCTGAATCCTTTTTGAGGCCAAAACACGGTAGTGTTTTATAATACTACTGTATGGGGAAGGATTATACAACCCCACAAAGTTATCACAGCATTTTATCCTCTGTTGCAACACAGTAAAGGTAAAGAGTGGAAATACACTGTTCATGTTACAAAGGAACTTAAGAGGAATGTGTGCTTGCATGCATTTGATTGGGCAATGCAAAGCCTTGCTTGCGTTGTGGCAAAAGTTGAGCTAGGTTCAGCATTTTTGCTTGACAACCCTGCATTGCTCAACCCCTTTGCGTTGGGACATCTGCTATGCCAATGTAGTGTTCTCATTGAAGTGAATGAGGGAGTTTTGTGTTTTTTTTCACCCAGTGCTGTCTGCTGCCTCCACTCATTTATTTAGGAATTTCTTTAATTTGTCAGCCTTCTGTGTGTGATTGTTCTTGCTGATCCAACTGGAGATGTAATTCTTCAAAAATCTAGTCAGCATATACAGTATGTTTCTTGTGCATGTCTGCATGTGTTTACTTCATGAGTCAACTGAACAGTTTGCCTTATCATCCGGTATCTTAGTGTGCTAATTGCGCTGTGGCCTGTTTACCACTGGTTGGATATTAATTGGTCTGATAAGAACAACAGCAAAGACTAACTCCCTGAGCAAACAGCCCAACCGAGGTCACTCCTTACTTCAAACATACTCAGATACCTTTACACTCGTCTGGTACTGACATTGCTGTTTCATCCTTTCTTTTGGTGCGTACTTTGATTTGAACAAACAAATCTGGCTTAAAAAAAAACCCCACTTCACTGTCTTTTGACTTAAAACTCCTTTTTTATAGCTTCTCTCAATCCCCTCCTTCCTCAAACATCGCCTTACATGATGGAGTCTGTCCATTCCAGTCATTTTCTCTATACCCCAGTAAATATCAATAGCATGTGGTTGATATTTACTGGTGTGGAGAAGATGAATGCCCTGCTCTAAATGCTTCAACCTCATTGCCTCTTGCAGTATTAGTCATGTAAACAACGTCTGCTTATTAATGGTAAAAGCTTTCCCTAATGATCCACACCTCACATGAGTCTGAAATATCAAGTCAGGGTATAAAGAGCAGCCATAGATCATCATAATGAATGATGGGAGGCTGGTGGAAGGCTGGGGGAGGAGAGCTGTCCCGATGCTAATTCACTCTCTATTTCCCTGCCTGATTCATATGCTGTTTAGTCATAATACATCAAGGCTGTATGATTCTTCCATTAAACCAGCTAGTTTTGCCTTCACTTCACTGGAGGTTATCTGTCAGCATTATAAGACACTTTTGTATTTGGTAGTGATGCCAGTTTTCCTAAAAGTCAACAGTAGGGAGATACACAAGTCACTGTAATGGCATGCAAAGATGAAATCACAATCCGACTTCCATTTTCACATCAAGTTGTTCTGTATCCTGAAGGCAACTCCACTAGGAATGCAAGTAATTTACAAACCTAATCAAATGTGTTCAAAAGAAGTGGTATGTGTCTTTTAGCGAGTGTTCTGTTATCTGGCTGACATGATCAGTCCCCCGAGAGAATCCATCAAAGCCCTGTTGTCTTCATCACGCTGGGTGGTTCCGAAGAAAATTGGCATGACTGCGAATTTGTTCTTGTCAAATGTTGAGTAATCAAAAGCCAGACATCCGTAAATAAACAAATTCACTTCACTACGCTCTGGCATACTAACTAGCTTCACCACAATATTGCTCACAATGAGGAGTGATTATTTTTATGGCACCGCTGAATGGTCAATGACAATGATAATTCCGTAATGAAACAGAATTGTACCTGTGAATTTGCTCTAATTGCTTCTGTCATTTATGCGCCACATCCACAAGCACGCTGGTTTTAATACATCCAATCTGTGTAAAACAGCAACCCCTTCACATCACATCAATAGGATAATGAAAGTGCCTCGGGGAACAGTGGTTAGGGGTCAGGAATAGGAAGTGGTGCATTAATGTTCCTGTAAGAGGGAAACATTATCCACGATACAGGTAAATGTGTCTTCCAAGCCTTTTAACTCTGATTTTTTGATTCAGCAATTAGCTCTGAAGGCTTGAGTGGAGAGGCTAATGGATGGGTGGCTTAAGCAGTGTTAAAGCTGCCTGTTGTCAATTCTGTTCCTTTCGAGCTGATGCTGTTGAGAGAAAACCCCACACAGCATGGTGATGAACATGTAGTGGACATCACACATGAGAAATTATTTATCTTTATGATACCAATGAGGTTTTTTAGAGGGACTGCAGTTTCTGTGTGCGTGACAGAGAAACTGTGGGTGTCTTGGAACTCAGGGAGTGGCATGTCATTCAGGGATTATCCCTGGATGTGCTGCTGTTTTCTCCTCTCTGTTCATGGCCTCCAACTTGAGCAACAAAAGCAGCTCCAGAGTTTAACTCTGTTTTGAAAGACTGGAAAGTATTGCGTGACTAAACTATAAAGGAGGGGGTGGAGATTTTGTTGTGAGAGATTGTTGGGTGGAGTATTGGGAAGCATGAATCAAAACATCATCTGGAGTGGTACAAGGCCCAAGGAGTGTTGCCAGTTTTTTTCCAGTGAAAGGTAGCTAGTGCATGCATAAATACTAAATCATTAAATTGCATATTATTGTCATTATGTCAAGTGTTAACAGAAAGCCTATGTTACAAATTAGGACTGTGGAGTTTGAAAGACATGGATGTTTACTACACAGGGTGTAATGAATTGAAGCTTATTTAGCAAAGTTTCAGGAGCAGGACCACACCTCAACTACGCCACTTCCGGCATTCCTATAAATACCACCTAACCCTCTCCTCCTCTTTTGCTCTCGTATTCTGTGCTCCTCCCTCCCACCCTATTTCTCTCTTCCTGATTCTTCCTGTCCAACGCAGTCAGCAAGCGGAAGAACTGGGCACATTAATTGTTTTTCTTAATAAATCATTTAAACGCATCATGTTGATGGTGTGGTCCTTGTTAGAGAAAAACTATTGAATTGCATTGTGGGAAGTTGTTTTTGAGCTTGACCCATACTACTCAGGATGTTTCAGCTTCTGCTGCATTGATTTTCATGATTCTTCAACATTCTGCCTTTCACAAGTCCCAAAACTACTACTACTCCTACTACCACTACTACTACTCCTTTAAATACTGTAGTTATTAGTGATGATCAGTGTAGTCTTAACAGTATGAGTGTAGGGGAGTGTAGCCATGGCAGTACATGGGAAGGGTGGTGGTCAGTGATTGGTCATTGGTCACGCTGGCATGGACCAGCACAGCCTCATGTTTCAGACACATGACTATTTGGTCCACTGAACCTGCATCTTTCAACTTGCATAATCATCAGCAAATCTATGGACTGGAGAGCCACAGCGAGCAGAGGAAATTAGCTGATTTCCACCCAGGCAGTCACTGTGTATGTTGTTGGCGTCATTTTTTAAATTATGCTGGGAAAAATCACCAAATTGCCAAGTTGGCACAGAAACAGAAAAACAATAACGTCAGCAAAATGTTTTCCAGTGTGATTTGTACAGTTAACAGCTCAGTGTGCAGCAAGTGGTTTATCATTTTTCAGGTTTGTTCAGTTTTTTTTTATCAGTTGAGCCTGAGTGGATTCTAAAGGACCTAACTCAAGCAGACATTCAAGACATTGAGCCAAAGCGAGGATTCCCACAAGAGCTGATGTCTAGCCAGGTTGACTGGCTTGTTCCCACTTACGAGGCCACCATTCAATAGTCAACTGTTCAGCAAATACTTCCACTCCAGATGACCTGCACTGTAAGAGATCAATCACCATTTTCACTCCGAGGAACCCCAAAGTCCTGTCCAAGAAGGGTGATCACTCCCAAGGGCCCTGATCAAATCACCCAGTCTCACACATAGTGCATTACTTATGACCAGAGAGCCACTTGCCGCAGGAGTGGTCAAGATTATTGCTTTATTGGTGGCAAGAGGATGTCATTTGAGATGCAGCACAAGTAGCCAAGCTTTAAAAGCACAGTGGCTCTCAGATTCCCAGTAGTAAAACTGCTATCAGACCTGTCCAGCCAGCTAAGGCGCCTTTGCTAGCCTTGGCACTGGCACTAGGCTGGAGTTTGGCCGGGCCCGGGGCCGACTACACATAAAAACACAGAGACCATATCCTGAGTGGAAATATAATCCCTTGCTCCTTCCACAATCCCATCCCCCACTGTCTGCTTCACTGGCCAGGGCCTGGATCTTCTCCAGCGAGAAGCGTGTTTGGGAATGTGCGGATAAGTGCTGGTGTGTATGTAATTGTTTATGCTATGTGAGGGCAGTGCATATTAGGGGTCACTGTGTAAGTGTTGTTGAAAAAGAAGGTCTTGTGCCTGTATACCCTCCACAACTCTTTATAGTTTTCTTGTCTGTGCATTTTCTTTTTCATGGTTCTATGTGTATATCATCCTGTCAAAAGGGATTTTGCGTGGCTCTTAATGTGAACGTGTCTTCACTGGGGCTTTACAGTGTTCTGTAATATGGAAAATCAGAGCTGAAAGTGATGACACAGGATCACTTTGTTTCACCCTGGAGCCCCAGCCTGACCCAGGGCTGTATCATAATAATAGCTCTGTGTGACAGCCATACTGCTCCACTCAGAGCAAATGCTAGCTGACAGTTGTTCCTGTGTGACGACCATTGGGCTTTAGCTGCTGCTGGAGGCCTCTCTCCAGCTCCATTGTACTGTAGGCAACAATACAACTGAATGGTACTGGTGATGCTATGACCTAGGCAGTTGTTGTACATGGCAGCCACAGCAACGTGCGTTATCAATAATGCAGCTGGGTCAAGGGATGGGGGAAAGGATGAAGCAGAGAGTGGTGTATTCAAGGTTGACTTCACATCAGTGAGTATATATTATACAGCACAGGAATAGCAGGATCCATAAAATATTTCTTTGTGCTTTATGTTTCCCACCATATCAAGGAGAATGTTTCCTGCCAAATCACACCTGAAAACCTGTGCCGAATAAGAGCTCAGCCATCAGATGACATGTTGAGCCAGGTGTATGGATGCTCTACTAATTTCCGTACCCATACATCCCCTACAGGATAAGGGGAATCCCCAAGCTTCAAAAGAGCGATCTGGTTCACTATAGTCTGGCCAGGTCTGTTGGCTTTGACAGAGTCATTGTTTGTAATGGCCATTTTGTGGTTGCAGGGGACACAGGAGGGTCGGGTATCAGGCCGCCTGGCCAAACAGTCACCCCACTGTTCTCCACCAGAGAACACACAGAGCAGCCTCAATTAGTTTCTCTAGTAACCTCCTTCCCCTGTCACATGATCTGGGCTGTTTGTAATAACACACAGGGGGCCGTGGCCGGCCTGGTCAGGAAATGAGATGATCCATGGCTGACAGCTTAGACACACAACAGTCACTTATCTGTTATTACTATGCTGCAAAAACAATCTCACTCTCCCGTGATGTGTGGGTATGTGTGTGCGCACGCATGCATGCGTTTGCACATGATTGCAAGGATATAAAGAAAAAGAAGTGTGATATCAAAACAAATCAGAGATCAGAAGATTAGAAAACACTACTTGTTGATGCCACTGCTGGGTCGACTGTGATCTGGGAGTGTATGCAGGCTTTTTGAGGACACTGAAGTTAAACCTTGGACAATCCTTTCACTGTAATAGACCTCAGTCAGCATTGGAGGCCCAGAATCTCATATAATCAGCATCAACATCACCTGTGTCATGTTCTCTGTCAGCGATGTGGATATTCTGCTCCACCCTGTACTGTATCCATCCCCTCACTGTCCTGCTGAATATGTAGGCACTATCAGTCATAGAGCAGTATTGCAAATGATGGCTATGTAGAGTGTACACACAGATCTCCATAAGAGAGAGAGAGAGAGACCTCCTCTGAAAAACCCCAGTTCAAAGGCTGAGACTTGCCTCTCTCTTTGGCTCTTGGCAGTCAGAGATCAAAGCTAAACGCTGAGCAACAAATGTGTGTTTCTGTCACTGGCGATTTGTCTGTGTGTTTGATCAGCAGCCTCCCTTATCTCCCTGCCTCTCTCTGCTGCTAATATGCAGTAATGGACTACCTTTCATGAGACAAGAGATGGGGGCTTGATGTGAAGGATGTGACTGAGGTGAATGGAGCATATGGGAAGACACCTTGCAGACAAATCACCTGAAAACTTCACACATGGATTACTTCTACACAGGTAGATTATAAATAATTCATGTCCATATGTAATTGTTCATGTAACATACACATTTTGACAATTTACATTATATTTAAATAGAGATACACACACATTTGCTCCCTATTGATCCTTGCACAATCCAGATTTTCGGCCCCGATAACCTGCTTCATTCTTTTTCTCTCCCTTCTCCTCTGTCTTATTTAGGGCTTTGCATATATTAAGGCAGACAAATAAACTCCCTTCTCTTAGTTATTTGGATAAAAGAAAATCCTGGCTTTGACTTTTTTTATGTTAAAATCCACGTGGTGGTTGGTAAAAGGAAAACAATTCCCACAGGATGGGCTGAAAGGCCTGTTTATTCTGTCCTGGCTGCCTTTGGTCTGGCAAAGGAGGAAATAGCTTGGCTTTTCCAGTTGCTATGTAAATACTAGAAGAAGTGTGCCACTGTGCTTTAGCAAAAAACACAGCATGGTGTTTTTACAGTGCATGCTTAACTTCACGAGCATACACAGCTAATCCACACCCAGGTTTTTGCCCTCAAAAAGAATGAAACACGTTCTGTTGGATAATATGTTTAGAAGTTCTAGATTTTCGCTGGTAGTGGATGGTGTGTTTGCTATCTCTGGGCACATAAGCTTTCATACTTTTGGAAGAGTGGTGTTTCAAAAGTGTCTCCTGGCCAGACTTTGACAGGCATCATGGCTTCCTGCCCCATGTCCTCCCAAAAGTGAGAATGTGACACCATCCGGCTCTCCACTGAGTTACTCTCCTCGTCGACTCCTAACACTAGTATGATGGGTGTAATTAGATATAGCTCTATATATGTTGTTTTATGTCTGTGCGTTTGTATGTGTGGCTTTGTGCCGTAGGAGAACTGTTCCCCTAACAATATGCCCATGGACTCTGTTCCTGAATGCACCCTGCTGATAACATGACTCCAGTAAAGAGCTGTGTTTAAGATACTGAACTATTATCCCAATGCCCAGCCCCTACTGAGCAATCACCTTTGCGGTCCAAGTCAGGAGAGCTCCAATGACACCAGCTGGTTGGCTAGAGTGCAGACTGCAGGGTATTGGGACCGTCTCAGTCCACCTCCTTCTCCTGCCAGCTCTGCCTCACACTGTGCACAGCTGGACAGGAACTAGATTAATGTTGTTTGTGGGGCCAGCGTTAAATGAGAGTTCAATGACGTTATAAAGGAAGATAAGTTTGCTGTTGTTTAACCAAAGAGGCAGTGAAAGGCCAAATCTGAATGTGACTGTGGATCTCTGCCATGCATCAGGGTAATTGCTAGTTAAATAGAAAAGGTATATTTTGGCATGCTTTCAACACCCTCCCAGGGATGCTACCTTTTGTTTCTGGCTTGAACCACTGAGGTCCACATCAATGCATCACATGGTCTTTGATAAACACTTGAGCTGAGCGTGTCTAAAAAAACTGAAAATTAAGTCTGACTAGTGAACTTAATTGGTTGTGAACCAACTATAAAACTTCATCATCACAGAGATAGTACTTTCAGGAATTTTCAAGGTACTTACATCTTAGTTATAATGTAATATTTTTTGCAATGGCTGTTACCATATTCCACTATGAATATTATCTCTATTTGTTTATGTTAGTGAACAGGTTTCCTCCAGCATACATTATCAGAGTAACAGATTAAGTTGAACTCATTTCTTATCTAGTTTATCTGTGTACTAGGCAATAACACAAAGTTCAATAAGATATGCAGTCGTGGCATTAAATGATGCCACAGTACATCCCAGATGATGCTATACTCATAAATCACAACCCCATTTGTTTGCTAGGAGCAGCATTTTGCTGGTTAGAGCTGCTGCATTTTAGAAAGTGTTTCATCCACTTATCCACTGATTTACCCTGTAGTTAACCCCTTTTAGGGAGAATTCCATTACTGTACCTGCATACACACACATTATTCGGTATTTTTTTCTAAACGGATCAATTATGATGCATAAAACCTTTCTCGTCATGTTGATTTGAAATATTTTCACATTTTAATTATACACAAAGTTCTGGGATGGGACAAGCAGTGATGATTTTTTTTTTAAATTCTGCTTTTAATTTTCATCAATCACATGCTCCTCATTGTATTATAATTAATTATAATTTCATGGCTGGTTTTATTACACATTTTTTCTTGTCTTATCTTGTCCTTTTACCTGTGTCATTCTCAGATTTCTTTTTATTTCTTATATATTGTACTGTCTTAATCTTAATTTAATTAATTTTAATTTAGCCCACTTAAAGAACTTTATTGTTATTGTTATTTTTTGTGTGTGTTTGTGTGTGTATGTGTAAGGTATGTACAGTACAGCATTGCATTTCCCTTTCATAAGTGAATCCTCATTTTTCACCCTTGTTTTCACTGCCTTGCTCTGGGCAGGTTTGTACTGGAGTGTGAAAATGGCTGAATTAAAAAAAAAAAAAAAGACTGAGATGTGAAACACAAGGATAAGTATTGCAGAGCAGATTATAAATGTAATGACAGCAGCCTAATGGCAAATCTGGCAGGCAGACTGGATAGTTGAGTTAAGAGTACGGTGTAAAAGCAGGGGGATATATTCTTCTTTGGATAGCCTCAGTAATCAACTTACATGAGAAATCAGGAAAAATGTCTGTGGGGAAAGAAGACGAGCATTTTTCTTCCTTTGTGAATAATGACCTGTACTTTGGATTGGTCTTACAACAAGAGAGAGGATTAGTTATTTATCCATGCCTTTGTTCGGGTATGATCTGTCACAGACCTCAGCAGGAGAAACTGCTATAATCGCATGGACCACTTTGCTCCAAGGTACAGTGCATTTGTGCCTCTGTGCCAGACGTCTTTGATTGTTGAATCTCGCTGTGCAGGGTCTTTATCAGATTTTCTAGTAAACCGAGTGTCTGATTCCAGGAGGCAAGGAGACCGAGTCAGTAAGAGTCTCAGGGGGGATAGGGTAACAGGTGGGCTGAGTGCCATTCACAAGGGTCAGACAGCACAATGCTTGCATCTCCCTTTGATGCTGATACCATCTTCTGTGTGTCTGCTCAGCCCTGCTCCCTATTTCACTGCTCAGCAACTTTACATCCAGTTGCCTCCGATTGTGTCTGCAGAACTGCCCCCGGATCCAATAACGCAGCACCACTGTAAGACAATTACCCGCTTTAATAACGGGCGTCATTACACACCCAGTGGATAGAATATGAAATACGAATTCTGAATTTGAGTGTGTGCGCGCGTGTGTGTGCGTGTTCGTGTGTATGCGGGGGTGTGAGCAGCATCAAATCCCATCTGCACCCTCGCTGATCATTATAGGAAGTCTTTATGAGTTTGGTTTCATTACAGCCTTTAAAGTTCTCCTTAATGACAATGTTTAGGTGAGAATCATTTTCATTATGTGAGTGATGACTAGTTTGTCAAAGCCTGAATCTTGTTTTATTATGTGCACAGAAAAAACATTAGCTGACTGTCTTAAATGTGGCTTTACATAAAATCCAGGTGTCGTGACCATAGCCAGTCTAACATAAGCCTTACCACGAGCAACAAAACCAGCCATTTATTATCAAGTTGGAATTTTATAGCCGTTGGACTGTCGTGCATTTTCATTGACTTAGGGGACCAATGCTGGCCAACGCTCCATAGCGTGCAAGGAACCATAACATAGAGAGAAGGAACTGAGAGCAAAGACGAGTGGAGAAGGAACCATTAAGTCATTTATGAGACATAAATTATTAATAAGCATCATGATGGCAGAACAGAGACTGAAAACACACAACGCCATCTGGACTATCAGGATGGTTTGTCAAAACAAAATGGATAAATGAAATTTTGATTAAGTTTATTAGTAGGTCTAGATCTAATTTACACAGCCATTCATTGCCATTTCCCCGTGAGTGCTTGGGTTCAAGACCACGATTAGCATGCGGGTAGCATGGTGCAGATACAGGCATCCTTAGATTCTGAGGTACTCTCTTCAAAGTCTGGTCATAACAATATTATGATAATGTGCGTCACTTTTATTATATAGTAAAGCATTTAATGGAGTTGGATTAGGTTCATTAGAACAATGAAAGAGTGAATACCATTTACTGATCTTCTTCTGTGGTGCGATAAGAACTGTGCTGGGCAGTGAGCTGGTCCATAATATAACCCAGTGATTCCCAACCAGGAGCATTTGTACCCCAAAAGGTATTTCTGCAGATACCGGAGTGTACGTGGGAAGATTGTGGAGTGGGTCAATTAACTAATTTGAAAAAATTGAAACTATGATTTGATCAAAAAATATATCCACATATTTTTTTTTACAAACAAAAATAAACAGCCAAATTGTATTACAAACCGGTGTGATGCTGATCTTTAATGGATTTATTGTCACAATAACCCGGAATCTACCAGCTACAATATGACAGACAGAACAGTAGAAAACTTCCCACCAACTTGAATCAGTTGTAACACCATAAAGCTACATGCTAAAAAATTTGCTATAATGATGGATACATGTTTGAAATAGTACTAAAAGTAGCAGGTAAATGGTCGAAGGAGCTTAGCTAAACAATGACAATTCAATTCTATTAAACAACTACTGTAATACTTTTCACTTCAATGTAGTTTTTTCTAACATCCATTTTAAAATCAACTGAAATTAACACATTTGGCAGGTGGAATATGATGACAGGGGTTATTAAACTCACCTGATAGAGATGTGAGGGAACGTCAGACGAAAAAAGATCGGGAACCACTGCTCTAACCTCATCTATATAACTGGCTTCTAGAGTCCTTTGTTTTTTTTGTCCTCTCCCTCTTTTGGTCTGTATTTCAGCAGGGTGATGTCACTGTGCCTGAGGTAATACACAGAGGCCTGGCACTGTCTCTGCAGTCTATAGTAGGTCTGTTAGAAGATATCCTTACCTCTACTGCGCAGTACCAGCTAGGGGCTCATATCATCTTCTTGAGGCCTGAGCAGGTGTTTTGTGCTGTAGGAGAGTTGGCACAGACCCAGAGATCTACAGAGAAAAAAAAAACAAAAAGAAGAGAGAGAGGAAAGTGAGAGATTCTGTCATGCACTGGGTCAGAGGAATGCCTAACTATAATCATCTGTGATGGTATAATCATAGCTCAGTCAAACTCCACTCCAGGCTCATATATCCCCCCTCTCTTACGTCTGTGCAGCGCTCTCTCTCTCTGATATGAGTGAAACTGGCAATCTGACTTTAGAGAGCCAAGTCTCAACTTCTGAAGAGTCTTTATCATTCCAAGAGTTTCTTTTTTCAGGCTAATCTACGAGCGCTTTCCCCATTTTAATCTGCGTCTGTGTATGAAGAGTGTCCCATTGGGGCTGCCATACACCAGAAGATTAATGAACCCAATTTGCAAAAGTGACCTTTTGGCTGCTAAAGCACTGCCGCCGCTAAGCCTCTTAATGCCTGCCTTTAAAAAAAATGTTGTTATAGTGAACAACTCTTCAGATAAGAGCAGGGAAAATAACCATATCAGAAGTTAGAGGAGGAGTCTGGATTAAAGTCAAGCTGATGTGGCCACCATACTAGCCCTCGGAGGACATGTTTCAGTGTGGAAATGTAGAATTATCAGAGCTTTAAACAACCAAATCAGAAGTTAGGATGATACCGACACACCCTGTTAGCACTTCAGACAGTGACACTTAAACCAAGCTACAACAAACAAGCATCTGAGTTCACATAAGTATTACAAATGCAATATCAGTAGGCTATATCCTCACAGCTAACATGACAAAAAGAACCATGTTGTCGACAGTTCCCTTGATCAGGCATTTAAATCCTCTAAAAATGAACTGACACGACTCGCAGTGTGAATTTGAAGAGATATCTAATGACACACACTTCAACACTACTTGATGAATAGTTAAGCTCCATCATTAGCCCCTTAGAAATGTGTGTTCAACACCAGTCTTCAGACTCTCTCTGACAGTTTTTGTCAAGAGCAAATGGAAAAATCCTCTTTAAGAAAGTGAAAGAGAATGCATAAAAGATAGGTCTAGTCCAAATATTTATTCTAAATCAGATTTATTTTGACTTACAGACTAAAAGATGATGTATGTTGCTGTATGTTGATTAAGAAATCCACATTATTTGGTTTATGTTAGAGCTAAAGGATGACAGCCATCCACACCTGTGATGAGATGATATTTCTTCCCCTTTCTGTCGCGGCATTTTATCTTTTGCTGGATATCTGAATTAGATCATCTGGATTTTCCACAAAATCATTGTTGAAAAGTTGCTCAAAGCACACGGAAGAACAAACACTGCAACTGACCAAAGGGGACGTGGCAGTAGTTGTTGTTTTGGCAGTTCTTCCAAACCTTTATACAGCGGCAAGGCAAGAGATTAATATATTGCTAACTAGTCAATGAAAAAAGATATAAATCTGATATGTAGAACAGACATATCTTGACATTTCACATTTGCTTTCCATGCTCTCAGCTGCGTTAAGCCATTAGGATCAACGATTATTGGCACAAGGCCCAGACAAATTGTAATTGACAAAATAAATGAAATGACTAGATAGCAGACAAACTGAGCCACTATCATCCAAATGATGCTGAGAAAATAAGAATTCCAGGAGTGTTTTTACATCATTTTCTGTTCATCAGTTGAAAAAGTATTTTGTCTTCATGTCCTGAAACAAAAAAACAAACAAAGAAAAGCGGAAATGTCCATTCAGTATAACCAAAATTCATCTACTGCATTCACTTTTTGAAGGTACATTTCACTTAAGAATACGGATATTACATTTCTCGCACAGACATCTGTGCATTTTGAACAAAAAAGTGGTGGCAGAAGCACTTTAAAGGAGGATTTTAGCATGAGCATCTGGTATTTTAGGTTGGTTTAAAGGTTTGTAATGAGCAATCTCAAGCTGTTCTTTCTACCCCACAGTCCCACGAGCCATCACTCTTGCTGTGAGGGCATATCAACCAGGCTTTTAGAGGTATTGTAAGTGCACTAAAATATGATTTAGCTGTGAAGCACAGCTCTAATTCTTGAATCATTTCTCATATTCCCTGCCATATTTATTCTGTTAAGATGAATTAAATGCATTTGAAGGGGGTAAACTGAGCAGTGGGGCGCCTTGCCATGCTTCAAATTATGAGTGGTTATTTAGCAGTCCCTTTCTCTGATGGTAAATAGTAGAGTTTAAAATAGGCAGTGGATGGTTTTGTCATTGGCTCTGACATTGGCAGAGAGATTGATTATAGCGTCATTCATTTGACACAAATGTATGTTTTAAAGCAAATGGGCGAAACATCAGGTCTGTCAGGAATATAGATGAGGGAGCTTCTGCAGAGGCAGGCTGATAGCAGACACTATGCCACACTGGCAGGGAGGTATTTTTTATTTCTCTCACTGAAATCCAGTTGTTTCTTTCACAGCCTGTGTATGTCTGCAGAATGTATGTAAGCATACAACACAAGCAAGGATTCAGTCAGGAGCAAACAACGTGAGTAAGTGCCATAAAGCTAAGTTCGAGTCTGATAGGACGTAGGTGCCAACAGGTAGTGCACAGAGGCAAAGCATAGAGTGCATAGAAGCAGTTTTTTTTGTTTTTTTGTTTGTTTGTTTCAGTCCAGAGGTGTTGAGTTGGGTCTTTATTCTTTTCTTAAAGATTAAAAGGGAATCTGTGGATCGGATGGAGTTGGGTAACTCGTTCCACCACCAGGGAACTACAGAAGAGAAGAGTCAGGCTAGCGACTTAGGGCCCTGTTGTGGTGGGAGTGCCAGGCGCCTTTCACTTGGCAGAGCGTAGTGAGCGGGAGGGAGTGTAGACCTGAATGAGGGAGTTCAGGTATGCGGGAGCTGTTTCAGTTCCTGTTTTGTAAGTGAGTGACAGGGTTTTGAATTTGATATGGGCAGCAGCTGGGAGCCAGTGGAGCGATATGAACAGCGGGGTGACATGCTGTTTTGGGCTGGTTTAAGACCTGTTGCGTTCTGGATCATCTGCAGAGGTTTGAACGTACATGCGGGGGGGCCTTCCAGTAAGGAGTTGCAGTAGTCAATGCGTGATATTACGAGAGCCTGTGCTGCATTTTCAGACAGGTAGGGTCTGATCTTCCTGAATTGACATGATTGAGCAATTGAGGCCACGTGAACCTTAAAGGTTAGCTGGTTAATCAATCATGACACCAATCAAGTTTCGGGCAGACTTTATAGGGATGAGTTGGGTTTTTTGAGGAGTGGGGTGACCCAAGCTTGCTTAAATGCGGTTGTAAGTGAAGAGATGATGATATGTGTGACTGCAGGGTTAAGTGCAGGGGAAATGGTCTGTAGAAGGTTGGATGATATTGGGTCCAGCGGACAGGTAGTGGGACGAGAGTCCAGCAGAAGTTTGGAGACTTCCTCCTCAGTCAGAGGGGAGACTGAGGAGAGTACGGCCCTGTTAGCTGGCAGCTGCAGAGTCGGTCAGGCTCAGGGAACTGGTAACTGATGGCAGAGACCTTATCAGTAAAAAATGAGGCGCACATGTCTGCAGTGAGGTGGAGGGCGGAGGAGGAGGCGGATCGAGGAGTGAGTTAAAAGCAGAGAACATTTTCCGAGTGTCTGTGGCACCACAGATCTTGTTCTGATAGTAAGTGGTCTTAGCTGTTTTTAAACTGGAGGAGAACGATGCTAGGAGACCCTGATAGTCACTGAGGTCAGTGGGCTCTCTGGAATTACGCCATTTTCTCTCTGCCGCTCTAAGCTCTGCCCTTTGCTCTCTGATGACTTCAGTGAGCCATGGACTAGGGGGGATGTTGCGAGCAGGTTTGGATGTTAGAGGGCAGAGATTGTTTTGTATGCGTGTGCGTGTTTGCGTGTGTTGTGTGTGAGTAACCAAATCTTGTCATTGAGGAAAGGCCTTCTGGCAGTGGTATGTTATGTCACACAACTATACCTCAGTCCACAGACTGCATCCTGTCAGAGAAAATATCACTCTATGCTCCTCTCTGTTTCTCTGCTTCTCTCTTTGTCCTTGAGTTAGGAGAATGTCCATAAAATCTTGTAAAATCACATATTATCTTTAGCAAAATTCTGTTAATTGTGCTAATTGTGGCAATTGTATCCTATACAGTCGTAGTAATTTTCTAGTATCTCTTTGTTGTATCACTGATATCAAGAAAACAACCTTTGATTTCTTTAAACAGCTTCAGCAAATTTCTTTCATTTGGTTTAAAAACTATGACAAAATAATGTTAATTGATTTGTTAAAATAGATGTTTTCTTACTTTGATTGCACTTTCATTTGATATTTTTCGGATTTTAGGCACTCTTGGATTGTTAGAGTTTTTCATTTTGGAATACATCTGACAACACATGTTGAGTATTAGTGCTTTTCAGTGTGCGCACTGCGCTGTGTTTGATTGCATTGAGGAAGTAGCATAATGTTTTTTTTTTTAACTGGACAAGAGCAGTCTGTTGAGAGCGTGGCCATTGGGTGAGGACATTAGTTACCCCCTCCTCATTCACACGGCATGCTCACAAGAGCTGAAGCGGTCACCTAGCAACCAGCAAAAAGTTTAGGGAAATTCCTATGTGTGGTCATGCTCACACAAAGCTGAAGACGATTCTAGTTGTTTAAATGGAGCAAAAGACCCACACTAGTGTCAGATAAAGTTAGATATTGTACATCGTCAACAGTTGTCTTGTCCTCCCTTGATCTCTATTCATAAGGCAATATTCTGCTTTGGGAGGTAAACAGTCTGCGCTCTGTCTATTATTTAAGTATTTAGCATCTGTCTCTCGATAAGAAAGGATCAAAACTAATTAATGCCATCTGAGAATAGCGTGCAAAAACACTCCTGTGTCCTCGCAGTGTGGGACTTGTTCACAGTGGGAAGGGGGGCAGACAGAAAGAAAATTAATTTGAGACAGGAACGGGCAGTGAAAAATGGAGGAGGGGCAAAGACAGACAGAGAGAAAGAGAGATAGAGAAAGGGTCCAGGGAAGCAGTTCAGTCTGGCCCAGGCAGGGTCTCTGGGTTCCCTCCTCAGTCCTCTGTTTACACACAGCGAAATTTCTGACAATTTCACAGCTCTCCTTTCAGTGGCCATTGAAAAGGGACAGATTCCTTCCTGGTTACTCACCCTCTATCCAGTGAAAGTGGTTGCTATCATGGGAAAATCCAAACCTTTGGCATCCTCAGTGGGTTACCTCTCTGCGTTGTGCTATAGCCTCAGTGCAAACAGCGGCCCCGCGTAATGTCTGTGAAATCTGTGTGTGCGTGAGGTTCAGGGCGCATTGCTGGGATTAAATCAAACAGGACCCCTCATTCAGGGGGTTCACTGTGCAGTGCTGGGTCTGTTTGCATTCATGTGCTTCTTTCAGTAAGGTCCAGTAGGAGCGTCTCTCTCTGTTTGCTCTGCGCTGGAGAATGTATACAGCATTGTTTCTTATATGTGGGCTGATCCTGCCAGATGCCACGGCCACAAAAACCTCTTCTCCTTAATCAGACAAGAGGGCCCAGAGGGCAAAGTGGCACGCCGCCACCCATGCCCAGCAGAACGGAGAGAAGTACGGAAAGGGAGATAGGAAGATATGAATGGCGGAAAGGGAGATGCAAGAGAGGATGGAAGTCTAGCCAGAGAAAACAACAACGACTCTGCCTGCACTGTATTTCAACAAGATGGAAGAGGCCCAGCTCTCTTTATGGTCCCCTTAAATATGCTTAAACTAGCTCTGGTCTCTCTGCCCTCCGTCTCTCAGACAGGAGCTATGGGCCTCTTTATGCCTCATCCCAGGTGTCTCATTACACAGCCACCTTAACACACACTCAGAGAACAGACTCATATAGAGTTATGACACTCTCAGCTGGTATAAGCTCAACTATCGGAATAACATTAGGCCCAAGCACAAAGGCAACCACAGAAATTCTCTCTGTCTTGGCTCTCTGTACTTGTCACAAGGTTACAGAGGCACTTATGTGTGTGTGAGTGCATGCAACAAAATGCCAGTTATGTATAAAAACTGTGGGGATCCTTTGGTAAATCCTACCGATGCAAAAAGAAAGCACTCGCAGTCTGTGGGAAGGTTTATGACTCATTCATGTTACCTTGTGTGTGAAATGAGTATTTGAATAGAAGTAACCAGGTGCGCCTGGCAGTGGTCCTGTTTTCTATTATTGTTGGATATGGTGAAAGTTGGTGAGTTATGTATGTGGTTAGTGTGAGACAATCTGAGGCGTAGCTCTGAGTAGAGTATATTGATCGCTCTCAGCATCAAACAGAGACGGCAGCTGGGAGACAGCGGGAAGGCTCAGCGTTGACGAAGCCCACTAGTGTACTTCCTCTCATATTCTGCTTTGTTCGTGTACTTCCCTCCAGCTCCCCATCTCGTCCCCCAGCATCTCCTCCTCCTTCTCTCTCAGCATTGACCACTCAGAAGGCAAGAGAGATGGACAGAGGAGGGGAGGAGTGGAGGAGAGAGCAAAAGAGAGAAAAGGGAGAGCACTTAGTCTGTAGGGCATTAATAAGCATGGCTCTTGGCGAGCAAGTGCTTCCTACATTCCCACACAAAAACTCACGCACAAACACACGCGCACATATTCACTCTCTCACACACTCAGTGATGGTTGGCCACCAGCCAGCACCTCCCTGGGGTTGAAAAGAGGGGATGTGTAGTGCAGACTACAGCAGGAGTGGCTGTCTGAGGGAATGGCTGAGAGTGCGTGGAGCGCTGTGCCACTGTGGGACAGTCCATTATCCATACCCCTCAGTCTGCATTTCAATGGTTCCTGCCAGAAAAAGAGAGAGCCAAAGCGTCAAGCAACAGGCAAAGACTTCCTCTCCTGAGAATTGTATATGTCTGCACATTCGCATATCCAAGTTGGCTGCATGATTCATATTCAGCCTGAGTGAGAGCAGCAATGTTGTTCCTGTTTTAATGACCTCCCCTGTCATTCGTCTTATCTCTAGCCTCATGTAGATGTGGCATGCTTAGCTGGCAGGGACTTGACGGGGCTGGGGTGGCCTGTTTGACCCATGTGAACAATAAACTGTTGGCATGACCACATGCCGAACACCACGGTAATAAATTTGGCAAATAACAGAGCAAGCCCCTGTCTCAGCCCTGCTGGGAGATGCTCGTCCCTGCATGCTCGGCCACCTGGCCGCATCCACTCCACCCCGCAATCCTGTTGTCATCTTCAGGGAGTGCCTTGACCTGGAGGGAGGCCAACAGCCAAGACGAGTTACACAAAGACCATAAAATAAACACATTCGTCCACAGGAGAAAACAGGCAAGAAGAGAGGGAAACATACTGAAGCAGAACTCTGCTGCCCGAATGCTGACCAGGACCAGAAGGAGAGAGCACGTTACATCTGTTTTAAGGTCCTTACATTGGCTGCCTGTCAGTTTCTGCATTGATTTTCAAATTCTTCTACTTGTTTTCAAAGTACTTCATGGTCTTGCACCAGCTTACATGTCTCACAGGCTTACAATGTATGAACAAGTATGGCCCCTCAGGTCCTCTGGCACGAGAAGCTTTTATGCTCCGAGCCACTGGAACAGTCTGCCTGAGGATCTGAGAGCAGCTGAAAGTGTTGACATCTTTAAACATAAACTTAAAACCTACCTCTTTACCCTGGGGTTTGATTAAGAATGATTTATAGACATCATTTACTTCATTTTATTCACTTTTCGATTTGTCACTTTTATTCACTCTTCGATTTGTCTTTGTTTTTATCTAATTAATCAAATTTTGTAATATCATTTTATTTCACTCTATTTTATTGTTTTTATAGTTTTTAGATTTGATTTATTTCATTACATTTTCATAATTTGTGTAATAATTTGTTCAATAATCTGTGAAGCACTTTGAACTGCATTAATCTGTAGGAAAGTTTGATTGATTGATTGAGAATGGTCAGCAGAGAAAGTGGCCATGAACAAGAGAGAATATAAGATTTATTTTTGGTGACAGAATAAGTAAAACATTAAACTGCAGCATCAGAAAGTTACCTTTCCTTTATCTTTAAATCATTCGTACCATCTCAAAACACAAATTTAGTTCAGTTCAAAATTTTAAAAAGGGTGAACAACATATAACCAAAATGTCAGTTTTGGGTTAAATATTTGCTTTAAAAATATATTTTATGTTTCAGTGACATGTACTGAGTTAAAACAGAGAATCTAATTCCACCAATAATCTTAATATGAGGACAAGAGAAAAATGGCTTTACTCGTGATCTGAACAAAATGGCTATTTCAAAAGAAATTTCATTCTGTTTCTTTCCATTTTATTATCCCGTCAAAGGATGAACTTCATGTCATTTCTTGCCAATACTCTTTTCTGATTGCTTTTTCTTTTAGGAAAATCTGTACTATTTCAATACATGCTCGCTCACATGAATCTCCCCTGGGAGGATGCACCACTTTTTCTTTGTTTGTCATTTACTAGCGCTCTCTGCCACTTTTTTCTGAGTTGCATGTCTTTCTCGGGGGAACCATCTTTGAATAGGTGATGTTTACTGGTTTTGGGGAGATAAAGAAAATGTATTCTGTTTAATAACTCCGGGAGTAGAATATTCTGATTATACTGTTGGCTCAGAACAAAAAGCACAGCAGTGAAGCAATAATAGTGCCACAAGCACGCGGCTGGTCAATCTTTCTCAAAAATGTGCCTATGGTGAAGTGTTGGAGTCAGTCTAGTGCGCCTGTGAGAACGAGTCTTTTTGATTTTTTTTTTTTACTGTGGAGCAGCTAAATGGGACACCTTAATCTGATGATTTCATGCAGTGCTCATGCAAATACCTTGAGAAATGTCGGTCAAATGGCTCATGCAACCACTGCCACTATTTGAGAAAGCACTGTATTCTGTAACATTTCCAACACTTTAAGTCCCAGCACACGAGAATACAGCTTATTGGAAAGAAAGATAAAATCAAGAGGGTAGCTCCTTAGGAGAGATAAAGAGACTCTGTTGGCATCACCTCCAGGGAGTCATTTTAGTGTGAAGTGGCTGAAGCAGTCTTTAATTTATTATTGATCTCCAGGTTCCATCAGACTTGTCTGTTTGTACATTCAAGGGGGCTATTACTGTCCTTCAAAGCATCCTGTGTCATTTAAAAGACATTTAGTTTATTTTATTGGTCTATAGGATAGATTTTTAGCCGTGGGGGTGACAAGCAATGTTTAGTTAAATTAAATGTTTATATAGCTCATTTCAGAGGAACAACATGGTCTTGGTTATCTTGTTGTCATATGCAACACAACTGTACTCCATTAAAGATTTAACAGTGTATTTGTTTGCCTGCGTAACATAGGATCCTAATTGCTCTTGCAATACGAGAGCTTTCTATCCACATTCTCACGCTGTTTTGCATGTGAAATCTACCCAAGGTCATGTCCTATTGTCATTTGTAGCCCTGAGCTGTCATTCTTCAATATCTTCTCTCATCAGGGAAACGTGGAATATTCAGGGGAGGAAGTGTGCACATACTGTAAAGATACAATATGCAACTTTTTGCCTTAAGGCAACAATTGTGTATTTTTATTCCTGACCTCCTCCCCCTCAGATGGTCAAGTTCATGTCTTAATACATGTCAGTCATCTTGATGAGCTGTCTACCTTGAAATGGCATTTTGCCCAGGGCTGATTTACACAGCATACATGCAGTAGCGCCACTATAGGTAAAGCAGATGGTGAACGCACCTGCTCTACAATATAAAAAAAGTCAATGCTGATGGTCACTTATGTTTTGGAAACAGCGGCTTTATTGTCCGTATATTTGCTTCATGGTCCTGTCGTTTCTTACTGCTTGCTGCTTTCTTGCTGCGTTTACTGTTTCTGATCTGATATGACTTCCATTGGCTTGACTTTGATAACACCACTCACTTTGGGCCACAACATCTAGACAGCAAATGTTATACCTTTGAACCTGAGAGAAGCCGCCTTTGAAAATGAACAATTCTTTCACCAGACAAGTACATTGACAATGGATGATTATGCAAAACCCTTGATTACAATGTTTTGTTTTTTCTCCATGCAATCCATCAAATTCTTGTTTTTCTACAATATCTGCACATGGCAAATAGGGTATGGTTAAGTTCAGGGAAAGATTGCAGTGAATAAACTATTGTTAAAGGATAGGTTCACAATTTTTAAGTCTGTCTCAAAATAATACTCACCTGCCCATATCTACACTGAAAGAGTTATTGGTCACTGTAGTAATTTCTCCTGTCCATACTGGCCCTGAAGTAATCCCTTCCAAATGGGTTTCCAATGCAAGAGATAGGGGACAAAATCAATCAGTCCACATTCAGCAGAAGCTGAAGCTAATATGAGGCTTAGCCATCTTCCAAAATGACCATTAGTCAATGTTCAATTCCGTTTTTTCCTTTCCTTGCTGAGCTGTGCAAAGGGATCATGACACAAAGAGAACATTATATAAATGAAAAAGATGTGACCTTCTCCTTTAAGGCATATTTAGGCAACAAAACACTTAAAATCCCCTCCACTCAAAAATATGTTTTTCTTCTTGTTCCTACAGTGGGATGTTTGAGATTTACTGTGCAGAATGATGTATGTGCCGAGTTTGACACTAGAAGGCTGTTTTCACATTGATCTGCTGAAAGTGGAAATTTTCTGTGTGCCCATTGAAAACCTCATTTTTAAGGGTGGACCTATGAGCAGGATTTGTGACATCACAACTATAGTTTGGAAGTTAATCTTGGTCCAATATTCAACTTACACAAGTGTGATGTGGAAACTTGAAGCCTCCAGTGCACAAACACTTAAAATGGACTTTACAGTGAAGTAGGAGACATCTTGTGTCCAGCAGGTACATTTTTGAAATAAAATATATTTGCATATTCATAGATACTGGATTTTACTGGATTCAATGAAGATGAAGGAGGAGATGTAATTTTAAGGATTTTAAAGTGCCAGTTATACTTTGGAGTGGGAATCCATATTCATACCCAATCAGACACATGAGCAGAGATGTCTTAATACATGTCTGGAGGGGATCTTTAAGGTAAGGTTAATTAAAAGGAAATGTTAGCTGCAGGTTTGTGACAGAACACAAACTCTAGTCTCCTGTATGAAAGTTGGATTGGCTACACACCACCCTTGTTTTCTGCCTCCCAGTGGGGCACACTACTTCCTGCATTGGCATTGGACATAAAATACTGTACATATAATATAAACAAATATAAAATGAAAAGCCAATTTCAGACTTGTGGAGTATATTTAACTACATTTTTTTAGATACATTGTCAGACACACACTGAAAATGTAGCATGTATAATAGATCCTATTTGCTGTATTTCTTGTTGCAGAACAAAAAAAAAACATACTGCTACATAAACCTGTGTCAGCAGAGCTTCATCAACAACAGCATATTACACCGCCAGACTGAAAGTTAGCATTATTATTGTCAGGGGAGACATCAGTCTCATCACAGCTGGGGGAGATCCCACTGTTGTTCCTCAATCTCACTTCAACATTACACTCAGGGTGTGTTTTCTTTGTCAAACACTAGTACATGTGATTAATATGAAATAGACTACATTTGAAGTAAAATTACGTATCATTGAGTGTGCACAAACATATACACGCTCAAACTCTTACTGTACATGTTGAAATTATAATTAGCCGTATTCTCTCAGTAGTCCAAACATGCAGCACTTCGTTAACATACCACACTGTTTAAAAAAATCTGACATGCATTAAACATGGCTATTAATGAACGTGACCAAATTGGTGCCAGCTTGCTTTGATCTACATGAAGGATCTCCGAACATAATTATTCATAATCTCTTCTCTGTTTTGTGTGTGTGTGTGTGTGTGTGTTTGTATGGGTATGTTACGCGTTTATGTGTGTTGGACCGTACTCTGTTGCACGCTGCTCTGAGCTCTGGTGTGTAGTGATACAGAAGCCCAGTTCACATCTCTCCTCCCCCCCAACACTCGCATGAGGGTGTTGGAGGCCATCTAAGCCATCTGCCTGCTCCTCATCCAGAGCGGAATTCATAATTTAGGCACCTTGAATGACCCAACAGGCCAGATAGCCACCAGCAAGCCATGTAGTCCACCTGCCAGCCAGCAACCAAACAAGCATGTCAGCCAGTGGAAAACACATTTAGCCAAGTATTCAAGTCGCGGGAAGCAGCTGAATACATTTGGAATAGCCGAGTTTCAGAAAGATAATCATGGTTTTACTGTGAAAAGAGAGCAGAAGGGCAAGCAGAGGGTCTGGCTGAGAGGGTAATGGGGCTAATAGGGCTGGTAAATGAAAAGCCAGATGATGATAACTCCGCAGCTGATTCTATCTATGCCCATATATAACCTCTTTGTATGTGTGCGTGTAAAAGAGAGAGAGAATGGATGCCAATAACTGAAGAGGAGGGAGTGGTACGAAGGCCAGAGACCTCCCTCTGGATTTGATGAATTCTTCACAGTTCTGAGAGCTTTATGAAACATTTATGATGGACGTCATTTCTTTCTGTTTCTCTATCATTGTCTCCATCTCTCTATCTGCCAGACTCGCTGGATAGAAGCATGAATTTCAGTCGTCTAAAATTACTCACCTGTGTGTATCTTAACCCTTACAGCCATTCAGATTCTCTTTCTTTCTGAATCCCACAGATTGAACGCTGCCAATGGAAGTTAATAATTCATCCATGTATTAACCTCAATTCTTATGAAGAGCAAAGCCCATACATACAGCATACTCTCCCTCACACACATAAAAAAGTAAGACTGGTCTTTGGGATTGAGTGACTTGTTTATGATTTATTTACTACTCACTGGAGCTGGTTTATGATATGAGATTTTATGCATACACACACACACACACAAACACACACACACACGTGCACAAACGTGCGCATTTAAGTGCACTGTCAACAAACAGGGGATCAGTCTCTCTCCCATCTGCTGAGTGTGCCAGTTTGCCGCAGGCATTAAGACACCTTCAGATGCTTCACACACACACACACACATAGGCATACAGACACACACACACACACACACACACACACACACACAGTAGGAAGAAAGTGACACCACAACAGCATTTTCTGTTCAAAACTGGAGCAGACAGCCCAGTAACAAGAGGCATAAATTACTCCATCCCCCCATAGGAGACAATCCAGAAGAAAAATTTAAATGAGATTGCATGGAGAGAATAGAGTCTTCAGTAAGGTTTAGCAATCATTTCCCCTAAATATTATCTCCTGGACTGTGGCTGTCTTTCTAGAAAGCCCTTCTTTTTGATCCTGCTGCTGTGTAAACGTCTATTAGCAAGACAACATATAATGACTCCTAGGTAGCAGTTAGCTGAAAACAAAGCAAGCTATTCCCAGCTGCTACATCTCAAAATACCACCTCATTCAATCAATACTTTTTGGCTTATTTCCAAGTCAACTCCCTCCTTCTGACAAAATATATTCTGCTGTTTGTGCTCAAGCTGCATCAGATGGCACCATAATCATTCGGAGGGATGCCAGCTCAGGCTGCGGTGGTAATTGTGGCTGTTTTCTTGGTTTGATCTAATTCCAGCTCATGTGCATTGACAATGTCTGTAGCCTAGATCCCTGTGTCTAAATGGGATTGGACAGTTCTGGTATCATGACCTCTGTTCAACTCAGTATGACAGCAGAAATGTGGATTACTGTCGATGTGTTCCCATTAGCTTACCTACTATATGGATTTTTCCTTGGATATAGATGGCTTTCATTCCCCGATATTGAGCTCAACCCCCCATCCCGAAAAGCTCCCTTTCTGTTTGATTAGTTCCGACCATTATCCTCCATTTTCAAATCAATATGTGCGCCCTGTTCTATCAGTTGGGTGGCACAAAAGGATGTTTGTTGAGAGGTGCTGTGAATTGGTCGTCCTGTTGACTGATTGCAACTTGTTTAGTTTCTGTTTTTAGAAGTGAAACGGCTAATTCAGAACTTTCAGTCCCAATTATACCTCAGTACACAAGCAGACCTGTATTTGCAGTTATGATCAGGATGATTTGAATGTAAGTCAAATTGTTCAATTAGGTATGATAAAGGATAGGGCCTTGAAGTAGGGTTAATATGTCTTTCTAATACAGTAAAGCTATTTGAGTGTTGTGCCTGTGTTCTGTGTTTTGTTATGTTGCACTATACAGTAAATTTGCAGATATTTGGTTACTTCATTTTGCAGTGGTGAACAAAAATATAAAACACATGTACAGTCTAATGCATTGCAATACATTAGTTTGTATTTTGTAATGTAGTTTTATGATATGTATGAGTTTGTTAAATGTTGTCCACCTTTCAAGGCTTTTGAACAATGCAACATAAATGTAAGTTTTCTTACTTAACAGTCTTGTCTGTAAGGGGCACAAAGCTCACCAGGTTACTTGCTGAGAGGGCTTATCAGCTGTTTAACAGGTCACAGGTGTCCAGCTGGCTAAGCCCCTCAGCTTGTGACCTGAAGCACCGCTGACGTGATGTGACTCCTGATACTGACATAGATAAAGCTTACAAAGTGTGTGTGTGTGTGTGTGTACACATTACAGAATAACAAGCAGGCAAGTTTGCTATAGCATTATCCATCTGTACTGTATCTGCATGGCTGCCTGCTTAGTATTCTCAGGTATTGTGCAGTAAGTTGCATGTAGCTACAGAAGAAAAAACAAGGGCAAGCTGGCAAAGAGCTGTGAATAATACATGTGCTGTTGAATTACATCTTGACACAGTTAAGAAAATGTACAATAAACTTCTGAAACAAACTACAAGGGTCTGTGTGTGTTGTATGTGTGAGTGTGTATGCTTGTGCAGGTGTGTCTTTGAGATGGTAGCTAGTTGCAGGTAATGGTGTGTGACAGCGGAGCAGCTGACAACATAGCAGGGACTGGGAGGGCTGCCGGCAGCAAAGCATAGTAACCGGTGAGAGACCTGCGCCTTGTTCTGCCGCAGAGCCTGCAAGCATGCAGCCATTTAATTTACTTACTGGACTAATACAATCATTGCTACAGTAATTTACAATGTCTAAGAGGGTGCTGTCTTTGTGTGTGTGTGTGTGTGTGTGTTTAATTAGTCATGCTGAACCTACTGCCTCCTGACTGAGATGTGGTGTGTCTATGGATCTGTGCGCACGTCTACGCCAATGTGTACGTGTGTGCGTGTGAGTGTGTGTGTGTGTGTGTGTGCGTGTGCGTGTGTGTGTACACAACACCATCTGCCTGTGGCTGTAGAGCTAAAGTCCCTGATAGCCTCTCGTCCCAATTTCAGAAACAGCTGATCAGTCATCCAACTAGCTGGCTGGCAGCTACATCAAAGACATAGTTGTCTCTGGAGAGCCGTGTGTTACACACTCAGACACGTCACCTGCAATAACACATTCTGTTGTACAATATCATCGTGGTGGCTGGAGCAGAATGGCAGGAGCTGCAAAAAAAATGCACTGAGGTGCAGCTTTCAATGGCCAGAAATTGTGTTTGATGAGATAAAAGGAAGCTGAAAGGTGAAACGAGTCTAGGATTGGAATATGCCCATTAAAATGCCCCGTATTAAAATAATGTTATTGCTACTGATAATGTTGAATTTTCAACAAAATAGTAGTAGTGACACAAAAATATATTCAGATTTTTATTTAATTAATTTTTAGATTTGACCGCCAAAACCAAGTGTATTAATATGTGAACTGTTGGGCCAATTAGTAACATGATAAATTGTCTGTCCAGTTTTCGCTGAAATTTGACAGGTGGTGTTGCAGTTATTCTTTCAAAGTTAAAAACTTTTCTGTAAAATCTCCACTGGGTCAAGCTGCTTGTCTTTGAGGCTGTGCCTAAATGACTGAGACTTTCAAGATTTTTGGATTTTCATGCAATATCACATTTGATTTAAAGCGTTTGATTATAATTCTATTAAAATGGTCAGAAAATGTCATGAAAATAGGGACTATTTTCTCAGCAGGAAATACTGCAGTCTCACTTAAAACTGTCCATGGGGAGGTCTGTTGATTATTCAGAGTACAATGTGACAATGTGACAATGTTACACATTCATTTAGCAGACACTTTTATCCAAAGCAACGTACACATGACAGTTAATACAACACAAGGAAGGATCTAGTCAGGAGAGAACAATGTGAGTTAAGTGCCATAAAGCTAAGCTCAGGTCTGATAGGTACCAACAGGACGCGCATTGAGGCAATGCATAGAGTGCATAGAAGCAGATCTTTTTTTTTGTCCTAGTCCATCAGGTGCAAAGGTGTTCGTGAAAGAGCTGGGTCTCTTTCTTAAAGATCGAGAGGGACTCTGAGGATCGAATGGAGTTTGGTAACTGGTTCCACTACCGGAAAACCCAGTAATCACATCACTGTTTCCAGAAAGACACACTGCTGAATATTTAAAACGCAATTGTAAAATGCTGTGAGCAAAGCAAGAAAAATTCCATTTACCTCCATCGTATTGGGGTGGAGGCAAAAATTGCAGACAGTTATTTCAAAACCCGGGGAAATAAAACCAAAACTATATTTTCACAGCTACAGAAGTAAATGAGAAAATATGATGTTTGTAATTTGGGTTAACCAATCCTTTAAGCCAGTCAGTGAAATTTTTAAAAAATGGGATAAATTTTGTAGCAAGAGTAGTGTTAAACTAATATATAGTGAAGAAACTTTTTCATGTGAAGAAATGTAATTGTTGTTCTCTTGTTAGCACTTTCAATGTGTTTTGAAAGGATGGCTGCATGTCTGTTAACAAGTATACTCAATTTACAGTATTTCACTGTGTTTGTCTTAACTTTCATCAACATCTGAGCCTTCCTCGTACAGCTTTCACCCTGGCTAACACTTTGCCTCGTGTGAACTCTACACCATCCCTATCTGGCCATTAGTGGTCTGTCACACATCCAAACTTGAAAAGCTAGGCCAGTGGGTCACTAGTAGCTCATAGCCTTAACCAAGCATGTCTCAGCTCTGGACCTGCTCCAGTCAGAGACATATTATTAGACCCCACCTTACCCCAGCACCTAGCACAGGGGACTTACCTCCCACAGGCCACGTTAGTTAAATCTCCCAGACGCCCAGGCTCTTAATGAAGCCTGACATGACAGCTTGGCCTGTGCATGTCAGAGTGACCCTATAACCTGGAAGCAGCCTTGTGTGTGTGTGTGTGTGCTGAACTTGTGACACTCAGGCCGGGGGTCTTGCCTTTGGGGGGGGGGGAAAGGGGCAGACACCTGTCTTCAGCTCAAAGGGAGGTCATTTTCTTGGGGTATGGGAACGACTGTGACTCAGCATCTCCACTGCAGAGGGCAGCTACATTAGCAATACAAATTCATACAGTAGGGAAAGGAGAATGTGATCATCATTTTTTGTTGGTGCCATGGCTTTACTTTGTATGGAAATAAATAAATATGGCTTCTCACACTTGTTGAGGAGATTAATTTTATTCACTTTTCATCAGCAACTTTCGAATGCATCAGGGCCACAAATGACAAATAGCAATTTTATCTCCTCATGTGGAAATAGTATACACTTAAGAAATAGTTTTGAACTGCTCAGCCATTGAGCTGGAGCTTGCCTGCAGTCGTTTGTGCTGTCTAGTGACCACTTTACATGATTCCCTTGTTTTCCACAAGGTTGAGCTCACTGGAAAGCTTTTGGATGGTTGGATGGATGGATGAATGGATGAGTGGTTGTATGAACAGAGAACATGTTATGTGGTGACAGAATTATAAGCAGGCAGAGTGTGGTGACATCTGTTTAAAAAAGAGAAACCCTCTAAACAGATTTTGTGGATTAACAGTAAATGATTAAACCCTGTTAGCATATGGATAAACAAGTTAAGCTTATGCATCAGCATGTGTATGTGTGTGTGTGTGTGTGTGTGTGTCAGTGCTCTCCCTGGTGCCAAAACCTCACACTGACTCTTCCAAGGCTCTTGGTCAGGTAACAGAACAGAAAACAACGGGGATATCTGTTTTGTTTCATTTAAAAACATGATTACTGCATTTAATGTACTTCCAAATGTCACCAGCCTTGCTTAGTAAATTTCCTGGATTTCATAGTTCACCTACTCTGTTGCTTTTGTGAGTGATGTGGGTGGTACCTTTTAATACTGTGTAAAACTGAGCGTATTTAGATCCATTCCAGAACAAAGGGTAATAACAATGATTAGGTATTGTGGAGCAGCATTATCTCCGCAGCAGCGCAGAACAATCTCAGCCTACTGACCTGGATTAGTGGGAATATGATTGCATATTCACTGCTGAACAAAAAAAACAACAACTTTGCGTGTCAAGGACAATAAGCAGTGAATTAAGAATGCATTCTTAAATAGCAAATTAGCTTCATTACAGAATCCTCTTTATGCTCTGTTTGAACTATTCTGCCTGTGTATTTATAAGTCTACAGAAACGTTATTACAATGGATAATTAGTTGAATCATGCAGAGCATACAATAATGGTGCTGTTGAAAAAACAGGTAAACTGGGTCATGTGCTATAAGAGCTGCTTTGACCTATATTCAGTAGCATTGAGTATCTAATAGAGCAACTCTTCCCAAACAGTTGAATTTTGAAATATTTATCATGCCACCGGTATGGGCCCATTCCGCCATCTTGGTCTCCTTCACCGTGCAATATGGTTTTGTTTTGTCATTTCAGTTTTTTGAAATTTACGGCGCTCCAGACAGCCAAGATAGATTGCTTTGAATCAGAGTCAGTCTGTGCCTGCAGTGCCCATTCTAATTCAGCCTGGCTGCCACACCCACAGCTGCTGCCTGGGGCTAGTGCAAGAGCAGCAGGACAGAGCTGAGCAGCGGTGAACTATGGCTGCATGGGGCCAGACTGAGAATATAGGTCATCCAGCCCTGCAGATGAAAGATGCATGGCACTGCCTGCCGAGGTGGAAGCAGGGTGGAGATGGAGTAAATATAGAGATGCTTCCAACTCCTCAGCATGGGCAGTTTAGATGACCACAGGGAGGGATAGAAAAGGGCATGTGCAGGGTATATGCAGGAGGGAGGATGAGAGTGGGAGGGACATGCAAGCTGGGGAAATGGAAGATATTTAGTGTGGGGCATGGGCGGGGTATGTGCTGTGGTTGAAAGAGACTCAGGAACAGGAGTGTGTCAGTGTTTGTGGGAACCAGTATCAAATTCTCTTTCTTACTGATGAAGGAGAAATACAAAAAGACTGCCTTCCTCGGAGCAGCTGCGGCTGGCACACAATGTCGGCCTCTGTTCGCCTGTGGCTGGTGGTGATCGGGGGGCGAGTGTAAAGATCACACTCACAGTGCACATATTCTTTTGTTTTCTTTACGAGTTCAGATTGGGCGATCATCAGTGCTCACTGCAACGATACTTTGCTCAACAGTTTTAATTGTCTAATACATTCAATTTTAAAGGACAGAATTTTTCATGTCTATGTTAAAACAGGACAGAAAACACAACTGAAACAGGTTTTTCTTGCTGTAATCATTCATCCTGTTCATACTGGCCATAAAGAGATCCTTTCTTAATGCACGTCCAATGTAAGTGAAGGGGGACAAAATCCACAGCCCTCCTTCAGTGAAAAACTGGGTTTAAAAGTTTATCCGAAGCTAAAAAAACAAAGTGTAAAAAAAAAAGTGGATATTTTTTAAAGTTACACTGTTTTTAGTGCCAAATTCCTAGTCTTTGTTACCTCCACTGCAGCTCAACAGGGAAATGCTGCCCTGGTAAACAATAGTAGGGAATTTTCTTCTAAAAAGAAAATAAAACTTTTAATGGCCAGTATTAGCAGGAGGAATGCTCACAGTGAGCAAAACCTCTTTCATTGTTCATATGGGCACCTGACCTGACCTGTTTTCAGACAGACTTGAAAAATTGTGAACCTATCCTTGAACTACAACAAAACATATTGTCTCACTTTGATCTAGTGGTGTCCACTGATGGTATGCTTTACACAGCCACAGCACGCTGGTTAAGGTACCACGACATATATCTCACACAGAAATTGAGAAACACCCATTTGATTTGTATATTATTTGTATATTTGTATATTAAATCGGGAGATTAACGGGAGAAATTACCAATCAGGAGCACAGCGGGAGAAAGGGTTAGAAAAGGGGAGACTCCCACAAAAATCAGCAGTGTTGGGATCGTTTTTTCTTTTATCTGCCCAGGTTTTAAGAGATCTGTCTCTGAGAGTTTTGCCGCCACCCAAATACAATGGAGGTGAATGGAAATTTGTTTTTGTTGCTCACAGCCTCGAAAAGAATCTCCAGCTTACTTTGGATAATCCACAAAGCACACTGTCAAAAGTTTTCTTTCAAAGTGCTTTCTACTGAAGAAATAGTCCCCCGGGGAAACTTTTTACTGTGTTCTGTGGATTTTCCAGAGTAACAGGGACACAGTTCCTGGGAGGAGATGTAGTAGTAGCAGATTTTTTTTAATGTCAATTTTCAGTTCTTTGAGCAACACAGATATAAACCTCCATTGTGCAGGAGTGGCGACAGAATTCTCAGAAATAGATATCTGGGCATATAAAATCTAAACTATCTGCATGGCTAGATACCACTAGAGGTAAATAAGAAAGCATGCTCTTCTGTAACTTAGGTGAACCAACCCTTTCATTTTTAAAAGAGAAGCATCACTCAACAAAAACAAGACGTGCTATGAGCCCAGAGAATAGAAGTTCAAAGTATGAAGGCTTGATTTGTGAGAGTAGGTGTAAATGCAGTCCACCCCAAGGTTTTGTCAAGCTTGCAGAGAATTCCCTTGCTTGCGCTCTTGTCTGTCACTCCCTCCCAGCTGCAGCCTGCTCCAGTCGAGGTCAAATTTAGGGACGCACTCATGATAAGTGGCCTTTTGTTAAGACAAATGTTTCAAGAGGTACTTGTCAAAATGTCTGGTTCTGGAGGCAATGGCTAATATATGTGCATAACAAAAGAGAAAGCACTGCAATCACTCAGCAACTCTATATGCAGACTTTCCTTATTAAAACATAATTATGCACATTATTCAATGAAATTAGTACCCCTCCATTGCCTGTTGTCTATTAGTCCCATCAGATAAAGTTTTAAATGACCTGTAAATGCAGGACTTGAATAAAGCACAGTGATTATTCTCCTGCTGATAGTCAATCATTCTGCTATTAAGCAACGCTTGGTCCTCATCACGCCATCCCTCCTCCTGCATCCAAAGCCAGTTTGTTACAAGAGCAAAACAAAGGGATTTCTATCAGTCATTAGCTCAGTTTTCCACCCCTGCAACCCCAGTGAACTAATAATGATCATTTACCTTAAAGAAAAATGGCTGAGCAATAACTGCAAGCGCTATGACCTTAGCATTCAAAGGGTCTGCAATTCAAGTGACAATTGCACAAATTGAAGAAGTGAGTGATTTTCCATTTATATAGATTGAAAGAGTCTGAGAAAAGGATACACATTGACTGCTAGTGCTATTCCATTCTGGTCAAATGACACCTAATTATGTAGCTGTGGCTACGTGAGGAGAGTGAGGCAGTGAGAGGGAGAGAACAGTGCAGGCAGAAAGAAAAAAAAACAATAGTGTACAGGCAAGGGTGACAGGGAAGGGTGGGGTGACTTTGTGACAGGAAAAGAAAGAGCAGAGCAGTGGACAGAGTGGCAACTTGGTATGTATGTGAGTGTGTTTGTGGAGGTGAGAGGGGCACAGATGCAAGAGTCCATGGTGTGGGGTTAAGAAAGGGTCTGTCTAAATGTGAAGGGTCATTGCTGAGAATGGAGCAGCGTCCGCTAACACAGACAGACTGTCTGTCTCCCCTGCACCAAGGAGTTTAGGGACAAACAGAGACTCAGCCGCGGGTCTAGACGACAGTCAGGGATGGAGGGGGAAGTCAAAGAGAAGTCATTCCAACCCCCCACATTCAGATTCTTCCTCCCAAAGGTTCATGCAGACAATAGGCAGCCTTTTAGGGGCCCTGACTCACCAAGCCACCCTCAAAGAAACAGTGCTACCAAAAGCCAACTGATCAAAAGCTTTGCACTGCCTCACATGGCCTCATGTCCAACCCTGTCTCCTAAAAACTACATTTAAATACAACTAGTTAGATGCAATGCAGCATGATTAACATGTCTATGGTATTGTTTAAGCAACTAAAACACTTAGTAACAGGTAAGGGAAAGATTATAGTCTTGCATAATATTGACAAGTTTAAAAAAAGGCTAAAAAAAGGGATGCATTGACTTTTCAGTAGCCTAAACCTCAAAACATGTAAGATGCAGGACATGAATCCTAGTCTCTGGTGTCAAGATCTTGTGCCTTGTACAGCTGATTGTCCACCTGACCTCCTCCTCATGACCTCTGTGCAGAATAAGGATGTCAGACTCTATTTGGCAAAGCAAATTAACAGTATATAAACATTTTTTGTAGAAGAGATTGCACCATCTCACATCACGTTTAATGTTGTTCTATTAACAGATGCATTTGAACACATCATAAAAGAAAGAAAAAACAACATAGTTTGGCGAATGGACAATGTGCTAATAAAGACAAAGAAAGATGGAGTTTAAACTACATTCATGCTCAGTCAAAAATTGCTGCTT
This sequence comes from Scomberomorus guttatus, assembly GCA_038419695.1. Taxonomy (NCBI): domain Eukaryota; kingdom Metazoa; phylum Chordata; class Actinopteri; order Scombriformes; family Scombridae; genus Scomberomorus; species Scomberomorus guttatus. The sequence continues at coordinate 29,125,989 of CM076445.1, read as the reverse complement.
ATATTACGCTTGTAGTATATTATGACTTTTGTCATCCAATCTAGGATGTAAACCATGTCAAATGAAATAACAAAAAGATACAATATGCCACCTGTTTTTGTGCATATTATCAGTCTATGTCATTTGAATGCTGATTCATTTGTAATGGTGAGAACTTCATTAGCACAGACAAGAGGGACAAAATGTCAGAGGCAGTAGCCATTGCTTCATCTGCTGTACTTGCTGCCATCTCCATGATGACAAACATATGAGTCTGGGACAGAGGCCAAGCTGCCATGGGTGCTTAAAATTCTGAAAGCTGTTTCAAATGTAAGATTGTCTTGATCATTGTCTTGACACATCCCATTTTGAATATTCAAATACAAAGTGTAGCTTGCATGCTTTGGGCTTTAATTTTGCACCTCACTTCTATATTGTTCTGATTGGAACGAAAACCTAAATTTAAAAAAAGTCTGTGCAGATTGATTAGAAATATCACGTCACATATGAAAGAAGAAAGAGCAAGGAACAAGATCTCAACTCCCCTGCCTGCCAGCTGTTTTCCATTGTGACCTGCACCTGCTACACAGTGGGAAGGTCATTGCCAATCGAATCAGTGTATCAGCTAAATGCATTATGGTTGGAAACCTGCTGGGTGTGTGGGTGTGTCCCCCTGCCTCTCTGTCTAGATATCTTTCTTATTGTGTCAGTCAGCGTGTCTCCCTGTTCATCCTTGTGTAAGCAGGCATGACGCAAGTGTGTGAGCCTGCTAAATGCAGAGGCCCACAGCAGATGAGCCATCGCAATGATTGGCTGGTCCCTGACGTGTGCTGATAGGTCGCTGTCTCTTTCTGTTCAAACAGAGGTCTAATCAGACACTTTAACAGGCTGCCTTTTTCAAACACACCATGCTCAACACTGGGGGATCTGGCAAACACAGACTTGTATTTATGTGTGTGTGCGTGTGTGTGCATGCGTGTGCGTGCATGCGTGTGCGCGCATGCTGAGGGTCAGTATAATTAGTGTTGGTGAGGAGATGGAAGTGGGATGTAGAAATCTGTCTTGCTCAGTTTTACTGCGGCCTGGTCCTCATTCTGTCACACCGCCCTATCTGTAATACATTTCAGTCCTTCGTCTTGTGCTGATGATGAAGTATACAAATATGTGTGTGTGTATGCGTGTGTATGTGTTTGGCTTACAATAATGAATAACTCTTCAGAATACCACTAGATCCTGTGGTTAGGAGACATCATCCAATTACAACAAGCTGTCTAAACCACACACACACACACACACACACACACACACACACACACACACACCCGGACTGTTAAGCACACAAGCAGCCCACCTGTGTAAGGTTGTCATCAGTAACTGATTGAGAGGCTATGAGGTCATTGATAAAGAAGAAAAACACCAATTTAGACTAACGTGTCCCCATTGTATCACTGCTGTAATGGCCAATTAAATCACCTGTCCTCCTCTTCATCGCTTCTTCCTCTTCTTTCCTTTTCTCTAAACATTTTTTATCAGTCTGCTCTGTGTTTTTTTTTCCCCAACAGTATTACTTACTATGTCTATCTGATTTTTTCTCAATTTGTGCTTCAGCATCATCACCCTTTTTCATTTCCACACCAGCTCAGCTCAGCCCTACTTATCATGTTCCAATCTAGGACAGTTTTTTGTCAGGTTGTAACCATAACTGACTCACTATTTAACAGCACACACTCCTAAGATCAGCTGAGCGGTGTCAATGTAACTGTAAACACACAGGTTCAGTGTGGTCATCCTGCCAACAGAAGGGAAGGCACCATTTCTTAAAAAGTGGCTGTTTTTTTTTCAGTTTTCAGCAGTTTTTCTGTGTTTTACCTTCATCCTCACAGAGGAGCCTCACTACTTCTGTAGCTGATTTATATTAAAACCTCTGCCAGGCTTTTAGTGTTGACTTTGTCACAGTCTAAATTTTTTAGAGGTATTAAAGGAAAATGCAGTCCCAGGTGAACTGATTGCATGAAGAGGTGTAGATGCTTATTACAATTTCAACTACCTCAAACCTCCAACTTACTGTAACCATTATCACACACTGGAATCGTCTCATGTTGTGATCATGGTTGCTCACAGTGTGGCGTGGCACACTTCTCAATGTGAAAATTCAACACTAAACCCAGTGCAGCTACAAAAATTGGCAGCATAAGCCAGACAAAGAGCATGTCTTTGTCTGTTTGACTCTAAGATAATAGACAGTTCCCAAGAGATCAGTACATCAGGGTACCGCTATTCAGAGCTCCAAAAGCAGCTTGGTCATGTGGTGCATCAACACTGAGTGCTGGTGCTTACACTTTGTGCAATGTAATTAACAGCATGATTTAAATTCTATAAACACAAATTCTGCCCCAGAAATAAAGTATAATCTCTGCCAGACAAAAACATACCCATATAAAAACATTTCATGCAGTAAATGTCCATGGCCCCTGGCCATGATGGACATGGAGTTAATCTTGACTCATTTAACCTCACTTTAATTTTGCTTGTGAAACTAATTGTCTTGGCACCTGCAGCATTTACTAATTAGTGACATTCTCAGTTATGAAAATAGTAAGGCTATAGTGGAGTGTGAACCTTTTTATATAGCTAGCTAAAATAGATTCTCTCTCTCTCTCTCTCTCTCTCTCTCTCTCTCTCTCTCTCTCTCTGTGTGTGTGTGTGTGTGTGTGTGTGTGTGTGTTTGCACTTTATATAATTGTAGGGACATTATGTGACCTATCACACAAAGTGGGTTCGCTTGCCATTTGGGGACAAAAAGCAGAATCCTGCAAGATAAACAATTTGATCAAAGGGTCACGACACGGTTTTTGGTTAAAGGTAGGGTTGGAGTTGGGGTTAGACATTTAGTGCTAATGGTTAAGGTTAGGGTCAATCCCCAGGGAGGCATAGGTGTAAATGCAGTGTATTTGTAACAAAAGTGTGTGTGTGTGTGTTGGTTGTGTTTGAATTTGAATTGTACAAATTTTTGGAGGGTCCTGAGGCAGTGACAGCCCCCTATAGGGTATATAAGCTTGTCACTGTTGGGGTAGGTGTGTGTGTGTATTGGTGTGAGGAGGAAAGACAGCTCAGGTGTGTGTGTGCGCAGTGGGCATAAAGTGAGTAGAGTCTGGGACTGTGGGGACTTGAGGGTCAGTAGCTTTTCTCGGAGCCCATACACACACATACATACTGTACACAGGCACAGAGATCATGCCTCTATGTGCTAATCCCCCTTTGCTTGGTGGTTCTATTCCACAGAGGTTAATTAGAGATAATCAGTGGGAACTACTGTTCTGCCACAACGCAAACTCTACTAATTTGTTATCATTGCCTCCTCCTATTGTCTTCTGCAAAGCCTCTCCTTACTTGCCTTGTCTTCCTACCTGTGTGTGTGTGTGTGGGAGGTGGGGGGTGGGGGGGTGGGATAGTACTGCAGTATGAATATATTTTGGTAGCAGTGGTACCCTTGAAGGTGTTTTGAATTAAATGTTTTTTTTTTCCTCAACAGGAAAACTTCTTTCCTGTCTCTTGTCAGAGAATAAAAGTAAATTTCAAAACTTCACAAACAAATAAAATCTTTAAATGACCTTCACAGAGTGTACGATATATAATAGAACAGTGAAAGAGTGTTTAACAATGGAGACTTACTTTAAGTTTAGACAACAGAGCTCATGAGCTTGCAACCTCTCTTTCTTGGGGCACGGAGGAAAAATCTGAACCTAACTATGATGATGTCTTGGAGGTTTGAGATTCATTATGACCTGTACACTTGTGGCTTCGGAACTTCCTGGTTAGCTGGGTGCAGCTTTTGGTGAGGGATTATATCATTGTTGCCACACCAGCAACTACTACTGGTTGGTCAGGGCACCTGTATGCGCTGGGAGTAATAAACCAGGCCATTGCTGCCATTATAACTTGTAAAATCCTGTTTCATAGAATCCTGTCACACCAAAGCAGCCCTTTGCATTTTCTAAATGCAGAGCTAATTTTGGTCTGAACGCAGTATTACACCCTCCCAATAAATCTCCCCACTGACAGGTGAAAAGAAATGTCTGGCATGTGTATGGGAGGTGACACATGGTTGTCCATACACTACTCAGACCAGCAGTGGAAGTTGGCAGTGACAGACACACAACTGTTGGCCAATTTGCCATTCCAGTTAAGAAGAAGGGGAAAATGTTACTGTGCTTGGCAAGTAAACACAACGGTGAGTTTAATGAATGGTTACAGTCAAAGACCGTGGTTGTGCTCCCAGCTGGGAATCTGTGTAACTATGCAAGGTTGTAGCTCGGTTTTGCAGTAAAATAACAAAGGTAAGGGTAAATAGAGGTTAAAAATATCCCTGAGCACACTTTTGCTCTGTCATTGCCTCGCCTTTGATTGATGGCAGGATGTGTCATTCCTATCACTGTTTTTTCTTTTGCTGTATCCCTTCAGCTATTTCATAAAAATATGTTAATTTCACATTCCAATTAAGAAGAAGTCACTCAAAGGAGGTGAGAAGAGGTTTAATGAGAAATAATTGGAAAATTTTCTGCTCTTTGCTGTTGCACAAAATTGGAGGCTACATGGTTAGAAGTCTGTGTTCAACAAAATTAATTTTATTAATTTGTGCTACAGTAAACAGTAACACATAAAGCTAACTTTCATAGGAAAGAATGTGACTTTTAACAACAGTTTATTAGCTACTGCCTTAGGATTCTGTGGGAACCATCGCATATTCCTTAAAGCATGAATTATTAGAGTAGAGTTGTACAAGATGACATTATCGCATTTTTTTTTTTTACTGATTTCTCATTCATATCTGATGGGAGTTTATTGCCCACTTTAGGGTTTGGTCTTTGAGAGGGAAAGGGAATGAAAGTTGGGCAGATGCCCCATAAGCTGGACACCTAATTTTTTATTTGCTGCGTATTTGTATTTGTGAATGTAAGTGTATTTGTACGAGTGTGTTTTCATGGTTTGTAAGTATATAGTGTGTGTGTGTGTGTGTGTGTGTGTGTGTGTGGTTGGTCATGCAATGCCACGGGTCATCAATAATATATCAGCTCTACTCTCATGCATTTAACACTTGGTTTCACTTGATTTACTCATCTGGCTCCTCACTCACAGGGGGGATGAAGTTATCATTAAAACATGTCCTTCCTTCCCTCCTTGCTCAACAAATTTAACTTTACAGTGAAAATTTCTTCTATATGGAATAATTATTTCGTAAGTACCAAAAGGACATTCATATAGCGTAACACATACAGTTACCCTCTGAGAAATATTTAACTTTCAATCATCCATTAATCATCCACAGCTGGGCATAAAACAAATTAAAACTGGAACCAATTTTAATTAAAATCTAACTAAAATGGAAGAAGTCTCTGTCTGTCTGTATGTACGTATGTATGTCCTTCGATTTTCTCAACATCCGTTCATCCAATCGACTTCACACTTGGCGGGTGTATTGCTGAGGACCCAATGAAGTGTGAGCTCTTGAGATTTTTTGTTCCCAGAAATAGCCTGGTCCCAAATAGTTAGCAATGACAGCAGCCAGTTGATTGACTTTGCGACACTTGGAAGGTATATTGCTGAGGACCCAAGGAAGAGCAGTGTCGAGTGTGAAGTTGTTTGGATGAGCAGTTCTTGAGAAAGCTGCAAGCAGCAATACCAAAGGCCAAGTAATCGGTCCATTCCGAGCAGGCATGTTTTGAATGGGCACTGCACTAGTTAAAATTAAAAAAGCCAATTAAGTGTAATTCTGTGACTGCCATGTAGATACAATATGTAATATATGGCCTTATTTGCATATGAAAGGACACTGGAAAGAATGAGAATTCAAATAAATTCATTTTTGGATATCTATTAGCCTCTGAAAGTCAGCCTTGGAAAACTACTGAGAGCTGAATGAACTTGGCAGCTGAAAGTGGGGCCAATCACAGAATTAATGTAGTGGTTTAGATGACATGATTTGCACTTTCCTATAACTTTGCAGCTTTCTGAAGAACTTTTTAAACTAGATGTTGGACATTTTATATATACAATATAAAATGGTGATGATAAAATGATGTTGGGCAATATAAAATGATCTCTGTTTCCAAAACAGTGCTTTTCCAAAAAATTTGATGAATTGCATGTTTGTTCATTCATGTGTAGGACGGATTCATGTTCATGTATGAGTGAAAGGAGAGCTGCCATAAGTCATATAAAGTATAGTTGAAACAACTCCTTCAAATGTTAATTGAGCCTTGTCAGACCACAAGCAAACTTTATGCACTGTTAATGCCTGGAGTTGACTTGGCAATGCAAATAACCGTTAGATAATCATCACTCCTTCAAAAGATGCCATTTTTTCCATATCATATTTATACATTGTATCTGTGACAGACACAGATACAGTACACCAGCAGTCCATCATTCACTTTCATCACCATTTCAGTGATGTCTGCCGGTCTAGTTTAAAAAAACTTTTACACATAATGTTTTCTCTTGGACTACAACACACATTTGCATAAATTGCTGGTTTATCACACTTTCTACTAATGTTAGCTCACGTTGATCAGACTTGTTGACAAGAGCACTGACGCAATTCCTTCTTCTTCCTGAATTATAATGTTTGAGTAGCACTGTCACAAGGTGTTGTTCTCACCTACTTTTAACCCAGAAGGCAGCAAAATTGTCAAAATATGTGAATGAGAGCTTGAATAAACTCTTCAATTGTTTGTCAGTCAAATGTGGCCTGACTGTGCCTTTTATTCTTGAGAAAATTGCCTTTTCACCCAAATAAGCTGGTTTCAACCTGAGTTAATTATTAGTAATTATAGTCATTTTCAAATTCATGTTTTTTTTAAAGCTTATACTATAATCCAGCTATCTACAGCTGTAAGGGTGAGGCTGAAGTCACAACAGACATAAAGTGATTTGCTCACGTTCTTGGTTGAAAAAGAAAATAAATAAATAACCAAAAGAATAGAACAGAAAGTGGGAAATGAAAAGAACTGAAGAGAAAACAGATGATTGGGAGAACAGACCAGAAAAAAAAAGAAATAGATGGAGTCTTGAGAGAGGAATAGGTGGAGGAGGCGGATAGGCCTGTTTATGTGCAGCAGCATTAATCTCTGTCAGTCTGTTGGTCAATATTGTCTGTGGTCTCGACCATTGGATGTCACTGTAAATGATTGATATGGCAATAACCTGTTTACCCAGGTGGCTTAAACCAGTGGTATTCTCGGCAATATTGAATAAACAGCACAAATCCACTCTTCTCTGCAATAGTATACAGGTTTGCATGCATGTGTACGTACACACACACACACACACACACACACACACACGCACACACACACATACACACACACTGCTCAGGGGTACATCAGTGGTGGCAGGGCTGAGGGTGACGTTATAGAAATGGTTCTTCAGCGGGATAAATTCAAGCATCTGTCCAGCTGAAGTGTCCTTGAGCAAAATGTCAAATCCCTACCAGCTTCAACTCTTTTTTCATGACCTTTTGATCATTTCAGGACAGCATATTACAAAATACAGAGGTGTCACTTTTTATTATTAATCTCTTGCCCAACTGACACTGGATAGAAAGTAAGAAAATATCTGGACTGCATCATAGAGCTAACAAACTCACATGCATACCCTAAAAGTGTATGAAAATACAAATAATACAAATACAAATAAAAGTCTCCCGTCCACTTTGCACTTGTTTAGAGTTTTAGAAGATGCCAGATCAGGTACAAGAAACCCACACAACCACAGGCTCACACACAAACACACTGCAAAAGACAACAATCCTAACTTCTTGTTTCTGTGAGCGACAGTGCCAACTATATGGAGAAACAGCAGAAATTTCTCTTATAAAGCAGCATTTCTGGGGTTAGAGGGAACTATCCAGGAGGTCAATTGCTTTGATTGAGAGTAACCCTCTGTACTATGAGTGACCAGCATCTGGATCAGAGCTGAAGGTCTACTGAGAGGCAGCAGGAGATAAGATGAAGTGCACCTCCCGAGGCCTCTGCCCTTGGCAGAGTCACTTCGACTTTTCCTCTGCTGTCTTCGCTGTCTCCACCCACCTCAGGGCTCCCTGTGTCTGCTGCTCTGAGCTGGTCAGCTTATCGGCCAGCGCTGCTACCCCATATGCTCACACACACACACACACACACACACACACACTGACAGAGAGTGCTCTAAATTTAAACCAGCCTGTCCTCCCAAGAAAAACGACAGTACAGGTCATAAATTCAGTCGCCAAAACGACTTATAGTTACATTTGAGGGACAGACGCCATCTAGCAGCTGTAGTAATTATGACCCAGAGAAGTGACGCAGTTCAGATGACGTCTATATAAGGTGCAAATTTCCATATTTGGCGGTGGTGGGTTGGGTGGATGGCTGGGTAGATAGTTGGCAAAAAGTGGACTTAGCTGCAGGAGACCACTGTTGGCTTCACGTTTTAAAAAAACATAACTGCGATTGTCGTAGTGTTTACTGTTGCCGTGACAACGAAGGTTGCCTAAATTTAAGGAAGTAGTAACTTTAACCCACACCGCATTTCAAGTAATCATTTTAACCCAAACCATGATCTTTCCCTAATCCTAACCAAGTGTTTTTTTTTTTGTGCCTAAACCTAACCAGACCTTAACCACAGCGTTGTCACATCATAACATAATTATTTTTTTAACAGTGATTTGTAACAGTTTTAGAAAGCACAAACAAATTAAAACTCTCCTATGGGTCATTCTGGAGTGCATGATATAATCAGCCTATATATTAATTATGAGGACGTGTTGATTTAATCATAGATTAGATTTACTACTGACCAGCTTCCAGTGTGCCATAGGAAACCTCCTTCATCTCAGCATATGGTGCATTATGCTATTAGGTTGTCTGCTATACTGAATTATTTTTATAACAAAGCTTGTCAGAATGTCTGAGTGACACACTGCTTGGAAATGTAAAGTGGATTTTTCGTGTATTAAAATTGTGTGTTTCAGGCAGCTTGAAAAATAAAACCCATACATTTTCATTTAGTGTCTCTGCAACTATTTACATACATAAATGTATACTGTGTCAAATTAACATCATCAACGTATACAAATTTGGTACACACTAAAAATTACTGGGTCAAAATTTTACCCAGTTTTTGTCTATATATAACCGATACAACATTGGGTTAAGTTTATACAGGAGCAATCTGTTATTTTGAACCAGTGTTACACACAACAAGCTTTAGCTAAAAACAGTCACATATTTATTGTTTCTTGCACAAAATGATGTGCATATGATACACAAAAGATAAGTTATTACAATACAATCAATAACAAACCGTGACATGTAAATTTAAAAAGAGTAGAATAGATTATAAAAAGCTTTAGTTTGGGTAAATAACCAAACATTAAAATGAAAAATAACACCAAAACTGGAATGAAACAACCACTTGACTTGAGTGGCTTAACTAGGTAACATTAACCCAGTATTGTGTTGGTGCCATATTAACCCAAACTGGGTAAAAATTTAACCCAGTGATTTTTGTGTGTACAGACATCTCAAAACACATCAGTGTGTCCACATTTCACACATATGGTCATAACCCTAAATGAGGAAAAGCCAAAGGATTTCAGGGAGGGTAACCAGTATGACTCAAAGGGGTTAAACTGGTCTGCAACATTATAGGAGGGTCAAATCAAAAAGAAAGTGAACAGTCACCAATATGTGTTGGTGCTGCAAATGAGTAACATACAAAATGTCACACAGTATGTACATACTGTGGTTATGAATGTTTTACGGCACTTTTATTTTACAGAGAGTTTAAATATGCTAATGTAATTTTAATTTACCAAACTTTTTAACATGAGAATGGGGGGCTGGTAAGGTGTGTTAAACCACCTTCCATTATATATTTCACAATGTGTGGCTATTAAAGAAGATCTATTGCTGGCAAGCTACTGTATGCTAAGACATTAATTATACAAGCGCTAGTCCCCACTGCACAACAGTATTGACTTTTTACCTTCTTTAGCCATTTTCTATTCAAGCTAATTAAAAATGTTTTATGACTTCTCCCATTGCACTGAGAGTGGAGAGACTTCGAGTGTGTGAAGCTGCTGCTGATGGAATTAAGATGTAATAAACCTTGTATAGAGAGGAGGTGGCATTCCTCACTAGACTGTCCCACTATTTACCTGTCCTCTCGTTCACTCACATTCTGGGTCTTGCACAATAAAAAGGTCATTTCTACTCAGACAGCGTTATATTGAGATACAGGAAGTTAATAGAGCCTCACCTTTATTAAAGGTATGTAATTAGTCCTTCAGAAAACAGAGCAATGGATGGGCAGACAGAAAGAGTGGAGGTGCCTGTCTAAACAATCCTAAGGACCTTCAAAACACCAATTCATTTAGTGTCTTTGGTCGACAATCACCCATAGTTTGTGTGGTGGATCCAGCACTGTTGGCATTAGTTGGCCCTTTTCAGTGACTGTTCTGCTGATTCAGCATGTTGAACTGGCAGCACAGGCAGGTAGTGGGAGAGACTGTCTGTGTGGCTAACTTGGCAAATCCATGATTTTGTCTATGTGGTACTGCTTCTGTTTATTTGTTCTGTTCATCCCTTCTTTTCTTCATCAACAAATTCATGATGGGTTGATCATGCACATTTACAGGTCTATATTTTTATTCTGGAGCTCTACAGGAATTTCTTTTCATTATTTGCATTTTTTAATCTTATACTGGCTCTTTATGCAGCCCCTCAGTTCAGCCTCTGTCTGAAAGAGGCTGTTTTAGCTCCTGTCTTTTTAAGGCTCACGTCCTGATGAGCCCACTCTGTTGGTCAGCCTCCAGAAGCTGCCACTCAGCAGACTTCTGATGGTACGGCTATGTAAGCAAACAGTAATAGTAGGATTTCACTTCTTTTTCTCATTCTTCACTCAAAATGGAAACTTCTCAAATACATCAGTACATGTGCGAGCCTGCATCCGATCCAAAATATGTGAGTGGACAATGTGAAGCAGGCTGTCTGGGCTTTTGACTTGCGGGGAGCATTTTTACATATGTTCACCTCAAGTTTTGAAACTTTGACCATATACATAAAATAGACATCTGACATTACAACAGTATATAAATGACAGAAAATAACAAAAAGCTTATGTCTCCTTTAAGGATTATAAAAAATAAGGTTTGAGTTTATGAAAATCTTAAGGATTATAACTTAAAACTGCAACTTTACCAGGAGACGTGAAATGATACAAATCGTTTGATCAATCATCCCAATGATGCTAGTTCTTTAAGTTAAGGGGGGCAGGGTCAATCCTCAAGGACAGCTGAGTACTTTGACTGATATGATCTACAGGTAGATTATTTTACACTGCATGAATAAATTCTATTTTGCCACATTGGAAAATAATTCCAGGAATGTGTGTGTGTGTGTGTGTGTGTGTGTGTGTGTGCATGCTTGCATTCATTACCTCACGTGCATGCCTGCCTTCCAGCAGTTGCCTTGGGTAAAGGAAATACATTTCTATTGCCAGCTCTGCAAAGACCTACCTAAATGAGAGACATAGTATTTCAGAGTGACAGGGGGATTTTCAAAAGAATGTATCAGAAAATGTATTAAGAGGATGTTATTCTCCTCAGAGAGGCGAGAGCTTCAAAGCTGGTATTTTTGTCAGATGAAAGATGGAGACCTTCTAACCTCATCTTTGTGTTGATGAGAAGGGGAGGAGATACAAAAACAGTTTTCTTTGTACAGCCAGGAATGAGAATTGCTTGTTGAAAAAGACCCTGTTATTACAGCCAGAGACTTCAGTTAATGTATTTTGGAGAAAAAGCAGCTCAGCTTGCTATGGAGCAAAGGATGATAATCATTAGAATTCTGCCATATATTAAATGAGCATTCATCTAAACGAAGATGTGCTTGTTTATAATTTGAATTGTAAATAAATTCAAATGTTCTGTTTGCATGAATATGCAGACTTTTCTTTTTCCAGCCAAAAGAGGACACTTTTGGCTCCATGTCCGGTAGCCTATTTAAGCTACAGCTCTAGTTGTGGGAGGAAGGACCATGTGGTTGTGGGTTCTCTTTGCATAAAATGAAAGCCAAATGTGAAGTGGCACGATAGAGATCCTTGTAGAAGGAAGGCTGGTTTGGGCTGAAAATATTTTTGTAAATATATTACTTCTACAACTTTTGCGTATGGTAAAGTAATCCTGGGTCTATGAAAGACTATAAATATGTCGATGAGATACTGGAAAATATGTCATTTGTTGACTACTTTGTCATTGTTGAGGGCAATATTTATTAAAACATAGCAAATATTAATAATTCAATGATACTATCTTTTGTTATGTTGTCATATAGTTGGTGAATTTATACTATGTCCTCTGTCTAGATGTCTATTCTTAGTTAAATCCCATTTTTCCTTTCTTTGTCATTTGAACCTCTCAGAGACTATTTATTGATTGCTTTATGTAATGTGTTCAGTGGTTCGTGTCTTACCGTAGGCTAATGTGGTGCTCAAAAATATCACCAGGTTTGGCAGGTTGCCAGAGTGCCAACTTGGCCTGATATGGTGATGACGCTCCTGTCTATTTGTGAACTCTTAATGAATGTATAAGCTTGCAGGGTGTTTTATATTTGTCCTCCAAAATCTCCAACTATGTCCACTTCCTAAATATTCAAGATACATATTGTATTCTCCAGTTACTTACTGTGCAATTTACTTAAATCTCATAACTCCAGTTGATATAAATGTTATTATGAAGCTGTGAAAGGGGATACACATACCAAATATAGATTTAACCAATGCTGCTTTCTTTTTTTCTAAATTTGTTGTACTTTATTTATGTTTTACTTCTTTGCCCCAAGCCTGTTATTCTTCAATTTTTGGCCTATACATAATGGATGGTGTGTGAGTGAGTCAGAGTGGAGTTTGGCTCTGGGACTTGCGGGCATTACAGTGAGATAGAGTAAGGGAAGGAAAGACAGACACAGCGAGCGGCAGACTGACCGAGAGTCTGAGCCAAGCCTTGGCAACTGAGCAAAAAAGAGAGATTATTTGCCTCAGTGAAAAGGAGAAGACATCATGGTAGACAGTAGCAAAAGCTCTGTTTGTGACCCCTGTCTGTCACAGAATGATATGGAATACAATACATTTAGGTTTTTGAAGCGCTTTTACATCTAACTGGATTAGAGAGGGTGACTTCTCCTGGAGAGTGTACCTGTAGCATGGCAATCTAATCCATCCTTAACAAATGTGCCCTTTTCCTGAATTTACTGTGGTGTAATATTATTTTCCTGTCCCCACTAATGACTGTCTTGAGAGTCATCCTGGAAAAATTCACAAAGGTCTTTGAAAAGAAAAAAAAAATCATTATCATCCAGCAAAAAAAAGTTGGTTTTGGCTCAACATTTGTTGCAACACAATAACGCAGTGTCATCTGGCGAGGCATTACATTTGCCAATCAAATATGTGCAAGTACACATTTCTGGTAAGTGACTTTGTGATACGAATGACGAAATGCGTTTTTTTAACACAGTGCTGTTTTCACTCTGAAGGCTCAGTTAAAAGTATAAATACAGTAGGTACCTTTTCCTTTAAACAGTTAATCACTTGTCATAGTTTACTATCAAAATCATTGATTCTCAAAGTATTTTCAAATTTTACCGAGATGCTGACATTACAACAAGGAGCGACAAAGAGCCATCATGCATGGCTGATGCCGCTAACAGGAGGCTGATCGACAGTCTAAGAGTTTAGGAGTGTCTTTTGCTTGGAACCATTCCTCTTCCAGGTATTGATCTTGGGCAAGGCTGATAGCTGAGCTGCAACCAGCTTGGGAGTTAACTCCCAGTGTTCCTGGTGCTGACAGGCCCAGACCTGCATCATTATTAGAGCACTAAGCATTGGCAGTCAGACTGCACTCTTCCCTCTCTCACCCCATGATAAACTACTGACGGGACTCTAAGGCAGATAGGTTTTTCAGCATACATCAGCTCCAAAAAGCACATCAATTATTCAGCCTCACAGTGGCCTATTGTAATTACTCTGCATTGATAGGCTGCCAGCCATCACAACCATAAGTCAATGAAATAAGCAACGAGATGCAAAAACTGTACTACTGCAGCACTTCCAATTGCAGCCTTATTAGGTTGCCCTTGTACCCAGCAGGATGCTAAGCCACTGAGACAAAGCCCATATGAAAGCAAAAAGAAGAAGAAGAAAAAAAAAGAGTCAGTATGACAGCACTGAAAGATTGTAAGCTTGTCCAGCAGATGTAAATGCTGCTTCTCATTTCTGGATATTAATTTTTAATGGAACCCAATCTAATCTGTGACTTGCTGGGCATCTTAATGCACCGTGACTCGTAAAGAGTGGAAGTCTGAAAGTCACACATTCAGAGAGATTCGGTGAAAGTAAGTGGTCAAAAGTCATCAATGGGCATACAGAGTAATAGACTGACACGTGCACAGAAATGCAGACAAATTGACAAAACCAAAACAGTCCAGTTTGTCTTCCTGTTTACATTTAACATGACTCCTTCCTTGGCTTCACTTCCACAAAGCCTGTGTAATCACCACAGAATATAGATTGGTTATTCCTCAGTCTGCGCACGAGCTAATCATAAGAGATAGCAAACAAGGAAGTGAGAAGTAAAGAGGACAGAGAGGGAGACAGTAATGAACAGTACAGCACAGAGTGACGTCCCAGTCTCACCTCTTTAGTTTTATCGGGCAAGCAAATGCACACTTAGTAGAGAGGAGGAAAAGAGAAGAAAGGAAGGTGACTTACTTCTGAGCGAGGGTGACAGCAGACAAAGAGTAAGTGCTCCTGTGTGTCTTTGTGAGCCTGATTGAGCCGTAACAGCCTCCACTGACAGAGATGGAGAGAAAGAGACAGAGAGGGGAAAAAGAAAAGGAGAGTGGTGAGAAGAGAAGATGAAGAGGGAGACTGGAGGCGTGACTCAGAGTGCTGGCTTTGCTTTGTAGTGTACACTGTGGAAGTGCATGTGTGTATGTGTGTGTGTGTTGGTGTTCTGTTTTTTTTTTTTTTGGGTTGTTTTTTTTTTTTTTGTTCAGAGGGATTCCTTGGATGGGCTCTGTGCAGATACTCTTAATCAACTTACTCCTGAACCTCTTGTTCACTCGGCGCAGTGCTCACATTTCCAGCACATGCGTACAAGTCCATGTGTGCGTACACACAAACACACACACACACACACACACCAGGCTTTCCAAGTTGCCGTATCACACAGCTGGAGTGTTTAGCACCACTCAGATAATGCCATATTCTGTTGGCTTTTTTCTCTCCCTAAATACTGATTCATAGGCAAATAATGAAAGCATCTCTGCCCAGAGCAGGCAGGGAGTTTCAGTGTTTTGAAGAGATAAGGAATTTGGGCTCCATTCACAGCAGACACTGACTGAGACAAATTGATCCCCTCATTCTCTCGGTCAGTTGTTTGTAAGTGAGTATAATGCTGAGAGCTGTCAGTTCAGTGTGTGAAGATACAATCGCTGATATCCAAGAATTATTATTATTACAGCAAATTCACAGTTTTTTTTTTCTTATTCTGTGAAGTCAATTTGAGTCAAATTAAGCATCCTGCCTTCTGAGACAGACATAGAAATCTTTAGAGGAGCGGACGCTTCTGCAGCATGCAATTAGCCTTTTGTGAAGTTATTGTTGTAGAGAATGTGAGGAAGCCATCGAAATCAGGAGCATAATGGTGGCAGGTGTGGAATTAGTGTAGTCTCGTTGTTTCCACACCGCTGCTGTGGAAGCTCTTTCAGAACAATCTTGTCTCAAGTCTGGAGCAAATTTTAGCACCCCAATGACAGAAACTTTCTAACAAAGATGTCAGCTGTGACTGCTGATTGGCATGAACACCGATGTAATGAATATTAAGCAAGCATGGAGTTTGCCGACTGGCTGGATGCTAGCCTTCGTGTTCTCTTGCATGGTCCATGACAGATTGTCAGAATCACCTTGTTTTTTTTTTTGTAGCCTCTGAAGAAATGCTGACTGTAACCTTCCATGTCAATGCCTTAAATGAGTTCTTCATCCTTCCTCTCTTCCTGCTTGTGTTTTCCCCCTCTCCCTCTATTTTCCACTAAGCTTCTTTGTAGGTAACTCCATCCAGCCACACCCACAGCAACCCAGTTTTATAGCAGCACGGTGAATCTGATATCTCTGACAATGGTATCTTTCCCTTTTTTCTTTCACAAACTCTTAGCCTGGGCTGCGGTCCACTAAAGCATGGACACTGCCCTGTAACAAGAGCAATATTTCCCCCTGGGGTTTGAGGATTTATTGCCTGTAGCATTTATGGAGAGGTCCCAGTTGGAGATGAAAGCACATGCACACAGAAACACACAGACGCACGCAGAGGAAAGGGGGTTAGAAATGCTAATTCAGACACACAGACGGGGGGTGTAAATCCAGTCCTCATTGTGAATTCAGCACGTTGGCTGTATTGTGCAGCGGTGAGCCCCTTTATTCAATTGAGCTGCCATCCATCCTGGCTATGGCATTGAGCAGGCACGTACAGGGAGCTCCCACAGGAACCTTAGACTCAAACACACAAGGGCTGTTTGCATACACATCAACAGACAGAGTAGGGTGACAAAGACCCATTAGGACTATAATGGCCTGATGCAACACTCTGTAGGGTCATTATGAACAGCTGAGGTATGCCAAAATATTACTTTTAGCAGTCTGTTTGCATTTGTGTGTGTCTCTCCGAAGATACCTGTGTGTGACTGCATGTGATTATGAAGATGGGGATTCACGAGTATGTTATAAAAACCCCTGTGGATTTTAAATGAAGGAGAAAAAAAAACCCAACTACCAATGTTATTTGTACACATGGATACTACCAGTGATGGAAAAAGTATTCAGTATTCAGGAAAAAATAAAGAGCTCTGAGATAGACCAGCAACCTGTCCAAGGTGTACCTCGCCTCTCATCCCGTGGATATACTCCAGCCCCCTGTGAGCCTGCAAAGTGTAAAGGCAGGGCTTAAAAAGAACAACTTGTCATCAGAAAGCAAAAAGTCTTTATAGTTGTTTCGAACAGCTACACAGAAGGAGGGGTGAAAACCCATCTGTCATAGAGAGGGGGCGAGACTCGATGAATCATACAAATGGAAATAATGGTGCACGTTTTTGGACAATCCTTCCTGGCAGTGTTGCACTTGTTTGTACATGCGAAAAGTGACAGCTCAAAGAATGAAAAAATAAACAGCTCAAGAGCGAAGTTCAAACCCTGTCGTCTTTCTCACCTCACACAAATAGCCAATTGCTGTGTGAAAAGATTGTTGGATTGTTAGTTTCACAAAATTACAGCCACCCCCTTAAGATAATAGATAATAGATGAATAGATAGGTGGATGGATGGATAGAGTAAATAAAGGTACTATAGAAACAGAAGTAGCAATACTACAAAGTAAAAATACTACATTATATGTAAAAATCCTGTATTTAAAGCTTTACTTAAAAGGAGTGCTGCACTGCACCTCTGTAAAGTATAAAGAGACAGATTTAAAAAAAAGAGTGCTCAAAATCAAAGCTGCAGAGCCGGAGATATCCTGAGTTTTAGTCCACCATTTTTTGTTAGAAATTTGCAGTTTCAAAGGGAGAGATAACCCTGATGACATCATCAAGGGTTGCTTTCTCAGATTTGACAAAGATCCTTCAGAGCCACAGAAGACGTACAACAGTATACTGTATGTGTAAAAGTATTATGAGCGAAATGTATGAAAATTAAAAGTACTAGTATGTAGAATGGCCCTTTTCTGAGCATCATATTTTACAGTATATAGATCATATATAAAATAACATGAAATCTAAACAATCAAGTAAAGTATCTCAAAATTGTACTGCTGAACAGAACCTGAGTAAATCTATTTATTTACTACTGCTGTTTAAAAAAAATATTTTAGGATCTTGCAATCTTGATAGCTGCAAGTGCATCAGCCTAGAGGAAGCTGGCACTGGCCGAATCCCTATTAAGCCTGTGAGGGCGATGGTACATCAACAGCATCTCCCCTCTCATCTGCCCATTGATGGATGGTGAGAACTATAATTGTGATGATTGGTGTGAGGAGTGCACGAGCCTAGAGAGCAGATGAGAGGTGTTTAGCCCGCAAAGGCTGTGGCAAAGCTGCAGCAAGGTGAGCTATGGTCTCTGGCCTCGGTTATTATCATGCTGAGTTATAGGCCTCCGCCTCCTCCACCAATCTGCACACATTACAATGCCAAGCCACGACACGCAATCTTTCCTTATGCTCGGTCTCTTGGTTCCTCCCATGCTCATGCTCTCTCTCGTTTTCTGAATTTCAGTTTATTCTGGCCTCTTTAGTTCATTTCTGCACCCACTCTCAACATATGGAAAGACAAGAAATCGAATGAGCTGGAAGTTGCGATGTAATTTTTAACCGTGTATGTGTTGGAGGAGGATTTTTCACAAATAGGATGATAGTCATGTAAGTATATGTTCTGAACTTATTAACGGTATCTATATTGAATGATCAAGGCTCCAGTGTGGTTATAAGCTTGCCTGTTTCACTGTAGGCTGATTCCCTTCACTCGCTACAGTGAGCAGGGAAATAAAATCAATAAATCGATAAATACAAACACTGTCAATTTTGTTCTCCTGGAGCCTAGATGAAAACTATTTTGGTTCAGTAAATGCCTGCTGTCAGTCACCCTGTTTGGTTGGTTGGTTGGTTGTTTTTTTTTACTACCAGGGTTTGATTTCATGAAAATCTTAAAGGGGATGTATCAGGCAGATTTCCAGGTCTATATTTATATTCTGGGGCTCCACTGGTATATCTTTGCATGCTTTGCAGTTAAAAAAACTCCTTATATATCTTATACTGGCCCATTGCTCTACTCTGTTCTCAGCAGACGCAAAGAAACAGTAGTAATAGGATTTCACTTTTTTTTCTTTACGTGAAATGGAAACTTCTCAAATACATCCGTGCATGTTCGAGCCTGAATCCGATCCAAAATAAGTGAGCGGGCAACGTGAACAACCTGTAGAATAACCTTAGCATCAGCCAAAGGCTACAGAACAGATGGCTGTTTGTGGGCATGGTACCATGTTTAACATAGATACCCGACATCATAACAGTATAAAAATGACAGAAAATCACAACAAGCATATGTCCCCTTTAAAATCATGCATCTAACCTGACCTGAACGTGGTTGTAACCATGACGACGAACATCTCCTAACCTTAAGAAAGTAGGAATTTTATACCCTGATGTTTCTTACTTACTTATTTTAATCCTATCCATGATCTTTCCATAAACCTAACCAAACCATAGTGTTACATCAAAGAACATATTTATTTTTCAACAGTGATTTATAACGGGTCTGTCATTCTGGAGTGCATGGACCAATGACATATTTTGTCATTTAATTTGGAGGACTTGTTTGACCGATGACAATATCATTGACAGACATGCGATGTATCACTGTAGTGTCCCCTTGTGTTGGAAAAGGCAAAAGGTAAAAGAAGGGAGAAGGGAAAAAAAATCCTGCATCAAAACTCAGGACAAGGCTTCTGTCCTGTATATACCCTGTTCTATAACAGAAAAAAACAATAAATCCATTACCATATATAACAGAGATACCATATGTGAGTGGCAGAGAAGCATCATTGCTCATGTGACATTCATTGTGTTGCTGCCTTCTGGTGCAGAATGCTGACATGCAGTGACTGGCAAAAGTCTGACTACAGGACCCCTGCTGTCTGTCACCCTCACCTCCTACTGGGGAGGCCTGTGTGTTCACCCTGGGGGGGGAGAGGCGGAGTGGAGGAGACAGACGGAGAGGGGGAGAGAGAGGAAGAATTAAGTTAGGGCCAATGGAACATCAGGCCATATCCATCTTCGCCATCTCCTTATGAATATGTAAACCAGACAGGTCAAGTAGGCATCAATGACTCTCCTCCCCCTGGAATTCAAGGCAAGAGGAGGGGAGGAGAGAAAGGAGTGCTCGCCTCTGATGCTTTCATCCAATAATGGTGGATCTGTGGCATGTTATAGATACCTCTGTATGTGTGTGTGTGTGCATGAGAGCAGTGTGTTTGCCTGTGTCTCCATGTATGCGGGTATGTACTGCAAATCCTGGCAGTCATTTATTAAAAATGACTGTTGCTTAAAAATTGCTTTTCTGATAACCTGCTCCTCTCTTTGGTTTTGTCACATTATGAAAATTCAGAGAAGAAATTATATGGAGCCTTTGACATTTCCTAGTGCCTTTCAAGGGGAAATATGGTTGGGGTTTCTGTGTTTTTGTCTTCTCCTCAGATGTGGAGGGAGAACTTGAAAGCCTTATGATCCTCATGCCAAAACCACTCCCTTCCCTTTGCTTTGCGCCTGCCTTCCCACTCCTGTGCTGCCCTTGGCTGTGCGTCTTTGAGCGAAACCTTGGCACAGCATCAGTAACAAAGCCTACCTCACCACAAGTCCTTTTGATGGCTCAAGATGAGAATGAAGCTTTTGGTTTAGTTTTTTTTCCTCATTTTGTTATTTACACACTGCACACACCACATCCACAGTCCCATTGTGCAGGATTAAAATGAGAGGTCAAGTCAGGACCATTCTTTATTGCTCTTATCACTACCATAGTTACATTGTCTCTCAATTCACTTTGGTGACTGCTAAGTCTGCTCATGCTTTTCAGACATCCCCACTTTTTATATGTTATGTTTTCAAACATATCAAAGCAGAATAAATGAGCAATAAATATCAAAATCACCATATTAAAAACTCTTTTTCACATGCAGGTAATTGCAGCTGACATGACAAAACACTGTTGCCGGTTGTCATAATATGCTTTCTGGCTCAGGAGTTTTGCAGGAGCTCAGCAGTCAGAAAAAAAATGAGTGTCAGAGCAGCGATGGAAAGATTTGAGACAAGAAACAGCTTCAAGAAATGCTGAAACATTTCATCTCTCAACACAGAGACGACTGAATCTGAGCCGACCGACAAAACGACTCGGCTAACAGCTTCACTGACAGGTTTTGGCTCCTTGTGGAAGACAGATATCAGTCACTGTCCGTGTGCATTCACTGTGGTGTTACATGTTCCCAAATTCATATTTGTGTTATGTGGCTCTCTGATCGCTGAAGACAAGACAACAACAGATGTCCTGTCAGTGGAGACGGACCTGCAAGTTGTTTTCTCTCCACATCAGCAGCAGCTCACATGTCCCATTAAAATGCCTGCAGCCTTTCTTTGGCCTCTCTTTTTTTGTTTGTTTTTCCTTGTACATTGAAGAAAATGTAAGAAATATATTTAACATATTAGATATTTAATTGTATTCATTGTTTATCTTAAGTAAAATTATTAATCTGTAAATTAGCAAAGCCCCTGTTATTATTACTATTATTATTATTATTGGGTGATTGAGAATGACCCTATATTATTTTAATATAATATAATATAATATAATATAATATAATATAATATAATATAATATAATATAATATAATATAATATGAAATTGTAAAAATTGATGAGCTTCTGTGTACATATAGGCTATGCAAGTTATATTGGAATTTGGGTGTTTCAGGGTGCCATGACAAAAAATCTCCTATGAAGGGGTGCTGTGGTCTAAAAAAGTTTGGGAACCACTGCTTTAGAAAACTCTCTGTCCTCCCAGTTATAATCCATTAATCAACCTTTCCAGCCTAGAAACTTTCCGTGCCAATGCTTGGCTTTGTGCAGACCTTTAAAGTAGTAGAATGTAATCAATATATTTTCTTGTTTATACTTCTTTAAAAAAACAAACCTGTTTATTAAAGGGGAGGTATCACACACATTTCCAGGTCTATATATTTTTATTCTGGGGCTCTGCTGGTATATCTCTGCATAATTTATTGTTCAAAAACTCCTTATTTATCTTATACTGGCACTTTATGCAGCCCCTCAGTTCATCCTCTGTCTGAAACAGGCTGTTTTAGCTCCTGTCTCTTTAAGGCTCCCCTCCTGATGAACACACTTTGTTCTGATTGGTTTGCCTCCAGAAGCTCCTTTGGCAGACTTCCGCCAGCTCTTCTTTACTCAAAATGTCAACTTCTCAAATACATCCTGGCATTTCATTGGCATCGAAATCCAATCTGAAATATGAGTGTGGACAATATGAACAACCTTAGCAACAAAGACTTGTGAGCATGGGAAAGGGAGCATTTTTACATACTGTACATTCACCTCATGTTTTGGAACTTTGACCCTGTTTAACAGACATCTGAAATTATAATAGTATATAAATGACCATCAAAAGCATGGTATGTCCCCTTTAACATGTACAACAATGAGACGTCACAGCTTCAAGTTCAAGTTTGTTTATTTGTCATTCATCCACATACAAAGTATACGGGAACAAATGTCGTTACTCATGGCCCAAGGTGCTAACACAAAAATACAACAAATACAAATACAACATCATGCCACACAGGAAAAAGTACAATTACAAAACAAAAAACATTACAAAACAAAAAATGATTGACAGGATAAAATAGTTAATGGAGCAGTGTAGGAGTCAATACTAGGAGCAGTGTAACCGTTATTGTGAATATAAGGAAAATATAAACATAAATAATGCAGTACAACTGAATTATAAAAACGATAAGAATATCAGTAATATAAATAATACCTTACCACTGACCTCAGTGGTAATTATACATAGTATAAATAGGTTTAGCTTCAACTAAAAAACTAAAAACTAGCTTAAACAAAAAGTAGGGGACTTAAATACCAGATCAAAATACTCTGACTCTTCTTTTTTCTCTCAAACGTCTGATCTATAATGTGTATATGTAATATTTTGAAATATTGACTTGTCTTTAGCATGTTTTTGCATAATACAGTGACTCATGTTTGGTATATTATTTACATTTTTATTTTTTTAATATTCTATCTTGATACCATATATTCACCCCACTCTATTCTCTTATTATTTATTGTAACAAATCTCCCCACTCAGATCATTAAAGTGTCATATCTCATCAAGCTAATGGAATTGCTGTGCTTAGCAGTGTGGCCTCCGAGCCTATCAATGCGCCTATACAAGCTCAGAGCTCCAAGGTAATAATAATAGGGGGATCAGTAGCTCCCCTTGTGAAAGTTAGCGTTAAATAAATCACATTAGAATCAAGCCTGTGACGTCTGCTGCCCTCTTCTCTGTCCTGTGGAGGTCAACAAACACATTTCATTATTTCCCTTTCATCCTTTAATCCTCTCCTACCTGATGTAAGCACTGGGCTGAGGATGAGCACACAAATACACGAATGGTCAACAGGAGTTTTTGGGTCATGAATACTATTGTGAAGCATTGCTCCTTGGTGAGAGTGTGTTTGTGTGTGTATGAGTCCTTGTGGAGGGAAGAAAATGAGGGGTAGAGGGCAGAAAGAAGCAGATGTGTAAGAGAGAAAGAGAGGGAGAGTGTGTGCATTCATGACTTTTGGCAACATTGTCATCTTAATCCCTTGTCAGGGACTGAGCCTAGGTTTACACCGGGATTACAGCTCAAGACCAATTATTACCTGAGAGACTGAAGGAGAAGCGCAATGTCAGACCTTGGATCAGCAACCCAAACGTGATGTGACAAGCATGCATTAACTTGAGCCACAACAGGTCAGCATATGGTAAAAATGATGGCGAGCTAGCAGTGTGTCAGGTAGCGTTAGCGAAGATTTACTGCTTTTTAATGCCTAATAGTCAGCTCCATCATACCTGTCAACACCTCAGACACCTGCCAATCATAATCAAGCCACAATCCTCCCACCTGATTGTGTTTATTTATGTGTGTGTGTGTGGCTGAGCGACTTTGCACATAATGTCCACACAACAGGTGACCTTTGTGTCCCTGCTGACAGTATTATTCCTGTGTTGTGTTTGGCTCTGACACCTCATGAAACGTAAATTGGATTGTAAGAAATTTCATAGAGCCACGGTTGGTAGAGAATACAAGAAGATGTCAGTAGGAGGGAGCCTCTTTTAAATTCCGGTGTTCTGGCTGCCTCGACTCAAGGGTAATGCATGCAGAATCATGGCCAGCCTGGACACATGCAGAGAGAGGGGTCATCTCTATGGCAGCATATCCAACAGCACATTAGGCTGTTCTTTGTCAGACAGAAGCAGTATTATTCACTAAGTGTATTCATCCTTTGTTCCCGGCGTCTCATCCTAGCAATCAGCTAATCACCACTAATCAAGTAATCAAGACTTTGCATGTATTAATTAGGCAATTACATATCATAAAATCCAAAGAAATCCACACAAAACAGAATTCCCAGTGTAATCTTTTTTGCTGGCTCCGCTTTCATTTTTGAATAAGCAAAAGGCTCCCTTCAAAACAAAAATAAATGACTGAACGAAAGAGTGCCAAGACTAATCTATGAAGATATAGACACACTTTCTGAGGCTGTGCCACTGGTAATAAATGGCCAGGGGGATTACATAGGAATTTCTAGTTTACACCTATTAGTGCTGCAGTGAAATGACACCTGTAGTTGTGGAGCTTTAAAAATCCTCTCTATCCACAAAACCCACAGACAAGCTCCGAGTCTTTACAGTGTACCATGTCCTTGATTCACCTGGTTGCTCATGTCCTAAATAATGATTAGACCTCTGGTTACAAGTTTTGTTTTCAAGCAATTTTTTTTCTCTCAGTAATCTGGTAGCCACTAAAACGTGTTTGCCTGGCTTGAATGAGTATCTGCACACCATGCAGCTCGCTATAGCCCTAAGACTGATGACCAGCAGTTGAGACACTTCCCTTAAGGTGATGTGGACATTCACAGAGGCATTTAGTTCCATTGTTTACCGGTGCTATAGATCCTAGGCAATAAGGCTTTACTAATTGCTGCTGCGTGGAGATGGAGTCAGGTAGTCCAGCTCTTGCGATGAGTGCTCTGTAGCTGCAAGGGCTGGAGGCAGAGACAGTAATGATTATGGAATTACCATGGCAGAGATTGTGATGGCTATCCTAATGATTTCATGTTACCGTAATTAGCTTTAAGGGGAGGATTGGTGGAGCGGGGGTGAGCGGATGGGAAATTGAGGGAGGAGAAGAGAGAGGTAGATGCAAGCAAGAGAGTCTGAGAAAAACAGACAAAGACAGCGAGGAAGGAGAGGCAGCGAGTAAAGTCAGAGAGGGAGATGGAGAGTGAAGAAGAAAAGCAATGGAGAAAGTGAGTGTGGTGGTGGTGGTGGGAGGGGGGGGCAAGACAAAAGGGATGGGGAGTGTAGGAGGATGTTCATTAACTAAATGAGGATGAATTGTTAGCATGACTGTGGGCTGGTGAGGTTCCTTAGCTTCAATTTCAGAAATGTTCATCTCACACAGAGAAGGAAGTCAACCCCCTCACAGGCTGTCAGTTCCACATCCAGCGGATGAACATCAGCTCATCAACATTTTTCTCTCTCTGGCAACCACGTTAGTCATGAATGTTACATCCTGAGTGAAAATATGTCTAAAAGATCTATGGATAACTGATGATTAATTGTCATCAGAGGAAAATGTTAAAGCTATGTGCATTCCTGTCATTTTGGCGTTCATTATTGTATTGATTCTTATTCCTGTGGATAACTGGTAAAACACAGGTCAACACGATGTGATGTCGAGCTGCAGCTACAGTGAGGTAAGCTACAGTATTTAATAACATCAATTAAATGTCAGGTTTTAATGTCGGTCCTGCCAATAAAAGAACAATGGTGGCTTTCTTCATTCTGAGTCACAAGGCAAGAAGTAGAAATCCATCACTGAAGAGGCAGATTGCAGTCTGGGATAAGACTCACTAAAACTGTTTCATGTCTAAACAATAGCTAACACTGACATTCTCATGGCCATTCTTGAGAAATTAACATAAGTCCTTTTAGCAGACCCAGGGAGTCACAAAATTTAGATACTGTAGGAGTCGACTATGGAAATTGAGGGTATACTAAACCTTAAAACTCCCACAATAACACACCACACATCACAGATGATATGAGAGTGTGAAAGTGTCTTGGGTTTTTCTTTTTATAAGCTGCGGGCAGAATTGGAAGTGACGAGTTTTCATTCAGCGCGAGTTTCATGAATGGTAATAGCACTCTGCCATATGTGTCTGCAGCTGTATGGAGTCGTGACAAATAGTGACAAAATGACCACAGCAGAGGTGCATTCACAAACACATTTACCAAGCCTGATCCACAATGTGTCTGCAGGAAGACATTATTCTCTGTTGCAGGCTGCATTTTCCTTATGAGTAGGTATTTAATGATAGACTGGCAAATTACCCACTGTCTCACAGTGGCCTGTGTGTGTGTGTGTGTATGTATCCGTGCTTGCATGCACACATGCTTTTGTCTTCTTGTTGCATCTTAATTAGCACCTTATTGTGTGCTGCCTAAGCTGTGATTATAATAGATAATTCTTCCTCCCTTTTGTTCCTGCTTCTGAAATAATTTCCACTGACTGTGAAATATTTAAAGATGGAGATAAGTTATTAACTTAACATGGATATACACCTAAACTGAACAAGGCTGAACATCTTTTCTACCCTCTTTTACCCTCATAAGTGGGGTGAGAAGCTGGTCATCATAGTGAGAGCAGAGGATTTTAAAGTGTAAGTTATCGTGGTCGAGAGATAAATAATCAGGAAACAGGGAATATAATAATATTGCATCTTCAAGTTGCACACAGGCACGAACATTGTGTTCAATACCAGTGGTGAAAGCTTGACTCAAAAACAAAGTTGCGCTGCAGTGCAAGTCCATATATGGGCACATAATGTACTGGTCGTTGTTCATAACTTGATTTTGGATGTACCTCTTTTGTCTCTTGAACCCCCTGTCCAAACCCCAGAAAGTATACTTTAGTATTCAACTATATATGTGGAAACTTGGTCAAAAAGTTTTTATTAATGTACTAGTAAGTTCACACTGTAGGTTTCTTCTGTCACTGTGCTTTTCTCTGAGCCACAGTAACCGTTTAAAAATGTTTAACACCCTAATTCTTGTTGAGTCACATAAAGCATTTGTCAGATCCTCTCTCCATGTTTAGGATTAACCTAATCCTACCGTTATGAAAATTAAAGTTGGAATCTTTCTCTGTGTTGCCCCTGAAACAAGTTTCTGCCTCTTTATTGTCATGGCACACTGCCCTCCAAGACTGAGCCACTCCTTTTTCTCTCCATACCAATGAGTGAAGGGATGGTTTATTCACTTAATGAAAGAGAGAAGGATATTTGCGTGAGGGAGAGAGTTGAGGCAGCCAGTTAATCCCCTTCTGTCTGTGTAACTGCTGCTCTGGAGACCTCTATATGTCAGTTAGCATTATACTGTAAATACCTTCTCGCAAAGGCAGAGAGCTGAGCAGCGGACACTTGTGAAAATTCAACAGCTATAATAATGACCTGCGTTAATGGTGTGCTAATTTGGTGCTTATCATTTTCTCCGCCGTGGATGAGGTCGCTGTTGCCAGGTTTAATCCGCAAACTCGTGAGTGAAACTCTAAGAAAAGTAAAACCTAAAGATGTGTCGTTTGTGTGCCATTTGTAAAAGAGTCTTAAAAATTTTAAACACCATGAACTAATTACTAAATGACATCTCTAGAGTCAGCTGCAGGTGTCGGATAACTCACTCATTATAGTGTTATTTCTTGCACCCCCCCAATATTAAAAGGCTTCCACAGTCGCTTATAGCTTCTCCAGTATGTTCTTATAGTCAGTGTCTGACATACAGCCCCATCTTTTTCCATAATTAATTGGCACACCTGGCAATTTCAGTCAGTTTTGTTTATGTCACAGAGTGTCCAAATGTAATTATACTATTTTGCTATGTTGCTTTTTTGTCTACTTGTCAGCTATTTACTTCCCAGTGCAAGTCTAGCTGTCTGAAAAAATAAAAAATTTAAAAATCTGTCTCTGTATGTGTGTTTGTATTTATGTGGAAGATGTTCTCAGTGCGTTATAATAGTCTAACAATTGAAAGTGACAGCATCTGACTCTGAAGAAACAGTCACTGTTGTGTCAGAGCAGTTAAGAACACAGCCAAAGCAGCGTTGGGGAAAGTACAATGGGGAACTTTATATTTTATTGTAGCATGAAGCATAACATAAGTCTTTTCCCCAACGAAGGCAGATCGGTTCAGTCCACAGTGATTCAGATGGTCAGGACACACTTTCCATTTTATGGAATCATGTTAAGTGGATTTGTTTAGAAATAAAATTGCCTCACATTTCTATGTATCAGTGCAAGCTCACATTTCATTGTCCAACTCCCACACACTCTCCGTATGCAGTAATGGGTTGAGTGCATGCATGATATGTGCAATAGAGAGAAGCAAATGATGAAATATAGAAAAGAGGGGGAGCGGGGAGGGGGGGCAGGGTATAGGCGTCGGGGGTGAGAGAAAGAGATCTGCCTTTTTGGTGAAAGGTCCTTTGAAAGTATAAATGTGTAATATAATGTAATTACCTGGCAGCAATTGACAAGTAACCTACTGTAAAAATAAATTACAGCACGTTTACTGTGTTTATATTTACAGTAACAATATTGTAACTATAAAATGAAACATTAATTTAATGATACTGTATCTACAGTTACAGTAGCTGCACATAACTAAAATAAAATACATTAATTGCAAATGGAATGACAGCTACTGTAGATGACAAAAAACAAAAATGTTTTATCATTACTGTCTGTAATAGCCAAGTAGAATTAATCATTTGTAGAATAGGTTACACCTAATAAGATTTTAATCAACCGTAGGGGAAATGTTAGTAAAAACAATTGTAAAGGAAATAGGATGTGATGTAAATGATGAACAATACCTTTTGAACAGACTCCAGCAATGCCGTTGTTTCCTCCCGATATTCAACGGTGAACATAGTAAAATGTGAAGAGGACATTCAAGGTGGTGGCGAAGTCAGGTTCTCCTGATGAGTAATAATTAAACTGAATTGACAACAATTCTATTACCTTAAAGTACAGTTTTCTCTGTGAAAACTAAGAAACAACATCGTTTGTGTGAGTTAGTACATAAAGAACAGATCTGCCAGAGACGAGGAGAGCAGCAGGTGAGCCAACTGTCAATCAATGCCCACATCAAAGTTACTACAAGTCTTCAAATCTTATTAATCGAGCAATAATTTCTAAAATGACCACTAGCACATTTATTATTAGAAAGAAATTTAGTGATTGAGACCATAATGTTGAGTATTTCTAGAGAGAAGTTGACGCTTTTTGAATGTGAGTCAATTGGAACCAGGGATTTTTTGGAGCTAGCATGTAGCGGTCGTCGGTGTCATTGCACTTTAAGGTACTTCTGCATTGGTTTCAGCCTCAAGCCATGGTAGTTGCCCCTTGGTCTGTATTTAATTGGCTTAAACATGATTACAGAAGTACTTATAAAAATTTCTGTTCACAAACATGTTGTCTGGGAGGCACTAGAGCCTGATTATTTGAAGGCTACATTGGCGAGAGCAACATACCTCACAAACCATGGCATCAAAAGCCTCAGCAGGCTAATATATGGGAGAAATAATGTGTGTCAAATAGATTAGCCGTGAGTAATAAAAAGTACAGTAAATGCACCATTAATAACATTATATATGAGCCAACATGTACAAAGCACAGAGCAGTTGAGGCAAGTTTCAGCCACATTAAGCTTCAGCAGCTGCATGAATGTGCAATAGGGACAAATGTGTAGCTTGTCAGGTTATATAGATTGTCCTTATCATCGCCAACTTGAACTTGGACCTATCGCCTGTGCCTTATTTGTACATATTACGGATCTGCTGATAGCCACAGCAGCAGCATGATTGAGTATCCTGCCTCTCATTAGTGTTTGATGGCCTGGGACAGTCCCAGCAGTATAGCACGGTACGCTTATTTTGTGAATATTAGAAGATTTAAATTCTCAAGGTCTTGATTCAAGATTATTATGGCCTGTTATTATGGCCTGAGGCTGGGAAGAGCGGGGATCCAGGGCAGGGAAGCAGGGATGATGAGACAAGGGGCCGGAGACGGTGCAGACAGAACTTCAGAAGTCAGGAAACAAGGTTAGGCACAGGAAAACAGGCAACAACAAGAAAACTGGATAAATGCAGGTGAAGTGGCTTGAAGCGTAGTAACACTGATTGAAGCAGAGGCTATGATCTGGCAGGGCTGGGTATTTGTAGAGAGCTTGATAACTATGATGAGGTGCAGCTGGGGTGGCTCTGCCCTGACTCCAGCACACCTGTCTCCACTCACACAATCACTCACACACACAGGGAGAGGGAGGGAGAGAGCCACTGGGAGAGTGGCAGCAGGTTAGGGAGTCACAGGATTATAACATGGCCAAACTTTATAATATTTTTCGACAATTGCCTCAGTTGCTCAAAGTAAAAACGGTGAGAAAAATTTCCTACTGATTAATAAACTTTCAACAACAATAAGTTTACCAGTGTTACCAGTTACACCAGACATTTTACAAGATATTCGTCAATCACACTCAATATCTGTAGAGCACTTACTTTGATCTTTAATGTTAGATTTTTAGTTTAGATCTTCCCCTTACTTAAAAGTTAGTGACAGTGGGCTTCAGTGGGTCGTCTTCTGTGTACAGCCGGTCTGCGGTGCACACAGATATCCGAACGAGCCAGAGGACAACAGCCGCTCAGAACCAGAATCAGAGCAACCTGCCTACTGTCCAGAGAGTGAGACACCAAGAGCAGGCTGAGCAGGCAGAGAGCGGGAGAGTTTCTGCCGAAAACAAGCACCGAGACCAGGGAAGACGTGAAAGCAGCTGCTCGCAAACAGCTACGTGTGTTTGCAGCAGGCAAACAGCTAATTGTTACCGTTGCTATTCACAAATACTGATTAAACTGTCCCTAACTCGAATAATCGGTGGTACATTCTCAAATTTAGAGATATTCCATATATAGCATATATATATACTAGCATTTCCACCTTGCTAGTCTTATAAAAAGTGAGTTCTTTTTTGTCTCTTTTTTTTTTAACAGGCAGCTCCTGATTTGCGATTATGTTCCTTTAAAGCCCTCAGACCAGATTGAAAAGCAGATGAATTTGACATTTCAATTCTTTCTCTTCCTCATTTTTCATCCAGCAGGACTGGAGACTCATTTGTAAAGCAATAGACTCATTGTAAAGCAAGGCCAACTCACACACACACCTCAGACCAACTTTACGCTTAAAGGACCTAAAACTTTCATCACTGAAAAGAGGTGAGTAGGAATGTGATCCTCTTACCTTTAGGACAAAGCCTTACTCTGAATCCCAATAGACTAATCAGATAGACACGGGAAGATTTTGTCTCTCTGCATTAATCTTTAAAAATGTAGTTTTAGATCTTTAAAACATATGTCAAAGAAATAATCCTGTTGTACAAAATCAAGTCATAGCAGATTGTACTAGATTAATCTCCGGTGTGAGATCTAATCCACGAGCATCGCTTGACTGCAAGAGAGCTGTGATAATCCCATATCAGACCAAAGGCTGTTAATCTTGTTTCTAACACACGTCCTTTTTCCACTATGTGATCTCATACAATACAAAAGCCTGAACATACTTCAAGGTGACTCTCAGTGTCATGATGCGAAAACGATGCGGAAATGGATTAGCTGGAGCAGGTTGGCCTTAAAAAATAACAGAAATGATTAAAAGAGGAAAATTTTATTTTCCATTTAAAATTTTTCCTTTGATCCTTAATTTGCTCAAACGTTTTGAACTGTGAGAAAAGTAAATGCTTCCGTTAGAGTAAAGTAATCCACAGCTTTCAACACACACTAACATCGAATCACCCCCACTGCTCAGCTGCACTCCTTTGGTGTTTCGCCGCGCTCAGCATTCAAAGCATGAATGGCTTTAGATTACCACTCTTTCTGCATGTGAGTGTGTGGGGTTGCATGTGTGTGTGTGTGGGTAACTGCCCTTTTCATCTGCCCTTATTGGTAATCAAGCGACATGGAAATCTCTGCCTGCAGAAGTCAGAAGAGGAAAATGGCTGACTTCACTGGGCCTAAACCCAGCCTCAGCTTCACACTGTGATTTATGTGACTTATTAGCGGGCCCCGACTGGCAGGGCCCATCATCTGAATTATAACTAAGGATTAGGCCCCAGGCTAATGATAGGACCAGGAGGGGAAATTGACCATGTGTTTGGCTGTGGCGTGTTTGCTGTAAACCAGATTACAGAGCACATGCGGAGCCACACAAATATGAGAGACAAGCACACACAAAGATTAAACACACACATACACACCAGTGCAAAACCACCCTATAAAAGATTGGGGGTTGCAGCTGTGCTTAGATTATGAATCTCTATTAACCTTGCCAACCCATCAACTCACTGTTAATGAGGCCAAAGATAACACTCGCATACACACACACATACAAACCAGCAAACAGGTGACACTGGAACATAAAGAGAATCTCATTGCATCGACATAAAAAACTAGAAGCTTGCATCCCCATTTATCAAAAGGGCAAGCTCTGACTCTTATTATAAAGCAGTACATGTCGAGACATGTGGGTCACTATATAGACTCTGTAACAAAGCCTCTTTATGTGCTGTACCGGCAGAAGATCTGTGACTTTTACTGTTTACAGTGGATATCTCCAGTTTTTTCTGCACAAAAATAAATCCTTGTTTTACAGTGATAATGATGGAAATGTTGCCTTGTTGGGGATTTATTCTCCCAAAATCCACCAGAAAGAAAGCCCAGGAATAGTTGCCTTCAGATCAATTGATCTGGGAAGGTAGAAACTATTTGTGGAAGCGCCGCTTCCCACAGTCATTGGTTTTAGCTACAGAGCTCTAATTAACATAGCTCGATATTGAGTGTTACCTTAGCCATGATAAATAACACTAGCTTTATCTCACACACTCCTTTTCCCTAATTGAATCAACAGAGAAATTGACATTTTTTTTTGTTCTTGCTGAACAGGACTTTCGATTTCTCCCCTGGTCAGATGGTGAGAAAAGCCTTGGGGAGTGAGGTGATCAGACGACCTTGGGGTATGGTACAATGAGATGACCTTGGCTCAGAAATCAGGGAAGAGCAGGCAGGAGAAGCGCACAGTTTGAGGTGTGAAGGCTTATAGGATATACTATCACTCTATCTATCTACTGTATTGACTTCATTACAGTAACAGCTTTCATTAACATTCTAGTGGAATAAAATAATAAGCTCTCTCTCTCCCTGGACACCTCGTAGGTTAGTCTGATTTGAACACATCTATGCATTTTATCCCACTCAGAAAAATTGCCTGGTAGCACAAATTAGCCAATAGTTCCAGAAAAAGAATACTTTTTTAATTTCCCAAATAATTGTTGCAGGCATGCAATTTTACACATTTACTTTCAATTATAGACTGCATATCTAGTGCCGAAACATTCTTCAATCTTTGATTTGAAGACACCCATTGAAATCAGGTACTCATTTCTTATCATCGTGCAGTTAACAGACAAAGGAAAAGACCAGGTGCTTCTGGCAATTTCTGCTGAAATTGGATGCAGCTACAATTTTTCAATTAAAAAATACAATTTTATTTTGTTGTGATTTTCCTGATGTCTTTAGGTGACGTTTCCAGATTTGCTTAGGTGAAGTTTGCAGTCTACTGTATGTTATGCTAGAATTATTTGTAGTATTGTGTATCTACCATGCTGTGTACCCCAGAGGATATTCCACAGGGTGAAATAATTGTAATCTGTAATCTATATAACCTAGAAGCTTTAACATGGCTAAAATAGAGACAAAGAAATAGATTTAGTATGGTGCCATGTGTAGCATTTGTGAGTCATTCTCATGCCAGTAAGATGTCATGAACTCTAATGTTCTGAACTGGGATGCTCTCGAAAACCTGAGGTAAAATTAAGGACCTCACTTCATTTGATGTCTGCATTTGTCAGGAGGATCTGCTGCAAATTACAAATAAGGGTAAGTTCAGTTAAAAATAAAATAAAACACAACAACATCAGAATTAAATCTTGGCTGGCTTCATGTCTTTGTCTCCTTCAGTCTACAGTTTTAGCTTTTTAGGGGCCCTCTCTTCCTGTTAAAATGACTGGATTTCTTTACATCCTCTTTAAAACCGCACTGGGATTTAAATTTCTACAAAGGAGGAGCTGTGCGCATACTCCACCATTCAGGGAATTTCAATCCTAAATTTCTCTCAGATTCAACCTACAATTAGTGGAGTCTTCGGTCACGTAAAGTGGGAAGAGGAGTACCAGTTCAACAACATGCATGGAGATCCATTGATGCAGGAGCACAAAATATCTCAAAAGCAGCCAGTGCTAAAATTACAGAGCTTTATATAAAGGACTGATGCCACAACAGCCAGCTTTTCTCATACTTCTGCCTCAAGATCTGGAAACCCTAGTTAGTACAACTATGCACCGGAAATGGGTGTTAAAAATGGCAAAAGTTTGGACTTCCGATTCCCTTGAATGAGAAATTGTTGACCGGTACTATACATAAACAACACCAGCAGGAGTACAATTCATAAATACCCTTCAAAAATAAAATTGATTTTTTGCAAATACCCTAAAGCAATCTCTTCAGATAAGAAAAATAAATGACAATAACTTACAAAGATTATGGGAAAGCAGCCAGTTAGAGTCAGGTAAACACATGACAGCAAAAAAAACAGATCCACAGACTTACTCTAGAGACACGAAAGAAAAATTAAATTTCAGTAGTAGTCAACTGAAACAATAAAACATGAAAAATGGGTATATTAACAAATTAAAAACAAAAAACTATTCCAAAAACATGGGTACCATTTTAGAGCATCTGCCTCATTAACCTAAAATATTACATATTACATGTACTGAGCCACAAAGTGTTCAGGCTAGTAAAAGTTTCAGTTTATTAACCTGAGGATAGTACACAGATGCCTTGTTCCATCCTGTTTTTGTCTCTGATCTCAGTCTAAACTTTACTCATGTTTCCATGATGTGTGCCTCAGAGGAAAGAGGCCTAATCTCCTCTGTAGAAGCCACAAAGCCTAAACAGATTCAGATTTTTTCACTGAGAATAGTGGCAGACAGACACATCATGCAGCCACACACATACACACGTATACAGTGCATATGCATTCACACAGAAACATACAAACGCTCTCTTTCTCTCTCTCTCTCTCTCTTACACACACACACACTCACACAAACACAGATGGCCTTGTGGAAGCTTTTATTGATTGGGCTGCAGGACAGAGGGAGGACACAGCAGTGGAAAAATACATGCCAAAACAATTTCCTAGACAGCTGGCCTTAAACAGCCAGTCAACTGTCTTAGCCTATTAGGAAAAGGTGTGGCTAACAGATACATTTGGCCCTTATACTTGGCACTGTTATTCATTCATTCTGTTATTCATTCATACTTTTCAGCATGACTTTTTGAAAAAAAAAAATGGAACAGTATTGTGACATAGCACAAAAATGCACGACAAGTCACAGGACTGTCTCAGTCAGGGAGTTCAGGCTAGAAATCACACTCCAGCTCCAGGTTCGATATTTGGCAGCACCCAGGCTGCCAGTATGTAATCTATCATAGACAGACTACCTACATTAGTGAGTGCCCGGCTAGGGTGAGGGGCAGTGCATAAGGACTTGCAAAGACTGGCATGGAGCAAAGATGTGGCATGGTTTGCCTTACTGAAGTGTGCAGCAGAGGGATCAAAACTCCAGTGTGCATGCATGAAAACAAGACGAAGACGAAGAGACTCAAAGGCTGTGCCTGTTACAGCAAAGGGATGAAGGGGTCTGTGTTTAAGATGGGTTGCCACGCCTTTACTGTTTGTTGGTGAATTACTTTTCTCTAATTCCTCTCAAGTGGAACAGCAAGATCAAATAGTCATCCACTATAATAACATCAATGGCCATTAAACAAGACCAGTGATTAGGTCTGGGAGCTATTTGGGATATTTTTAAACGAGTCATCAGACTTTTCTCCATCTCACAGGATAGCCCTGTATCTGCTGAACTCCCACCTATCAACAGGGAAGTCATTACACCCCTCAGAGAAGCAAAGTGTAGTACTTAACATACAAGGAAAAGCCAGCCTTTAAAGGTTATATTTAGTCTCCATGGTCTGGTAACTTCCTTTATGTTCCCCAGACTCAATCATAAACACATTTCTGAGTCCCACAATAGTTGGTGGAATTGAAATGTGGACAATTATGGTTCGATTTGCACAAATACCTTGAAATATTTCAGCAAACCCCAAACTGACCAAATGAGTTTTGGAGGTTTTAGTTCATCGTAAGGGATACAAGTTTGAAACCTATTTGCTAAAACTTAATTGCATTACTTTCTCAGATTTGTAAAATTTTAAGTGAAATTTCATCAGATTATGTAACCTGCGTCGTCCATACTCTGCTCCAAAATGAGCACAACTGACACTTCCCACATAGTGCAGTGATGGGCCTGAGTTAACCTTTTTCCAGTTTTATACTACACCATCTTCACCATCTCCCCCCCAAAACCAACGTTCTCTGAGATCAGCGAGCAGGCAGTGTGCTCTCCACATGCTTAGAGACTCTAACACCAAGGATGCAATTTAATTAAGCAAGGCTTCAAACACAATCTAAACAAACAGGGAAGCTACAAACAAACAGCAAGTCCAATTACAGCAATGTTAATATGCAGGGCCAAACAGCATTAGGCTACCACAAGAGTGGGAGTGAATGGGAGGAGGAGGAGGAGGAGGAGGAGGAGGAGGAGCAGAGTCTAGCTGCTTTGATCCATGTTTGGAGATCCGACACTAACGCTGCTGCTTAGTTCAACGGGAATTCATATTAGCCAGAGAAGAAACAGTCTTGTTGGTAATCAAAGCGCTTCTTTCAGAGCTACGATCCAAGAAACCCTTTACTCATAATAGTCAAAAATATGAGAGAAATTGCATCAGAACCCTGAGGCTGTTACGTATTTGCAGTGGGGCGAAAAAATCAATCCAGATTGAGTTACAAATTCTGCTATTATGTGACAATCACAACAGACAGAGGCAAGGTAGTTTTCCTGAATCCCCTTTCTTTATGGGGTAACACTATATACTCAGCTCTTATTGATCCTAGTACACCTGCCCTTGAACTGGTAATGGCTTCATGGAATTGCCTCTATAATATTCTTTACCTTTAAAAGGGGATCCGCTGGTATTGTCCATAACAGGCCAGGGGTGTATTGATTCTTCTGATTGGATGGCAGGGTTGAGAGCTGCAGGGGGGGAATCCTGTGATCTATGATCTTTCTGGTTGTATTGTACCACGTTCAGTACATACAGGCACAAACACACACACACACACATACAGACACACACACACAGATACGTACACAAGCTGCAAAAAAGTATTCCCTAGTATGGAGCAGATGTGATGTGATATTCGAGTGCAATGTTATCTTATAAATGAAACAATAGCAGCTAGGTTTCTGGATGATAGTGGGTTATCTTAATGCCACAGGCTATATCAAACTGTGCCATTACCCACAACTGTGTAAATGAGCAGCACATATAGTGAAAACTGCCCCGAGCTACGTCTATACCAAAGTATTGACCAAACATGAATTGCATGTGTGTCACTGACACTCAGGCTTTCCATACATGCGTATGAGTGTATCTGCCTCTTTAAATGCTGTGTTTATTTATATTTGTGTGTGTTCTCCTTGGATATGTGTGTAAGTGTGTTTTGGCATTTTGAATTTCAGATAACCCAACATTAATGAATATATGTTTTATTGGCAAACTAATTTAAATCGTAAGGCTTCCGAAGTTCAATGTGTGTATCTGTATTTGTGTGTGTGCATGTGTGTGTGAGAGAGAGAGAGAGTGAGTATATGTTGTAGACTTTTTAAAAATAGAGAGTGAGGATGTGTGACATGTATAGAATGGTTCAACCCTGCGTGTCGCCACTTTATTATATGCACATTATCCAACAAACGCACCTGGACACCGTGTCCAGATGCATTCTTATTCTTGTTTCTTTCTCTCTCACAGCTGGAATCTGTCATATTGTGGCAAGTTGCACCAAGGACTCCGCACAGCAGGAAAGGAAACTCTAAACTCTGTTTCAATCGACAGTCCAACTGTAGCTCCATCAGCGGTTCTTTTTGTCTGGGATTGAGGGCACAAATTTAAATTTGGTTGCACAGTAACACTGGTCAGAAGTGAAAAAAATGAGCTAATAGGCCGAGATGAATGCCTCACTTTTTAGGCTTAGTAATAGAAGCATAGCTTTTTCTTCTCTCTCTTTATAATTTGTGTCCTTTCCCCCAGACTTCTTGAAAAGCTGTCTTTTATCTACATCTTTCTCACTCACATATACCCATACATACATACACACACCTTTCACTGTTCCTATGACCTTGCAATATTTGTATACAGGATTCATGTGGGAGCCAGTTCTACAAGGTAGCCTATGGGTGAGAATGGTTCACATGGCGCACAATACAGTCTCTCCCCAAAAAGTGCAAATTGCTCCAAAGAAAAAAAAAAAAAAACACAACACAAATCTAAACAGACAGCCCATGACAGGCCACTATGCACACAACATTTTATTTATTTAATACATCTTTCTTTCAATAATGATCTCTTTCTGTTTACAATTTCGAAACACTGATAACTTGGTTGCATTTGCAGATGTTGCAGAGAAAGATATTGTTTATTTTTAAGAAAAGGGAGCTCCCGTAGCTGGCAGGCAAGTTCCTCATACTATCATTAATCTACATATTTGTCTCCTGCTAATTAGAGGGCTAGTGAATTCCTTCTTAACTGGACTGGAATGCAGCTGACAAAATAAATAAGGTGAAAGGCAATTTACTAAATCCAAATGTGAAAAACCACAGTTCGTTAAAAAAACCCAAACAGGCTGAAGCAGGTTGTGGGTAATTGGCAGTAGGACATCGGCAACAGGTGATCAAGGAGAAACAGATTACAAGCAGGTAACAGGGAAACAAGCACAGGTAGCAGCTAGACGGGCAACTTGGTTACTTAAGGTGCCTTTAGATTGTACGACAACCATGATCGTGTAAGTTCATTGCACGTCACACTGTGCGAGATGGGTCTAATAAAATCTTGGTTGCAATCTGTGTCAGACTGTATCTATTTGAAGTATGACAGATTGTGCGGTGAATGTGGTGAATCTTAGCGCTACGATGTAAATAGAAAAAGTATATGAGGGCAGAGGCTTGTGCTCAAGCAAGCTTTGGCCATAGTGCTGTCACTTCTATCCATTGAAAAACCTATTGAGGGTTTTTTGTTGGATGGACAGCTTGGTTTGTACGGAGCCATAGAGAGAAAAAATATATATATATCGAGGCCACATATTACTACATCGAGTGTTCAAAATGTTATTGCGTGGGCAAGAGATGCAATTCATTCCCACGTTTTGGTTATTTTGTGCATACGAGATAAATGTATATACAGAGAGCCATCACAACAGACCAGCAGTGCACCTGCTTCAATTTATTCATCATCCTCAATCAGAATCTCTTTATTTATTTTATTTTTTTTACTCTTTTTCTCTCATTATTATCAATTTTTGTCTCAGACAGCTCAAAATTGCATAGTGTACAGGCACCTTCGGACAGTCTTACAAAGACTGAAAACGGACCTATAGATACACTGGGTTTGATGAGAAGCAGCTGGCAGGTGACTGGGTCAGGTGATCTCTAGACACGATCTGATATCGCTGTGTTCCTAACTGGCAACTGACCAATCACATTGTTGTGATTTCATAGCTTTACAACTAGGGGGAAAAAGACTGGAAAATACAAAAGCGTGTCTCCTTGCCTGCTCACACGCATACTGTATGCAGTGGGTAACAGAAAGTAAGTATTAAAAATACTTTCTTTAATAATATGATAGGACATTTTAATCGTGAGATCAATCTTTTAATATATGCCTTTTCCTGTGAAGCTCTAACCCTGTTGCGTGACCAGCCTTTGGTAAGACCAACAAATTTATCTTTATTTAATGGTAATTTACCATGTTGCTGCTCCCGCTGCTGTCAGACTGTTTGTTCCAACAGTTTGAGTTGCTGACAGCTGCAGACACCACAACATGGCTAATGTGCGTTAGCTGTTTGAAATACACCGTGCATTTCAAACGGCTAACAGCTAACGGCTAACCGAACTGACAAAAAAGTACATTAATGTAACTGCTTTGGGGTCAATTCTTAATGTACACTAGGGATGTCCAGAGAGCCCAGTATTTGTATTTGTATCTGTATTTGTTGAGGCAGCAAATGTTTTTGTATTTGTATTTGTATTCGAATAAAAGTGGAAATAGTGGAGTAGAAGAGAGAGACAGAAACAGCGATGTAACCTTGCTATGTTACAAGTCCTGACCTGTGCATTATTTCACTTTTTTTTTCTTCCTGAAAACAAATCATTTAAAAAATATTTGTATGAAATAAATATTCATAAAAACCCACTATTTATGCTTTTGTGAATACCAGATTTGGCTCCACCCCTAATGTAAGCATTAAATTTTTTTTTATTTAAGTATGCACCAGGTCAGAGGGTTCCTTGTACAATTTGCAGCATTAGTTCTCTGAGAATCTCTTTCATATCCAAGCAAAATTGGTATTGTAACTGAAATATCCCTAACCAAATCGATTGAATCAAATCAAATCTCAAATCATATTGGGACATTGCTTCGTGGGTTGAATGAAAGAGTGAAAATAATTACCATAAATATGATGAACTGGCCCATGGATGTGGAATTTGGCTTAAATAAACGATTACCTACGTAGCTAGCAGTATTCGCCCAGGATTAACTTAACACAACCGAAACATACTGTCAGAAAGAGCCGCAAGCATCATAGGCTAGCAACAGCCTTGACAACGACACATTGTTTGATTGACACACTACAGATAAAACAGTTTTTTTATATTGGGTTAGGTAATAATGAGTTGGACAGAACATGATAAACATCTATGAAAGCCCTGAAAACAAGTATAATATTATAATTATTATTTTAATTGTGGTGCAAACCGGGACAATTTTGGACCAAAGGCTGGTCAGGTGAGACTAACGGGGTTAGAGCTACACACATCCATGAGAAAAGGCATGTATTTAAAGATTGATCTCGGTTATGACATGAAGTTATGACATCACAACAACATGATTTGTCAGTTGCAACATTAACTATGATGTCGTAAGAACAACACCAACACGATGATATCAGATTGTGAAATCTCTAGAGGAGGGAAAGTAAGTGGGGGCAAATAGAGGGCAGCTGAAGCAGGACAGGATATGGAAAATTCCAGAGCGTACACAAAGATGGAGGAGGTGGAGGCTCAAGGGCATGGGCAATCAAGGCTACATAGACAGGACAGGCCAACCATCACATGGGGACCCAAGGACAATCCAAGACAGGCTTGACCCACAAGGCATGACGCATGGGAAGAGTGTGCATGGACTAATGCAGATGCAAGGCTTGTAGGGCTCAATTCGGAGAGGCAGGTTATACTGCAGGTGGATAACCACTCCTCCTGTCAAAGGTTTTAACTACAGGTAATGGCTTGTGTGGAGGATAGCTAAAAACAAACTGGAACTGTAGCTCAACAGATGTAGGGCTCTATAAGAGGAAACATAAACAGGGTCAGTGGAGGAAACATGAAATGTGTCTGGTGGAGAGAGTGGAGCCGACTCTGAAAGAAGGATAGATAGATATAGGCTTATACTGATGGACAGAACAGACAGGCTGTAACAGACACAGGCTGAGAAGCAGGTATGGGCATCAACTTTCAGGTTGAGGTTGAGGTGCGGAAAAAGATTCAGGCTCAGACAGAGAGGCAGAAGCAGATGTAGGCTCATGTTGAGGAGCTTAAACAGTTTCAGGATCAGGTTTAGAGCAGAAAAAAAGAGAAGCAGAAAAAGGCTCATGCTCAGGCAGAGGGACAGGTTAAAGCTCAAACTCAGATAGAGAGAAAGATTTGTGGTCAGGCTCAGACAGAGAAACAGGAATAGACTGGATGTGAGATATGGAAGTTTTGCTGACAGAGAGACACAGCCGGGTTTAGACTGTGACTGATAGAGGCCGCTTTTGGCTCTGATACAGAGAGAATGTACAGTGCTTGAAGGACCTGACTGCTGAAGACCAAACGAACTCAGCTTTTTGGCATCTATAAAGATCTAAATACTGGTAAAAACAAAACTTTTATGGAATACACAACCATACATGATCCCAATGCAGAAGATTTTCTGTACAAAGCTGTACATTTTAAAGGCTCAATACAAAGTTAATGCCTCTGTAAAATGTATCGATTAGGTGTGATCTTTTGTTTATACACACTAATAATGATTCGTGCTGCCTTTTAAACAACCTGTCACTTGTCTTCACGGAGGCAGCTCTATAAATGTTGGCTACTGTAGGCTAATCTCTAAGATTACTGCCTCTCTTTCTCCCTCAGTTTACCATGTGTTGCCTTGGCTCACTCTGAGCCCCTTGGGCTCTGCTGTACTTGAATATTTATAAAAACAATTTCAAGTGACATGTTGCCTCTATTTTAACCAAGACAGGATGGCCTCAGGTACAGCCAGACAAATGGATCCAAATATGTTCAAAACAAACTTACATCAACTGGAGAGCTGCCCATGTGGGTGCTGTCTGAGTGGAAAAAAGATGCCTGTTGTGAAGAATTCTTAAGAGATACTTTCAGTAGTCTGGCTAATATTCTTCCAAATATAAATAAGAGTTGCAATATACTACCTTCAACACTGTAGAAATGATTAAATTGTTCCTATTCATATTGTATACTCCATGTACTGACATGTTGCCTACATCAATAACAAATGATTGTAATTATAAAGCCAGAGCGTGGGTTGTCCATTTTGCATAGGCACCCTGACATGGATCACATGCATGTAATGGTTTTTGTGAATAATTAATCCGCTTTGCTACGCTATCCCCTGAATATTAAATATTAGGAGTCATCTAAAGTGCTATTAGGAACCAATAGTATCTGTAGCACAGCCAAATGAATATATAATTACTCAACATTTCAAATGTTGTCTGCAGAATCATCCAAGCGTTAGCACATTCCCCATCTGTATGTTCCGTATGCATCCATCAACAATGACACACATATACAGTACATGTACGCAGTAGTTAATGCTGAGACCAGTTGAGTGATCTATCATGTGTTTGTGTTGTGGGTAAATGGAGTTCTGTGTTGTTCAGGCAGGCGTGCTCACTCACTGCTGCTCCTGCGCCTCCCTAGGCTCTGTTTCTAACCACTGCCACAGAAACACATCAATCATCTCTCATGGCCAGACACTTCGATGGACAAGGAATATTGATATTGCTTTTAAGATGTGGGGCATGAATATGATCTCTGACACCTATCTGCCTTGCTTTGCAGCTGTTCTACATATAGCTGCTGAATTATTGGTAGAACTGCGTGCAGAGTATTTATTTTAAGGAAACTTATAGCTGGTGCACTGAAACACTAGAAGGGTAGTTTAAAGCTGGGAGCAGTAGGAGCTTATTCAAGGCAGGAGGAGCCTCTGAGTTCAAACGTCGTCATGCACAGTGTAAATATGTTTATGACATTTGTCATTACAAAGATTTGCTTTTCAGATCATTTCTTGTTTCCCTGATAATGAATGGACAGGCAAAGTGAGTTTCAGTGTTTGGTGTGTCTTTTTAGGTGTATGGCTATCATGTGTGTATTTTTGTATGCGTATAAATGTGTGTCACTGCTCCACAATTAACTGGTGAATGGAAACTTCTCCCTGAAGACGTCTCCTCATTACCTGCTGTGTGTACTTTGAGCTCTCCCACAGTCTCCTCAACTGGAAAAAGAAATGTCATCGTCACCATAAATAACATCGTCCTCACCCCCCTACCCCCCCCACTTTCACCTGGCAGTCATAGCGTGCTTTCTGCAGCTCTCCATGCACGAAGATTTACTGCTTTATATATATCATTTAAGAATCCATTTAAATCAACTCCCTTTATACTTCAGGCAGAAGACAGATGGCTCGGTGTATATATCTCCGCATGTGCAAGAGGACATCTTGTTGCATAAATAAAATTTGACTTCTGTGCATGTGTGTATATATATCTAAATATTTGCCAGGTGGCCTTTTGTCAAGGTCACTCCACATGTCTGTTGGTCTCGTTGGATTCAAGAAATCTAGCTTAACACGCTTTCTATAAAATGGAATGTAGCATAACAATATCACTTTATAATATTACAGAATATTTCAAAAACATTTATAAATAAAAACTGTGTATTAAAAAGCTCCTTATTACTGCATTG
Organism: Scomberomorus guttatus; assembly: GCA_038419695.1. NCBI lineage: Eukaryota > Metazoa > Chordata > Actinopteri > Scombriformes > Scombridae > Scomberomorus > Scomberomorus guttatus. Next base: position 29,081,730 of record CM076445.1, on the reverse strand, counting down.
ACACATACTGTATACATGCAGTCATGTAATCACACATAAACACTTATGTACTGCCATGAATGCTGAATTCTACGGTGGCTGCTGCCTCCCTCACAATGATGACTGTAGAACATTTCTTCCTTTGCCTGACAGCAAAAATGGATCTCATCCAAAAATATGGTATCTCCCACCACGCTGAGCAGTAAAAAGGGAGAGTTTGCAAAGTTCAAACAATGTGCTTCGGGTGAGAGCACAGCAGTTAAAGAGGCAAAAGTGTGATGGATTTTGTACATTAAAAAAATCCATTATATTTCTCCGGAGGACAGGAAGAATTTGGTCTGACTTTTTTAGGCATTAGTGCCAGTGTGCGAAATACCCGGTGGCAATCGGGGGTCCCCCCTACCTAGTGCTCCGGTGTTACGCTGAAGTCTCACAGACTCAACACGCAATATACAAGATTTCATGGATGCAAGCCAAGGCAATCAACTAGGTTATACATGCTTTGCCAACATTACAAACACTACCAAGGCTAATATCGTTAACAATAAGGCCGCTCACACAACTACACAACCACACAACAACTATGCCCTGCAACAAAATCCACACAGTACACTTGCCTATCCCTCTCTAAGCCGACGCACATACACACACACATTCAAACTCGACACATTCACGCTTGTGTGTCGCTGTACAACTTTTCACCTTATGCAGAGCAGGTCTATCACAATTCAGTCACAGCAAACATAGGCTAGAGATCGAAAAATATTCTATCTTACCTTAAAAAAGAGCACTGAGGCCTTGGCTCGGCTTTTTCTCATTGCCATCCTGGTATCCAAAAGAGAGGAGAAGATGCTTTAATCCAGGCTCTCATGAGTGGCACTGGGTCAAATTTGTCCAAAGGGGCTCCATTTAGGTCCACAAACAGAAGTGAGGACAGGCTCTCTTCTTGCAACCTGTTGCAGCTCTGGCTGGTTGTGTCATTTACAGCAGAAAATCCTTTCTTGCACTCAGCAGACACGGGGAGGCAAGTGCAACTTGCCATGCATAGTCTTTACAGTGTTTGCCCTGTGGTGTGCCCTGCAGTTTCCATTCTCTAAATTGCGCCACACACCACATCCTCCCTGGCTGGTTCCCCTAGCCATTTAACCAGACTGTGTACTTCTTGTTCACCATACAAAGTTGAGGCCTCCTGTTGCCCTGGCCAAAAGCGCTTATAGACCAAGTTTGAAAGCATGATTCATAAAAGCGAGGCTTGTTGATTTTCCCCCTACCTTCTGTCAGCTCCACATCTTTAAAAAGGCCTGATAAGACACACTGTTCAGCCTTCTTCATTGATTTCCCACCAGATGTCTTCATGGCTGTCAAAAACATCAATGGTTTGTTGGATGTGGAGACTTGAATCCACAAGTGTCATTTCTCTTCTCTGCAGCTTGAGAGACAGACTCTGAAGTTCATGCAGGATGTCTTTCATTACAGCCAAATCTTCCACAAATCCTGGGTTGGTTAGGTGCTTGTGAAGCCCTTTGTATTTTTGCCTCTCAACATCAGTGCGCATTATGTCCTCACTGGATGTTTTAAAATGGAGTACTTTCCATATAGCTTTTACCGTACTATAGCTACTGGAAACCCATTTGATGGTGAAAATTTGACCAATTTTCAGTATTTGCATTTTGAGCTCAGCAGCTGCTTCCTGAAGCAATCTGGCATTCCTGGTTAACTGGTGATAGAGTGAGTTTAACTTTGAAATAAAGAACCCAAAGTGATTACAGCCAGTCGCTTCTTTAAGAGCATTTTTGACTGCCAGGTCTAATCTGTGTGCCAGGCAGTGCACAGACTGCACGTTTGGAGAGTTGTTTTTGAGTCTGGCAATTAGTCCACTGGCTTTCCCTGTGAGCACTGCAGCCCCATCAGTGGCTATGCTTATGAGATGTGTCTTCAATAACTCATCATCCATTCCTGCTTTATGTAGACTCGCCATCATAGAGTTATAAATGGATTCAGCATCGATCCCATCTGTAAGTTCCACTATATCCAGGAAAACATTATCTACATGACCTTTAGCATCAATTGTGATGCTTACCCGTGATTGCATTTCTTTGACTTGATTCACTTGATTTGTCTAGCTCAAACTGCATATTGGCCAGTAGTAGACAGGTGGAATGATTACAGCATTAAAACCTGTTTCAATGTTTTAGGATTGGGCCGGTAGGCAACATTATTTTTCACGTGATTTTAAAAAAAAAACACCTGTGGCCACCTGTGGCCAGGTTAAAGACAATGTGTGTGATTGCCTAAAGCAGATCAAAGTGTATAGTGGAATGTAGCCATGAAGCCATGAAGGTTTAGCTATTGGTATAGAGGCCCAATATGACAAGTTCCTCACTTGACGATAATCCCAATCATTTAAGTCTGAAAACTGATCATTATTCCAAAAAGGAATTCATATGCTCTTAAACAACATCAACAAAACACCATTCCACACCAAACCTACATTCAAAATGTACAAAGCAAAAAGGTGGATTTATCTGATTCAATACCAAAAAGTGCCTTGTGACAGAAGCAAATATAATGACCATATTTGACTGAAAGAGCAGCTGTCAACCTGTCAGTCACCCTGTGGCTGATTTCTGTCATCAGAAATTGAAGGTCCTTACAATTTATTACAGCTGAAAAACTGACTTACTGTAGTTTTACTTATAATACTTATTTAGCATTTGTTGCCTATGCCTCTATGGAGGATTAAATGATCAATTTGTAATGATTTGACTCATAGGGTTTGGATTTCTGACTGGTCTTAGGTTTGATGGAAGGGAATGTGGATTCCCAGTGTCCCAGGAAGCCCTACACCAGTTTGATGACATTCTGCCGGTTCAGTGCAGTCTGTGTGGTGATGATAATCTTCAAATTCATTTTGCGGTCTTGGAGGGACGGAGTGGGCTGGCTCCACCAGTCAACTGGACAGCTGCTGTTGAGAATTACATATCACTGAAAAATATGTCTGGACTTTAGAATCTTCAGTTCCTGATTCTGTAACATAATATATTTGTCTGGTAGACATGCATTTGTTACCTCTGCCGTGAAAGTTAAGTCTCCTCAGAAACTACTGGGTGGTTTGATGTGCTATTTGCAGAGTACATTCATGCTCCCAGGAGGGCATTGATTTTGGGGGTCCTGTGAATGTCCTTTAGGGGTCCTGTGTACGTCCTTTAAGAAGTTTCTTTAAAAAGAAAAAGATATTAGACATTTTTAAGAATAGATAATGGCAGGAATGGCTGGATTTACATGTTCTTAATTAAAGGTTCCTTGAACTGATGCGTAACTTTCTGTTACTTTATATCTCACTGTTTGTTGCAGTGATGATTCTGCACATTTCTTATAGTTGTGATAAAAGTTAACTCCGCAGCATCAGCTGTCAGCTTGGTCTCAGTGTAGCACATGAATGAGAAAAAGAGTAAAGGATGCTGTTGTGTCTGACAGTGCAACTTTACAATGCCAAACATCAATATTAACCTTGACTGTTTCTTTGATTTCTTTTTTTCTTTTTGAAAATGTTCTCCTCTCCATTTCTTTTAGTTCTCTGTATTTCATAAACTGGTGAACAGCTGACTTTGCTGGGATGGCCCGTGCATCAGTCACTGAGACACACACACACGCACACACACACACACACACACACACACACACACACACACACACACACACACACACAGAGATTAAAGGTAGTTCCTATAACTTGATGGAGTATATGTATTGTTACCATGTTGGCTGACAGCTAAAAACATTCCACAATACAATGTGGTACAATAAATAATATACAGGCAGCTCAGTAAGTTACAGCTCAAAGTTACCTTTGGACACAGTTTGAGATGACCCATGGTCTTTACCTGCAGGTCTAGACACTGTAAAAGTGGTCTTGATTATAAAGCTTATCTTTCGCCCACAGGAACTGCAAAATTTTGGTGAGCTCCCCAGTATGAGCTCACAGAAAGTAGAGAGAGTGGGCGTGTTACATTGTCTTCCGCTGCCCGTTCTTTCTTTACAGAAAGGGTCGGTATAAATTTTATATTATTATTCATGTTGTCAAACTGCATTGCTTTGCTCTTGTTTTAACCATTAATTAAAGGTGCAAGATGTAAGAATCAGAAATTCCTTCTCATTAATGACACCGATGCCGGTTAAGTGAGCTGCTGTCAGCATCTTGTTGCTCACGCTCGCACTCTGTCAGCGCGAGCAAGCAGCGGTGCTAACATTAGCCAGCTAAAATCACAATATCACAATATATTTCACAAGCAGTAATGTTAGCTTACCTGTCGAATAGGTAAGCCAGCTCATTGGATTGGATGTTAGCGGACTCCATTTCTAAGCTTATGTTAGCTAGTGTTGCACCCTGTTGGCACTGCAGGGGGACAGGAGAGAGGCAAGGCACTCGCACATAAATGTCACATCCTTTGGATTTTCCCGGCAAAATCATCCCGAGTCCTTTACATAGAAATTAGTCCACAGCCTGTTATAGACAACTGAGAAAGTCAGGGAAAGTCTCATTTTATTTTTTCTTTACTTTCAGTTGATAATTTTTTGTCAATTTTTGAATGTTTTAAACTATAATTCTTACATAATTCTTATATATTGCACCTTTAAACAATTTGGAATTTATTTTCGTCCTTGAACGATACTTGGTGACAGTTCTGAAAGTAACTATAGCTAGCTAATATAGCGTGTTTCACAATTGTGTGTATTTCGTCAGGTTATTTGAATTGGCAGGCTAATGATTAGCAAAAGGCCAACACTAGGTTAACAGCAGATATCTGCAATAATATCTGAATCATGCAATCACAATGTTAAAGTAAACCAAAAACACTTACATTTTAGTTCCTTTTGACACTGACAGATAGCCGACTTCAATAACGTCATGAGTCACAAACTGGCAACAAGTGTGTCCAGATGTATTCATCACTTCTAGGTGTCGTCTGGAAACACTTCCGTTGTGGTTTGGTGTAACTGCAGTGTGTTTTTTTGTAACGTGTTGTGTTGTCTGAATTTGCAGTGCATTTTCTACATGTTGTGAATGTGTTGTCAAATTGCTGAAGATGTTTTCTTAATTTGCTTGTGTTTTGTCTATTTGCGTGTGTTTTCTTAAGCTCCAGTGCATTGAGCTCTCAGGGCCACCGTAGATAGCTGTGTACACAAACCAACAACAAGATGATGTCATAAGTAAAATCTGGATACTCCACCATATTTGATGTAAACAGCATTTCTAATACCTCTTAGTATTGTACGGGGTGACCACAAGCAGAAAGTTATGGATTATAGCTTTGATACTCAGAACATTTGCTATTGAAACTATATAAACTGTACAAAAAGCAACACACAGCTTAAGATAAAAAACGATAGTAATGTGTTGTCTGTGACACACTTCTGCTGGAAAAAGAACAGATGCTTCTCAAATAAAAACTTGCAGCATCTACTGAGAAACACAGTTCTCAGTGAATCTCACTATGATACATAAAGAAAATGAATGTGTAATTTTGTATATAAATTGAATTTTGAATTGAGCTTTTTATTTGAGTATTTATCCAAAACATAAAGTGTAGGAAGTGTGGGTAGAGTGTAGTATTTGTTTTTATGACATTTCATCTCTTTGTATCTGTTGAGCCAAGAACAGTAAATAAGGAAATGTTTCTGCTGTCGGATAGTCATGGCTGATAGAGTGAGACCATCTGTGTCCCCACTCGCTCTGAAAGGGGGGATGATGTTGAGGAAAGAGAGATGAAGGGATGGAGACGGTAAAGGCCTGCACAACTGTTGGTGGTCACAGCCCAGTGCACACATCCCCCTGGCTGCCTCCAGGCTTGACCTGTGTATGAGCTTTGTCTATCCTTCACAGTCTGAACCGAACACCTCTGGACACACACAAGTGTACACAAACAGATCTGCCTGTCTTGCAAATGCAGACAGGTGTGCAGACTCAGTCAACAAGATTTTAACACAGCACCTTCATGCACACATGCGCACGCCCACACATACTCACACACATGTATACACGCAGTTGGCTGCCACCTGGGAAGCAGATTTGACAGACACATCTGGTAGGTCACTTGTGGTGCAGGTGCTTCCTGCTGCTGAGGTTGTAAAAATCTTACATGTTCCCACATAATCTCCTCGCGTTCTCTAACAGAGTGCCTCTGTGTACAGATTACCTGTCAAACTTGTGTGTTCATACTGTATTCACAGATTTTGCCACATCAGTCTCATATACCCACAGTATTATGTTACTGCTAAAATCACACAAAAATCATGAGTGAACAGAGACTGTTGCTATGATACAAATGAGATTGGACATCAGAAAGAATGCATGCAGCTCTGGGTCTTACCTGTGTCACAGGAGGAATGAGTTACAAAAACCCGTCTCCATTATTTATTAGCATAACAATTCCTGGACCAAAGTGAGTTTGTGCGATTCCAAGTTTCAGAGAGAATATAAAACAGGACATTAGTAAATCTGTATGCAGATAACTGGATCACATATAGACAGGGGCAAGGTCAAGATGTTTTTTAATGATCTAACTACTAGAAGTAATCTAAAGATTTCTGGGGATAAACAGATTACTTGCTTGGCCGGGTATCTGCATGAGGGTCATAAAACGGGCGTATATGTGACATTATGCAAAATGTGAAGAATAAATATCTCCATATGCAGAAGAGTGATTCTCCCCCGGTAGCACTGTACATTACTGCTGATGTGTTACCAGTTGCAGTGCAAGATAGATTGGCCTAGTGAGACAGTGTCTCACCACATGATCAATATCTATCTCTGTCTCCCAGTTAAATGAAAAAAAGACAATCTTCTGCTAATGTATCTCCGTTATTACTCGTATTTATCACCAAGTGAGATGAGAAGGAAGAGGAGGGCGGGTGGTAGCAGCTTGGCGTGTTGAATATGAACATAGTGAGTCACACATAACAGCCTGTCAGCTACAAACAGGGCAACCTAGCTTCTTCCCACCATATGTGGAAGTGTGGTTCTGCATGAATATGGTAAAACAGACCAGATTTTCATCTCCTCAGCCTTGTATCTGCAGCCTGATCCCGCTTCAGGAGTTTTGTGTTCCCCTACAGCCTTCCTTGACTGCTGCTTTAATTTTTGATGAATCTTGTAATAGCAAAATATATTGAGGAAGTGGCCTTTGTGAGCAGGACGACAGGCGTGTTGGAGGGAGGGCGGCACCATATGTTGCAAAGTGGAGATGAAATTGGCTTTGTCTAAAAAACAGAGAGAAATCTAGAGAATGTAGTGGAGCCCTGAAGGGAAGAAGAGGAAGAAGAAGAAGAAGAGGAGCAAAAGCCTCCCCCTCATTTCCTCATCACCTCCAACAAAGCAAGGTATTAAAGAAACACCTGTGGTTTGAGCAATGAGAGATCCAGAGCTTTCCCTCCCTACTCGTCCTCCTCTTCCTCCCACCATCGACTCCCTCATCCTCCATTTCACTACCCCCCCCCCCCCCCCCCGCTGCTGCATCCCTTTCTGGCCTGGGGCATAATCTCTTCCCCAGACAAAAAAATGAAAGGAAGAGATGCTGACATGTAATAAAGCAGGACTGATTCTGTTTGGGGCTAAGGCTGGCAGTGGCTGCTGCTGGAGCCCGGCTTGATTCCTGCTTTTTGGTAGCAAAATGGAGAGAGAGAGAGATGCTAAGTATTTCTACTGCAGAAAGATGAGATTACTGACTAACAGATGCCTGCTAATGAAGTGTTGACAGGCCAGGTGAAGGGCCATGCAAAGCTACTGTATAGGAAATGATGGAAAGAGGAGGGGGAAAAAATGAAAAGACTGATGGAGGCAAGGGAGGACAGGGTATATATGTGTGTGTGTGTGTGTGTGTGGGTGTGTGCGTGTGTGTGCACGCCTATCTTAAGCTTCTGTTCGCCAACCTCAGAACTTGTGCTGTGCTCCGTCACCAGGGGAACAGATAGCTTTTAGCAGGCTACCCTGAGGCGGAAAAGGCTGCTCCATCTCTCCCTCTCCCTCTCTCTGTTTCTCCCTCTTTCATGCTCTCTCATCATTTCATCTTTCTCCTTCGAAGCATTTTGTTTTCCTTTGGTACCCCTGTGACACTTATTTTTTTCCGAGGCAGGTTTGAATTGAAATAAATTTATTTCTTCTCCCTCCTCATGTTGCTGCTGCTGTGGACATAAACCTCTTCTATCCAGAGCAGTCAGCACTGTCATTGAAACATATTACCTCTGTTTCCTGCTCCTCACACAGGTGGTATCGTATTTTCAAGGCTATAGATGAATAACAGGGATCTTTCACTTTGACATCTTTTTTTTTTTTTTGAGAACTTATCAGCTTTGTTTACCATTTCCATTGTTTCCCCCAGCGAGCAGATCTAAGCCGGATGGCAAACATTGGAGACAGACTCAGCAGGTGATGAAACACAAGGACACACACGGTGGGGAGGTGGGGAGTTGGGACAGCGTGGGGTCTGGCGAGCTGTAGTCTGACAGAGCAGGTGAAAGTGGGTTTATTATGAGACAGGATGGAGACAGGAGAGACGTAGGTGGTAGGAAATTCAGCACAAGAAAGAGAGGGGGCTACCCTATCAGCTCCCTGGACCCGCACATTTGACAGAAACCAGTCACTTTTGAACTTCTTCTAGCCTCCACCTGCCTGCCTAGGCTTGCTCACCTTCCAGTCCTACATGCACACGTCCCAGGAGGCTCATGATCCTCTAGAAGGTTATTTCCAACACTGTCTCCCTCTGTTTCCTTTGTTCTCAGGAAATGAGCACCAAAGATCTGCTGCCTCCTCCTCTGTTAGTGAACGAATGTACCGAACAACAGCAATTTCCTTGAGCAGGCATTGCCTCCTGCTGCTCCAGATTACAGCTCATTAGTAGTAGCGGCAGAGAGACAGCCCACACCATGCCTCCCCTCTGTTTCCCACATTGTTTCCTGTGATTCTGGAGCGGCGTGCCACAGTGACAAAAATGGTGGAGTTGGTGGCTATGAAGGTTAGGGGGTTGGAAGGAAGACAAAGACAGCAGCGAGGTGCTTGTTCACAGTTTGTCAGCTGCTGATGAACATGTGAAGAAGTAATTTGGGGGAATGGAACGGCATTGATCTGAAAGGCAAGTTACAGGGCTGGTAGGAAACATGAGAGAAAATGTATGTCATGACAGCTGGCAGCATGTTGCTGGATTGAGGTGAAAGTGACCTTCAGGAGTAGCTGCTAAAGTGTTTGTATCTAGTTTTGACTTACAGCACTGACATTGAAATTATTGAGGTTATGAGGAAGTTAAGGGTCATGTACAGGGTCAGCAGCTTGTTTTTTTTTTGTATTTATTGCATGAATAGGCTACAACTAGTGGGCTGCTTTGGCAGTTGAGTTTTTGTACATCTGCTTAAGTCTGTCCTTTGTTTGCGAGAATAAAACCCGTTGAGAGCGCTTCACTCAAACTGTCAGCTGTGCCAGGCAGTGCGTGGTAATTGCCATTGAGCGGCTTTGTGTTTCTGCGGGTTCACATTCACTATCTGTTTTTCTCTTCCTTCCTGTTTCAGACCAGTAGAACTAGAGCACATCCCTCCAAAGTTCCAGTGTCCTCACTATCTTTGGAAAAGTTGCAAAAGGAAACCGATGCCAGATGTGTGCGCCGTATGTTTAGTGTCTTAACTAAACCCTTTTCTCTGCTCTTGTTTTTAGTGTTGTGTGAAAATACTTTTGTGAACAGGCTTGTAAATTTCCATATAAACCACATTACAATAATTATTCAATATTAGAAAGGGATTTCAATGTAATTTCAGTTAATAGAATACATATTTTCAACTGGAAGTGGAGAAAAATATGCAGTTGCTCATAGTTTAGTTCAGTTTTAATTCCATCAACACCCATTCTTGTTCAAAACAAAATACCCAAGATTTCACAAACTCATCAATAAAACACTGGTTTGATTTTACACCGCAGCAAAGTAAAGCAATACATCAGTGGTTTGGAACTTCTGAGATGCAAAACAAGATCATGAAGGATAAGAATCGACCATTCAGATCGGGTCAGTTTTAAGTTTACATCTTCTGCCTCTCCTTAAGGGGTAGGCCTCCATCCATACACGGTTGGATGATTTAGATCTACTCTTTCCACTGGGGCCCCTTCAGACTGGATAAGCCAGGATGATAAGAGTGTTCTGGGCGATGGGGAGAAATGGAAAAAAAACAAAAAGACAGTCAGTATGCCCGTCCTCTGCCCACAAACACAGTTCTGAGCCATGCTGCAGCACTGTACACTGCTGCCTGCAGCTGCTCTCCTTTCACTATCCATATCCCAACATGACCTCTGACCCTACAGTCATCCTGACAGGCGGAGGCTCTGACAGCCTATCGCCTGAACTCATTTTCCCTACATGAACACTGGAGCATGAAGCATGCAATACGTCACAACTGAGACGCTGAGAGTCTCAATGTCAACACACATCAAACCCAACTAAGCCTTAATTACATTACACTGACTGGCTTGGATGTTGAAATGCACTCCAGGCTTTCTTATACAGTAGACAGCTGTCTTCTATCATTAACAACAAACACAAACTTTGATCATATATCTTTATGTGAATTTATATAAAGACAAATATATATTATTTGAAGTATAGAGGGGCTGAATAATACAGATTTTGATTCTGGCGAAGAAAAGCAGAAATAAATCTCCAGAGTGTGTGACTTCAATTTCTCTGTATGTCTACACAGAGCCTGGGCTATGAAATATGCTGCTTGTGTCTCTGCTCTGTGGGTCACATTCAGCTGTTACGAGGATGAATTACTTTTTTCTCCTTCCTCTCTTTTGTTCCTCTCTCCGCTCGGGCTAGGCTGACCACTTCTCCAGCATACAACCAGAGCTCAGTTGATCCTGAAACAGTGAGTTTCACCCCAGGCCGGCTTCGGGGTCAACCCATTTTCAACCTGAGCTCTGCAGTCTGCCTAATGCTGCGCTCATGAACCAAAGCAATTCCACTTAATTTGTTTCTTTTACAGTTATAAAAACTTGTGCCACCACTGGTTAACTGAACTGATGACCTTCGAGAAGGAGCCATGTTAATCTTAAAAAGCTTGCAGCAGCAGCCTTCGCTATCTGTAAGTTTTTCCATTTTCTTGACTGGTAATCCAGTTTGAAAATGTGTCTTCCATGTAGCCTCTCAGTGCGTGTCTCTGGTTCCACCACCGCCCCCCACTCCCACACCCCCTTCCCACAAGTGATGTCCCGTACCCCACACAATGTGTCAGCACGCCTGGGACACTCACTTGGTCACAATCTCGACATCTCCCATCGAAACAATCCTGTTGTCATTTGTCAAACTCCTCTATCTGTCTCTTCTTCCTGCATTTGCAGGAGGAGCAGAATGGGATGTTGAGGTGTGATAGGTGCCTGTCAAGGCCAATGCATGTGTGTGCACACGCATATACACACACACACACCCTGTGTTCGGTTGATAGAGATGGATGCCCTGTGCATTTGAGCATTCAGAGAGTGAGTGTGTGTGACAGACAGTCAATCAGTCCGTGATGAGAGGTAATCGCACAGTGGACAGATCAATTAGTTATTTTCTCAGGAGATGAACAGAAGAAAAACACCACTGTTCCTCAGGTAAATGATTTGCATTTCACCGCTCTTTCATCTCTCTCATCCTTCTTGTATCTTTATCTATCTGTTTTCTTCCAAGCCCCCATTCCTCCCTTCTGTGTGTCTCCCTCTCTCCCTCTACACTTTGAATTTGGCTGTTTGGTTGTTTATCTCTGCTCATTTCTCCTCCTGCCTCTCTCATAGGGAGGTAGGTGGAGATCCAGCCGATCAGGGCTGAGTAATGGTATAGGAGCGCAGCTGGTGAGCGATGTGAGCTCCACTTGGCTGGATCATTTATACCAGGCCTCGCAGAAAACAAACATATGTATCTCATAGCCATCAGAGACACTCCAAGGCTGGTTTGGGCACATGCACACACATGCATGCAAGTAAACAGCAAGCTCACTTTAGGACATGCTAGGCCTCTGCGTCAAGTGTATGCTTTGACCTTCTGAAGGGCAAAACTCACCTTTCTCCTGTTTGTCGGATATGTGGAGGACAAGCTAGTAACATGTGACCTAAAAATGAGTGAAAAGTCAGCTGCTTTAAAGCTCTGTTTTCTTGTTATCCCCCTATTGTTTTTCTGCTGCCCATTCAGCCAGTGTCAGCTCACATCAGCAGCATGAATTGGTGGATTTAGGGTTTTTATGCACATAGGTCTTGTGTTGTTTTTTGTTGTGTTTACTAGCTGTAGCAGCGGACATTCCCTGAGGTTGCAGAAATGTGGTACAGTCTCGGATCAGAGATCGCTCTGTCCTTCACACCCACTTAGAGTCGGATTCAGTCAGTGCTTGTCAGGGCAATTTTACACAGCAATCTTTATTTACAGGAATACCACCCTGCTCAGTCACATGCAGACACTCTCTCACACACACACACACACACACACGCACACGCACACGCTCACACACACGCTCACACACACGTACACACAAGCTCAAAAAAGCTCACGTTTTTCTTGGGAAGGTGATGTTCGATGTCGCTCTATTCTTCATTCATTCTCACATGCCCAAACGAACTGCATTACCATATTCTCACACACAATTATAACCATGTGCTTCTCACTGATTCAGAAAAAACGTGTGCCATCTAATTTTACAGTTAAGCACTACACATCAGTCTTATGTCCTCCTGTGTCAGTTGGCGTTGCTCAGACATCCTCAGTCCTCCAGGGCTGGCCCAGCATGCTCCATTCCAGTTTCCAGTCAATCTTCTTCTTCTGTGTGTTGACAGGACCACCTGGTGCTGCTGCTGTTTGCCAGATTTCGGATTATCCAGCATAACAATGGGCCAAAGGACTGTTTGGACAAGTTCCACTCCTGAGCTGCCAGGGACCGCTCTGCCTCTTGCCCTTCAGAGACAGTGGCTCTCCTCCCCATCGTGCACACATGGATGCATGGCCACTCTGGGATGATGCTCCCCCTCACACACATTCAAACTGTTAATTAACGTGTCCTTGTGTTTATGGCCATCCAGTGGCCCACAAGGGAGTCAGTGAGATCTGCGGTTGTGTAAACACACAAATATTCACACACATTGGTGTGCTCATACACAGCAGGTTATGCACACTTAACAGGCATACATTGGATAAAACAGATTCAAACAAGGAAGATGTCTGAAGGGAGTAAAGGTCTAATTTCACCATGGTGAGGAATGAAAAAGTACATTCAGATATGTGTGTGCTGCTGTGCTCATACAGGTGTGTTATTGTGTAAAATGAAAAAGAAGTTGGCATAGAGCTCTTTTTCCTCACGATTTACTATGACAGGAGGTACACCATGTGTCTGCATTACCTCTCTTTGCATACGCTGTGACATTTCTACAGCCTGGAGTGACACTGGCATATATGGCCTTCAGGCGTCCAGACAGAATCTTATGATAGTCTAAAACAACATTTCTGAAGTGCAGAGATCACACTGCAACTGTCAGAGTCATGACCCAACTGGAATAGACTGAAACCCGTGAAATAGAACCAGCCTCTCACCGTCTGAAACAAGAACCAAATCTGTCACTCAAACAGCAAACGGAGACCACAGAGAGGTAAAGTGAGAGAGGGGGAAAGAGAGTGATACCGGGATAGTGAAAAAAGGTGAGAGATGAGGAGCAAGGCAGAGAGAAGACACAGAGAGAGAGACAGTAAATGAAGGTGAATTTGAGAGAGGACTGTAATACAAAATGAGCAAGTGACTTTGACATCCACTGCAAGTATGCAAAGTGATATTTTACAGAAGCTGTTTTTGTTGATGCCCCATCACTGAGTTACATTGTGTTGCGTATTTCTTTTGCATGGAGAAACAAGGCAGCTCCACATGGTGTATAACAGGAAAAGGCGCTTTACATGCAGCTCTCACAGACATTGGTATCCTGTGTAAGCATTACAAAAAGCAAAATGATTTACTCTCCCATAAAATAGCCATTTAAAATTGAACGTTTAGTTGTTTCTGTGTTAGTGGATTGGACTGGAGTTGGTGCTGCTGGTGCTGAAATTCAGTCCTTCCCCTTGTAATTGTAGTATCAAGAGGGAGCAGCTTGTGGCCAGATGTCATGGGCAGACACTATTTCCCATTTGTTATTCACACATGGAATAGAAACTGCTGGAATTAGAGGTTAATTATGATAGAGAAAGTAAGGGAGGGGAAAGAGAGAAATAGACGAATTGGGGAGTGTGGCGGGGAAAGTTAATTTTCATCGCTGTTCTTACTGTGTTGTGCTGCAGCTGGTGATGAATGACAGAGAGCTCTCAGCTGGAGGAGGATGGCTAATGGAATTGTACTGCATCAGCCCCGAGATTCACACGGAGAACACACTAGGTTACTATTATTCTTTCTAAATGCCATGCCTTGTTAGGGACATCCTGCTTCACACTGAGTGTGCTGGAAAAACCCTTCCAAAAAGATGTGGTTTTTATTTTGTCTGAGTTTACTCATTTTGTTTTGATCCATTGTGAAATTAGCTTAAAAGAACACAGAGTATCTGGCCCGCATCATGATTCTGCTTCATTTCCAGCCAAAAAATGTTGTTTTAACAGGCCAGAGAGTTTTCATTTGGATGGTGTAAGTCATCTTCTGCAGATAAGTTTCACTCTTCTCTGCGATAATGACACGTACATAGTGGGCAGGTGGAAGGAGGACCTGAAAAGTATGCTGTGCGTTGATTCAGTTTGAGGTGTAATTCTACACTGGTGATGTTCAGCAGAGCATGAGACCAGCCAAGATGAGAGAGCCTTACATACATCGCTTTCTCCTAGCTGCCTGCACTTGTATCCTTCAAGTGTACGCTCGGCCCAAGTGAACCCTGCAACTGACCACAGCCCTTCTCTCATGCATGGTTTATGGTCTTATTGATTCACCGTTGTATTTACTGTATTCATTGCTGGAATTACGCGCTGTTAAATCAAAGCAAACAGGTAGAGTGGATGAAGTCATCAGATATAGTAGCATTGATTATTCCCATTAGATTCCTTCCTTCTTCCCTCGCCCCCCGCTTTCCTTATACGTCCTAGTGCTTCTTCAGTTGAATGAGTTGTGGCCAGTGGCCGAGCAGTGATAGACAGATCATTACTCTGCACTGGGTATGCCAAATGAGCTGCCTTTTTACAGGCGAGGGCAGAGAAAGCGGAGAAGGAGACAGATAGAAAGAGAGAGAGCAGGAAGACAAAGAAATTTATCATGAATGTCAAATGAAGCTAGCCTCTAAGTGTTTCACAGGCTGTCTTGGTATTTCCCATCCCCCTTTATTCTCCAGTCTGCACCTCTAACCTCTTTAGAGGATATTATGGTCCCTTGCCATCAGGAAAGACCATTACTGCATCGACTAAGCTTTATCCATGGAGGTATAGCTTTACTTTTCACTGTGTTTACGTGTGCCCATGATAATGTAACCAGAACCTTTGCAACTGTGAAGGGTAATGCCTGTAACAGCATCGGTTCTTGTTTGCCATGAAGGCAGCTCAAGACAGTGAGATAGTATCAGTGTCAAGATAATATGTTCATCTATCACGGTAGAGTAATTGTTGTTTTAGTTGTGGGCCTTTGAATCCAGCCCTATCGCTGGACAGAACGTTGATATTGGACTATTCTGCAAAACCCTAGATTACATTCAGGGACAAAATTTGTCTGTAGTTTTACGGTAGTTTCTTTCTACTTTATACATGCAAGGCAACTACATTAAGGTATAGTTCATGGTTAAGATATGGTTTAAGTATGTTATGGTATGGTTAAGCTAAAACACATTGTTAGGTTAGGGAAAAATAGTGGTTATTGTAAAAGAAAAGACATTAATTGTTGGCACATAATGTTGACATTGGATGTAAATGGTGCAATTGTCCAATGTGAAAATAATTAATACAGTGATAGTGTTAGGAAATGTAAGGAAATGCCTGCACACTCCCAACAAATATTTTATTGATGTTTCGATCAACAAAATCTTCATCAGGCATTTATTTAATGTTTGAGAGCTTGCAAATTTCAGTGTGTGGATAACATTTCCAAAAAAAGGTATTATTTCACTCGCTTATTTTCTTTGCATCTGCATGGGTTTACAATAAAGACAGCAAGTGTCTGCTGGTTAGTTGGCTGTTTGAAGTCATACAGATCACACACAATTGTGAGCCATACTGATATTGTCCTTTCATTCTCTTTCTTTCATTTTCTTCCCCTCTCTTGCTCTACATGAAGCCAGATTGCCCTTCACTTGAGGTAATGAAGCCACTCTATCAAAAAGACCTCTACCTCCACCTGCCTGCCGCCCACCTCCCAGTGCCTCCTTGATAGGACAATAGAATACTGTTGTGGTCGAGCTACACTGCACAGCTTAAGGACAACATTCGATCTTTCTGTATCCTTCATCTTGAACTTGTTGTTTACAGTTGCTCATAAACAGCACTGCAAAAAATACACTCATTACCTGTCACTGTGGACTTATACTGCTCTACCACTTGATATTCTGTTGTCTTCAGTCATGTTGTATTGTTCTCCACAGAATGACCTTGAGATCTTTCAGCTTTACTGCTCAGTCACAATGAGGGATCCTCTGGAGACCCCCCCCACCCCCCTCACTCCTGTACCACACCAAGAACCATATGGACCTAGCTCCATGGAGCAGCACTCCACCACTGAGGAGCTTTATGGGCATAAACGACAGCAAGACAAATTCCTTTTCGGGGACTGATAAAATCTCTCTAGTCATCCATTTACTATATAGCCAAAGCTAATTTTGCTCCAACTGTCTCCCTGTCCCTCCAAATGTCTGTTTTTCTTCTCCAGAAGTGTGCTGAGTGGGGTCATGGCATTGGCAGTGGCAGCATCTGCCAGCGAGGAGAGGGCCAAGGAGAGAGAGTGCCTCCTGTTTGTCTCCAAGCCCCCAACCATATTCTTCCTGCTAATTAACCTGCTGACGCCTCCTTACTGTGTACATTTTGGGGGGAGGTGGAAGGAGAGTGTGCAGCAGGTGGGGAAGCTGAGAACATGTGATTTGAGCTCTAAAGATTTAGGATTAACTGTGCTTTCTTTCTAATTTTCTGACCAAACGTATGCACACACACACCTACTTGTTTGGCTGTGTGGAGTATATTTCTTTTCTTACCATTTAACATTTTCACACATTTGTAGCCCGTCTGTGCTGTCAGTCAGATTACATTTTACAACAGGTGGCTTTTCTCTCTGTCCAGCACCAACAAAGAAAACATAGGAGAGCTTGAGAATCTATCACTGGGAGCAAAGTGATTCAGCTAATTTTCAAACCTTCAGCTAAAACTATGAGTACTTGATCCAATCACATGTGACCAAGCAAGATGGAGGTAACATGGCGATGATGGTGCAGCAAGGGAGGGAGGTGCAAACCTTCCTGCTGAAACACACCGTGAGTTTAGAGATGCAGATGGCAAAACTGGCTGTGACTCCTCTGGCTTAAGGTTGCCAGGCTTGGAGCCAGAGAGGAGAAAATGTACCACAGTCAAAGCGCTACCCTCTTTAGCATGGGAGTTCAATTTCCTATAATATTTTGCCAAAGGCCCATTAGCATCTATTTTGACTTTTCCACTTTGTGGTGAGAGCAAGCACTTTTGTTTATCCTTATTAAAATGTGTTCCTGAAGGTAATTGCATCCGTGTTGCATTCAGCGTGTTGTTCATTAGGAGAAGGAGTTATAAATGGGAGCTCTCACAGCGTATGTTCACGTCAGGCTCTGTTGCTCCCTCTGCCACCATGGGCGACACGCACATCGCTCACTCCCTCGCAGGAACAGGCGAATATATGGCTGCACCCTGCCAGCAGGAACGAAAATGGGAAGGAGGGGGACGGGGGGGCGGAATGAGGAAACAGAAGCAGGGAAGGCCATACAGAGATAAAAGAAATAAAGAAATAAACAGGATCAGAGATGATGATTTAGAAGATGAAACAAAGCAAAAAGAAAGTTTATTTTGACTGGAGAGGTGGAATGAGGAGAAGGGGGGGGGGGTATATCAGAGCAGGCAGACGGGCAGGAGAAGTTTCCAGCCCTCCACCCATCAGAGAGTTCGGCTGTTCAGATGTTTGGTTGGCGGTAAAGGCAGACAGACAGATTGCAGCCAATGATATGTGTTGGGAATCATCTCAGAGATGGGCTAATGACAGGAGGGGAGAAGCAGGCAGATGGCTCCCGTCAGGGAAATACGCGCGCAGTATCGTCCCAGTGGTCTGGACTGAGTCTGCGTGAACATTTGGGATTGAAGAGAATAAGTAATAGTTAGTATATAGGCAGAAAATGATCAGGGAAGGTGGGGACAGACTGTCCTCTGCTAGACCTCCTGCTTCAAAGAAAGAAAGGGGACTGTGTGAGTGTATAAAGTTAATTATAGATGTGGGATATACCTGCATCTGTGCTGTGTGAGGAGCAGCAGTGGGTAAGTTACTTGGAAAATGTAATTAATTAGACATTATTCATTGAAGCTAATCCCATTACTTTACTAATAAATGAACAGTAAACTTATTTCCCCCTACTCAACCCAGTTTTGTCAAGACATCACAGAAATCCAATGCCCACACTGAGATTGCAGCTTCAACAACATACCCAGGTGATTCCCCAATGTACCAGTGGTGAGGAAACAAAGTATTACCGGAATAAGTAGCTGTAATGTAAAGGTTGAAATTTTAGTTGTAATCACATTATGACCAACACTGGTATGCAGAGGGTTCACTCTCTCTTGCTCTCTCACCAGTCCATAATGTTTGTCTTCTTTGCCTTGTTATGGGTCTGCATTAGCGTTGTGTGTGCTTGTCAGAAGCTCTGTCATAAATTTAAATTTTTATCCATGTTTTAAAGATTTTAGTCATCGAATACTCGGCTATACTTTTCCTGGTCGGGACAACCTGCTGAGGCTAGCACAACCCGGCTTGTTTTTAGCATGGGAGCTAACTAACGTGAGCAGATACCGGGTGTCAAGACGCTACCAACTGCTACCTGAATCCTAATTTCCACAGTGGGTCCACTTGTTGGGCCCATATTGGTAAGTTTCAATGCTTGATATCCTTTCTGTGGGTCACCTGTACTAATACCATAACAATGCTGTGGGCGGACGGTGGACGCTACAATTATAAACTAAAGTGTCTGCTCCATGAGTCAGCAGAGTTGCAGCAAAAAGTAGCGGAGTGAGACATCTGTCTTCCCTCCTGCTCTCAGTGTGTCTCTCTCCGGGTGTCAGACAGGTGACTCCAGTTCTGGCTTGTCTCCACATCTGTGTGCGCCGCAGACCGGCTGTACAAGGAGGACGACCTGCTGGCAGTAGCCTGAAGCCCACCTCACTAACTCTTAAGTAAGGGGAAGATCTAAAATAAAAATCTAATGTTAAATTGCCTACGCTATGTTGCCTGTGCCACTCTAGTTAATTTGGCACATTTTGACCCCCTAGATTATGCAACCCTGACAGAAATAGTCCAACACTTTAGACCTACCACCTGTTGGCTTGACACTTTGCCTACAAGCTTTTTAAAAATGTTTTAACTGCATAGCATCAAAGGTACTACAAATAGTCAATAGTTCTCTTCAGTCAGGCCTGTTTTCAAGGGCCCTGAAGAGAAGCCTAATCTGGATACCTCATGGATGAATAACTACAGGCCCATATCAAACCTACCTTTTTTAGGAAAGATCATTCAAAAGGTTGTTTTCAGCAACTCAACGCTTTCTTGGTGCAAAACAATTTCTTCAGTATTTTTCAGTCTGGATTTCGATCACACCACCAGCACCAAGACTGCACTCGTGAAAGTCCTAAACAAAATTCATCTGAGCAGTGACGTGTCAAAAATGTTGGTATTACTCGTACATTACAAAGCCCCCAGACCCCTCAGGTCATCTGGGAGAGGTTTACTCAGGGTTCTGTGGATCAAAACAAGCAAGAGGAGGCAGCTTTTAATTTCTATGCTCCCCACCTGTGGAACAAGCGTCCTGAATACCTGAGGTCTGCTAAAACTATCAGCTTATTTAAATCAGGGCTTAAAAAATTGTTTGCTGCAGTTTTCCAATAAATTAAATGTGTAACATCTTTTTAATCTTTAACTATTTATTCACTTGTTTTTGTTTTTATTGTCTTTTAAATACATTTTAATGTCTTTTTTGTTTTCTTGTTTTTAATGTATTTTAAATGAAATCTTAATGTCTTCTTAATGTCTTATTTTCAATGTATGTCTATGTCCTTGTAAAGCACTTTGAATTGCCTTGTGTCTGGATGGTGCTATATAAAATTGCCTTGCCTTCTCTTGCTGTCCATCCTTCTCCAGTGTCCTCATAGTGTCATCTGATGAGCGGTTGTAAGTGGCAGCTTCTGTCAACCCTTTCTTATATTCGAATGTGAGTGTCTTATTATGTGAGTGTCCTCTACCCGTGTGGGCCCACTGTATTCCCCAGAGTAGCAGCTAAACAGATAAGAATGGATTAATCTGGTTCCGGCTCCTTTTGTCTGCTCCAGTAGCTCTGACAGTCTGTGTCGCTTCGGTTGCATGTCGTCTAACTGTCCCCGTCTGTAATACTCAGCTCTGCTGAAGGCCTCTGAAAGAGGGCTTCAGATCAGCTGTCAATATGGCAAGGAAACTGAAAGACCAGCAACAGATTGACAGTGACAGTGTCTCATGGGCAGATCAGATACAATCCACGAATCACAGACAGCACCAATGCTGAAACTGAATCTTGTTTGTATACACAGTGACGCACAAGTATCACACTGCACAGGACATGTCAGTATCTGTTTTCTTTGGCTTTCCAGTGAGTTATGTGGAGGAATACTTGTCCATCATCATATAAACAAACAAAACAAATAGTGTATGTTAACTTTAGCAATGGGTGCAGGTGAAATCTTTCTTTTAAGTCTGCAAACTACTGTACATAACAAAGAAAAAGACAGAGACATCTCCTTTCCTCTAGCTATCCATCCTCTAATCCCCTCCATCTCGTCTTTGTGTCCACTCTGTATCGGAAACAGACTGTGTTTTCAGCCCAAGACAAGATGTCTGCTGAGCAGGATACACTGTAAGAGAGGAGAATGGCTAATCTGCATTCATTACATTTAAAATGATCTTGAGTGAGTCATTCCTAGTGGCCCTCTTACTACGTCCTGCCAGGCTGTGTGGGTGGATGACTGAGTGTGTCAGACAACTGATGCTGGCTTATGCATTTAGCCAACGCCATTGCACCACAATGAGGGGAAGTACTTTCTAATGCAATAGGGAAATGGTCATTAGTTTGGCAGCTTCATCATCATTATGAGGCTTAAATAGGTCAGCCACTAACTTCAGGAAGGTGAAGAGGCTCTTGTTTCTGGAGGAGATGGTATATGTGATCGTTGTGGCTCTTACTGTTCATGGTTTATGATTATTCATTAAAAGTGTTTTTGTCAATTAAACTTGGATCAGTTTAATAACTGGACCAATACTTTTTACATCCACAGTTATTAAAACCAAATTAATGGCACTGTATAGAAGCTTTTGCCCTGGTGTTTGTGTATTGCAGCCTGCTCGCTGAGAAGACAAAAGACTGTAAGAGAGCTAAGATACGATAAAAGTCCATTTATATGCAACCACCATCGCATACACATACAAACTATTCCCCTCTGGCAAAACAGCCCAGGATATGCTATGCTCTCTGAGACAGTAAAGGTGCTGAGGGAGCAAACATAAATTTCATTTCACACACCAATCATAGCTTTATTTGACTCCACCTGTTTGATAATGTTCACACTGTGGCTTATATTGTGATTTTCTGGGCTGAATAGGATTCTTTATGGCCAAGACAATAATAGAGACAAAATATGGATTAGATATAAATTAATCATACACTGTGAATGAGTGTACGGAAATGTGCATATAAATATGTATTTTCCTCAGCCATGGGGATAAACAGGTCTGTATATTTAGAAAAATGTGCTTATTATTATTCAAGCATGAGATTCATCTCAGGGTGCTTCACCCTGATAGAAAGCAGTGTTTCTTTGATGTTCAGAGTCAAGATAAAAGAGTCATTGTTTTATGTTTGTGCCCATGAAAAAAAATCTGTAATTCACTGTGTGCCAATTATGCATAGTTTTTTTTTTTTTTTTTTACTCTAAAGGTGGATGTTTAAAAGCTTTTTCAGCACATGCAATGAAAGTATGCGGAGCAGAATAAAGCGGCGGCCAGTTAAATCTTTGTTTTCTTTTGTTGAATGCTAGAATAAGGAGTTAGCTCTAAGAAATTATTATATTCAGACACCACTTGGTTTTATTCCACAGTTTGAGTTAAGCAATACAATAATATTCTGTAGCCTTTCCCAGCATGTCTTCCAGACACTGGATAATTTCCTGACTATTTCTGGTTATGTTTTTCATTTTCATGAGCTATATTTTTATTTCTCTTCTCAACCTTACAAGGTAAATCAATTTCAGTCACTCTGTCTTCTTCTGTTTTCAAGTCTAAGAGACTTGCAGCACTCTTGATGAGTATGTTTCTTAAAAAGTTGAAGTCAGCATGATATGACCAGTTTATGGATATTGATAATTATTTGTATATATGTACATAAAAGAGTAATATGTCCTTCCAAAGTGCTTCATTAGTCTGCACACATGCACTGAGTCACGTATAGATGGCATGCACCATTTGTATGCACATGACTGAACATACTTCATATGGTGCACATATACACACATCCCAGAGGCAGAGAGAGGGAAAGCTGACCTTGTGGTTTTAGTTCCAAGGACACTGCCATCGATCTTCTGGTGGAGGCGGTCAGTCTGCAGGTGTATACTGAAAGGGATGGGAAAGACAGCAGTTGTGTGTTTGTGTGTAGTTGCGTACTGTAAGTGCTTATTTATTCCTGCATGTGTCTTTGTCTCCGTTACAGAAGAGACACATTGGGAGCTCATTGTATTTGTGACACATGCTTGTGAAACACACTTCAGCATAAATTGCCTGATGAACATTAAAATGCAGAGGTCTGATACTGCAGTATCTGCTTTTTGGTATTAGTGTTGCCTTCAGGGCATTGAGAATCCCCCCTTTGTTCTAGCAATGGGACATTTCCTCATGTAATATGCAGTAGAGCCGAATATTGAACAGCATCTATGACTACTGTCGCGGAATGAACAGTAAACCAGTAAGCATTGATTACACATAATTTCTACCAATGATTTATGACAGCTAACAGTTGCAGTGTGGCACCCCACCTCAATTTGTCATATAAAAGAATATGGCGCTGTAGTGAGTGTCATTTTTTCCCCTCTGTCTCTGGAGCTGTAAAGTAGCGCCCTGGGGAAAACTCTTTGAAATATCTCTTTGTGACAGTGCAAACCTTCACCCCGGCTCAGATCTGCCTAAATTATTTTAGCTGAAGGTGAGAAATCCCAGCCTTTGATTTAGCAAGGGGGCACGCAGGTACAGATTTCCCAGAGGAGGGCGAGTTCACAGATATATATCCAGAGAGGTAAATGTCTAGCTCATTCCCAATTATGGTTTAACGAGACGGATTGAGGTCAGAGCTAGAGAGCGGGGCCGCAGGAACCAGCCATCAGACACACTTATGGGAACGCCAGTGGAAAGAAGGGGGCACGAGGGGTGGCAGGAACATTGGAAGTCCTAGCACGCCACCCTGAGTGAGAGGAATGATTTTTCCGCCCTCTCTTTCTCTCACACAGTCAGGGAGCAGTCAGAGGCAGGGGGCTGCGATGGTGCCAGCCGCCCATAAAGGCCCCAGTGATTTTGTGTAGAGAGCTAACCTAGCAACCACAGAGAGAAAGTAAAGCAGCCAGCTCCTTTCTCTCAGGTCCACTTTAAAACTGTGTTTCAGGAGAATATTGTCCTCTATGATAACTCCTCCAGCACAATGCATCATTTCAGAGGGGCTTGGCATTAGTGCTTTTAAGTCAGTAGCAAGTCAATGATATGGAGAGGGGGGAGGTGACAGTCTGGTCGAGACTGACAGCTCGGAGACTAGCTGAGAGAGGTGTCACTGCCACTCTGTCTGAAAGGCTGGCTGTTGTCTCGCCTTGTTGGTTCACTTGGTCTTTTCACGGTGACTTCCTGTAGACAGGACAGAAAAAAGCCTCATTCCCAACACAAATCCTGTTTAAACATCTTGTATTTGTCGTTTCTGATTTTACCTGGAAACAAACATCTATTTTTCTCTTAGCAGATGTAATCTGCTTGGTGGAGTTCTAATTGTGAAACACATAAAAGATTAAACACTGGCAAGCTTAAACGATTTACTAACTAAATGCGAGTAAGCATACGCTCGCACACATGCTGTTAAGATTGCATAGACACAAGTACAAGCAGCTGTATCACCAAACTTTTATTTAACATGACTTCAAATCTGTCACCTAAACATACACTCCAACTGGATCGTGCAGCATGTGTCATCTTTTCAACACTCCCTCAATCATTCAGAAAAAGATATTGTTTGGTCTATGTAGTAGTAGCTGAACTTGCAGCAGGTATTTGCCTGGCAATCTCATTGTGCATATAGTAACTCTCTGATTCAATATACAAGCCATATGGAAAGCAACTCTTGGATTTCACTTCAGATTTCCCTTTACTGTATTTTTTCACCTTGCCAAATGGAATGGAAAATGGAGAGGAAACAAAAGCGCTTCAAGGAAAAAAGATGAATCTTTACAAAGGTCAGAGTGTGTGGTCCTCCAGGATATTGTTCATGTTTTTGCATGCAGTTGTCTGTGGCCAAATCTTGTGTATGTGTGTGTGTGAGCAATTGTGCATTTATGTGTCTTTGTGTATAAGTGAAGGAGTATGTGTGCACACAAAGGGTGTTCTTCAAGAGTGTGTTCATCTTTAAGGGTTGCTGCTTGTATCAGTTTACGACAGCCCCAGAGCTAATGCGATTCAGAGCAGAGAATAAGGCTGTGCATTTTAACAGCTTGGCCAGTGGTGCACGGCGGGCCAGCCGTGCACGATGGAGCAAGAGTAGTCGAGATATATGTCTGTGCCAGATAGTCTACCAGGGCTGCTTAGTAAGGGCTGCAGTTCCAGCCTGTCTCTCTGAGGACTGAGCCATCCTGAGAGATGAGGAAACAATCTGAGGAGGAACAGAAAATCATTCACCTGTTTATATCTTAGTAGCTCACAGGTTGCCTTCTGCTCCAATCTCCTTTGCCTTTCGTCCTTCCTCCATTCCCAGGCTTCCTTTCAAGCTCACCCATCTCTCCAGCTGTCAGTGGGTGTCTGTCTGTGTGTGTGCGCGCAGGTGCATGTGTGTCTGTGTGTATGTGTGTCCATGTGTGCATGCTCATAAATCTCTATGAAAGCTACTATCTGAAGTAAAACCATTTTATCCATCAGGGAGTAGAAACAATCCAGCTTGATATACGTGTGCGCAGTCATGGATGCGCACATACACACGAATGTAAAAAGATACACTACGATAGATGCCTCACACACAGCGCAAAATTATTTGATAGACAGTCAGGGTAATTAATGTAGACAAAAGGACTGATATTTTGAGACCGGACATCATATCGGAGCAGCAGAGAGGGAAGTCATAAATCATGTCTGTATGCTCCACTCACTCTGTCTGTCTAATTCTGTATATTGGACACCATCCCAGTCAGAAACAGACCCAGTGAGGACATATATTCTTACGGCATAAAACAAGGATTTGTTTAACTGACGTTGATAGAATGTGACGTACAATAGCAAATACTTTCAGTAGTGGAGGACATATTCAGATCCTTTTACTATTAAATATATAGTAACAGTAGCAATACCACAAGTACAGGTCTTGTATTCAAAATTTTCACTAAGATAGCGTGAAAGGAATATTTTAATGAAGTAGTTCACCCAGATGTTGCTAAATCTGACTACTGGTAGTTTAAACTATAGCAGTGTATCAATTTCATTATCCTATTGACTTGTTAAAATTCCTGGACAATAAAAAAGAGATAAGACACCGTCAGGCAGGTCTGGCATAATATAGCTCGGATATTTAATTCATTAAAGTCTCAGCTAAATGTAAAAAAAACACTATAAGTGCAGCTTTGTAGGAAAATGTTCAAATACCATGTAATTTTAATGGTCAGCATTCAGAGACCTGAAATACTTGCATCTTGACTTTGCAATATAAAGACTTGTGACTTGACATGGCCTAAGCTCTTCCTCTTTCCATATCGTACATGTAACTTAGGTTTATCTGCAAAGCAGCCAGAAACTAAAGCTAAATGTGTTGGAGAAAATGAGCAAAATGTGTCTTTGAAATGTTGAAGCAAGTAGAAAAGACTCAAGCAAACTACAACAGAGCTCAAAGTTGTTCTTTAGTACATGTAAATGCACTTACTGTTACTGTACTTTCCAACTCTGCATCAGTGTTTCTGTCAAGCAACTACAGCACCAGAGGAGCCGTAAGGAAATGTTACAGGAGTTGAGGAAACAGATAGAGAAAGCAAACTAAATAGGATAAATAAAACAGTGGAGCAAGGGAAATAAGTAAAGCTTGAAGGAGGAATAGAGAACAGGATGAGAGAGTGTGTAAGGGGAGATTGCAGAATAAAAGAACGATTAAGCACAGCAGATCAGGAAAAGAGACGGGAGAGTAGAAAGCAGAGAGGGAGCTCGGAGTAAAGCACACAGAAAAAGCATGAAATGGAGAGATGGAGAGGGGTGTATTAGTAACATAGATTAGCACTGCAGCAAAGAGGATTGTTGACAGCGTCTTTCATCACGGAAGAAGGCGGTGGCAGTGTGACGGTTCGCTCCCACTCAGGTCCTGACCTGTGTTATTACAGAGCAGCTCTCGGCAGATCACTGGGCTAAATGAAGCCATTGTGCTGGATGGTGCACGGCCTGATGTTGCTCTAATGAAGACAAAGCTGTGTGTCACATGTCAACCTGCAACTATTAACTACACGCTCATATGCGCACACACACACTCAGACTCAGGCAAGATCACATCACCATTTCATAAACACCATATTTGCTGTGTTTCCAGACAGATGCAAGACGTTACTTGTATTAAATTCTGAAGTCATGCATTTATTTTCATACCGAATTGTGGTGTTCTCTGTAAATTTAGCCAACGGAGCCTGATATTAGGTTTTAAAAACAGGGATGGAAGAATCATGCAGAGAAGGAGATGTGTTGCATTTCAATATTTCAAGGTCCTAACTTATACACAACCCCCTCCCCTCCACATCCCACTTCCTCCAACACACACATACACAAACAGAGGCCGGCAATGTTTGAGGAAGGTCCGGTGGGTTTCTCTGGTCATGTTGACTCATCCTTGTGTGAAACGGAGACCAAACATTTGCTCTGCATGGTTTCAGCTTCTCAACACACCTGCTGCCTCTTACCCCCGCAGCCATCAGCACTGCAATAACCAGCACATTCATTAGATTTCTGCTCATCACGCTCAGCATCTGGACTGTATGAAAAAAACTGAGCCTGGGAGGTGCAGAGTATGCTTGTCAATGACAACAAATTTAGACTTTGGAATCACAAGGGAATAAGTGACCCACCATTTCTTAAAAGTATCAAAAAGGTGGGTCTTTTGAAAGAAGAAATTATGAATGCTAAGCAGACCTCGAGATGACACCTATGTGATATTAATAATAATAATTATTATTGTAATAATAAACATAATTGTATAGCACTTTTCAAAAACACATTTACAAAGTGCTTCACAGACATAAAAATAGAGAATGCACAGTGCAATAACAAATAAAAATCTTAAGAATAAATAAATGAATAAAACCATAAAACAAAAAGAAAAACTCAAATTAAAAGCCATTTTATAAAAATTTGTTAAAAGAGTTTTAAAAGAGGACACTGAGGTAGCTTATCTGATTCTCAATGGAAGGTTATTCTACAGTTGTGGAGCCTTTACCGCAAATGCCCTACTGCCCTCCATCTCAAGCTTTGCCCTAGGGACCGAGAGCAACAGCTGGTCTGCAGATCTGAGAGTGACAGGGGTGTAAGGGGGAGAAGGTCGATAAAATGTAAGATGGGACAAGGCCGCTCAGTGATTTAAAAACAAGCAATAAAAGTTTAAAATCAATTCTGAACACCACTGGTAACCAGTGCAGTGAGGCGAGAATAGGGGAAATGTGCTCATATTTTCGAGTTCTTGTAAGCACCCTAGCTGTGGTATTTTGTACATGTTGGAGACATTTGGTGGATTTCAGGAGCAGTCCGGCAAATAAGTAGTTACAGTAATCTAGATGGCTGGAGACAAAAACATGTATGAGAGTTATTTAATTTTGGTGAAATGTTTGGAAAAATTAAGGTCTGAATCAGATTTCTGGCCTCATGGGTGCACCGCAAACCCTGAGAAACTAAGATCATTCTTATGGAGTCCCCGTGTGCTTTGGGCCCAAACACCATCACTTCAGTTTTTTCATTGTTCAGCATTAAGAAGTTACTGGACATCCAAGACCTTATGTCTGCAAGACAGACTGTGAATGAGGTAACTGAGGTGAGGTCTGATGGATTTATGGATCAATAGATTTGTGTATCGTCCGCATAAAAATGGAAAGAAACATTTGAGTTGCAGATAACTTGACCCAGTGGCAACATGTAGATGGAGAACAGTAAAGGACCAATAATAGAGCCTTGAGGAACGCCGCAGTTGATATTTGCGTAACTAGAGAAAACATTCTTAAATGATACAGAGAAGGCTCTGTCACTTAGATAAGACTTAAACCAGTCCAGAGCTGTCCCAGTCACACCTACCCATATGCCACGATGAATTGTATAAATCGCAGCAGAGAGGTCTAACAACACCAAAACAGCTGGCATCTGAATTCATCCTACCGGACTGAAACTTTTCAAAAATAGAGTGGTCATTCATAAAGGATACGATCTGAGAATATATCACTTTCTCCAGTACTTTGGCAAGAAAGGGTAATTTGGATATGGGTCTAAAATTATTAAGATTGTCAGTGTCAAGGTTTGATTTTTTCAGTAGGGGTTGATCAATCAGGTACCAAAATGAACATAGGCACATGTTCTTTCTGTAATCATTCCTCCTGTTCATACTGACCATTCAGAGATCCCTTGATAATGTACTTTCTAAAATCCACAGTCCTCCTTTCATGCAAAAATATATTTAAAAGTGTATTTGAAGTTAGTGTCTTTTTAGTGCCAAATTTCCTCTTCTTTATGATCCTTTCACTGCAGTTGAACATCAAAACACTGTCTGTTGAGACACACAGAGGGAATCTTTTACTAAAAACATTAACTGTGGAAGATATCCACTTTAGCTGAAGCCTCATATTATCTTCAGATAAACTTCTAAATAAATTTTTGTTTAAAATGAGGACTGTGGATTTTGTCCCCCATCACTTACATTGTAAGTGCATTTGGAGGGGATTGTCTAAGCAAGCAAAACCTGTTTCAATGTTCAATTGGGGACCTGACTGTTGTTTTAAGACAGACTTAAAAAATTGTGCACCTATCCTTTAAGTGATCCCATTTTTCCTTCCAGCACCACAAACAGGTTGACATTTTTTGTTCAGAGTGTGTCTCGACAACTACTGGATAGATTGCCATGAAATTAGGTACAGACATTTATGGTCACCACAAGGAGAATTGTTATATCCGGTAACTTCAAAAGCGCCATTAAAAGGTCAAAATTTCAATTTGTTCAATTGGTTTATGACCATGACATTACCATGAGCTTCAACTTTAATTGGTGTTAATTAGAAAATAATAGCAAGATAAACTAAGATGGTGCACATGGTGAATGATAAACTTCAGAATGTTAAAATTATTATGAGCCTCTTAGCAGGCTGACGTTAGCGTTGAGCTCAAAGCACTGCTGTGCCTGCAGCCTCACAGAGTTACAAGCACGGTCCGACTTTTCTCTGTATGAGAACTGAAAATGACAGCATGTGCCTTTGTGTATCTGCATGCAGTTGGATGTGTGTCACTAAGTGATCCAGCCGTGATACAAGGGAGCTCAGTGAGCCTGTCAGACACCCTTTGCATGGCGGCAATGCTCCCAGGTCAAACCGAGGGTATCTCTGCCTGTCACTGCTGTGATGCTTGTGCATGTGTGTGTGTGTGTGTGTGTGTGTGTGTGTTTCAGCATGTGTGTGTAACCCATGGTAGCTTTACCCATGAACCACTGAGACTAACAGTATCAGCTCAACTGTTTCTCCTCCAAAAACCACAAAGCAGGAGTTAAGACAGATGCAGTCAGGAGAGGTGACCTCAGTCAGACCTTATGCCAACAAACCAGACTTATTTTCCTCTACCAGACAAAATGACACAAAGACTAAATAAAAAACCCAAAAATCTGCCAACACTTTCATCACCAAGCACTTCTCTTTGTGAGAACACTAAACATATCAGTTGCGGTAACTGCTCTACATGATTAAACTGAATTACTGAAGCTAGTATATGTAGTAGCATGATGTAGTGTTACGCCTGAGACGGTGAATGTGACATGCAGAATTAACAACAGCATTTTTCTTCAGTGGGTTGATATAAATGTTTAATCACGCTTAGAAGGAAGTTTTTTAATAATGAATCGGGACTGTTTTGATCATAAAATGGTGTGTTTGAAATAAGTGTTGTTTCAGTGCAAATTATTAATGAGTAAATTAAAGCTTGCTCTGAGGTGAAACGAGTAACCCTGTATCATGCTGTTGGCTTGGCTTTGTACAAAACGACCACCTGCAGTCATAATAAAAAATTCTTCCCATCATACTCATTAGACCTGATATTACGAGTGCATTATATTCAACTCAGAGAGACACAAAACAGGAGAGCGACACAGTCCGCATAGGGAGGAGTTTTGGGTGGATGCATGGTGCATATATAACTAAATTATAATGGACGACTGTTGTTTGGTTCCTATTTCCCATCCCACAAGTCAACACTGTTCTTTTTGTTTTGTTTTGTTTTTTTTATCATGAATGTGATTGTCCCCTAACATTAATGAAGTAATCCAAACCACAATGTTTCCCTAACCTTAACAAAGTGCTTATTATAACCCAAACCCGGATATTTCCCTGAACCTAACCAAACCTTAATCACAGCGTTGTCACATAATGAAACATATTTATTTTTCAACAGTAATTTGTAACTAACTGCCGGGGGCATTCGATCAGAAAACTCTTCTATGTATCGTTCTGGTTTGCATGGACAAACGAGGAATTTTGTGGTTTAATTTGGAGGTCTTATTGGAAGCCATGCAGCCTCTTACAGGCACACTGTCCCATCAGATTAGCTGACCAATGAGTAAATACATTGGATCAAAGGGGTGTTGCTGTCTGGTAAAAAAAACATCCACGTAGGATACACCTGTGGTTCCTCACTCTAAGCTCCTCCAAGGAACCTCCTCTCTCCTTGCTCCTCATCCCCTCCAGGTGCATTTAAGGGATTGGAAGATCCTCCATGATGGCGGAGGCAGATCAGTTTCCAGGTCACGGCCGAAGGACGGGGGAGAGAGGACGTGAGGAAGCATAGAGTTAGCATAATGAAAAGCACCCCTAGTCTCCCTCTCCTCCTCATTTGCCTCAGATGGAAGCAGTGATGCAAATGTTGTAGCTGACAAGTATCTGGCTTGGTGACATTTCATGTTTTTTTGTACCTGAGGGCTAAATCGTGCGCTCATCAGCGGTTCCTCAGAATAAATGTGTAGCCTGACTGAGGTAGACTATGCGATTTCCCTGCTTGTATATTCAGAGTGTCATTCTTTTAGAATGAGTTCCCTCATCCAGCTGCAGCAGAGCCTTTAAAAGTTTGCAGCAGTGGGTGAAGGGTTTCATGCTAACAATATCAGCTTCCTGGCAGCCTGGCTGCCACTCTCCAGAAGAAAACAAGTTCTTTGCAGACCACAAACTTCCTTTTTTCGCCCTATGGAAATGGAAGGATAGACAAATGAATGAATGTATGTATGGATGGATGTGTAGAAAAAAAAGGGGGGACAGTAGAAGCAGGAGGCTGTTTGGCTGCAGCAGATGGAGGAGCAGCAGGTGTCGGGGTGGGGAGAAACCGAAGTTCCCATCGTCAGCGTTCCACTATAATGCTCCTTGACAGCATAGGGAATGGATGTGTGGGAGAATGTACTATCTCCCCATTAGCACATCTTCAGCCCAAAGCCGCCTCCACTCCAGGCTCTCCTCGCTGTCCTGCTTCCATCACAACCAGAGGGAAATAGAAACAGGGTGGGGAAGATTTTCTCCCTTTGGAGGTGATGGATAGATGTGTGGTTGGGTTTGTGATGTGTCACAGAGGTCAGGGGCTGTGGCAGCACTTGTCTTAATGCAACATTTATCATCGGATCACACCAGGGTGGATTAAGTGACAGGTGTGAAAATTGAATTTTGCTCACATTTCTATCAGGCTTTCAGAAAAACATTGAGCTGTTTTGGAGTTTGATTTCAAATTTTGCCATCTGGATGCAAGTCAAATGCAGCTTGCGAGCATCCCAAAGAAGAAGAGTGCTATCAAGAAAAACTGAAGCTGAACTAACACTTTTTAAAAATAAATGCATCAATAAACAACAATGTGTAAAATCAGATATCAAACACCATGTCAAAATAAAAACCACAGACTGTCCAAGTGAGTCAGAAAACGATAAGCCTGTCATTACCCGCCGGCGGCTTTGTGTGAGGAGAATAACTTTGCTTCGTGGGTAGCATGTGAGTCTTGTTCAGGAAATCACAGGCTGCGGTAAAGACAGCCCAAAAAATGCAGTGAAACTGCTTCAAATGAGGTTGGGAACCTTTGCTCTGAGGGACCAATAAACACCCAGGCTGGTGCCTCAGCAGGACACACATAAACATGCACAACTCACACATGCACACAAACCCGCTTGCCACGGGGAAAATCAGGACTGATGAATAGAGTGTTGTGCAGCACATTACTGGAGACAAACAAATAAGCAGCATGTGTCACGACTGATAACACACACACTCCCTCGGCGTGGTGTGTATGCGAGTAAGGACATCTTCTGAGTATGAGGTGGCAACTGTCTTTCATTAATCCCAAAGTATTACAGTTTATTTAAAGAGTCGCCAGCAACATGACTCATGCTGCCTCTGACATTGTCTCCTCAAATGGCTTCTTTCACTGTGATGTGGCACTCTGTATAGAATTGCCTCCACCAAAACATAGAAAAATGAAAGCATATTCTTTTAAACTGTGTAGTCTCAGATATAATATAAAGATATTTTATAAATGTCTACACGCTGCGTTCTGAATCATATAGACTCAATAAATACAAAAAAAGCCACACCTGACGTCAGGATGACTCTCAGTTTGCTTCCTCAAGGCGTCAGACCAAATGTTTTATATTCCATTTCATCATTTCTGGAGGCATATCCAGAGGCATGCCCACAGTTTATCTTGTTTCTAACAGGCTATTACTCTTTTTTATTTAACTGCAACACGCTGAATTATTTCAAGAAAACAGTGAAAATATCAGATCTTTGCCACAAAAAGATCTGGCTTTACTTGATCCCGCCGGCATAACAACATTGTGTGAGCTGAAGAATATGATTGTGGTGTGCTCTGTTATCGCTCAACAGATTCTGCCCAGAGTTTTGCATCAGTATGTAATTAAATTAGTTCTTATCACAAATGATTTATGACATAAATGCAGGGAGGTTTTTGAGCAACAGCTGCCTTCTTTATCAACTTCAGTGATTAGGAAAAACATACAAGAGGTGAAAGTTTTAATTAATGCAATAATCGTTGAACTATGATACATTTCTAATACACTTCATGGGTTTAAGGAAGTATATTAGAGGAAGCTCATTTAGGGCCAAAATGTATTCATGAAAACATTGGGTATAACAAGGATGATTTGTTAGACCTAGCTTTGCTAAGCTAATCATAGTATGACTATATTAGCGGCAATATGGATGATCTGTTAGGGTTTGTTGCCATTGGTCTCGCTTTTTCTCTCTGTCAGTGATTCTTCCTCTCTCAATTGCCTTCGCATTTCCACACAGATATTTCAGTGTTTGTATTCATATCTCACACTATATTCATGAGATATTACTGAACCAAAAGCACAAGATCCAAATGAATGGACAATTTATTCAATATTCAGTGAGACCAAGCGTCATTAATGAAAATTACCATTCTAATTGATGAATGACTATCTTCCTGAAATGAAATTATGGGGTGAAAAGCTAAAGAGTTATTTTAGGGAGAAGAGGATAAGGTGCTTTTGTGGTAATACCCTTTTTTATCATAAAAGATAATAGGCGAGCTCTAATTGGAGTGTTGATGAGGACACTACAATAGGTCCTCCCTCGAGAAGGGATTTCTGGGGGTCTATCGTTTAAAGATAGGCCCACCACTTCACACAGTTTTTAATTGAAATCCTGTGAAAAAATAGAAAGAAAAACATAATAGCTTTCGCCTGAGCACTCAACCAATCACAGAGATAGTGGCACCCATTGACTTAGGTAATTATTTCTGAGTTTAACTCTTGTGTGCAGTGAGCAATTGTACTTGTTCTTTACCAAGGAGCTACTGCTAAATAGTGGAATATGTCATGTTTGGAGCTTGAGGCAAGCACCAGAGCCGGGTGGGTTTTTTTTAAAAATGAATTCTAATTTGTGTTGCCATGTGAGCTGATTTGATTGGAGGGTTTCCATCATGCTGGGACAAGAGACTGTGAGAAACTGCACATTGAGACTAGCTCTCCTCTGACAGGGTTTCACTAAGATGGATGACAGTGATCTATGTCTGGATGTGTAATTTAATCACAGGTCTTCTCTAGCAGGGGGAGTACAGTATAGCTATAATGAGGATATTAATGTATGCAGATTATCGGTTGGATGTCGGCAGCTGGTTGCTTTGACGAAAGCCACCGGGGATTCACAGCTGTGGCTTTGAGAGCCAACTGGAAGCCACTGTGATCTAGGAGCTGTAAGGGACTGTGTCACTGACTGACAGGTGAAGTGGGGGTGGATAGATGCTATATGTGTATTCTGACAGTACCTGACTGTACCACCGGTTACATCAAGCAAGCAGCAAGTTAAACCATCTGTACCATCTATATCTGTCTGAAGCTGCATTCAGAACTGTCAAATGGTGCCTGTAAAATAAATAATAAGAAGCTGAAATTATATATATGTCTAAATAAAGATAAGCTCCGGTGAAAGTGTTCCCTAGGTAGTTTTGAAATTGCAATGAGAGCGATCCGATGTTCTCTGCAGGTTGCTCTTTTTTTTCATAATTTGAATCCATCCTATACTCTAAACATAAATGTTATTTCATTTAGATTCTGTTTTCAGCTTTTGTTTAGCAAAAAAGGCATTTCCAATGACAATTAGTGTTCAAAACCTGCAGCAACAATCTGAAAATGAGAGCTCTTGAATTGTGTTACCTATAATGAAAACTTTATCAGTCATTTTAAAAGTGACATCAAAACTTAAAAATCACTCCCCAGTATCATTCTTATTTTCCCTCCAAAGAACCCCTCCACCCACCACCACCTTCACCATCCCCACTTCTCAACCCGCTTATTCTTGCTATCTGAGTACTTATTAGAAGAACAATGAGAGTTATATTTAGCTGGCTGTTGAGGATATTCACATCATCCTCCAGTGAATTTGAGGAGAACCATAATATAGGACAGGAGGTGAAGGCTATTCATGTCTAACTCAGCAGAGTCTTCACAGCCTCCGATGGCTAACAGACTGTAGAAAATGCCAGAATGGGATAAGAGGAACAGGTAGAGGCTGAAAGACAATAATTATTCATTTTTAGTTAGGCAACTCCCCGCAGTGAGAAGGTCTAAAATACAACACATCAAACAGAGAGAGAGCGCAAAGCAGATTTTTAAAATCTCCCGGGGCTGCCAACAACATTGTAATTGATTTAGTATGAAATAAAGAAACATACTGTGTACTCTTTCTGCTTACTTCAATGTAAAAGCATTTGGTATGTTTTTAAATAGCTATGTGATGTTGTTTCCCTCAGTAGGCGTTCGAGTAGAAAAGGGGACAGTGGAATGTCAAATTTGTATTTTAATCTTCTCTCCATCTCCACATTTTAATGCACCTGGGAATACCAGTGCAGAGCTCTCCTCCTCGCCATCTCATCTCCCAGCTTCCTCTTCTCAGTTTCATCCCATATTTAGTTTCCCTTCTTCTCTAATCAGAAAATGTATGTGTTTTTGTTCCGCTAGCTAAGATTTTGTGGTTGAGGGTTTTTAAAGTGCAGGTGATCCCTCTGGGTCGCTCCCCATCTCCAAGCCTGGAGACGTGGCAGCAGTGGCCTTCCAGCTGATACAGGGAGTCTCTCACAAACACACACAAAACACACAGTAAAGGGCACCTGCACTCATAAACAACACAGCTACATAAACACGAAGCATAGGAACTAGTGCCTGACTTTAAATAGTGAATAGGTATTTTTTTTCTTATTCATATTGTACCTAGTGTTTATGTTATTAGTAATACTCACAAAAATATACACACACAAAAAATACACATGCAGAAATAAAGAAACCGTCATCCAAAAAAAAAAAAAACAAGAGCATCAGTCATTTCAGCAAATGCCGACAAGCTTTATCCTTAACCTAGTGGTTATTATTGTAACCATGACAACCAGGGTTCCCTAACCTTAACAAAGTACATTTTAACCCAAATCATCATCTTTCTCTTAAACTAACCGAGTTGTTTTTGTGCCTAAACTTAATCAAAGTTAAAAACTAAAGTCGTGTAAGATCAGAAAATGGTTTTATTTTTTAAACAGTAATGTCGTGTTGGCGATAGATCAGTGCAGTCAGATCAGAAAATTCTTAAATGTGTTGTTCTGGAGGGCATGTACCAAGGACATATTTTGTCAGAAGTAAAACCGCAGAACAATCAATTATTAGAACCTGTGTGCAGCCTGAAAGTGAATAGGTGCTATTTCTATCAAACCTGTATGTGTGCTTTTAAAGGGTATGTTCAGCATCTTTGCTACCCCTAGTAGTATTTAGCTCTGCAGATAGTTTTGGTATTTGTCCAGGACTGTATGTATAATTTCTGCCTCCACCCCAGTACAATGGAGGCCAATGAAACTTTGTCTGTGGTGCACGCAGCATTTTCAGAAAGCATGTCCCAGATGTCCACTCTGGATAATCCAGAGAACAGCTGTAAATAGTTATCACTGGAAATACTTTAGATCAAAGAAATGGGGGGATAAAGGGTGATGGGGACGCAGCTGATTTTTTTAGGACAATTATCTGAGGGACAATCAACTTAATGGAAAGATACCACAAAAGGTAAGAAAATAGAGGTAAGTAGATGTAAGGTCCGCCCAGGTCCAGCTGATAGTGGTTTAAATGTGTATTTATCATATTTATAAGTGTGACAGTGGGACATTTTTTCTGGG
Organism: Scomberomorus guttatus; assembly: GCA_038419695.1. Lineage (NCBI taxonomy): Eukaryota > Metazoa > Chordata > Actinopteri > Scombriformes > Scombridae > Scomberomorus > Scomberomorus guttatus. The sequence goes on along the minus strand of CM076445.1, from coordinate 29,044,353 downwards.
GATTCTTTCAAGTCATCTTTGTGGGTAGCTTAGTGGATGTGCAAAGTGGTGCATGCTTCTATATCACTTTCCCTGCTGTGCACATTGTGTATTTCTCTTCTGCCTCAGAGATGCCAGGTTAGAGATGGTTTGTCTCCGCCTCTGAAGGGGCCAATTAAGCCTTCATGTGTCTCTGCTCACTGTCTTTTGCTTCACTCCATGATGTTTGTATTTGGTGCTTATTCTCCTCTCCTCTCCTCCTCTTTCACATGCAGTTTCTGACTATAGTGTCCAGTTGTTTATCTGCTCCTGACTGAAAGCAGGGATTCGTCTTTCTCCACTACATTCTGCCTGTCACAAGGTTGTTGTCTAGACTGGGCAGCTCGCCTAAGACAGACAAAACACAATAATTCTCTCACAGAAAGCAGACTCCTTGCCAAAGGCATTTGGAGAGGCCAGTTGTCCTGTTTCCTTCTTGTCAGCAGCACTGAAAGACAATAATTTGGTATAAAAAGGTATAATCATACTAATTTTCATGACAAAAGACAAAAAAGTGGTTATATCAATGTGTCAAGTATATATTTATGTATGTGAGGCTGGAAGCATAATAGCATTTGAACAACTGAACTCTTCTCCTGTTGCTTCTTTTCTTTACCCTCATGCATTCTTTGAACACACACTTTGACTACACACTCATCCTCTTTATGCAGAAAGCCATTATGTGGCTGTATTGATCATGCTAATGAGGCAAAAGAGCAACGTATGCAAACAGACGTGGCGGTCAAGCACTGACACAATTGACAGCTAGGTGACAAGGACGGTTGGGATTGCAATTGTGAGTGTGTGTATTAGTGTATTAGCGTGTGTATTTGTGTATGTATACGTGCGTGCACGCATGCTTGCAAGACAGTATCTAGCGAATAAAACACATTGATCGGTGGGTGTGATAGGCCAAATCCTAGAGATGCAGACACAGACACAGACACACACACACACACACACACACACACACAGAGAAAAGTTTCAAATCCAATTCCTGGAAATGAATGTGACTTTTATTTAAGACTCCTTGTTCTGAGACACCAGTCAGCAGATGATATGTGATAGTTGATGGGTGATGGATGCTGTCACCTTGTGGTGTCCCCGCTGAGATGGAGAGAAGGCAGGAGGGGGAGAGAGCGAGAATTATCTCCACAGAGTTCAGAAAATGCAAAAACAGTGGAAGCAAAAATGTCAGAGCTGGGAATTGTGAACAGACGGCGGAGCTCATACGTGGTGGTGGTGTGCATGTTTAGTAAGAGTGTGGTGGCTGTGAAAGTCAGAGGGGAGAAGCGTTCTCCCCCCATGTTACAGATCTATCACGCAGATCACCGTATAAGACATGAGATACGACGGAGAAACACCACACATCTGCTGTTGCTTCCCTACGCTAGGGAACATTACCCTCCTGGAGCTATATGGCTATAATTAGGATCATAAAACTCCAAGTCCATTGGCATGACCCCCCTGGTGATACAGATCTGTAATCAGCATTTATATGCCTGACTTTATGTGCCTGACTGTATTACTGTTGGCAAATAATGAATTGATAGTTTGTTCTATATGGTGCAACTCAAAGTGTGACAGCAAGATTTGACGTAGCTATAAGTGTTGCATTATAACTGCATGACACTGATTTACTAGCGTCGTGTGCTTACATATGTCATTTCAGTGCAGCTTTTGTAACTCAGTCTTACAAGAATTGTTTGATGCCAATTTGGGATCAGGGCAGAGAAGGCTGCAGAGTGAAAATTGTATAGTTCTTTCTGTTATATTATAGAGCCCAGCAAGTTTCAAAAGTAATTTTTTAAAAATAATTTCTTGTGCACAAATTTTTGAACCCTCTAATGAATAATTTGCACCCACAAATTAGTCAACTGAATTAATAATTCATATCCAGTTACTTAATTTGTTCCCTTTAATTAATAATTGTGCCCTTGAACTACTAAATCATGCCTTTAAATCACTTAATTCATTAGCTTTGATGTTATATTGGGCATTGTTTCCAAATAGGTGAAAACATTTCACTATGTATGCAAAAATGGTAAAAGTTGTCAGTTTTCTGAGACAATCTGAATGGACAGGATGTGTTGAATGATGGCGACAGTGATTCTACACAGATAACATTGTATAATACTGACAGATATAATACAGATAATGCTCTTTCCAGAGTATTTGCACCTGGATCTTTATCTTTCAGTAGATTCAGCCTGACCTCTGGTCTCTTCCTTGTCTCACCTTCCTCTGTGTGTGTGACATGAGTTTTTCAACTGTGTGTATGTTCAGTCTGTCCCATTACCAGGCCTCCATGGTGAGAGCTGGTTGTGTTGCTGTTTGATGGCACCTTGAAGTTGCTTGATATATTGATATATTCTCCTATGATATCATTATAATCTATCATTTTTACTGTAATTTTGTATGTATTGTATGTCTGTCCATCCTGGAAGAGGGATCCCTCCTCTGTTGCTCTTCCCGAGGGTTTTTCCATTTTTTTCTTGTTTTTCGGGGAGTTTTTCCTTTGAGGATCTAAGTATAGAGGATGTTGTATGCTGTATAGATTGTAAATCCCCCTGAGGGAAATTTGTGATTTGTGATATTGGACTTTACTTGAATGACAGTGATATTTTTACCTGAAATACATTCATATACTTCAGATACTCTGTTAACAAAACATTTAATGTCCCTTAAACGCATTTGCCTTTTGTTTTCTGTTTTATTGTCAGTGTAGTTTTAAGTTTAATGACTACAGGGGGACAATAATGTCTCTGTTTAGTTTGTACCATATGCTATGGATGATGTCCTTTCATACAGAGACTGTATGCGAGAGAAGGGAGAAACTGAGTTAGAGAGGAGAGAGCTGGTGGAGGGTGGTGGATTCCTGCTGACTGGCAACATAAACGATAAAGGGCTCATTGCTGAGAACAGCTCATCACTTTGCGACACACACACACACTGGGCGGTGTTCACACCTGTAGTTTGGTTCCCTTGGGTCAAACAAAAGGTGGAAAAATGAATCATTGTTGCCTTTCACTTGTAGTTAATTTAGTCCTCACTCTAACTTATGACAAATGAACCAGTTGCTGAGTCACGTGGACTCACAGGTTACTCAAAGTTTTCACTATATTCTGCATCATCAGCAGTACACAGACCTGCACGCACAGTAGGGAGCAAATCGAGCAGCTGGTTGAATTTATCATTGTTATCATCAACTGGTACAACTTCATTCCACAACTGAGGAATATTTACTTACATTGACAAGAAGAAAATCCACCTAAAAAGTTTAAAATATTATTACGGTGATCACATAACATCCAAACACTGACTTCTGCCCTCTTTTATGTGAGCATGATTGGCGTTGGTGGAGTCGGGAAGGCTAAACTGTGAGGCCCGCGTGGTATTAAAGCAAAGACAGGAGGCTCGGTGAGATTTCATCAGATCCTTTGGATGAAAGAACCCACTTGACAGAGAGATTTAAGAAGCCTCCTAATTTAACAACTTGCAAAACTGAACGGAAACTTTATCTATTTACCTAGTCTGTTTAGTCATAACATTCACACAAAATTGTTGCCCTGGATTGGAGAGCAATGATTTTATGTTCAGTGGATGAAATGTTTAATAGATTCATGTTTTAGCTTGGTGATTTTTCAGTTGCTGTTTGTAGTGACAACACTTAATATTCCCAAAATACTTAAATACGCTGTGACTTATCTTGAAAGTAAATAAATCTATTGATTAGCGTGACAGTGAAATCCTTCCCCACAGCATACTGTATTTGGGCTTTCCAGTTAAATCACAGCCTGGTATAATTTTGTTATAGCAGAAGAACTGAGGATAGCATCTCTTTAAATGCAATGACTGTTAACTTCCTCTAAACACCTTCATTTGGGATTTATTGATATTGGCTTTTAAGTCATATTAAAGGACTGAGTTAAATAAACATAAAGCAATAAAACTATCTTCCGCTTAAGTGTTTGATCTGATCAAACTCAGCTCTTTCATGGAAAACTGCAAGAAATGTTATTCTTTAAGATAAAGTTGTTATGTGATTATGTAAATACAGTGCAGTACACTACTTTGAATATCTGGTTAGTTAATTTAAAATATAATATAATAAGTATATTTAGCTCATTACATTTACTATTTATTTTGACTAATTGACTAACAATAGCATTGGTGGCACTATATCACTGTTGTAATAAGTTTCAGTAAGATCCAATATGCTGTGTTTGCTTTGCCAATAATAACTCTGTGTAGTCAAAACTGAATTTGAATGGAGAGAAAAGGGGGGGAGGGGGGCTGTGGGGGGATGCAGAGAGTCAGAAGGAAAGTCTGACAGTGTGTGGTACCCTGAGGGACTCCAAGCTATCTTTTATTCATACTAATTAGCTTCTAACTAAATTAACTTCCTCCCCCTTCATTTGCAGAGAAAGACATTTCTAATGTGCACCCTCCCTGACACACACACGCACACACACACACACACACACACACACACACACAGAACTTGAAGAAAATAAAATGTATGTATATACATGTGTACATATGGGGCATAACACTGATTATGGATAACAGCAGTCCATTATATCCCAGTTTGCACCAATTTACAAACACAATCTTGTAGATGAGCAATATTTACACTGATGTATTAGTGTCTTATAGCAGCACTTACTGAGTTTTTTGTTCATTTTACTGTGCAATGAGATGTTGAAAATTTTCTATGAAAAAACATTTAATTTAGTAGAAATTCATGTTAATGTTTGCACTACTTTATTTGGTACTTCCCTAGTTTGGTTTCGAAAATAGGGCACATCTCATTTCATGTCTCTAACTTTTTCTCTGTGTGTTTCTCTGTCTCTCCATAAAACCATGCATTACATTTGAAAATAATTAGTGTACACAATTCTGTAAGGATAATCCATGATTTACATTCATTTAATGTATCAATAACTAACGAAACCTATCTGCTAGCAATGAGAGCAATGACATTTGTTTGCTTTTTGAGATGCCAAGAGAACAAATAAAATTAAAATACTGCTCAGAGGGGGCTGATCTGAAGTAAGAAATGTATAAATAAGAAACTATATTAAATAAAAAGATCTTGTTGAGCAGACAGTTGCACATAAACAGGATGTTAGAGAAATTGTTTAAGACCCCAAGAGTCAAACAAGAGCAGTTTGAATCAAGACCAGGAAAAGGGCTGAAAAGATCAGAGAGAATGAAAAGGAAGTTCAATCCTGGAAGGAAGACACTTTCAGGGTCACACCTGTTTGGAGGACAAAGACAGGATCTGAGCTGAATAAGGTTTAAGACACTGTGGGACTGAAAGTGAGCCGGCTGGAAGAGCAGCCCGTGGAAAAGGGCAACGTGGTCACAACAGCAGGCATGAAATAAAGCTTCAGAAAGAATAAAATAAAGTGACTTTGGTCAAAAAGTGTCAGAAACAGACTAAACTGAACTAAAGAGAAACTGAGTGGTCAGTTCTCTGGATGAGAGGTTCACAATAAGCGAGAACCATGTGAGAGAATAGAGTAGATTAGGGGCAAGAAAAGAAGAACTTGATGAAGATGAAATGCTTCGGCTGATCATTTTGGTTTGAAATAAAAGCTCTTTGGATGCTAACAGCTTTGTGCAGTTTGTGACTGCATCAGGATTAGCCTTTGGAGGACAACTATTACCTTATTGCATATTGCCTTTCTCTTGTCAGGAATTCACCTTTCAGCAGAAGCAAAGGAAGAAGACAATAAAAAGAAGTAGAAAAGAGGAGTGCAGGTCTTGTAAGAACGGAAGTGGTTGCTTGTCTGGTTTAGCAACAGTTTATCCTTCCTATCTTTTGAATGTCAGCCTCTTTTCCTCTCCTTCATAGAGAGGATGAGTTGTCCTCATGGGTGGCACAGTTCAGGCTCAGTAGTCACCACCATGGCCTCAGAGAAAGAACGTCCTGTCCTCCAAACCGGCCAGCTGATTTCTTTCAGTGTGGAGTTTACGTGTTCTCTAAGTGTTCCCCATGGGATTCCTCCCACAGTCCAAAGATGTGCAAGACAAATGCAATCGGAACTCCAAATTGCCCTTTGCTTCTTAAAATATTGTAAACAGTTCATTGAATTTCAGATAAACAAAAATTAATCACATCTGCCAGCGGGTGTCTCTCTGAATATGCTGTATAACATACAGTATGAGTGTATGATAATATACTGTAGCCCTGCCTGTTATGACACACCAGTTATACACCAGTAATTCCATTCAATTTTAACACAACTCTATTTATCGCTCTAAGGTCGTATTCAGTAATTTTACTTGTCTTGCTGGTAGGAACAGGCCAACACTTGGTATGCATACAAGCAAACTCAGGGGCTGCTTGTTATCAAGGGCCTAAAACATGAAAATTAAAAGTGTGAAGTTCTCCATTCATATTTGGTTATAATTAGGATATTTATTTGAACTATGTACACAAATTCCATAAAAAAAGAAGCTGCACAGCTGGATGGCGTTCTCATTTCCACAGTGCAAAGACAAAAACCTAACTCAAGCTCAAACTGTAATCAAATAAGCAGTATTTGATTACAGACTATATATCGCAGATATATAGGTATTTCAATTCTGTATCATATCAGATGTAAAGAAAAAATCCACTTTCTTTTGAAAAGAACACGCTTACTGTAAAGCACATACTGCCGAATGAGTTCAGCAGCTGTCCCAGATTTATAGTATGTACACTCCCAAACTACACTTCTCTCTCTCTCTCTCTCTCTGTGTGTGTGTTCTGCACAGGTGAGGAATGAACTTCCTTGCTGACTGTATAGAAATATAATGAGATACTGACAGAGGCAGAAGTCGCAGAACTTTCAGTGGGATCAATAAAACACAGAGCATGAATCCTCTATCTGCTATATTGATGACCTCAGCTGACCCTGGGATGTACAGGGCACGTATTACATACATAACTCTTGGCTATCATTTCACAATGCCTGTATACCTGTACCTTTTTTTAAACTTCCTGAAAAAGAGTTAGATTTCTAGATGATGTGGTCCTGTGCCCAGCTCAAACCCCTTCACTCTAATTTTCACTTTCTTATATCTTCAACCTGGCCCAGTCTCAGACCCCTCCTCTCTTCCGTTCTTCATGCCGACTGGTCAACATGCTGACCTCTGTATTACAACACTGTTGTGATCATTCTGTAAATGAGCTTACAGTGCACACGATTACATCTGTGCACATGTATACTGGCGTCTCTACTCCTCTCCAGACACCCTCACTCATCCAGGCACACATCCCCAACCCCAGCTATTCATCAAACCACATGAACTCTGCCACACATGCATATGTACACCCACAGACCTTGGCTTGCGACCAGTAGCCCCCAGGTCACAGATGTCTGTATGTGGGGGGATGACAGTAATGAATATTGAGTAACTGGAGTTATATCTTTGCCATATTTCCTCCCACTCTTGCCCCCCAGCCCTTTACCCCTGTCTCAAAGCCAAACCCATCCTTTTCCTCCAGATGGCAACCTTTGGTCCCTCTGGCGTACCAGAGTCATCATGCAGGAAGGATTTCCCAATTACTAGCATCACTGTTCAGAAGATTTTGCTGTTATTTCCAGCAAAAACACAAGACTGAAGACATCAGATGTTTCTGTTACTTTGGCAGAACTTGTGGTTCCTGTCGCCATGAAAGACTGATAATAATTGTACTGTAAGACAATGTCACAGTGAATTTGTAATGTTCTTACTTTCTTACAAATTTAAAGCAGGGTGACATATTCAAAAGCCCTGCAGTAAACCATATTCAAAAATAATAAATCCTACAAATGGTATCTGCATCCACTAACCTTTTCTCAGTTCACCATTTCCATAAGACCAGTGTCCTCTATGCACCCTAACCTCCATCCAAAGATTTGCAGTCATTGGACACAGCCCATGTTTCCACTCTGTTATTTACACCCTGTAATAATGTCAGCTATCTGTTGTAAATAATGTCTATATCACTTTGAAAACTACAGGGCAGAAAAAATGGGAAAATGCCCCCATTAATCCCGGTAAGCGTACCATACAAGCCCACTTGCAACTTCTGAGTCAAATTAAAAAAACACTACATCATCATTTTTTGCTGTGTGATGTTTCTTCCAAAGAAGCTGCTTTTTACATAAATGACACTTTTTATTGTAAGCCAATCAGATTTGTTAATACTGAGTTGCTGAAGCACATGTCCGACATGTGCCTGCTGATTCCAGAAGAAGTTGCAAAAAAACTTTAGTGATTAGCATTTTGGATAAAACATATGTTAGAATATTACTTGAATAGATTAGAAATATTGTTTCTTTTGAAATCAAAATATGAGTTTTAGCATTCTAGCAAACAGACCACATGCTGCATCAAAACAGTAGCTACATATGGTTCATTGCAATGACATAAAGCATGATAAGCATGTATAATTTACATTTTTGTATGCGGTTTACTTGCAGTTTATTATACTGTTAAATAGACAATAAATGTGTCTACTTATTTTTTAATTAACATTTTTACCTGGTGGGCTTAAAGGGGACGCTGGCAAAACAATCACACTGTCTGGGGTGGATGTAAATGAGTATAGCTAATTACTTCTCTGCATGATTAATTTATACTTTTCATGTTACGTTAGTGCACCGTGTATAGATTTATTTCATATAATTGTTTTTTTAATGTGCGTAGAATAAAATATTCTGTCTTTTAACCATAAATTCATTGATAAAGGTAACAGAAAATGAAAAATCTTAAGAATAAATAAGCTAGTAAAAGCATTAAAAAATAAATAAATTTTAAAAAACTCTAATTGAACGCCATTATATAAAAATTAGTTTTTAAAAGAGTTTTAAAAGAGGACACTGAGGTAGCTTATCTGATTTCCAGAGGAAGGTTATTCCACAATTGAGGAGCCCTAACAAGCAAATGCCCTACTACCGTCTGTTTCAAGCCTTGCTCTGAGGACTGAGAGCAACAGCTGGTCTGCAGATCTAAGAGAACAAGCAGGGGTGTAAGGGATGAGAAGGCTGGTGATGTAAGATGGGGCGAGGCCATTCAGTGATTTGAAAACAAGCAGCAAAATTTTAAAATCAATTCTAAAAACCACAGGTAACCAGTGCAATCAGGCGAGAATAGGGAAAATGTGCTCATATATTATAGTCTTTGTAAGAACCCTAGCTACAGTATTCTGTTCAAGTTGTAAACAGTTAATAAATTTTAGTGACAGTCCGGCAAATAAAGAGTTGCAGTAATCTAAATGGCTGGAGACAAAAACATGAATGAGTGTTTGAGCATCACTGAAAGAAAGAAAGAAAAGACAGAAAAGATCTAATCTAATGTTTCTGATTTGAGCGATAGCTGATTTGGTGATTTTGGTGAAATGTTCAGGTCTGAATCAAAGATGGGCTCAAACACCATCACTTCAATTTTGTCATTGCTGAGCATTAAAAAATGATTGGACACCCAGGACCTTATGTCTGCAAGACAGGCTGTGAGTGAGGTAACTGAGATGAGGTCTGATGGATTTATGGATAGATACATTTGTTTATCATCCGCATAAAAATAGAAGGAAATATTGTTGCGGATACCTTGACCCAGTGGTATCATGTAGATGGAAAACAGTAAAGGGCCAAGAATAGACCCTTGAGGAATACCTCAGGTGATATCTGAGTATCTGGAGGAGACATTTCCAATTGAAACAGAGACAGTTCTGTTGCTCAGGTAAGACTTAAACTAGTCTAGAGCAGTCCCAGTCATGCCTATGCAGTTTTCTAGTTGATTAATTAATATTCCATGATCGACTGTATCAAACACTGCAGAGAGGTCTAAAAGTACCAGAACAGTACAGCAACCGACATCGGAATTCATTCTAATGTGGTTTAAAACTTTTTAAAGTGCAGTTTCTGTGCTATGATGAGTTCGAAAACCAGACTGAGACTTTTCGAAGAGAGAGTGGTCATTCATAAAAGAAGTAAGCTGAGAATAAACCACTTTCTCCAGGACTTTGGCAAGAAAGGGTAATTTGGATATGGGTCTATAATTATTAAGATTGGTGGTGTCATGATTAGATTTTTTCAGAAGGCGTTGAATAATGGCTGATTTGGAGGTATAATCCCTGAAGATAGAGATTTGTTAAAAATAGCTAAAATGTCTGAGGATAAAAAGGCAGAAACCTCCTTTAAAAAGTGGGTAAGACATCTGAGAGAGAGGTGGAAGATTTCATGCCATTAATCATCCTCAGTAAATCTGACTGGGATACCAGATAAAATGAATTAAAAAACTGATACGCCTCACAGTGTGGTAAAATAAGCGGATATGGCATGATTTGGGCTCTTACGTTGGAAACTTTATCGACAAAAAAAGAACAAAAAGTCTCACATCTCACAATTGAAGAGACTTCTATGGAATTGGGAGGGTGGTGGATAAGGGAGTTAATGGTCCTGAAAAGTAACTTAGGGTTGTGAGGATTCGCAGCAATAAGATGAGAGAAGTAGGATTGCCTTTCTAATGCTCCAGACACGGTCATTAAACCATGGAGGTGGTTTTGTTCAAACAGGACGGGCTTTGGACAATTTAAAGGGTGCTACAATATCCAGAGTAGTAGCACATCGTTTCAAAAATTTAGTAGCCAGCTCCTCCGCAGAGCAGGAAAAATCTAGCGGATCAAGCGGCTGAGAAGCTTGGTAGGTGTTGCAGAAATTCTCAATGGTCTGTAGAGTGATGGATCTAAAGTGATGAAGGCCTCTTAAGTTAGAAACCACAGTCACCAGTGGGACATTAAAAAAGATAGCAGCATGGTCAGAAACGTGCTTGTTTAAGGTCTGTAGGTTTACTGGATTTATGCCATATGTAATAATTAGATCAAGAGTATGTTGATGGGTCAGGGCCAGAGACATGCTGAGTACAGTTTTCATAGTTAGTGGTAGTGATGGAAAGTAAGTGACCAAATTCTGACAGAAAGTTGCTTTGATTCAAAGATCCCTTTGATTTAGCAGGGCGATATAACAACCTAAAAAAGTATGTTGGCAAGTAGTGAATGAGAATAGCTCAAATGAGATAAAATTGCCAATAGCAGTAGGTGTAAATTTGTGGTCGGCTTTATAAATGACAGCAAGTTCCCCCTGCCTCGTCCAGACAACCAGACAACTATTCCAAAATGTATATCGGGGGGACAAACCTCAATGAGAGGAACATTAGTGTCTGCCCAGGTTTCAACCAGAAAAATAAAATCTAAATCATGAGAAGAAATAAAATCATTGACAATAAAAGACTTATTGGTAATAGACCTTAAATTCCACAGACATCCATTTAAAAATGATTTACTGCAACGATTGGCAGACTGAGTCTTAAAAGTAATTAGGTCAGATGGGACCCTTTTGTGCCTGCTATTCCATTTTTTGGGCAACCTTGCAGTGTTATGTGCTGGAATAGTTGACATCAATGAAGGGAAATCAGAAACACCATCATCATTCTGAGGATAGCTAGCTGCAGAGTTCAAACATAATATCGGGTCCATGCTAGTTATATGCACTAATTAAATTACTGGAACTGATCTGGCAGGGGCACAGACCCGGAGGACATCAAACACTGCGGGATTGGTCACCTGACGAGTGTGAGGAGCTTGACCGGAATTGGGGGGCAGCATGTGAGTGGCAAGGGAGCAGTGGGGCATGAGTGTGCAGTAAACAATAAGATAAGTTTGCTATTAGCATGCGAGAGTCAGCTCTATTTACGTGGAGGCCATCCCTCCAGTAAAAATGTCTACACTCCCGAAACAAGTTAAAATTGTCTATGAAAACCATGTTGTGGTCGCTGCAAACTGATGACAGCCAGGTGTGTAAGCTCAGCAGGCGACTGAAGCTACCCACTCCGTGGCCAAGAGAGGGCATTGGTCCAGAGATGAAAGCCTGGCACTTCAGAGACTCCAGGACCTTCAACAGGTGGATAAAGTCCAGTTTGAGCAGTTCCGACTGTTGTTTTGGGATGTCATTCACTCCCACAAGGAACACAATACAATCCAACTTCAGATGGTCCCGTATAATCTCTGGAATTCTGCTGGTTTTATCCTGGACCCTCGCACCAGGAAAACAGTACGTTTTTGCCCTCTTCATCCTAATATTACAGACTATGGAGTCTCCTACAACCACAGTTGTGAAGTGGGAAGGTGGGGAGGCTGAGGTGGAACTGACTGCTCTTCCAAAGGATGGCAGTGGTGGGGATAGAGGAGAGTGATGCGGTGCAGGATGTGGTGGATTAACCAACACCCTGGGGTTCCTTCGCAGAGCCGGAGTAACTGCCAGGGGGAAGGCAGGCTTCCTCCGGGATGCCAGATCAGCTGATCGCCCTGCGGTGTCTACAGATAGGGGAGATCGGGGGCATCCCCTAAGTGGAGGACACTCATGTTTATCCAGGGCGTTAAATCTGTTGGTCAGCTGGATGTCCCAGGATGGTAAGGTGGAGCAGGTACTCTTTCTGCCATGTCTACTCCTGCATCCTGCAGATGGTTTACCAGGGGCTCCAGAGCTTTGCTGGGGGGTAGAGCTGACCAGAGCCTTCGGTTTAGCAACAAGTTTGCTCCAGGGATCTACAGCCTGGGAAGGAGCCGGTTCTGAGCATGGCACGGTAGAGATCTCCTCCAGCTGCAGTGGCAGCTTTAAGTGGGCTTAAAGCCCATGGGCTTAAAGGGTACGTTAGGTACCCATGCCAGACATATTTTGACAAATTAAACAATAAAAACATTACAAATTGGTATAAATGAATTATTGACACTTCAAATGAGAGATCAGACTTTCATTTAAAGAATGTTCTCACTTAAATTGGGGCAGTATATATTAAAAATGTCTGAAAAGTGGATTTGGTGGACTTAATAGGGACATTTACCCCTATCAAAATCCTGAAAACTACAAAAGTTTGACTTGGTTATGCAACACAAGGTTGGTGGTTTCTGGTGCTGTTTTTATGCAGAAATCCTTTGGGTCTGTACAAGGCTTTTCCACTCCCCTCGGACTGCTATTAGGCTGGTTGGAGTGATGTGGTGCCAGAGGCCTTAGTGTGAGCTACTTCACACAGGTCCACAGAGAAATAACAGAGCTTACCTCTCTCTAACTCTTTCTGTCTCACTCAACATGCTGTCAGCCTTTTAACTTTCCCTTTCTTTCTCTCTTTCTCACAATTTTCTTCTTCTTCTGGCTCTCTGTTGTCCTCTTTCCTATTCCAGTCCTTCAATCATCTCTCCCTTGTCCTCTCTCCCTCTGTCTCTCTTCCTGGCTTCCCCGTGTTTTGTTTATGTTGTTTTTCAAGCTCACTAATTTGAATAAACTGCCAGGGTTGAAATGAATTATTGATTATGGTGCAGACTTTTAGAGGGTGGGTAAAGTCCTGTTAATCACGCCTTGCAGTAGGTTACAGTAATCTTTTAATTAGCGAGGGAAAAGACCAACTCAAATCATCACTTTTATTATTTTATTTCACACTTTTAAATCACATTCACGCTTCCCTGCTTGTCTGAATAGACTTTTGACCTGTATCTTCGCACATACCATGTCAATATTTACCAAACAAGAGCTAATTTTCAGTTTTGTGTTCTGCTCTTGAAGAGATGTCAAGCTGCCTACACTCCCATCATACTAATACAAACCCCAGAGGGCTTATTTTGTCTTTTGTAAACAAACTTTTTCTGTTTTTTTTACAAAGTGACACAGGTGAGAAACAAGCCAGTCCTTACATGCAATAACAAAACACTGTCTTTTTTATTAAGCTTCCTCTCTGCGAAAATCCCTCTCTTGGCAGCTACTGAAGGCATATATATTGTCAAATATGGCCTCACATTAGATCCTTTCAGCTCTTTACTCTTTGGAGACTGAACGCACTGGTTATCATTTTATTCCAGGACACCAGCATTACAAACACCTTAGTATCTCTCCTCAGACAGTGTACAGAAACAATTAGAGTTCCTGGGATTCAAAGTATTTCCAGAGTGCATCCTAACAAACATCTTTTACATTCTAATCGGACCAGGTTTACTCATTTTGCACCAAGCTGTTTTGTTGTGTGCTCCAGTGTCTTCAATTTATTCAAAGAATACGGCTTAATTTCCCATTGCCATTGATTTCTAGCCCTGCCACAAGGCAGGGTAAAGAGTCTATTGATTCACACTCTCGCTCCTTCTTTCACCCTCCTCCCTGACCAGCTGATTCAAACCTGTGGTACGTTAGAGGGTGGGGGAAAGAGATGAAGGGAGATATGGAAGGCTGTAACTAGGGACGGGGCAGCCGTAACAGTGGGAAATGAGTGTGATTAGGTGGGAAATATGGCCATGGATCAGAGAGGACGTTTGTGTAGGAGTGGGAAAACAAGAGTGTTGTGAGCGAGAGATGTGATTGTATATGTGTGTATCTGTGCATGTCTGTATTTGATGGGAGAAAATAGTTACATTTCTACCTCTGTGACAGAGAACTACGCCAAATTGTCTGAGAAGCTTACAGGCACCATGTGAGTACCATGAGTGTTTGGGCAGGTGAGCCTGCAATTTCTGTAGTTTTGACACTACAGAAATTGGACACCTGCACCTACCTGCCTGAAATATTTGTGTCTCATCTTTTTTCATGTAACCTGCAGTGGAGTAAGAGCAAAAACCAAACTAACTTCAGGAAAAGATGTTAATATACTACTATGCAAGGTTTTATGGGTATAAAGATTTGCAGTCACTGTCAGTCTGAAATGGTTTTACTAATGCTTGAATGTCTGCTGTGACATTCATTTATGATTTTGACTTTTTTTTGTTACCAATTTTTATTTAATTTTCACAAGACACAAGGACATGAAATAAAGGCGATTTGCAAATATTCATAAAGAGAACGCACACACTCTCTAATCAGATATCAATATACCGCACATTGAAAAACTGGACACCAAATGTGCAAACATCTCCATCATAGATTTTCATAGATCAGATACCTCCCAATGCTAGTACCCACCTACCCAATGCGCCCTTTATACCTAAACCCCATGGCTGCAGAAAATAAATAAATAAACCAATAAAAAGGCAAAAGCAAACAAATAAGGAGATTACTTTTGTCATATCCCCCTCTAGTATTTCAAACAAGGAAAGAAAGTGGGGTAAGTAATATAGATTTGTTGTAGTTATCAAAGATTTGGTGATATATGTACACAAAACATCATAAATCTTTTGTAAATGTTAATACAACCAAGCCCAAGTCCAGAATAATGTTAATATTTAGAAATTCCTTTTTGTTATTTAAAGCTATGAGCACATAAAAGTCCATCATGTTTGGTCAGATTTAGTATGTTTTCTGGGAGTAGTTCTGGCTCCCTGGTATGGTGTGAAAGTAAAGTGCAGAAATGTACAATAAACTTTTCCATCATGGTTAAGACTAAAGAAAATATACTGAAAAACATGATAACAGCCATAAAACAAGTTGACTATTTTATGACTTACTCTGTCTCAAAGGTTTCTCTATTTGTGTTTTTGCTGTTGAGCTGTGGGCAAAGTGACAAACAAAACAAAAATGTTGCTCTGGCTGAATATGGGAAGGTCTCTTTTAAGAAGAATAGCTAAGGTGAGCACGCCTAGTCTGTCTGCGAGTGTGTGTGTGTGTGTGTGTGTGTGTGTGTGTGTGTGTGTGTGTGTGTGCTAAAAGTGACTGAGGCCCTATACAGTCAAGTACAGGTACTCACCCATTAATGGGAAAGTTATCTCTCTCTAACACACGTTGACCTTCACTGACCTTCACCACCAGCTAATTGGCATAGGCAGCCTCTTGCTTTTACAAGGCTGTAGTCAAATATGTGCGCATGTGTGTGCGCGTGCATCTGAGCTTTCAAGTTGAGAAGCTGAGAAAACACCTGCACCTGCATCCTATGCCAATTACCTCACTTAACCCTCTGCTGACCTCTTCCACACTTCCTCTGTGCAGGAGCACCACTTACTGTGAAGCCTCCTCCTCCCCCTTTTTCCTTTATCCTCAGTCTGTCACCTCTGCCAATTCTATCCCCTCCTACCTCCAGTCTGTCTTCATTCATTTGCTTTTTTTTTATGTGTGTTGAGGGTACTTGTGAGTTTTAGTAGGTTTTTGTGCATGTGTATGCATGTTTGTGTAATTTAGGGTCTTAAAAAGGACAGTGAATTAAAAAGTAGGAGGCAGAAAATGCAACAAGGAGAGGATTTTCTGCATTTTACCATGTTTAAAGTTTTTTTTGTGTCAAATATTCATGCTTATGCATCCACCATTCTTCATAGGCCACTTTCTGTGTGAGCCAAAGGCTGGGGATTGTTTCCAGTGTTCTGGGTGAGGAAAATTGAGCCGTTTTGAAACAGATCAAACAATGGAGTACTCTGCCTGAAGCAGTAGAAAATGTTGGCTTCATGCAGCCAGCAGTAGAACAAAATGCTGACCCTATGCAAACACAAACTGCTGTCATCAAAAATAGAACAACCAGTGTTGCAAAAAAAAAAGAATAATAAAAAATCTGTTCGAGGGGAGGAAGATGGACTGGTTGGGAACACAGTGTGAGGAAAACAGCATCATCCTCCTCTCTTAGGCCTGTTTCCAGCAGTGGGGAAGAAATGTAGGATGAGAGAGTTATAATGATTTTCAAAGAGGCTACAACAAATCTTCTATTGTAGATGTCAAAAAACTGAAAAAAATAAATGTATTTCTTACCCCTTAGGGTGTGACACTGAGTGGAACAGATGTGCTCATACATCTGGGTACTGTATGTTTGAATGTGGTAGAGATCTGTCAGTAAATCTACAAATGTCCATCTTTGGGGTAAGATGTGTAACCCCATCATATTCAAAAATCTGCAACAGGATTAAAGAGCGTGAATCACTCCAGTGGAATGACTTCATGTTAATTAATTGTTTTACTTGTTTTCCCTTTTGAAACAGGAAATGATCAAAGTTAATGCGGCCCAGCTCTTGCTGCGTTGTATGTCTCCCTAAACAGCACACATCGCTTCCTCACTCTGAATTATTCAGTCCCACCTCGGGCCATTGTCTATTGATGTTCCTACAGACTTCCCCAATGCACAACTGACAATCCTGACACTAGCCACATTTAACAGCCCCCCTCAATCATCACTATTTTATCATGTGGATGTGTCTGTTTTAATATTCATACTAGTGAAAGCACATCAAAGTGGGGTGTGCAGTGATATAATTTGATATTCTCCCCCAGATGTTGTAAAACATTGCGGGGTGATTAGCATTCTCTGGATGGAACTAAATGTAATAATCATTTTATGAAGCTAATACATCAGCGCTTCAGTATTACAGCGCATTAAAAGATACAGCTACTGGCTAAACATATGTTCCATTGACATATGCAAAAAGTAATTGAGACACAGAGAAAATCTTAAACATTTTAATGATGTAAGTTACCCGGCCCATTCTAATTGCCCAAAAGCATTGAAAGTGCACTCTTCTGCTATTCGGCTTCAAGTACTCTATTATTTGATTTCTACAGGCGTCGCTAGACCGTTCTCTGATGTTCAAATGGTTAAGCCCAGTCTTCTCTCCAGACCACCAGCTGTGATCGGTTTCTTTTACACTGCCTGTTCAAAGCATTTGCTTAATGTTCACGAAAAGGCCAATGTGTCTATGCTATTTAGTACAAACGTAACATTTGGTCTGGCACCTCTTTCTCTTGCTCCTTCCCAGCCTGCTGAACTGAACAGCCCACTAGCAGTATAATGCAGAGCAGAGCATACACTGGAAACAGGGTCGTTCTGCAGTTCAGATGCAAAGCACAGATTGAAGCTAAATGTGCGAGTGTGCGAGTTAATCATACTGTTAGCATCTATTATTGTTATTACCTAACTGGCCTGTTCCTCACTGAGGGTGAGCAGCTGTGTTTCAGGATGTCTCTCTGCAGGTGCAAAGCCCACACATACTATGGGCAGGAAATTACAGCTTCACCTGGGCCAGCAGTCACCTGTGCTCCAGCCTGACTCAGCCCCTGCTGCCCTGCGGGTGAGAAACCCTCTACAACAGTTCTCCCACAAGCTCCTCTCCTCTCACTTTCCATGTGTTCCTTTTTCACCTTTTCTCTCCTCCTCTTGATGCCTTTCTTAGCATCCTAATTTCCCCACCTTTTAACAAACCTCTGCAGGTCTCAACTGGCCTCCTTTGTTGGAGTCAGCACTTATTTTGTTGGTACAAACACACACACACTCACAAATGCCAGACTCACAGCATTCAGATATTTCTGGATTTCATTTATACAGATAACCTTGGAGCTGTGCTCAGTCCATGCCTCTGTGTATGAGAGCAGAATAATGCCAAATTCTGCCTCTCCTTGGATGTTAGATACACATTCAGTTGACCCTTCATATCCAGTCTGCAAAACAGGAACAAGATTAAGTTCCAAAGCCAAAATAAATACTCTGTGTTGCTTTATAGAAACCATAAACATCTCTCGCTTTTTACATTTTTTTTCTGGGCATTTGGGAGCTTTTAGCAACCTGAAGGACTTTACATCCTACAATTAAAGACAAATGAAATGGTAGTTACTAATGATATAAAAACAACACGCAGCTTTATCTTTGGCTTTGACTTGAAGAGGCACAACACATTTCACAAGTTTTCAAATCAGAGATGAAACATGAGTTTTTAAAGCTCTTAAAGTCACTGGTATTGATGAAGAACCCCATTCACATACCACAGATGTAAAGCATTATGGTCATTTGTGCAGTGGGAACAACAGAGGTATTATTTAATGCTCCTTTGAGAAGTGATTTAGAATAAGAGAAAATACACACCTGCTTAAACATAGCACCTCCGGCTGGTAGTTGCAAAGTCTAGGAGCACCAAAGGTAAAGCTTCAACTGCTTCTTCCTTGTAATGTATATTTTGGAACAGCCTGCAGGGACCTATACGCCTAAACCTAACTGACACTGCATGTGTGATAAGATTTGGTGCAAAACCAGCCATGCCCAAATCAGTAAACTGTTGCATTTTGGACACAAACAGGCACTTGTACCTGAGGCAGGAATTCAGAGACTCTAAGGAGAAAAGATAAAAGCATCAGTGGCCTCTTTCAAATCACAGGGGAGTAAAAACAGCCTAATGCAGGAAATATTCCCCAGTTAAGGTAATGAGATGGAACATCCTCTACGCCTAAAAGCTTACATAAGCATCAGAAAGTACACCTTTTACTTCTGCAGCTTCATTTGGGGAGGCAGTGATCCCAGTTCATGGCCACTCATCTTTATTAAGTTACTACAGTAATTAAGTTGGGTGGGCTGTAACAGCATGTTTAAAGATTCCCCCAAAGTTAATAAAGTTTGTGTCACTTTGAAGACTGGCCTCTTGCTACAACTGCAGTTGATGTCCACATGATATATCAAACAGTGAGTTAAAATGACACTGTAACATACCGTTGTGTGCTATTTATGCCATAATATAAAATACAAACTTAAATAATCTATGCAGAAGATTTATACATTGAAGGAAAGCATGTAGTAGTATAAAAAATATGAGTGAAAAGTGCAGTAGTTCCTGACTTTTATAGAAAAATCATTGAAAGAAGAGAGAAGTTAAGTTTTTCTATCAAAACCTTCACCTGAGGAGTAAAGTTTGTTTAGATCGCACCAATTGTCCATTCCTGCATTGTTACCTCATATTGCTAAATTTAATAAAAAATAAGTTTGTTCTGCTCGGATAATAGTCTCTGTGGAATGAGCCAATTTTATCATTTAAAAAAATAAATTCCTGGAAAATTATTTAGAGCTAATTTCAACAAAGCAGGAATGCCAATCTGAAAAATAAGACTGATTTTCACCAGAAATGGAGGAAGTAATGAAGGGGGAGTTAGGCATAATCAAAAAAAACAAAACAAAGCTACTGTGGATATCATTATCAAAACTACAGTATGAGTAGCAGAGCTAACAGCACAATCACCTTGTTTTCTTTGTAATACACACTGTCTTCTATGTGTGCTTAATGGATTGAGCTACAGTTCACGTCTTAAGGCTGCCATGGATGAGCTCTAACAGTTTGTCAGTGACCTTTCTTGGCTTTCTGTCTGATCAAAGTCTCCACTCAGCAGCACCCGCTGCTGCAGGTCCCAACCCTCTGTCCCTCTCACTTGATGTAGAGAAGAACAAAGGCGAGCTGGAGAAGGACAGACAGAGGAGAGGAGGAGAGAGAAGAAAGCGAGACTAGAGAGAGAGAGAACAGGGAGAGGCCATGCTGAGAGGTCATGTTTGATGAGAACTCTGGATCTCCTACAGATAGACAAAGGGAGAAAGGTCGGCCCAACTCAGCCAAAATAGAAACACGAAGGAGATGAGTAGAGGACAAAAGATGAGGCTGAAGTGTTTAGAAGACTGAGGAGAAGGAGGAGGAGGAGGGGATGGATGAGACAGGAGAGGGACCCATCGGACAGGAATAGCAGCTCCAATTAAGATTGGTCAGTAGATAAACAGATGCCCTGTGTGTGTTTCTGGGAGTGTGTCCGTGTATGTGTGTGTGATCAGGAGTGTGTGAGTCTAGTCAGAGAAAGTTTCCACAATTCAAGTATGTGTTTGTGAGCATTACATTTGTGTATTCATGCATCTGTTTATGTTGTTTTGTTAGTGTTTACAAGCGTCCATGCATGCATTTGGGAGCATTCATACAGATGTGTGTTAATGTGTTTTTTTTGTGTGTTTACATGTGTGTGTGAGCGTGCAACCATGCAAAAATGTGTACATAAATGTGTGTATACATGTTGGTGTATTTGTGTTTTCTGAGTCTCTTCATGTGCTTGCATCCATTTGAGTTTGTGTGTGTGTGTCTGCGTGCATGCACATATGCATGCGTGCTTGCGTAGGTGTGTGTGTGTGTGTGTGTGGGTATGACTTAAGTCACTTTCAGGGACACACACCAGACTTAAGACCAGTTGATTGGGGACAGCTTGTGCAATTGGGTACAAAAGCAATGTCCCCAATTGGTAAAATGCAGATTTTTGGGTCAGTGGTTAAGGTTAGGGTAAGGTTTAGGGCTAGGCAAGTAGTGGTTATGGTTAAAGTAAGAGGTAAGTCTCCAGGAAGTGAATGTAAGTCTATGTAAATAGCCCAGAAGTGACTTAAGTAAACCTGTGTGTGTGTGTGTGTGTGTGTGTGTGTGTGTGTGTGTGTGTGTGTGTGTGTGTGTGTGTGTGTGTGTTGATTAGCCTTGCAGTAATTAAATCCATTGCCATCCAGCCAGCACATCCACATCGACCTTGGTTGCCATAGCGGTCACCGTGGGGATAGTGACAGTCAGATCTGGCTGGTGTGTGTGTGTGTGTGTGTGTGTGTGTGTGTGTTGCATATCAGCTGACGATCCAGTGGACATTAAACTGATCAACTGTGCATTTTTTGTGTTTGTGGGATGATGACAAAGTATGAGTGTATGCGAGTGAGGGAAGATGATAGAATGGGTGCAAATGAGGAGAACTTCTCATCTGTTGCCACTGGATACAGATGATCTTTCAGCCTCATGCAAGAACGGCAGGGCAGAGTGACAACACCCCCACTGTGGCTCCATCTTTCCTTCTCCAGTGTCTCTGTCTGTCGTTGTCACTGTCCTTGTTTGTCTTTGTCTGTCTGTCTTTTTCCTTTCACATCACTAAGTATAGCCAGAACCACAACAATCTTGCTAAGTATGGAGATAAGGCGGCATGTGACCAGTACACACGTGATTTATTTTGTGTTTCTCTGCCTTTCATTATTTCTTGCACCTGATCAATACAAGATAAACAAGATAAATTATTTAGAATTTCTTATTGAGTGTGCACCTGGACAATAATACACAATTTTCAGTTGTGCGATATGAAAAATATTTTCATATTTATAAAGCGTTTCATTCAATTTACTGTATGTTTAAATTATTTGAAAAACGAATGGAAGAAATTGTAAAATAATCATGCCAATTAAAACTGAGACGCTTATGTCAGCATGAAAAGTTGGCAGGCTGTGAGCATAAAACCCCCCCATCACATCCATCTACTGAATGCAAGCTTCTCTGCAGAACAAATTGAACAAATGTTCATCTTAACTCCACAATTTGTGAACTATTTCTTATTTGAAACCAACAAACATGCACACTTGTTTGTTTGCCTTGACACTTCCAGCTGTTCCTCTGCCACCTTCCTCACAGGACTCTCGGGTGGTGGTTTGATGCGCGCCACCAGGTGGATACTTCCAGGAAGACGGGTATATGATTACCTGGTGGTGCGCATCACATCACCACCTGTGGACGGTAGCAGTGGAGAAACAGCTGAAACTGATGAATAGTGCATGTTATAAACATGCCACGCTTATGACTAATTCATGGGAAAATGTTGAAAATATAAGAAAAAAAAAATAAGATTTTTCTTTACAAGATGCATCCCAGCTATTTCAAATATTTAGGGATATATTGGAATATCTTTTCCCATCTTCTTGGGAAGAGCCTGGCAAGTCTCATTAGTGACTCAGTGTGTGTCATATCTCCTCCCCTGGGTGCTGGCTTTCACGCAGTCCAGATAATTTCAAGTTCCTCCCTCTGCAACTTTAATTTCCCCCTCTCTCCTACTTCATTTCTCTCCATAACCTCCATCTATGTCTCAACAGCTCTCAGAGGTCGTTTTCTCTATTCTTCAAGGCTCGTTGGTCACAGAAAGGGATCTGTTCTCACTGCCCACCAGTCTGGGACCTTGACAACCTGTAAGGACAGACTGCAATTGTAACTTTATTCCCTCTTTGACAGGAGGAATGAAGGACGGGGGGGGTAAAGGCCAGTTCAGACCAATGATTCGCAACGAGACTGGATGCAACTTGAATCTCAAGATGTCTGATCGTAAACGTTCTAAAACTGGGACGCCCTTTTTCCATAGCAACAACACACCGGCATACCCCATTACTTCTGCGTTGATAAATTGTATTAAGTGGATTAGCTGGATTTCTGTTTGTTTTTAGCCTACAAGCTACGTTACTATCAATGAACAGATTTAAACGTTACCACCTAGCTAAGTTAACTCACAACAGCGTTGTTTTTGTTTATTTTATTGGAGTATGTTTTTGAGATACAATCATAAAGTGAATGCTGTTCTTCAAAAAGCTGGATGAGCTGGTCCTCCCTCTCCTCTGTCCAGAAATCTGTCATGTTTTCATACTGGTCTGTGCTATTGACTGATTAGCTGAAAAGAAACAGCTATGTCTGAAGTTCTAAAACTTGATGATTTGAAAGGGTCTTTTGAGACCCCGGGCATTCTCATTGCGAATCATTGATCTGAACTAGGCTTAAGACTCATGGATCTGCCTGTCTTTACTGACCTGACTGAACTTAATGTATTACCTGTTTAATATTTTAACTGAGTCCCCCCCCCCCCCCGTGTGGTTTGTGCTGTAAAATATTAATCAGCGTTACAATCAGCGCACAACCAGATTACGTTTATAACAGGGAAAGCCATCTGCGGTGCTAAAGCATGCAAATGTAATCATTTAGAATTCATAAGTTAGGTGAACAATTTGCATACAGATGTGTAATGCAGAGCCCTAACAAAATGCCTGGTTAATTGAATTAGCACTGACAGTCTCAGTGGAAAAGTGCTGCGCCAGCAATAAGGTTCCACTGTTGCGGAGCAGGGCAGCGGTACTAGTAAAGAGTCGCCCCGCAGGGAGGCATATATATCGTTATGTTTCTCCTGTGGTCGTTTGGGAGGGCAGAGCTGTCAGAATAAGGCCGGGCTGGGACTCCTCTCTGTTTCAACGTCCCATTGCCATTATCGCTCTTTACAAGTACATTTCCTGCAGAAACACTCATCGTCTTCTAACACCCTTTTGTTCACCCCTTGTCCCCATTCCCTCGGGTAGTTCTTCTTTCCGTCCAGCTACTATCAGGCCTTTGTGACTAAAACCCTCCTAGAAACTAAGAAGCCATAGGAGCCCAAATTAAATCAGAAACTAAAATTCACTTAACAGCATTTGTGTTTGCATTTGCACTGCACCGAATCATAACGATTAGGCAAATTAGCCTGGTAACAGGCTAAGATTTGATTGTTTGAAAGGTCATTTTTGCACGGGATGAGACAACAACACAGATTCATCTTGTTGTTCTTGGGCAACTGAGCGAGGTGACATGAAAAAAGGTAAATGAGAAACACCCTTATAGTCAAAGGTAACAGAAAGCTGACACACTTCTCACTGTTGCTGCTATACTGCACTGCAATATCTCTGTTCCTTCCCATCCACACTACAACATAACATTTTTTTCTTAGAATTTATCAACTTGGGCGAGCGTTTTTGAAGATCTCAGTTTTTAGAGAACGTAACAGTCCAGTTTAGTGTGAATAGAAGGCCAAAGTGGAGGATGATAAAAAAAAAAAAAGATGTTGGATGCAATCTCAGCTTCAGCCTCCGCTCCTGCTTGTCTCCTCACCCTGAATCTCCCAACCCGCAGCTTTTTCCTCCACCAGAACATCCCTCTCTCACCTCGGGGTCTGCTCTCACCTCCCTCACTCAGCCATGTTAGCCATTCACACTTGGCCTGTGAAATCACACTCTCTTCACAGGGGCTCTTCAACACGCCACTCTCTCTCTCTCTCTGTTCCTGCTCTCCCCCTTCGTCTCTCTGAATTCTAATTGACCGAACAATGAATCCATCACTATTTCTCTCGCCTGTAGCAAACAGATGGGGCACTGCCACTCTCTCCATTTTCATTGTCCCTATACATCTAACCCTGTCACTACTGCTGCATCATCAATCTATCTACCTGTGAGGCTCACCCTGTCCCTCTATCACCTGTCTCAACAGCCCACAAATCAAAATGGTTTTACTGGGTCCTTCCCGTTTTCATTGTCCATGGCAGTTCCTCTCTTTTACCTCTCTTTATTCACAAGCTTACTCTCCCCACTAAAGCTAAATATTACATTTTAAATTGGACTCTAAATATTAGTTTGAGATGGCACCTACCTATGGAAACAGCTCTTATGATGTTTTAGATCAAATTTAGTTTGGGTAACAGATTTAGCATTTTAATGTCCACCAAGAGAAACTATTAACTGACTAAATGGCTGCCTCGGCAGCTATAAAGGGAGTTTTAATCACCTTTAGTGCTGACTAATATCTTGTTTCTTACAGTATGAAAAACACAGTTTTTTTCCCATTGGAATGTATTAAGTGTTATTGCTGTTATAACTGAAGCTCAGCTTTGCTCACAGGCCACCAAACAATCAAAAACAGGAGGAAATTCAACAAAAATGCACAACAGTTACTGAACCCCTCAGTGAAAATCATATTTAGACTTAGAACCGTTACTAAGTGCCTACTTTGACATCTGTGTGTGTGCGGATGGGCATGTGTTTGTATGTGTGGTCGGTATTGCCAAGTGTGAGCTGTTGTTGTGTTAGAGTGAGAGACGGCCTGGAGAGGTGCATTGTTAAACCTGAGACAGCACAAAAAAAAAAAAAAAAAAAACATACAAGGCATGTATTGTAAATGTATGTAGGAGCTGTTGCGTTTACAATTTTGACGTGAAAGGTTTACATGTTAATTTCTTTAAAACAGCAGCTTTGACACAGTTTCAGATCTAAAGCTTAACTCCCTGAAGAATGATATTAGTCATTAATTCACACCTTTTATACGTCAACATCAGGATGACAGGAAATAGCTAAAGATTGATTCTGATTTATTACAACTTCTTTTCTTGTTTTCGTAGTTTTGTACTAATAACATCAAGGTACTGTAATTGCTGAAATTGCTCAAAAGAGCTTTGACAGGCCAGAAACATGAACAGACAGAAGACGCAGGTTTTAAATAAACCCTCAGAATAGCTCAATTTATTTAGAGGAGAGAACAAAAGCGCATGTTAGATTATTGTTCAAACTGTCTGTACAGACGACCTTCTACATAGTTTTCTCGTTCGGTGAGGGATTATTGGGTGTCCTCTTTCAATTCTCCCTCCAAATGGAGAGGTATAGATAATCTGACTAAACTGTTGTCTTGTTTACAACCTTTGTTATTGTCTCACAGCTTGTGTTTCTTGACCTGTCTGACTTTGTTGTAACCATATTGTCGTTTTCCACAATCTCTGTAATTACATTGGTGAGTAATTTACAGTACTTAAACCGATGATGGTTACTATAACTTTTGATTACCAAAACTATAAAATTAAGACCTCGACATATTATACACTAAAACTAGGCTTTAATGTGAGCTCATTACAACAGAGAGTAGACATTTATCTTTTTCGTCCTAATGTTCCTCCAAAAACAACGTGAGCCAACACTGCGGATAACAAGATGGCTTCCCGTTTCCCAGTCTCTCTCCTGAGGCCGTCCCCCAGTATCCCTTTCGCTTACAGGGGTACCATCTTGTGGCACAAATGAGAACTATAGTATTTTCCCACTGGACTACAAGAGAGGGACTACTAACTTCAAACTATGAAACTAACAACTAACAAGTAAGCCATGTAAATATTTAGAGGATGGAACTTGGGGAAACATTCTGGGAGGAGATCTAATCAACTTCCTACACACTTCACACTGCAGTCAAGCCAATGTAATGCTGGGACTGAGGGGGTTGCCATGCAGCATGGTGCTGTGCAGCGCAGTGTTGTGTTCTGTTGTGCTGTGCTATGCTGTGAGGGATAATGATCCGTGGCTGTGTAAGCCATTAGTGAATAAGTGGTTATGTTGGAGCCCCTGTATCCCTGACGCCTGCTGTCACTTTGATAAATATGCGGCACACAGATGCCCTCGTATGAAACCGCTCTCTGCTGCATATAAAGGTGCCATTTAGTTTATTATGTTCCTCAGAATGTATTAATTGTATTTTGAATTTTGAATCAAACTGAAAAGTGTGACAGTGTTTACTTGCGTTCCTTGTGTGTGCGTGTGTGCGCACGGTGATCAGTCTGACAGGCTGTAGTATGTTGTGGTTACAGTTGGCAGTCCAGGGACTAGCCTAGTGCTGCAAGCGCCGGGCCCAGAAGGCAGGGAACCACGTGATGAAAGCCTCGCGATGAGAAAATGACAGCGCTAGCTCTGACATGCATATCCGCTGACAGGGAGCGAAGCCTGCGTGTGTGTTTGTTTCCCCAGTGCGCTGAATTCACCCTTGACTCCCTTCAAAAGCTGATTTGTTTTTAGTCACCTCAGCAAACCTCCACAGACATTCGGGGGAAAAACTTCTCGCAAAGCCGTCTCTTTTTAAGTCTGCTTATTTTCACCTCATTTCACACCAGTATGAGATGGGCTCCTATGAAAAGGTTCAACTCACGGTCCACTGAGTAGCAGTTTTTTTTAAAAGAATACATTCATAGATGCACTCCCTCATCTCCCTCTAATGTCACAACCGTATGTTGTCCTGCCCTCTTTCACAGTGTTTGTATGAAAAGACATTCAGTATAAAGCAAATGTATATATTCATTCATGGTGAGTGTTTGTTTTTAGCCAGGGTGCCTCTGTCCCACATGCAGATTCAAAGCTGTGATTCTCACATGGAGTGGAGATGCAGCAGCTTTTTGTCTGTGTGAAAGGTTGGGGGAAAAGAGGCTTTTTCATGGTCTGAGTCCACTGTGAATCAAGCTTTACATCCTGCTCAACTCTTTTGCAAGTGAATTACATCCAGTGGCATTATACTGCGAACTCCCTGGGGTCAAACAGACACAGATAATTGTATTTTCTATTTTCTCTGCTTTGCTTCTCTCTTTGCTTGTGTATGTGTATCGGTGTGATATTTGTGTTGATCATCTTAATCTTTTTTGTCTCATAACCAGAAATGGTGGAATGAATAAACTTTTGATCTTAATCCTCGCAGTAAAATATGTTAGAGTAGCTCTTGTCGAATTTTATTTCTCATCCAAGTGAGGTATTTTTAGAACTCTTGGGGAGAAATGTAGTTGCTTCACAGACAAAAATGCAGCCTTTGTAAATTCATGTAGCTTTTGTTTTCATGATACTGTATAACTGAACAGTGCCCCCTGAGGTTACCAATTAGGCCTTGAGTTGTGTGCAAGTTTAGGTGTGTGTGTGCTGCTGTGTCTGTCTGTGTGCATGTTTCCAGGCAAATTTGAACAAGTGAACCGTAGTAGACAAAGAAGGGCCTGCAACACAATAAATGCGGCAGTGTCTGAAAGAAAAGGCCTGGAACTTTTTCAGTTGTGCTAGTAGGTTAATCTTCAATCCAGCACTGGCCCACACTATCCAACATGCTAGCAGGTTCCAAGGCACTGCTCACACTTGAAACATTGGTCTGGCAATGAGGCTTACTGGTTTGCTGTGGCTCTCCCAGTTAGGACTGTCACTACCGTGGCCAAGGGACTGTTCTGAGAGAGTGGAGATACCAGCTCTGTTTTCAGAACTGAGCCAAAACCACCGTTTTGTCTTTGTGTGTGTGTGAGCAGGAAGACAGGCCTCTTATTATTTTACTAATCTCGGGATTAGGAAAAGCAGCTTTGGGCCTTCAACTCGTTCTCTCTAATCAGCTTCAGTGTATTCAGCAAATATGATCTATAACTGCTCTTTCACGTTGCATCTGCAACAGACACTCTAACAAACCAAGAGTGGAGGTTGGAGAGGAATGTTGGCTTTTTCCGATGGTATTGCATTCTGATTCCCAGTATCTTCGTCAGCGGTGCACCAGTCAGAGTAGATAAACATAAATAAGCTGTGTGGACATGGCTTTGATTGACTGCCTTGTTTTTGGCATCATCTTCATCGCCTAAATTTGTATGATCACCAATCTCTTTGTTCAGTTAAGCTCATAATCACAATCAATAGATCTGCAGTATTAAAGAGCTACTCTGGAATTAAAGGACCAGTGTGTAAGATTTAGGGGGATCTATTGGCAGAAATAGAATAGAATATTCATAAGTATGTTTTAATTAGTGTATAATCCCCTGAAAATAAGAATCATTGTGTTTTCATTACCTTAGAATGAGCCCTTTATATTTACATAGGGAGCAGGTCCTCTTCCACGGAGGCCACCATGTTTCTACAGTAGCCCAGAATGAACAAACCAAACCCTGGCTCTAAAGAGGGCCTTTCACGTTTTTTGCGAGTTCCACGTAGTTTCGTATAGGTTCTCTAACACGCTTTGAAAGGGAGGGATGAGGGGGAGGGGTATTCAGTTGGTTGCAATCTGCAACCTCACCTCTACATGCCACTAAATACTACACACTGGTCCTTTAAGGAGTTGCATTGGCAATGAACTATACTTGCATTGATCTCTGCGAAACCACTAAAACGTTTGTAATGAACATTTATGTCCCCTTGGCAACACCAACTGTTCACATTTACATCCCAGTGATTTATATCTCATCTTTTATATATTTCTTAGAGGATGTGAATAATACAGCATCTTAGATCTGTGCTGGACAATATAATTGATTTGCCCACAGTGATATTACTCACATTCCTTATTATCATAGGACATGTTTGTGTGTGTGTGTGCTTATGTGGGTCTGTGAGTTTGAGAGATGGTTTGAGAGAGAGAGAGTTTTTGCTGAGGGCTTTGTTCAGCTTAGCACTGCCTGCTTTTTCTGGAAATAGGATTTTGATCTTTTGCATTGAGAGTGATTATAGTGCATTCACACATGCTGGCACCCAAACTTTGACAAGCCGCAGCATCGAGGGTGTTGAGTGTGTAGATGTAGGAAAATGTGTACATATGTTTGTATGTGTGCAAGTGTGTGTGTGTGTGTGTGTGTGTGTGTGTGTGTGTGTGTGTGTGTGTGTGTGTGACTCCCCGTGTGATTCTGGGTGTGTGTATCTTAGCCAGAATCCCTGGGGCCAGCAGATGGCAACCAAACATGCCAGCCACACACACACACACACACCTTAAGAGCCAACCCGGAGTCAGGGCCTTGTATCCTGGAGGTGCTTGCTGCCAGGTTACAGCTCTCTTGGACAGTGTGGTATTCCAAGACCCCCAACTGCCTCTGTGATCTCTGCAGAACCTTCTCAAACTGGGATACAGCTTTTTCTTCTCCACAGTGGCCAACAAGACACAAAGCCAACAGGACCACAAGTTATGCATACATTATAATACAGAATAGCACTTTTGTTGACTAAAAACATCTGAAGAGGAGGAGGATTAGTGGTACGATTTATAGTGGTCTCTAAAAGGAACCTGGGTTCATATTAGTTATTAGAAATCAAAACTAAGCAGCTCTTAAACCCTTGTCAGGAACAGATATCCTTCAAGTGAGTTTTTCTAAATCTATATTCAACCTTTCTATTGTTTTTTTCTCTGTTGCTTTCTGGCAGACAGTCAGATGTAGAATGTGAAAGATTCATACCTGTGAAGCTACAGCCAGCGGCTGGTAAGTTTAGCTTAGCAGGCTCTGGTTCTTTCCAATGGTAACAAAATCTGCCTACCAGCACCTCTGCAGTTCACTGTTTAACACATCTCGTTCAGCATTGCCAGATGGGAGATGTTAAAAGAATCGTACCAGATACTTAAAACTATCATATGTTGAGGAAAGTTATCGTATGCAAGTCATAACCAAGCGAACAAACAGGCGTAAATGTGTAACTTCAGAAAACACAGACAAATGTAGACACCGTCTACAAATCTAGCCACATTGTTTAAAAAATAATACGAAAAAATTGCTCACGTAGTTGTATGATGCGTGGAGGGGGGTAGTCTTTCGGGACTCACTCAAACAACATTGTACCAACATTGGGGTCGCTTTCCCAATCATTCCTGTAGGTTTGTTGGCGATACTTACTTTTTGGCTGTTCCAACAACTCTGCCCTCCTCTTCAGCTCTCATTTTTTTCTCTAATTTTTCTTTACTTTTCTTTCACATGGACGCAGCAGTAAGCTATCTCTCGTGCAAACGCTTGCAGGAGAACGACAGCCGTGCTTGTGAGTCATGTTCATCATCACAACAAGCATGATTGGCCGGAAAGACGTCAAGTGAGAAGAGATGCATAAACGTAGTAGGATCATATTTTACTATCCTGATCGCGTCGTGAAACAAATTAAAATGAGATAGTCTAGACTGATTACAACTACTAATACTAACTGTCACAAAATGATCAAATTATTGTACATTATGGGACTTTTGGCATTATTGATCATACATCGTCCAGAGGGCAAAATTATCGTACAAATACTATAATAATCATACATCTGGCAGCGCTGATCTGTTTTGTTTAATCCATACAAATGGATTAGTACGCTGGGTATAAACAGCATACTGTCATTTTAACACTTATTTTTATGGATTAAACAAACAAGACATGATTAGTTGCTTGTAGGTGGATTTTGTTATTTCATACCTTGTTTCCAACCTTTATGCTAAGCTAGACAGCTTCTGGCGATAGCTTCATATTTAACAATCAATACCAGTCTCATATCTGTATTAGGGTTAGTTTATGCTCAATCAGAACTACTATTTAAAAGTGTTTATAGGTGCTCCGAATAACTTCACTTAAAGTGAAGAGTGAAAAGTGGGCTGCCGTAGAGAGAGGAGAGGTGTGATATCATTTAATTACAGGGATAATGGTGCACATTTTCAGATTAGCCTCCAAGTCAGTCATAGTGTTGCACCCAGTTGGCTAGAGAGAGAAGTTAAAAAGCTGACTCCTTTCTCACCTTCCCACAGCAGGCCAATCATGGCGTGAAGTGGGTGTGAATGTCGGATCGTTGGTTTTGGAAAGTTACAGTATGCTGTATACTGACCCCTTAACTCTCTGACAGAAAGTAAATAAGCATATTTCCCAAAATGTGAAACTATTCCTTCACGGCTGCAACGCTTGTTAAATGTATTTGTCAGGTCACTGAGATGTTGAAAGTTGAGTGTTGGCCAAATCAGTCAGTTTTGCTGAGAAATCATCAACACATTTATGGGGAAAATCTGAAGTGCAAAATTCACAATGAACTCAGGGGATTTTAAAGTTGTTAGATGTTATCTAAAATATTTAAAGTGAACTGTCAGCCCCCCTTCCAAAAATACTTGCTTTTTCAGCTCACACACCCATCATCACACACCACACACATTCATGGACATACAGGCACTTCCACACAGTCATACAGTATATTACATACACATAGACCACTGTAGTAGACCACCAATAGTAGTTGGTAAGTACTTGGTAAGAGAAGCATGGGTCAAAATTAAAGATTTATATTCAGAGGTGAGTTGGAGGGGAGAACAGCGCAGGGGGAAAAAAATGACAGAGAGAGAAAGTCCTGAGTCCTTAAGGTGTGTATGACAGAACTGACTCTTACCTGACCTCAGAATCCTCCCCGCACCGCCATCAGGAACAAGAGAGATGGGACAAAAAAAAACGACTGCAGTACTCCAGAGTGTTGGAGAACAACCTGACCCAGTGTGAGGCAAAATGCAGAACACTGCCAGTGATGACAGACGGGGGATGTTGACTTACCAGGGTGTTACATCTTACCTGATGTGCGCACGCAAACAAGTAAACACAGGTAAATATACTGTAGTTTGTGCTGTGATCACCCAATCAAACGCTGACGAACACACAGTGCCAGCTCTAACTTTGTCACACAATGACATGAATAAAAGACAAACAAAAACATTGATTTAACCTTTGACCTCTAATAATAGCCTTATAGCCAATCACATCAGCTCCTTTTTAACCCTTTAAAATCTGCACACAGTTTAATGGTTTACTGACCTGAGAGGAGAGTCCAAGCTGCTCTCTGGACAAAACATATATAACACAATATATCTCTCCAAATGTATCATACTGCCCTAATATGATTTAAAGGGCAGATGATACTGAATTAACATTTCAGCAGACTGAAACTGTCTGTGTATATGTGCTTTGCAGAATTTTAGAAACCAGTGAGGGCTACATCTAAAAGCCTGTTTCCATTTTTACTGTCTGTGGATTATATGTTTTTTTAATAACTTGATTAGGTTGCATTATTCATATGTGGATATACATGTGTACAACAATGCCACTGCTGTAAGTACTAGAAGAAAAGCAACCAGCTTACATAAACAGAACTGCCTCCTTCTGACGGGACAGATTTGGATTATCCAGAGGAAACAGGGTTTGGATATTTGCTTAATGTAAACATAGTCGCTGTTTTACAAAAGAAATCTCACTGTATACACTTGAAATATGTACAGAAGGTCAGTTACCATTACACATTGTGTTGGAAGATTTGAATAATTAATGAAGCTAGCTGCATGTAAATTCATGCACTGTACATAAAAAATGAAGACTGCAGATGAAACACATATATTCCTGCTGCTGATGGCTTAACTGAAAAACAACTTCACTCAACAGATGAGTGTCATTATTACGTTTATCAAACAGCATTACTCAGCTCAAAAGTGCTTTTCTATGAATTTTGAGAGGTCTGAGTGTGCACTTCAGCCAACAAGCTAGGTGCAAGCAACTGAAAAAGCAAGTAAACATAGTCTATAGACAACATTTTGGGCACATTTGCCTTCACATGTTGTATGTATCACTGTGTTTTACACCCTGCACCCCCTTGGATTTGTCTATTCTGCCTATGCCTGGAGCCGGCCCTGCAAACATGAACATATGCACGCTCAAACAAAAACCACCCAACCCCGAAGGTGCCATCCAGCTGCTGTTATCAGCCGCATACAGTGATGGATGTGTGTTTTCTTCTTGTTGGTCTCGGTCCGCTGTGTTTTAGCTAAAGGACAGTCTTGGTGTCCTCCAGGGTTCTCAGGCCCTGCAGCAGGCCATCTCTCAGCTGGAGGACCAATCAGCCTGGCCCACATAGGGGAAAGGTCATTAACGAGGAAGAAATAAAGAGAAAAGAGATATTGGTAAAAGCGTCACTGGTTTATTTTATTTGTTTATTTGTTTATTAGGATCCCAATTAGTTGCTACCAGGGAAGCAACTATTCTTCCAGGGGTCCACACATAAAAAACATACTAGAAACAGTCAGACAACACAACCATTATATCTCTCACCCCAAACTCTGATTCCCCTCAGCCCACCAAGCAAACCCCAGATCACCTCATACCCTCACAGAACACTTTCAACTGTAAAAGAAAATCACTCCAGTAACAACAATGTTAATAATACTAACAATAAACAGAGAAAATAACAAAACAAAACACTGTTTCCTCCAGGAAGGAAAGCACTCAGGCACAAAATTGAAACAAACAGAACAGACTCAAACAAAACAAAACAAGATCACTCTGAAGGTTCACACCAGAAAACAAGACCAAAAGTCAAACACCAGACAACAGTTGATAAGTCATTTATCTTAAAGGAATCCACTTTTTTAAAGTGCTTCTTAAAACAAGTTTTGCTAGTAGGTTTTTTTAGGGAACATGGTAGCATTATCCATTAGGAGGTAGCTCTGTAGAAAATCGTTCTCTGCACAGCACAGGTTTTAGGTGTAGGCACTACTACATGACCTTGTGTTACCTGTCTGATAGTGTGACCGTGTCTGTTATTGATATATAAAATCTTAGAGAGTCTGATGACTGACACTGAGCTTCCCATTCTGGCTACAATCTTATCAATATGACCCAACCAGGTAAGCTGTTCATCCAGGGTGACACCCAAAAGCTTAACTTCATGGACCTGCTCCAAAGCTTTACCCCTTATTGAGAGGGAGAGAAGCAACTCACTCCTCAATGCATGATTTGAACCAAAGACAGTACACTATACATTTAGCACAAGTTTATTATTTTCTACCCATTCTGACACACATTCAAGTTCACTTTGCAGAACTTCCTTTAGTTCATTTAGACTGCTCAACAATACAATCTTCTGGTATTTGTCCTCTCCATCTTTAATCATCCCACATTTTCCAATCTTGCTTTCACTCTCACAACTCTTCCTCTGTCCAGTTCTCTGCATGTTTGCAATAAAAACAAAAGCGGCTGAACTAGAAAAGAAGTAGGGCGTAGAGCTAACCCAGCTGCCTAGCCAGGCATTCCTTATTCCTTTGGCTTTTAATGCTCGCCGTTATAAAATATGCATGGCGTGGCGTGGAGGGGATCTACTTAAAGTGGACTACTTTACGTGCATATAGTGTGCATCGCTGTTGTTGTGTGTGTGTGTACGTGTGTGTCTAGCTCAGTGTGCAGATAATGGAGTCATCTTTAATGGGATGGGGAGCAGGACAAGCTCCCTGTTGCCCTTATGGACAGTGTTTGGCTCTGTCTCCATTTACATACACTGAAGATGTAAGAGCAGATGAGAATAGGAGGCGGAGTTCCCATAGGAAGAAGACCTGTGGTAATATGAGGTCAACCAGGATGCATTATGCATGTAGGAATATAGCCTACTGTTTATCCCAATTGTCCATTTGTTTGTGGAAACATAACCTCGCATGTTAGCTGATGTGTTCATCAGATCCAATTTCAATTTAAATGACCACAATGCAGTCGTGCAACAAATCTAATGCTAATGTAGACCAATGCTTAAAAAGATGAGGCTATAAAGCAGCTACAAATAACTTAACACACTTTCTCATTCATTAAGCCGGACCTAGTATGAATTTAAGCTCTCAGACTTGATTGTTATTAGTGACTGTTTCTTCCAAAGTTACTTTTTTGACTCACTGATAAACCTCAGACTTACATCAATCCCTTTTGAAGCTGACAGATTTATGATGTATTACGCTCTGTCGCTGAGCTATATGACAAACCATTACTTTTAAATCCAGCTGAAGTCATCTTCATGCTCATAGTTATTCATGTCATCCAGTTTTTTTTTTTTATAGGCCTATATTGTGTATGACTCACCTCTTTAAACCCCCCCACACACACACAAATCCTCCCACAAAGGTTGCAGTATTTGCAATTAAAAGAGTGATTATTTGCAGTGTCTCCGAAGCAACTGACAAAAGAAGTAAATTACATAAAGGTGAAGGAAATCGCTTGCTTAGCACACAGACTGAGAAAAAGTACTACATAAATAAATAAACTGGATAACTTAAATGAGTTCCAATAATCATGTTAACTACAATATAAATTCTATTAACTAGAAATATGTATTAAGTGAAATTAAGTAAAATGACATCAGAGTTGACACTACTTGGGTTTTACTTTAATACAAAGTGTGCTGTTTTTTTTGGTTCAATATTTTGGGAAAATACACTTATGTGCTTGCTGGCGGTGAGTTAGATGAGAAGATTGATACCACCCTCATGGGTCTGTTAAGTATAAGGCTACAGCTAGCAACTGGTTAGCTTAGTTTAGCAAAAAGGCTGCAAACAGTTGCCAGGCAACCAGCAGAGTCTCCAGGAAGTCACTGCTCCCAATTAAGAAATGGTTGGTGCTAGATTGGATCAGCCAGAGGGACAATTTGCGAAACTCTCGCGGGATTTGTACGTGTTGAGTTTCTTCATTGTGCGCATAACCCTAACCGTAACCTTTGCCCTAACCCTAACCACACTCATGAGAGCTCATCCCTCTGGCTGATCCATCCATGCATTTACCCTAAGAAATAGTCCTGCACATCCCCTTAAAAAGGAGAATTGTTGATTAAACAAACAAGATAAAGCTTATTAATTAGTGAGCTTTAGAGGTGCTGGCAGGCGGATTGTGTTACCTTTGGGCAGAGGCAGGCTAGCTGTTTCCCCCTGTTTCCAGTCTTTGTGCTAACCAGCTAAGCTAACCAGGCTGCTGGCTGCAGATATATCAGATATCAAAGTGGTACCAATTTCTGATCTAAGTCTAAAGTGATTGTGTATTTATCAAAATGTCAAACAATATCTTTAAGTATTACTATATAAGTTCAAACAATGCTAAAATCAAAGGAAGTTCATTAAAGCAAGTTGTAATTGTATGTACATTTTTAGTGACCCCAAATAATTATATGCGGTTTGAGTACTCCCTACATTTTATTGATTGTGATTTTTGTTTACTGCAGATACAAACTTGAACTGTACATTTACCTTTTCCTCAGCATACAGCATACAATCTGTCAACTCTCAAGTAGTTGTCTGTTCCTCGCACATCCCCACATTTTGTATTCATTTACTTGCTGAAGGCTTCAGTTAACTCCAAACAAAATCACATTTGACGAAAAAGGCCGACAAACAGCTGTTACAGAACATATGACTCTGTGAGGCGCTGCCAGCGTGCTCATGTCATCACAAGATCTTTGTCCGTATAATGATGTCCACACCAGACGGCGTGCTTATGAGTTACAGTGGGTGAAGAAGCGAAAATTAATGCTCTTCATAGCATGAAGTTAACTAGGAACAGGCAGCCCAAAAAATGCCCCAAAATGCTTGATATACCGTACATAGACGCACAAAGACATAGAGGAAGTGACCACACTGTTGATCAATTGCTTCCCACCTATACACTCACTGGAGCAATCACGGCAAAATGCTGCAGTTTTGGTCCCGAATCTACAATTTTGTCTGTGTAAACACATATAATTACATTTTGTTTCAAGCCCACTGCCAGCCTTCCTATTTCACTCATTCATTTACCTTCCCTCCTATGCCTCTGCAGATGATTTAATCAAGACAAGCGTGAGACAAAGGAGAAGCCGAAGCCTCCTACCTTCAGCCACCTGGCTGCTTCACCACTTCTGACAATTTCTCACCACCTTGTGAGACCTTGTCAGACATATCAAAGGAAGCTACTCAAAATGAGCTTTGTCATGTGTTTCTGAAACAGCACAGATTAATGTTTCTCATCTCATCTTTATCTCACCCCCCCGAACCCACACACACACCCTGCTGTACACACATACCACCCAGTCATCTCACTGCCTGTCAAATGCTGGGCTGATTTGTTACGCTACTACATACCTGTAATGTGTTCAGACATATTAACTGAGTGGAGGTAGCATAGGCCTACAGCATAGCATTTATCCACATCAAACAGCACAATAGAGCATTACCCCTAAGCTATTGTTGAAATATTTGGTGCGGATGTTTGTGTGCGTGTGGATATATGTGTGCATCCGTGTCCTCTAAAAGATGGTGAAGCTTTTAAAGGAGTTTAGTCCTTATCTCTACATGTTTGCTCTTTGACATGCAAGCTGACATACAGTAAATGATGTGAAGATCAGGGTAGACAACCTAAAAGAAAGTTATCATTTCAGCTGGAAAAAAGATGCTGTGATGTTCACTTCTCATGCGTCTGTGTTTGAGTTTGATGTGGTGTGTAGGTTTGACATCCTTTTGAAAAGATGTCAGACATACAAAGTCAAAGAACTCTTCAGCAGTTTCTCAGTCACACATTATTAGCTTGCAGATCTTTTGGAAAAAGCTATTATTATAAGGACAGTGTTTTGTTATTTTATTGCCCCTTCAAATCAAAACAATTACCCAAGCTTTTGTTTGTCAGTAATAGATAAATAGATAAATTGCCTTTCCCTGATTTAACAGTCAGTGGGAGACGCCTCCAGCAGTGATGAGCATCTCCAATTTCTGCTGGCATTTTGCAAATGACACATCAGTGTTCATTTGAGTTCTTAAATCTACCAGTGCAGCTAATAATGCCATGCCTTTCTTATGGCAATTCTGAGCTACTTTCATTGATTCCTGACCTTTAAATCATTGAATAAACTTAGACACAGCAAAAAGAGGGTGCTGAGTTTCAGAGCCTGAGACTTGCTGTTTGGTGTCTGCAGCTAGTGAAACATGTCTGACAGGCTTCCTGGCAGCTGGCTAATGGCGTCATCAGTGTCAATGTAAATGATCAGACCATCTCAGGCAAAACCAGCTCTCCCTGCTCTGTACAGAATGACAACATCCCTCACTAAGTGCCCCAGAGGACACACATAACCCTGATTACATTTCTGCTACAGATACTGTATAATCATGGAACTGCAGGAAACAAACAGAATCAGTCTCAACGCTGCCCTCGGATTAGCAGGTTTGTTTCCACGACCCTACTCAAGAGATGCTTTAAATCTCAATAATGGTATGGCTAGCCGCATCTTTCTGCCAGACCCAAATACACATGCTGCCAGGAATACAGGCGGTCACACATACACAAAAAAACATACACATGCATTGTATGCACATAAATCTCCCACACAGTTACATGCCAACAGTTGTGCATTTTGGCAGGGTGACCGAGCCAGTGGCAATGATTGAAACATGCCCCTTTAAGCTGGAAGCCTGAGATATGGCTCTATCTGCTGGTCTGCACAGCCGCACTTCGCTCACAACCCCCAAATTTTAATAAACCATATCAGAACCACGAACACAGCTTCACTGAGGAACACCCCCAACCACCTCACATCATCCCCACACTAGTCAGCCAGAAAGCCTGCTCTTTGCTTCATTCAAAGCTCTTTTGTCTTAACTCTCTTCCCTCATCTCCCCTGCTCTCCAATCCTCAGCTTCTTATCCCAGCAGCTTACCAGGGCTCTTGATGCAGTAGAAATAGCCCCTGACCTCAAGTTCTTACGGTTAGTTATCCTTAAAAAAAACAGCATCCCCTCTCTGATCCCAGACCCCAGTATGCAGCTCCTCACTGAGCCCACTCCCCAAAGCATCTCAGTGTAAATAAACAGGTACAGCCAACCCCCCCAGGGAAGAGCTATGTGGTCACACTGTGTGAAAATGAGCCCAGAGGAGGGAGTAGATGAGGGAGATCTTCTAAAGCCATCAAAACATATAAAACAGGCGCATACACATACTTCTATTTGCTGATGACATTCCCCTATTTCTGTGTGCCCCCTGCTTTGTGGATGAGAGGACAAGGTCACTCTCTTGCTCTCAGAACTGTCTTTTCACTCACTGCTGTGCTCTTCTTTACCTGTTCTTTACTCCCTTCACCTCACTTCTTTGCCTGTATAATATAGCAAAGCCACCGAGGGCATGTGTGTGAGAGATAAAGAACAAGCAGGAGTGTGTGACTGTCAGTCATGCTTTCAGGATCCAAGGGCGAGCTGAAACTGTTATGGCCCGCTCCTTTGAAAATAAAAAAAGGCCCAATAACGTGCTGATCTGCTCAGATAGTAGCAGCTCTGACATGTAAGGTCTTGTGGGGCTGTCACCGGTGTCACCATGTAGAAGTAAAAGTACTGAAGGGTGTGATGTGATGACAGTGTGGATTGGGAAAAGAGACATTCAGGCACAACAGAATTCATAAGCGTACACGACCTTCTCACACTGGGCAGACAGGTAAACATTCCCTAGTCAAGTCAATGACTGCAGGGTTTGCAGGCTAAAGAAAGAGGCAAGTAGAGAGGAAGGCGATGAGAGGAAGTATAGATTGGAAAGGCTGAGGTTATGGTAAATCAGGAACATAAACAGAGGAATGGCAACTTTATTGCCTCGTCCACCCACACAAAACAAATCCTCTAGTGACAAGATGCAAAACTCACAAGAATAATAGGGAATTTGATTGGCAGATGCAATAATTCAACCAAGGGATTTCATCAGTGTATTCTGATGCCTGTGTGTGTTCGCACGTGCGTGTGTGTGTGTCTGAGAGACAGCTGTTTGAGAGAATGAAAAGCACGGTAGAGAAAAATGTTGCCTTCTTGGCAGCATAAAACTGAATAAAAATCACATCTGAGAGACTGACAGAATGGCTCAAATCAAGACTGAAACCCCTCCTCTGTGTGCGTGTTTGCGTGTGTCTGTGTGTGAGTAGGTATGACAAGCTGTCAGTGTGCGTGTGTGTGATTGAAAAGAACAGCGAGTCTAGCAGTAAGGCCTGCTGATACTGTGGTCTGAGAGAATGAATGTGTGTGTTGTGCAGCGGGGTAGCAAAGTGGTGACACAAGAATTTGGCAGGGTGGCACGGGAGAGCAACGGGCGGGGGTCTCCACGTGAAAATATTTATTACTTCTGCAGGTAGGTGAAGACAGAAGCCAATAACATTTACTGTACTGTACTTCATCCCTCATATTCAGCGCTTCTCTTCCTCTGTGTATTTCATTTTCTTACCATTTTTATTTTCTATCAGCAGTCCAAAACAGATACTCTGACCTACAGTAGTAAAGGTGTGAAAAGATCTCTTGGTGAAAATCTGTGATTTAGGTTGTGGGAGCATGCTGTTAATACAGCAACAAACAATCACAGTAAACAGTGATGGAAATTTCTTCTGAATCCCATCATGGCAGAAATGTTTCCAGTCTTGAATGCAGCTTATTTGTGTGCAGACTTATGTATTCAGTTTATAGATGGATGTTAGATGGATGAGCAAGGCCATTTTAGCATTATTCATTCAAATGTATTCATTCAAATGTAGCATAACACTGTTTAACACTGTCATGGCACACCTGCAGCTTTTTATTTTTAATCTTAATTAAGATCAAGACTCAATAAACTGCACATTCACATCTTGTAATTGACTGGAGTTTACTAAAATGTGTGACTGTACCAGCTCTGCAAGCAATTCAACTTTTGGCCAGCAGTCTGATAATGAATGTATTCTGTTATTGAATTTACTTTAAGATACAGTTACATTCATATCTAACTTGCTCTGACTTCACCTCCAGATGCGGCAGAAGCTCTCAGTCATCCGTGAGTGTGTCTGTGCAGTGTCCACGTTTGGCGCAATGCCATACTTGCATTTTTCAAGGACCTAGCTCCTACAGTTCTAGGAGCTGGAAAACTGGAGTGAAGAATGAAAGTGATATCTGAGAGAAGCACACAAGATACACACACAAACACACCACACTATCTACATGGGGCCGTGGGGGGCAGGCCCCAGAGTAGGGGGCACACAACACCAGATCCGCCCTGGTGTTGTGTGGATGTGTCTGTCCTGTACACTTTCATTCCCCACTCCTTCTCCTAGACAGTACATTGATCCAGCAGTATGACTTTCTTCCCAATCAATTTAGTTGTAAAGCAGACAATTGGGCTCAAAGAGAAAGGGCAAGCTGCTTGTTGAATCAGTATAACTGTGTTTTGGGGTTTTTTTGCATTTATAAAAACAGAAACGCACACTGCTGACCTACTGGACAACTGTTTGATTTCTGCCCCATGCTTAAAGAAAAGTGGAAGTGAAAAGATGAGAGATAAAGGGCAGGAGGAAGGAGGGAGAGAAGGAAAGGAGAGAGGAGGACAGAGTGGTTTGAGGAGTTTGGATGTTTTGATATAGATATTAGTATTGCATAATTTTAGGATAAAGTAAAGTAATTGTATTCAGGCTTAAAGTAGATCATCTCTGTAACACTGACGCAGTGTTGTTACACATTACTTTAGCAGATGCCTAAATACATAATTACATTAAATTAAATGAAAGATCTGGAACTGTTGCATGTATCACACAGTCAAAGGTCATGAATGCATAACATGGTGAAAAAAAAAAAACACCTGAAAATGCAGGTTTTACTTATGAGTCACTGTCTATCACCCACAATACAGTAGAAACTGAAAGCAATATGCTAATGATTGTTGGCTGGCAGTGTGGCACCTCTGACATTAGCCTAAAAAATGTTTGTTGAAATCATTACTGCTCATTATTTGTTTCATAATTGGAAAAAAAGGAAAAATAAAACATAAAAAGATCAGTTTCATCTTCTCATTCAGAATTCCTCAAATTTGATTTCTTCCACCACTCTTTACCTCCTTTAATATGCCTCTCGGTCTCTCATCTTCAGCACTCCTTTACT
Source organism: Scomberomorus guttatus (assembly GCA_038419695.1). NCBI lineage: Eukaryota > Metazoa > Chordata > Actinopteri > Scombriformes > Scombridae > Scomberomorus > Scomberomorus guttatus. The sequence goes on along the minus strand of CM076445.1, from coordinate 29,001,834 downwards.
TTTATCTTTCCTCAGATCCACTCCTCTGAATGAGAGAAACAAGGTCCAGGAAAGGGTATGAGAGTGCACGGCAAAGAGAAGCTAGGAAACATAAGAGGATAATTATATCGCCCAGATGGCACTCCCTAACTAATAGTCCAAATTATCAGTAATGGGAAAGTTTTGGGATCAGAGCAGAAACCACTGAAATCTCACCATGATAGCTAGCTTAGTGTTGCAAGGGAGGCTAACAGCTTCTGACTAGAGGAGAATTGGTTGTAACGAACCGGCAGACAGGCATCTTTAACCAATCATGTGTCAGAGGTTAATGAACCACATGTCACTGGATCAAGACAAAGCCAATGGTGCCAGCTGCATTAATCTCTCCACTCTCTCTTTCTCACAGACACACACAAACACACACACACACACACACACACTATAATGCTGCTAGTATTGTTAGCAGTTGTACTTCCCTGCATCTATGTGAGTATTCATTCAAACATCCATCTATAATGAAATATATAATATAATGAAATGATATAATGAAAATGTGTATAACAGTATTGCATAGAAACATACAGTACAATCACATGCATACATATGACTGCTTTTATTTCAAATATGAGCAGTAATTTAACCGGCTTTATCCCAGATTTCTTGGGTATGATGATGCTATCGGTGTCAAAAAGGTAGTACCAAAACATTTTGTATATTGTGTGTTGAACTGTCTGGGATGGGAGGCGTGTGAGGTTTTTTGGAAGATATGTGTAGCTCAGTAATGATATTGATTACTTGATATCGAAGAAAGCAGGCAGACAAGACAGATATTTATTTGGGATAAACAAATTATTGGCTTTTGGTCAAAAGACGTGTGCACAATATTCTACAACTCTGAGTTTGGTGGGGCTTTTTTTTTAAACAACAAAAAGCTCAACATTTGCTTGTTTAGAGAATCAGTGTTTGCTCAGCGTAAAGGGCAGTGGGCTGATGATGTATGGACTAATCCAAAACTGTGTATATTAACGATGATAAAAAAAAAAAGTATGTTGTATATAATTTGTCCAAAAAGCAAATATGTGATCTGGTATTTTACCACTTACTGTTGAAACTAGACAGTATGTTTATCTAGAAGAGGAAAAGCAGATTTGGTCAATGTGCTGCCTGAATCATATAGAATAAGAAAATATTTTGTAATTTGGGTGAACTGATCATTTAATATTCCATCAAAATTTGAAAGATGACAGAAGAGGGTAGCGTTTTGTGAAGACACAACTTTTTTGTCTCTCCCACATTGTAGTTTTTGCATTACATCATTTCTCTCTGCCCTGACTTTGCTTTGCTGCACCTGGCAGGTCAATAGGGATTGATTTTGACGGTATAATCCATGCATCATTGAAATGGCGATATCCACATGGGGACCGACAGCATTCATAGAATTTCACTGTGTGGGCTGCTACACCTGGCAGAGGGCCAACGTTCAGAGACCACAGACACATCCCACACATATACAGGTCAACGCAGATATTTGACTCTGCTCTTGTCTGGCTTCTCGTCTGAAACATACCTCACCAGAGCACAACGAACTTGCTATTGAGGTCATGTTTGCACGCATATATACAAGAAGAAAACTTTTCTTCGGTGAAACCACTATGCAACAGCTGTATAGTTTACAAAACTGTGATTACTGGTGTGCGGAAACTTTAGTAAATTGCCAATTTTTATCTAAATACTTTTGAGTCATGTGAGTATTTGAATTAAAATGTTTAGCAGTTTGGCTAAATGTAAGATGTGGCTATTATTTATGTGTAAAACTAACTCAAACATCTCACAATTTTGTTAAAGGTGAGTGTTTTCTATACAACATGTATTTTGCAGATTGGAAACATTGCCATCCCTCGAGCAAAGTCACTTAGGGTGTCTAAAAATCAACATCTGTTAAGACCTGTTGTACAACTGACTGCACAAACAGATTTGGAAAGAATTGAGGAATAAACTCTACTTACGCCTAAAGAGAAGATATAAGTTCACATGTCCACAGAAGACTTACAGACTGTCACTTTGTCGGTACAATTCTTGATCCAGCTGCCTTTGACATGTCAGGTTTCTTGTCACTGACAAGACTCAATCCTATCTTCAATAAACAGTATACTGTATCCACAATGCATAATGCTCCATTATCCATTTTTTTTTTCTTATATTTTCTGACAAAATGCAAATATACAGTGTACAATATACAGATGGTGCCTGGATGACAAATTCCCCTTGTGGTTAATGCAAAGTTACTCTTCCCATATGTCTCCACTGGTACAAAGGAGCTGAACTGTATTTACTTTCGCCGTCATTTGTTGGACCATCTAGCAGTTTGGTGATTAGTAACCTTCATGACTTCACTACAATAACTCACACAATTTTTTAATTTAGATAGAATAAAAGTGACAGGTAGCTTTCTATGTGCCAAAGAGAGTTAAAACGCCTCTTATTTCTTGCTTGCCTTCCACCATTTGCCCACTTTTCTCTGTTCTGCTCCTCTCGGTGACAGCTGAGATTGATAATCAACGTTTATCTGCAGAGTGCGAGTTCTCCTTATGGGAGACACACACATTCACGCACAGCTGTACGTGTGCGCGCCCGGACACGCGCATGTGCAGCAGGGTTGTCAGTTTGCCATGTAGGCTAATTGTGTAGCATCTGACAAGGTCTCAAACCACTGAGTTTTAATCATGATGAAATGATGTTTGGCCCAGCAAGTCGAGGTAAAGCTGCTTTCCTCCGCAGATCCATGCATAGTGCTGATTTAGCAGACCTGAGTGATGGTTAATTGGGGGATGGACTGCGGCTGTTTATAATAAAGGGTTATTTGAGTTTGAGCTGTATTGCCGCTGATTTAGAGGTCAACGGGTGGCTGTCTCTCAACTTAACCATCCAATAAATCACATAAATTGTAATAACTTTCCTGCCCGCATTTGCTTTGTAATGATGCAGTTTATTAAAATTGCTGCAAAGCAAACCAGTTTTCCACATGAGCAGCTGGATGAGCAAAAGCTTGAGAACATCATTGGTTGGAAACATGATAACGACCTGGGTGGTATTTCACTGAACAAGTCGAGGCACTTAAACTTAATCCACATCTGAGATGATGCTACAATACAGACTTTTCTTCATTTCATAAAATCCTTTTTATTTTTAAATTTTGTTTCTGCTGCAATTTTAAAACCTTACAGACTAGGATGTTCTATAATAATAATGATAATAATTGAGTCTAAACCTTCACAACATAAAATACTAGTTGGCCTTAGTCCAGGCCTTCCCCCTTCCCTGAGATATTTTTTTCCCCTCCTAGTGTTCTCTGATGTTTTCTGCCATTGATTACTTAAATTGTGCATTCACCATTCAGCCCGCTCGTAGATTTTGGAAATGTACATGTTATCTGACAGCACAAGCTCGACTTCATTAGACCTTACCAGGAGAAGTCACAAGTCAGTTTAGAGAAACCAATCCAAGACAGAGTACCACGTCACACTTAATGAAGCAAGACTTTCATCAATACGTCTCACTATTCTTAGCGTCTTTCTTGAAATACCCCACTGGTCCCTAGCTAATCTCAATCAGACAACACTGGTATATTAACAGAATTTGTTGCGGTTGAGATTGATTCCTCTGTACCCGGCAAACAACATGTTTTTTATCCTGGTCATTGATTGATCTGCTCAGTATATAGTAAAGGCTGTTTTCAGCCCTAATGAAAATGGAGTGAACCCAGCAGACAGGCGACATTCCTGCTGCAAAGAGAGGACTGGTGGCCTTTTCTGGACTCCAATTGTCTAGCCCACACACATGAAAACAAATGTCAGGTGTTTTTGAAGAACGTCAGAAGCTACATTTCACTCCTCTTTATTCCACTTTTTTTCCTCCTCCCCCTCCTTTCATCGCCTTCCCTTTCCCTGATGCCTGTCTCTCCCAGATAATGTCAGTGCCTCCAGGGTGAGCAGCACAGTGTGATCCTCCCCCCTTCATCTGTGCCTCCACGCCCTCTTCCCCTTCATTTCTCTCCTCATCCTCTCTTCTACACCTTGTTTCTCTGATCTGCCTCCCCTTCTTATTTGATAAGGCCCTATCTTCCCCTCTCTCTCGCTCTGTCACAGAATTTATAGGGGGATAAAAATCACTAAGCTCTGAATTATCTGGCTCTGCTAAAGGTCACAGTCCTAATCATCCCAGATGATTGTGAATGGAACCAGCAGCAGTCATTAGCAGCACTCTGTCTGGACCTGAACCTAAAAAGGATGACAAGAACATAGTTTTTGCTCCAGATCAAATGGACAGACAGCTAGGTAGTGTGATGAAGAAGCAAGATTTAGGAAGACACAATTTGCTGTATTTTCATAATTAGCAATACATTCTAAACGTGTATTAAACTGGAGGTTTATCGTTAAATACGTTTTTAAAATTTAGTTAGAAAAGGAAGGAAAAATAAAAGATGTAAAAAATAATAACCTATAGAACGGGTGCAATTTAGTGTATTTGTACAGTGAGAAATGATGGTAAAAAACATTGAGGGGAAAGATGTAATAAATAAGAAGAGTGTAAAGGACAAAAAAACTCCCAAAAACATCTCACTGCAAAAAACAAACAGACAAAACAATAATGAAAAAGATCAAAGTGACAAGCTCAGACACGACAGCGTGGATAACAGAATCTGATGAAAAAAACTATAACAACAATAAGATTTATAAAATATCAAGGGAAATAAACTAAATAGCCCTAAAACTGGAAAGCATAACCATAGGAAATGTAAGTGTAGTGATGCATTGGAGGATGTGTGTTTATGTGTGAGTGTGCATGAGATAAACAGATAAAGAGAGTTAGTCTGCGTGACAGTGAATGGAGAAGGTAACGAACATTTATGGTATAAGAACAATACTTACTGCAGATTAATTCAACGAGATTTATTTTGCATACCTCTCTTTTGGTTTCCTCCCTCAAAGTGAAACTGCACGTCAGCACCTGCATATCTTAACGACTGGCTGATAAGCGATTTCCACTGAAATACAGATTCAGGTTCACTAGATGCACAATTAGATTCCTTGATGTTTTTTGTTCTCATTGTTTTCCACAACTTTTGTCATTGCTATAACTCACAGCTGGCTGCACCCTCAGGTATTCACTACAACATCTCCCAACTATCACTGAAAATCCAGTTTCAGACAAAGTTAAGCATGCACACACAGGGTCACATACTGAGAGACTTTGAATAATAAATTATGATCCTATTTATTTACTTTTTTAATGGACTATGCATTATGTTGTAATGTTTGGTACAATGGCACAAAATACAATGCATGGACATATTGTGTTCTTTAAAAGGTACCCTATAGTGTTTTTGACCTCTAGCGGCACTATGTATCAATGTTTTCATGGGCAGGCCCCTTCTTTTTTTTAAATTTTGTGCTCCATTAGCATGTGCACCAGAGCACACATGTACACACACTTGAATGTGGGTGACACGTTCCTGACAACTACAAAAGTGTAATGTATGCAGCATAAAACATGAAGAGAAAGAATAGGTGAAAGATGCGAAGGACAGCTATGTTGACTGGAGAAGGTGAAGCAGCAGCAACACTGGTGGCAGTAAAACATCAAAAAAAGCAAAGTATAGCATGTGTACAGCATGTAAACATCCATGTGACCAGTGTAGGTTTCAAAATATTCAAAAAAATTTGCTTTGCAAAATCAGACCATCTTTCAACAGAGATAGCTTTTTACAATATCCCCACCATATGGACACCTGTCATCACATGACTGAAGTCACATGACAGCTGAGCAAACTCCATTCAGTGAGGAAGAGTATGAAATACAGTTGAAACTCAGTAAAAGGCTAGTAAGCGGACCTTGAGCTTTGCAAATGTTTCATGAGAAAAGAAATGCATTCAACACGTTTTACGCCTGAAGGATACAGAAAGTGCCTTTTTGTGCAAAACACAGACTGAAAACATAACCGTGTTTGTTTACCAGAAAATGCCACAGGGTACCTTTAAGTTTCAAGTCTTATCTAATGTAACGTACACAGCACCTCAGAGCTCTAGATGCCTGGCATGCCTACATACAGTGCAGACCACAGACAAAAGGCGTCACAGTGGTTTAAAAAAAGCCCTAACCATTCCAGAGTATACCCAGTAGTTTTGAGCAAACCTGCAAAGCACTTTGCTCAGATCTGGCAGAGTTCCTGTCAGCCCAGTGGCAGGCAATCCTGCTTTCACCAGTCTATCAGTCAGTCAGCTTTCCATCGCCTCTTCACCCCCACTGTCTCCTTGATAGCTCTCTATCAACTCTCTGATGCTATCTATTGCTCCAGCTAGCTATCATTCCATCAGCCCCGCAGCGTATCTTCTCCCTCCTCCACAACCTCCTCGACCACCCCTACCCTCCACCCTTCTCTATCATGGTCTCTCTCTCTCTCTCCTGTTGTATGAATGTGGATCGATCAGTTACTGCTGTGCTGAATGTCAGGCTGTCTGACAGAGGACACACCGGCTGCTGGAGGGACGCCAGGGGACAAGCGTCGACTTCATGTCCCCACAACATCAGCATGACGGTCGTGGCGGTGAGCGTGCATGTAGGTTTCTCCATATGTGTGTGTCTGATGAGAGGAGACCATTGATTCACACCAGTCACTTTCACTGACAACAGAGGAGCAGGACAGGTAAAGGTCACAGGAGAGTTAGCTCCAGCACAATGCATACAGCGAAGATATTGTGTTTATGTATGGCAACAAAGGCCATTCGTGGCATAAATACAATGAAAAAAAAAATCATCTCACAAGCAGACTTTGAATCTTACTGCACTTTCAATGTGTCTCTGAATGAGTGTGCTAGTGCTCACATGAGCACTAAGCAGAGTATTTACAGCACAGTTACTGCACTTTACTAAAATCCCCCTGTAGAGAAACAGGTTTCCCATTTGTGTCTTTCTTACTCCCTTTTTCCTCTGTCCTGTCTGTCTCCACAATCACAAATAATGACCTGCCCGGGTCCACATTCTTAACTGACTCAGACACATATACAGACTCCTTGATTACCTGAGTGCCAATTCCGGCCTATACAGAGTGCTCAAAACTACTTTCTCTTTGATGGAAGAGAAATGTCATTCTGACATTCCCTGGGTGTGATCCAAGCTGAAACTCCATTAACTGTTCCCAGAATAGACTCACTTTCATCATATCTAACAGTGTATATTGTAGTAGACTGGAAAAGGTTGACACATCGGCGTTTATAAAATTAGTACTTTATAAACTATAGATACATAGAATGATAAACAAATGAATAATAGCAATATTGATGACCAGTGTAAACAGAATGGATACACATATACAGTACTTTGAATAATACTTCTAAAAGAGGCTAACTCTGGGATATAAAATAGATTTCTGTACAGAATATAAATGTTTCCATTAGTATTTGTTTAAAGCTGCACTAATAAAGATTTTTACCTTAACAATATATCAAATGAGCAATGTGAAAGTGATCGCTTGTATTGACAAACACACAGAGAATTATCACCAAAATCTGTGCCTCAGTGGAGCATCAATCAACCCAGTTTACAGCCACAGCAGGCAGCTGTGTTCAGTGGACAAGCTTTAATGAACCAACTGTACACCACTTTCGCAGCACCAAAGCAGCAGACGAACAAAGCTAGCGGCTGGCTAGTGAACACAGTGGAGCGTTTAGCAGCTTAAGAACCGTATATTTTCCTCAGGAGTGTGATTAAAGCAGAGGTAAAAGGAAAAAATGAATATTGGAGTTACACTCATCCGGTGGACAGAAGCACAACTCAAAATCAATTCTATGTTGTACTGTGACTGTTTGATGTGTAAATAAGCATTTGTTTGCCAACATATTCACTTAGTCACCTTTATAAGGCAATAATAAACCGATGTTTAAACATTTTTCTACTGCCACCGAGTGGCCACAAAAATCTATGCAGCTTTGAATATATCCTGCTGCATAAGCACATTACTTACAGTACATGTAGCTATTTTGCCCCTTTTTGAGTTTCTTTTGTTTGCTTTTTCTGTTGCTTTGAAACTGAACCTCAGAATAAATGTGAGGAACTACAGTCAGTTCCCAGTATTTTCCTCTGGTGCCAACAGAACAGCTTGCATTGCATCTGCTAAAAACAACAAAGCAGTGTTACCTGGGATGAGTCACACCGAAAGAGAGGCAATGTTTATCTCTGCCAGTGACATTGCTCTGTCCCTTCCTCCTTCTTTCCTCCTCTACTTCACCATCAAACCCCCGCAACCCTGCCCACCCTCTCACACACGCACGCACACACACATACACACTGCTGCTCCACTTGAAGTCACCAAAGGTCAATCTCTTTAATCTCAACTGACACAATCGTTATTGGATTCTCTTCCGCACTTCTAATGAATATGGATACACATACACACATAAGCGAGCTTGTGCACATGTGCATACACACGCGCACACACACACACACACACACACACACACACTTTGGCTCACCCTCCGTTTCTATCTGTTGACACCACCTACAGTACATGTAGATGCATCTTGTTGCTATTACCCTTGTGACTTCCGGGCCATCAAAGCAAGAAAATGTATCCTCACTGATACTTCTCCAGCCGAAATGTTTTATCAAGAGATATAGCATTCTCAGTCAGATGTAAGGTCGTGATAGCTTTAATTTCACACATGTGTGGGCACAATGGATGTGAGCGTGGTGGTGTGCACCACTGGGAATATGAAATGTATTTGTTTCTCTCCTTGTGAGCAGAGCAGAGCTTCAAGAACGATCACTCATAGTCTCCAATGAGTCACCATGGTCATAATGTCAGCCTCATGGGAAACTCTCACTGAGCTAAGCCCCATCCTTCTTGTTAATTGTTGCTGTTTTGTGATGAAACAACACAACAAATACAGCTATACATACATGCCATGAGGAAAAGTTTCAGCACTGGTAGTTTGTTCAAACCTTAAAATTACTTGTTTATGTTTCCTGGACTAAGGACCTCGTGCATTCATGCAAACTATGACTGTCCTCTCTAAGTAGCAAAGGGAAAGTATCATGATAATGTTATACCACAAATAGCCTTAGGGAGGAGGTCTGGGTCAGTGACTGGGTGTACAAACCAGAGACTGTGGCTGCTTTCCCTAACCTTAACTGAGTAGTAATTCATTGCTTTTCTAGATTAGTCATATGGATTGTGTTGGAAGTCACTAATAAACAACCTATTTTGTCATTTTGGTATAGTAAGATGAATTGTTGGCTGCAAGACATTAATGTAATATTTGATTTTTTCACAGTTTCCCTGAACAGAAAACACACTCTATTGTCTTGGAGGCTAGAATGAATTATTCCTGGATGTGCACCAATATCGCATGCATACACACAACACAGGGTTGTTCTGGGAGATGCAACATTAAAACCTCAAGCTGTCCGCAACTTTTTCTAAGCTATAATGGCATGATGAAGCACCAGCCAATGACAACAGGGAGACAGTTACTTTATCATTTAAATATCCCCCAGGAAGTACTGTAGCCAGCTGTCTACAATATTTAACTGCTGGCCAAATAATGGATGTAATGAGATTTGGGTAAGGTGTTCCAAGATGGTGCCCCATTCATATCAATGGATATTGCTGTCTTGGTCCATAATACATTCACATTAGCGTGTTTCTCTGGCTGAGCCTGGCCAACCGCCCACCGGCGTGAATGACAAAGCTTATACGTTAACAATGTCTTTGGTTGCTTTTAGAAACACTATATATTTGGCATAATTGTTGTGATGATTAAGAGTAATTTCTTGGTGTGTGGTGCTCAGGAAGTCGTATTCATATTTTTTACAGCTGTTCCTTTTGTAATGAATTTGTATGACATATCGCATGATCACATTTCTGCTGTGGCCGCCGGACAGTCCAATGCTGTTCTAAGGGTTTGGTCCAAATTGTGGAGAAAACTTCACAGTAAGCAAGTTCCCAATGTGCTCTATATGCCAACTATAATCATAACTCATACATCAATATAGCAATAACAGAAAGTAGCATGTGGGTCTTATTGCTGAAGCTCAGCAAAGCAAAGTGAAGTCAGGCAACCAAAAGAGAAAGACGAGAACGAGAGAGAAAGCAATCTGAGTAAAAAACGACCGTCAACAAAAATCTTTTAAAAGCAACGTGGGCAAGCAGAACTTCAGTGATTCAAGATCTTCAACATTTACAGACATGACAGTTATTGCTGATGAAATGCTTGGAATGGTTTAATAAAAGGCCCTACACACCACAGACTCAGAAACTTTAGGAAGAAGGGGCCTACTGAACACTGACTGCATATGCAAAGCTCATTTTCAATCTACACCCCTGCAGAGTGCTACTGTTTCTAGCTATACTTTTTACCATTTTTTAGCTTTTAGCTCACTGAAGTGTTGAAGCTATTGAGCAATTAGCTTTAGTTGGATGAAGTAGTTACTGTACTGTTAAATAGATTCCCTATGGACTGTACTTACCTGATGACAGCACTCTTATTAGAGTTGTTACTTTTATGCTGCAGTTGACAATGTACCAGCACCTGGAGGTATATCTTGATCACCATCAAAGTGTGATAGCTCACAGGAGCACATTGTCAAGGACAGCCACTGAAATAAAATTTTAATTCACTCTCCATGGGCACTATTGATTGTCTCTATGCAGCAGCAGGTACAACAGTAAAAGTATAGGATAGCGTCATTTTATTTCTCGCTCTCTCTTTCCACAGTGAGTCATGATGGTGTTTCCTAATGAGGTTTGGCTGTTTGGAAACCTCCCATTTACACTGCAAATTATAGAGAGCTAAAATTAAACCTCTGCCTCGTCAGCCCCATTTTCAAGACATTCAGGATGATAAATAATTGAGTTTCCTGCTAACGCCATGACATCTGTTATTTATGATATCAAATGAAGGCCTTAATAGTGCTCTATTACTGGCCACTCCACATTACATACTCCACCTGTGCCTTTGTTAGCATGTTTTGCAACATAAACATGTTTTACAAAGTAAACATACCAACATAACATGTGAGGAAGACATATAGAGACCTCTGATCTGTTTCTGTACCGTCTTTGTATGCTCAAAAGGGGCAGACCCCAGCTGTGTGTTTGAGGGTTATACAGTATATGAATATTTCAGAAGGATGACTCCTATTTTCCACTTGGGTAACTGTGTAGAGACAGAGGCAAAGAATGAAAGAGTGTAATTTGCTAGTTTCGTCTGGACCTCCTCACGCAGCGCATCTGGAGGGAAAACACCTTTTAGCTATTTGACTGTGCACTTGGCCTGCCAGCACACAGCTGGGAGGGAATCTCAGCAGAACTGAGGATGATCGGGGCAACAAACAGAAGAGCCAGGTAACTGTAACAGAAAACAGTGACGCTAAACAGCCTAGTACCTTTGCAGCTGTTTCTGAACATTTACATGTACCCAAGCATTTGAGGGATAAGTGAAGCAGGTCTGGTTGTGATGAAACTTGTGAAAGGTCTTACATCTGGCAAAAACTGCAAACGCAGTGTGATATTTCACATTTAAATATTTTGAAATTAGTTTCCTAAGTGTGAATACAAGATAAAGTAACATTCAAAGCTTATCTTCTCCAAACTGCGTCCACCATGTCATGAGAAATGGAATGAGGTTCTGTTGATGTTTCATTCTGTATTCTCACAGCCTAATTTTAGTTTTGCTGATTAAATCATTCTTGCTGCACGCCGTAAAATTCTTCACACACTGGACTCGAACGTCTGATTACATCAGATTTTATACTTCTGCTGGGCCATGTGTTTTATTAGCAAAGAGGGAAAAGGGTCAAGGGGCAATAGGAAATGTGTTGAAGGAGCTAATTGGAGTGAGTGCGTGTGTGTGTGTGTGTGGTTTTACTTAGCCTACTTTCGGGGACACATTTCAGACTACAGACCAGTTAATTAGGGACAAAAGCCGTGCTGTGTTTTGTCACTGAGCAGGTCATTCATTTAAATCAAATGCTGTTTCATCACAATAAACCGCTGCATAAAACACCTTGTCCAAGCTCCACTTAAGATGATTGGTAATCAATGATATGACTATTGACCTGAAGAGATTAAAGGGTAGTGACCTCTTCCAATTTATGATTTAATCTACTCGAAAAGTGGGTGATGTTGACATAATGTTATTGAAATGCTTGTAAGTGGAAAGTCAGCTTTTTGGAGGGTTTTTTTGCGGGGGGAAATAATATGTCGTTGTAATTTGTTGTACCCTCACTCTCACTCATATTTTTAAAATATTTTCACAGAAATTTTTAAAATTCAATATAAGTACCTTAATTTACATTTTTTAAAATTCAGAGTAAAAGGAATAAACCCTATATTACAAGGTGAAATTTATATATTTATTTATCAAAAGCCTTCAGCACCCAATACCATACTGCAATGGTAATAACAGCAAAAACACTACTATTACTACTAGTAACAGTCATGATAAAAAAATAATATTATTCATTTAATTGGTTGATGCTATACTGCTCATATAGCTCTGTACATTCAAATGCTCACTCACATGCGGAGTTAATTTTCCAGTCTATTAAATGCTACCGTAAGATAAGGTTCAAAATGTAATAGCAATGGCTGAGGAAAATGAAAGCAGAGCAAATTATAACCTTAATAGGAAATTTCTGTATTAAAATGTCTGCGGACTACATCTGCTGATTCTATTAAAGGTCTCGAAACTATTTCACCTCTGACTCTTAAGATAGATTCTTCTCTTGACATAATGTTTTCCATCTAGGTTTGGAAATTCTGATTCCTAGAGTTTGGCTAAAAGGGTGAAATTGGTACCCTGTGACCCTGACCTACTCTGTTTCTGCAGCTAAGACATCAACTGCCACAAAATGACTGTTTCCTTAACCATCTAAGAATAGCCTGCAGCCATCATTTATCCATCATGGCTCCAGCTCACATCTAAACCCTGGTGTATTTAACCATGTCTAATGCACAAAGTTGTAAATTCTCTACAAGCCACTCTGCTCTGGTGCCGGCAATACTCTTTAAATTGCCAGATGGTTTAGATTAGGTAGAAAAACACAATAAAACACTTTTGGCCACATTTGGCTGATAGCCTTCTGTAGGGTGTGTGAGTGTGTGTAAATAGACCAAAACACTCGTGCACATGTGTATACACTGGTGAGTGTGATTGTGCTCTGTGATATAAAGACAAAGAGGGACAGAAGCAAAGATAGAGAGACAGAGGAGAGAAGAACAAGTAGGACAGAAAATGTCACAGACATACTCAGACATAATAAAAAGGAGCTTACACTTGTGTCACATTTGCAGTCACTGCATTTAACTTCAAACCTATTGGACTAGTATATACCCATAATTCTATGTGAAAGTAACAGTGACATTCAGAGTGACATATACTTTTATTAAAGTTGTAATGTCTGGCCTCATTTGACCTCATTAATAACAACAGGAAGCTGCTAAAAGAGCTGCAATTAAATCACTAGACAACTTTCTTCATCAAAAAATCTTCTGACCACAAAGCTGCTGTCTTATTTCAGGTTGAGTGAGGATACCTAACATTTAAAAAAAATCTGGATTACAACAGCAACGATTACAGTGCTATTCACGTTTATTTCAGTCCCCGCCGCAATTAAAGAAAAATACATTATGTCCTTTCAGGCATAATTACAGAACATGCTTTAATCCAGTGAATTATGTACACTGAGTAACCGTTTAAGCATTCAAATATAAATATGTTAATGGTCAATAGTGTATATGTTTATTTTCCTGCAGGATTTGTTAATGTAGATTGTATTGTTCTTGCTTTTTACCTTTTTATGTTTATTGGTATTTGCTGAATTCATGGAACTGGAAATAATATCTTAGAGTTAATGATTTCACTCTTTTAATTTATGCATTTTAGTATTTGCAGCATGTTTACCACATTTTCTTAATGTTTGTGTTTTTGCTCCTGGGTGTGTTTTGTCCTTATGGGCATACATGTTCATAAAACCTTTGAGACTGGAAAGAGGGTTTAGGATAGCTTGTCAATCACAGATAAGAACCTGCTCCACCCATGGCCAATGGCAGGTGACAGACATGATTCAAGTCTTGAGACTATAAAGTCAAACAGTCCTGAGAACAGATAAACAGACCCACACACTAATTAACCTGCAGTGAACGCTTGGCTAATGATGCAAGAAGATAAATGAGGAACATGCTATGGTGACTTTTATCCCAACTGAGGAATGTGATGCTTGTGGCCATCATGCAAGTGAGACTCACCACTGGCCAAAAAAAAATGACTTTTAACAGTATTTTCTCTACAATAACTCATAAAGCCTGGGGGCTTAATATGCTTGATATTGAATTTTAACTGTGAATTTCATGTATAATTTACAAATTGTGTCAGTGTATATAAAGGGTAGGGGGAATGTCTGAAATGGAGCGATGCAGCAAACAACATGTAATTGATGGTTTTGATTACTTTTGATAAAAGCAAATATTTATGAAAAATCCAAAGAGCAGCAGAAAAATGCAAATGATTTTTAGATTTGCATCGTACTCCTCGTCATCCCACACATATGTTCCACAGTTTCTTCTGCCCACTCTTTTAGTATTTAGTCACGGGAAGTTACAGGTCCTAGTTAAAAGAATATGAATATCCAAACAGCTTCTCAAGCAGACAGAAACTCAGGTCAATCTCAGGTCTTTTTGCAAGATACTAAAAATAAGAATTTTGAGGTATGACAAGCCGTATAGGTTGTCATGTTACACGATCCCAATTAGCCTGGCAATGCTCTAATCTAAACTGTTTGTCCTGTTTTACATCACAGAGTACCTACAAGCTGTCTGTTGTAATCACAGCTTTAACAATGGATTATTTTCTTATTTGTCTCCCACAGAAACTACATCAAAGACAATGTCATGGCAGAGACAATACAGAAACCAGCCACTCCACCTTATTTGTTATGTGTTTAACACGGTAGTGAAGGGACCTCTGTGGTGGAGACCCTCATCGGAGGCCAGAGTGACGGTTGAGCCAGCAGATGCTGAGGGGGCACCTCCCTGGCCCTTTTCTCCTCTTTAGCCTCTCCTCAGCACACACACACACACGAATTTCCCTATTTCACCTAGAGCTGTCAGTGTGATGTGCCAAACACAGATTCACCCCCCTTTATTTGGAAGAGAGCTACAAGCAGTGCTTTACGATGCAAATTCTGCTGTGTCCTTTTATGTGGAACCTTGCTAACATGCCTGTCATGTCATGCTTTCCGGCAAGGCTGCTTTAAATGCTGCACTCTCAAAGCCATGGTCAGGATCAATGCTTCTGCCGATCTTAACCTGGGGTTAATATTTCATAAGTGGAGAAACTCTGAGTCAAGCTAGATGCTCCCAAAGCAACCCATCTTCACTCAGGTGGACTCATGATAGAGAATTATTTAGATGTGCATAGAAAGGAATTTCAGTGAGTATGTGGAGGGAGGAAGAACTGAGATAGTACCTCTGCGCGTGTGGTTTTATTGCTGAGCTATGGTCAGATATTGCATCATGTATTTTAATAATTTTACATAAAGTTCAGCAAGTGTCAAAAGAAGAAAATTTAGCTTTTGGTCTGTTTCGGTCCCCGTATTTCTCATGTGTTGTACAAACCAGTTTATACTGAGTAATTAAACTAGACGGGTTTATCGATAAACAGCTTGCTTTTTTTTTATTATTATTATTTATGATGAGAGAAACAGCTTGTGTTGGTAGATGGTGGCAATTTTGCAACAGTGGTGTTAGCTTAGAACGAAGCATAGCATGATGATAAGACCTGCACAAACACACTGATGTCCTCTGATGTCCTCTACGCTCTCCCAGAACACACGTACATCTCCTTATCTCACACAATTAGTGAGCAGTCCCAAAGTAGGCACATAATATACGTTCATACACACACACCCGACACGCAAACATACAGATACACACACCAAACACTGTTCCAACATCAAATCAATAAGCCCATCCGTTTATGATTAACAACACAAAGAAAGCCCATTTTTCTGCTTGGTTGGCTACTTCTGTTCTGGATGTGTTACTTTCTAGTCCACACAGACCTCAATGAATTTTCATGAAAAGTCATTTCTGCATGCCAAATGCTGTTAGGATCACAGATGTATGAGTATCATATTGAGGGTGTCACCTCAGGAGAAATGTGAACTGTCCAGCATATTGAATTGAGAATTTGTTTCAGCTTTAACGTCTCATCTGTTTTGTGGTTCGCAGACATGCATTTGAATATGATTCAATGCCATTTGCATTTTAGATGCCTTTCTGTGCTGACAAGGACAGAAAGGTTCTCACTGAAACCTCTGTTACCCTATGCTAAAACATCATAATTTTTTTTTTTTGAAACACCAAAGCCAGAACACAAGTAGGCACAGAATGTGGAAATACATTGTGTGCTTGACATGACTGATGAAAGCATAACATAAAACCCCTGTGTGAAGTTGTTTTATGATGGTCTGCGGGTGCTTGGTAGGATGTTTGTGAGTTACAAATGCAGTATAGTTTGTCAGTTCTGGTGCCTTGTTTTGGCATCTCATTAAGGAATCCGCTCACAGACAAATATACTCCCAGATTTTGACTTTGACTGTACCCATCTCTAAAGATCTTACCTGAACATAAATAACATTTTCAGCTCTAAAGATAAACTTATGCCTAAACCCAAAGTTCTGATTTGGCATGTCAACAATCACAATGCTTCTGTCCATCTCCCATGTGATGGTATACCTTTTTTACTGTATACCGTGGTGAAACATGCTGATGGTATCAATACCGCCAACCATCTCCATTACTGTCATTACCATGATTATTGTTGTTTTCAGAGGTCACTGTGAAAACAGAGCAGTGCTCCTGCCTTTATTAGCGGTTTGCTTTTGTTTAGCCACAAGGAAGCAGCTTTCTACTGGTCACACAGAGCCAGAATAACCACAGCACAGAGAACCAGGCTCCTTTCTGTCGAGCTCTAGCTACTCTGGCTGTGACTATTGTAAACGCACTCAAGTGTGGCTAGCTTATGGGTGTTTCATCGTAACGTGCATCAGGATCACACACACATCACGTTCTTCCACAGATCAGCTTCAGCTCTGCTGGTGTTTGTTAGCAGTAATGTGGAGAATGTGTGTGGCCTGTTCTTGCACTGCAGAAATGAATTGATCAATTTTATGAGGAAAAAAAAATCATGAATTTTCAAAGCATGAATGGGTGTGTGGAATCTATGAGACAGACACTGAGCTGCATTTAAAGTCATTTCCAGTCGACTGTCTTAAACTTTGAACAACCTTCTTTTTTTTTCTTCGTTTTTGATGTTATTTCTTATGCAGAGTCCAACAAATATACAAACCATTGTTCAGTGAATAAAATGGTGTAAGTGTACTTAACCATAACCGTATTTTAGCACTGATAGTAGGAATGCAAGAAATGTTGAGAATTATCATGATCATACTGTTTACCATGATGTTTTTACCTATGATAATCATAGCTTGAAAATTTGATACCGGCACATCCCTAATTGCCACTGTGGTAAGTCTGCGGTATCCTGCACTCATTTTTTCCCCAGACAGATGGCACAGAAGAGGATTTATTTTATTTTTTTTAATTTTATTTGTTTATTTAACAGGGACAAAGGACAGTCATTGACTGTCCCAGAGTTAGCTAGATAGCAGAATTTCATCAGCAGTCCCTGGGATGTGATATATATCTTTAATCCTCCATGATTTTTTAGCTCCAGTAGTTTGTCTTCTTGTGCCACTGTGAGAGAAAGTGAATTGGAGACAAACTGATTAGATATTCATTATTTCATGTCCTTGAAGTCCTATGCAGAAAGGAAATAGTGTGCAAACTCTGCTTACAGTGCTTGCAGGTGATTCCTCGTGAGAGCTGACAGGTGTTTGGGTTCTACATCTTTCTCATCTGTAATGTAGCCTACTTGGCCAGTTGGGACTTAGACTTTTTCCTCAGACAGAAATGATTTTAGTAGCTGGCTTAGCTCCAGTAAGGCCCTTTCCCCTAGGCAGCCCAGCTCAGTTTATCATAAATATATTTATTGATGGCCTTGAATATTTCCTCTTCTGTCATTTTGGTAAGCACCAGTAAACTAGTTAAATCAGTTAGTTTTGAACTTGTAAGCATGTTAACATTCATATTCTATCTGGGACTTCTGTATTTAGGTATCCATCCATCCATCCATCCATTAACTATATACCTGCTTATCTTTTACAGGGTCTGGAGCATGTCTCAGTTCACATTGGGTGAGAGTTAGGGCACACCCTGGAAATATGGGCAAAAATAAGTCATCACTAACCGGCACGCCTTTGGACTTGAAATCCATGCAGACACAGGACAGACTCCTTCTTGCTGTGAGGCAACAGTGCTGATCACTGTATCACCATGGCACCCTACCCTAACTATTTTGCCACCAGAATGTTCAGCAGTTTACGAAACATTTTGATGGCAGTTACTTTAGGAAAGATTTTTTGATAGTAAAATTGAATTAAATAACATGAAAGGGTTGCTGCAGCCAAACTCACTAAAAATGTGCTCTGCACAGCTTTTTAGCAAATTGTTTATAGCAAAGTTTCTCCATCTTGCAAACTGAATGATTGAGTCTAATCAGTCCCACAAGTCCCCATTAAGGAAGTCAAACATGTACAGTTATAATATATATATATATTTTATCAGGAAGCTAAAACAACATTAGATTTTGATTGGCCAGAAACATTTTGTCTTCTGGTGATGCTCTTACAGATTTCTTACCTACATTAAACACAACAAACATTTATACATTCAGCTATCTATAACATTAGTCTAAACAAAACTATTTTAAACTATACACCTAAACCATGCAGGTCCTAAACGATACCATTTTTAATCTCATGTCTAAACCCAACATTCTGTTTTGGGAAGACCAGTCACAGGGCTACCCCGCTGCATGAGCATATAGATAGTTATTTGCAAGTGTGTTGGCCATAACAACCATGGTATATCTTACCATGGTATATAATTGAGTTTAAGGGGTTAAAATACAGTACAGTACAGCCAAACACCCACCCTAAAATTCCTTGTTGCGAACCTGTGCTAAAGATGCTTTACTCGCTATCTTTGTTAAGGTTTTCCCTCAGAGTATAATTTAAATCTATGATTACTCTTTGGTCGAACTCAATTATTTCACTCAGAGAGAGATATAGAAATCCTCTGCAAAAGTTTTTCAATAAAAGTTTTACGATGAAAGATGAGTCCAATAAAAAGCAATAACACTAGCACATCCTCATTAAAAAGTGCTTTGTCATATTTCAACTCCAAAGGCAACATAAGACAAAGAGACTTTTATTAACCCATTAGCATGCTAATTACAGACGAATAAGCATACATGGAGAAATAGGTGTTCAAACCCCACCAGTTTACTTTAGTTGCAAGCACGTGTTTCAGAAAGCTAAGACATATTTTCATGGCTTATTTCTCATTTAGACAAATTGTGGGAAACATGTCCAACTCGCTGCTGAAAAATGATACTGTCAGTGTTATGAGGGAGCTGCATTAAGCAGTCCTGGCTTCACTGTTTGCAAACAAGCGTCATTCATGATCAATATCCATAACTATGAGAGGCGATCCTTCTCCAACAAGAAAGGGCTTTTCTCAGAAGCTCAATTGATTTTTATTTAGTTTTTTGTCTGAGGTTTATGAGTATAGTTTAGTACCATACACTACAAAAATGTTTTTTTGCATTTAGCTCGGTCTTGAAATACTTCCTTGGCTGTTTTGTTTGATTTGATCCACAATAACCTCAATAGCTAAAGGCTGTTTCTTCCCTTATTGCATATTAGAAAGGTTTTAAATGTATTTCTTCTTACGAGAAGGCAAAGGGGGCTCAGGAAACAGCAACAATGACGAGGTTAGGTAAGAAGCTGATGCAACTAATACCATCATCCAGGTGATGGCTTATCCTATAAGACGAGATGAAAGACATGGCTTTTGGTCATGTACAGGAACACACCAGAGACCCATATGGAATTGTATGTATGTGTGCTTCTGTGTGTGTTCGTATAAGCTGGAGACAGAAAGACAAAGAGGGGGAGTTTAATGGAGTGTCCCAGGGCGAGGCTCCGTTGTTCCCCCTCATCAAGCACGCTGGCAGTGCTTTAGCCCCATAATGGCTACCGTGTGCCCTGAGCCACTACATGCTTCACAGTTTCCTCTCACTCATTGCTCATTCTTATAGGCCAGGTGCAGCCACATTCCTTACTGGGGGTGGGAGGTTGAGAGGATGCACTACATTAAGAAACAAGAGGCCATAGTGGGTGCCTTGATAGGTGAAAAATAAAAAATAAAAAGAGATGCAGGTACCAAAAGAGAAGGAGAGAGGAGGAGTAGGGAGAGCAGAGAAAGGGTTACTGGCGAGGGCGGGAGGGGTTTATGAGGTGATTATGGAAGGAATCACATAACAGCACAATCTAATCACAGAAACAAATGACTGCCAGGCTCTGAGAGGGCAATGCCGGCTCTTGTTAACATGCCCATCTGGATCAAGTCACACACATCGTCAAACACACATGCAGAATCTCACCCCTTTTTCATGGGTACAGACTCAAGAACATCTCTGACAGCAGCCATTTAGAGGACAGGAGTGATATTTAGCCGAGCGGAGAATAGTCTGGGGCAGCTGAATCCCTCCCTCATATATCACTGGCAGAAACCATTATAGACAATCATAAGAGTGTCATTCAATGCACACGAGGAGGACATAAAAACAAAGCTGAACGGGGTTGCCAACCTGCTCTCTCACACGCTGTTTGCCTCTGTGTGTTTCTGTTTGTGGTCACTGTTTTATTGTTTCCATCTTTGGTTGATTTACAAAACTAACTCCTTGTACTGGCATGAGTTAATGTGGATGACTGAAGCGGTAAACACTCAAAGATTGGATAAAACACCAAAAATCTGTTATCATTTCTATTGAAGGTGACATAAAGGGTTTTAGAGAAATCTAGAGTATAAGAATTATTAGTCAACCCTAAAATGTCCCTCTGAGATTGTTGTTGCTTATCTTTTTTTCTTGGTGTCTACTGCCCCCTAATGATTGTAAAGAGACACATTCTCAGTACAATGATTGTAGTAGAGAAGGTTAACCTAAAGTGAAATATTACTAAAATTGGTAGCTATTTAAAACAGTCATATAAGGAGGATGTCATCATAGGTCATTTAGAAATAGTAATTAAGGTAATCAGGCCCATTTTTCTTCCCAAAACATCTCTACGCATTTTTAAATCAAACCCCTCACATGTTGCCAAATGCAGTGCTGGCATAAGATCAGCAGAGAAGATCAGTAGAGAAGTGAAGAAATGTTTCTTAACACTTAATTGTGACGTATCCGAGTCAGCTAAATGGCAGGATCTGCCACACTGTGCTTGCTGAGTGCCCTCGTGTCATATCACCCACAGTCAGGGGAAGTGATCTGACCAAGATTGGTGTTTTCAGCTTATTAGTCGCACTAATACTAAGTGTCATGCAAAATGAAAGGTGATAATGAAGGAATGTTTTTTTACTAGACATGGTGTAAAAATGTAATGATGTCTGATCCACGCTGACCAAAGTATTAACTGCTCAGGTTTTGTTTGCCATGGTGTGTAATCCTACACTCCAGAAATCCTCCCCTACAGCACCTAAGCATGTCTTTTTCAACAGTTTTAATGGCATTGACACATACCAGTTAAATGAAGATGAAATTACATTTGCATTATTTGCTCTTGCCAACCAGCTTTAGCTATGTGTGTATACATGTAAAGTAAATTTAAAATTTAATAAGTAATGCCTTTTTAGAGTAAGCATTCGTATGTTGAAAAAGATGTTTGCTGATTGGGATTTTCCTGGAATCACAAACTGTCAATCAAGACATCATTAGTGTGTATCTCTGTTCTCAATTTTTGTCAGCAGTTTTCATAATTTAGGGCAGAATTAACAGGGAAATTTAAAAAAAAAAAAAAAAGTAAAATGTAAGAGTGATCTTTGTATCCCCATCTCTGCAGTAGCCAGGGGCCTTTTCTTCCTCCCTGACATTGTCTAATGGCTCTTGTTTGAACAGGTACAGAATAGTCTTCACCATTTCTCAACCTCATAGACCTGTTCCCTTTATTTGGTTCCCTCTCTTCACAGGCTTCATTGTTTCCTCAGCTCAGATAAGAAGTCTATTATGAGCTTCCTTTAAAATTTACTAGGACTGCAGTATGACCATCATCAAACTCAAGGTCTTTTAAAGTGCTATGGCTTTGCACACTCTCTCTCTCTTGCACGCCCACACACACACACACCAGTCTGAGAGTGATCTTTTAGTTGCTTCTCTCTTTAGAAACATCTTATCAGTCCTGATAGTTCAGATTAATGATCAGCCAGAGCACAAAGACACACACAGACAGAACCATTTACAACAGTCCAGTTTTAAAACAGGGCACTATTCAAAAACCATTCACTATTGCAGCCCCTTTCTCTTATAGCTAATCTCCATTAGATAGAAAAAAAAAAAAAAAAAAACACCCTTTCAAACCTGGACACAATTCCCAAATCTAAAGTAATTTCTGTAAAATGTCTTTCACACAGTGTACAATATTGTAGAAATTTGAAGCTGGTATTAAAAAGACCAAATTTGTGCCACATTCCCTCCCATTGGACCTGGATGTTTGACTCTAGGTGAAAATTATGATTTAGTCAACTCTGACAAAAATATTTTCCTTTTTATTGAGAAATTACATAGTACATGTAGGTATGATTTCTGTCTCTCTTGAGCCTGCATCTGCCACTGAATAAACACTTTTCTTTGTGGGGTTGCTTTCCTAATCTTACTATGTGTTATTTTTTCTTTTTTTATTTACCATATTGGTACGGTGTGTCACAATATAATCCTGGTAATCTCACTGTGGGTTGTTGAGCCAGCAGAGATGTGTATAAAGTGAGAGCTGCCCAGCAGTAGCAGTGACACCATGTGGTACAATCATTTCCTCCTGCTCTATAGGCTACTACATTCCTGGGGTTTCCCGTCTGCCTATGCCAGACACACGTGTAAATGCATGCTACATATGTGCACCCTAAAACACAGATAGCTAAATCACAGATAGCTATGTGTGCACAAATTTGGCACATGTCAGCAAGAATAAATTTCAAAAACAGATATGCACACTCATGCACATACAGAAATCTACTGCTACAGATACAGCTGGTATTAATTTAACCAAGGTAAGGAAATAACTCAAATCCTGTGTACATACATTGGATGTGACACCCCACCACAACCACACAGAGCGGGTCCCCATCAGCTACATCTGCATCTTATTTAATGGCACATGAAAGTGCTGAAGTCCCTTAGGTGAGTTGTCACAAGTCAACAGTGACCTCTTCTGGCTGATCTGTTATATTACACTATCACTAAACTCTTTTGAGTTGCACCCACAAGATGTAATTGTATCTGACTACATTTATTTCCTAAATGCTGCATACCATATATACACAGTACCACTTTATACAGGCGGGGAAACTATGGTAGCTCATTAAAAATATCAAATTGGGAAATGTAATATTTATGGTGATTTAGAGTATGATTGTGACTTAAAGCAGAGGGCTTTATAAGACTTAAAGCTTATTTTACTATAAACATCATTACTGATAGAGTACCTAATACCTTCAGGTGATATGTTGATTGGACTGAAAGTGAAGGACCAAACATACAGCAATAAAGAGTATATTGACACAGAGTTCATGATTTGTCTTCCCCACTTTTAAGGTCTGCACTTTAAGTGGAAAAGTGCACCACAGTCAACACATTTTCTGGGAAGAACTGCCAAGTCGCCACCATGACCTGTTGTCCACGGTGAGTTGAGAGTCTAAAAGTGATTAAACATAGCAATTATTCACAGTAACAGCCTTACAGAATATAAAATATATTTGAATAAGAGATACAGAACCTAGAGGTAGGGCAGGGTTTGAAGTCCAAACCAAATAAAGTTTGAGGATTTACTATTATAGGAAGTGAGGAAATGGCAGAAAAATGTTTATTTTATGGAACAGATGCACTGGTCATGAAATATTGGGAACCTTACTTTCCAAAATGCAGGTTCTATTCCAGAAAGATGTGAAATTGTCAACTAAAAAAAAAAAAGATACAGTATAATGCAGGACGCACAGTGTCCTTTCCACTTGTTGGCAACAGTGGGACACCACACTGTATGGGCCCAGCATGAAAAATGCTGTTTCGCTGAAATCAAACAAGCATCTCTCAGAAATAGTTATAAGAAAGAGAGAAGAGTGACACTGGATTAGGGTCAGATTCAAACTGAGAAGCATGATATGCACTATAGACCTCTTGGCTATTAAGGTGTTCCATGCAGGACATGTAAGATAGGCCTAACAGTATTTATAGTATGCAGAAGTAGTTAGAACGATCCCTTTTTTTATGTATGCAAGCTGAATGCTTTTTATGAAGCCAAAACTGAAGTATTGGGAGTGATGTTCCATCTATTGACCTCTATAGTGACTGCATAATAACTCCCTTGCCTCCTTTGCTTCAAGATGTAATATCTTTCCCCCAGTATGCCAAAATATAACGCCATTAGTGTATCTTGTCATGAATATCAGTGCACAAAGGGCAACTGTATACATAATCCTGGTTCAATAACACCAGCTCCTGTGTCAGAGCGTGCTTGCTGGCAGGTAGCCAGCCTATTCTGCAGTGGCTTCATCCTTTGACCCCGCTGTGCAAACTCCAACTGAATATCAGTGGGTGATCTCAGTTTCATATTGTCCACAGTCTATACTGTAGGTGCATGTCCACTTTTAAAACACAATGACAGTTGCAAGTTATGTATGACCTAACCAACTACTCAGGGATTTACCCAAACTAACATACTGATAATATGACCAGCAGACTTCATTATGTAGAGACTATGGTTTAGGATAACACATTAAGCTGCTGCAGAGACTTTGTCATACATATATGAATACCAGATGTGAATGCAAATGTCATAAATTGTAGAGAAACTAAGACAAATTTGCAGATTTGTGTACATAGGTGAATGCCAAAGTAAAGTCAGCTCAGGTTCATGCAAATACTGTATATTTAGCCAGTGCATAATATAACAAACTGACCATACAGCTATGCTCTCTAAGTCTTCCTCTCTCCTCCACTCTGTCAGAAACTCATCACTTTCTGGCACAGTGATTTAGTAATCTGTTGCAACTCAACCGGGATTATAAATTTTGGTAGGGTGTGTGTGTGTCTCATCCAGGTATTCCTCATGTTGTGGGGACATAAATCTGTTTACAGTCATGTTGTGGGGACTCGCCTCCCTTATGGGGACAAAAAGCAAGTCTCCTTAACCTAAATCATTAGTTGTACAGTGAAGACTTAGTTTAAAGTTAAGGTAAATTTAGGGTTATATTAAGGTTAGGCATGTGGTGGTTATGGTTATGGTTAGGATAAGTCTCCAGGAAATGAATGTAAGTCAGTGTAATGTCCTCTGAAGTGATGGAAACACGACTGTGTGTGTGTGTGTGTGTGTGTGTGTGTGTGTGTTTGCGTGCCAAGCCCTTGATCTTCTCATCACACTTCAGAGCCACCACAGAAATCTGCCCACACCTGCCATCTGGTCCTTTATCATATACTGTACCGTGCATAGAAGAACTCATACTTGTGTCTGACAAATTATACACTACATCACTCATATGCACAAGTACCTCGACACATGCGCGCACACTCACACACACACTGTGAGCACAGGCACCTGCCAAAAATAGAATGAGTTAGCAAATAAAATGAATGAGACAGGGAAACAACAAAGCTCAATAATGTGGAGATGAAAAAACAGATAATCCTGTTACAGCACAAAGGGGAAGGAGGAAACTTCGCTACACAAACGCAAATGCACCAATATGAGCAAAAACACACACACAGTTAATTGCATTATTGAGCACAGGAAAAGACCTGAATAGGATTTTGAACCCCTGAATAGGAAAGGAAATAATTCACACGCACACATCAGCAGTGGCAGTGAATCATCCCTGAAACAACTGCAGGTGTGAGAGATTCATCAGTTAGCCCAAGGCTGGCAGGACAGGAAAGGAGAGACGGATGGACTAGTTTAACCACAGTAAGAGAGGCTGACCTTCTTCAAAGAGGTAAGGAGGGGAAAACAACAAGAGTGTAGAGAGAATAAGGAGGAAAAGAAGGGAAGGTGTCAGAGACAGAGACGATGCTCTGGAATAGCCGTCATCAATCTTCAGTATCTCTGCAGATACAGAAATCTCAGTCTGAGCAGAATTGTGGTGTGTGTGAGGCAGAGATAGAGGAGGAACAGATGAGACTCACTGTATAATAGGTGTGTGAGGTAAAAAAAAAAAAAAAAAAAGAAAATTCACCCAAAATCAAATAATGTGGAGGAAGAAATTACTGAGGCCGAAGTGATGTGGAGAGGTAATTATACTCAATCACGACAAGAGAACGCTTACTGATAAAAAGAACAAATAAACCTGTTACGAAAATCAACTAAAGTTTATAATCCCAGTTGAGTTGCAACAGGTTACTAAATCACTGTGCCAGTGTTGAGTTTCTGACAGAGTGGAGGAGAGAGGAAGACTTAGAGAACATAGCTGTATGGTCAGTTTGTTATATTATGCACTGGCTAAATATACAGCATTTGCATGCAGCTGAGCTGACTTTACTTTGGCATTCACCTGTGTACATAAATCTGCAAATTTGTCTTAATTTCTCTACAATTTATGACATTTGCATTCACATCTGGTATTCATATATGTATGACAAAGTCTCTGCAGCAGCTTAATGTGTTATCCTAAACCATAGTCTCTACATAATGAAGTCTGCTGGTCATATTATCAGTATCTTAGTTTGGGTAAATCCCTGAGTAGTTGGTTAGGTCATACACAACTTGTAACTGTCATTGTGTTTTAAAAGTGGACATGCACCTACAGTATAGACTGTGGACAATATGAAACTGAGATCACCCACTGATATTCAGTTGGAGTTTGCACAGCGGGGTCAAAGGATGAAGCCACTGCAGAATAGGCTGGCTACCTGCCAGCAAGCACGCTCTGACACAGGAGCTGGTGTTATTGAACCAGGATTATGTATACAGTTGCCCTTTGTGCACTGATATTCATGACAAGATACACTAATGGCGTTATATTTTGGCATACTGGGGGAAAATCATTACAAAAAAGTATATTGTATAACTGTCGTGACTACAACCTCTTGTAAGAAAAGAAACTATATTAGTGCACTGAAGACAAGCCTGGTTCAGCTGACTTAAACTACAGTATCTTGAAGCAAAGGAGGCAAGGGAATTATTATGCAGTCAACCATAGAGGTCAATAAACAGACCATCTCCCCCAATACTTCAGTTTTGGCTTCAGAAAAAGCACTCAGCTTGCATACATAAAGGAGGGATTGTTCTCACTTCTACCTACACTGTAAATACTGTGAGGCCTATTTTACGTGATTTTCTCATATTTATTGAATCACCACATCCATCTTTGAGATTTTAAGTTAAATTTTGTATTGAAAATTATGAGCCTTTACAACAAGACTTGGTCACATAAGCCAGTTCAATTAGCAGCTTCAAGAAATCTTTAATACACAATAAAACATCAGTAAATGATGTAAACATTCTCTAAAACAACAGTTATAAGGTGCAGTACAGAGCAGAACTACACATTTACTATTATTATTATCACTACTACTACTACTACTACTACTACTACTACTACTACAACATCCATATTATTGCATCCATCCAGAGATGCAACACTGAAGGACTGGGATATTGCTGTAAATTGCTGATGTGTTTCATATAAGCCACTATAGCTCTAAATCTACTGGTACTTAAGCATAAAAGAACAATTTCATCAGTTACAAAGTGGTACACACAGACAGCAATAGGACATTATCTACATAAAATTAAGTCGTTCGGAGATGTTGGCATATAAAACAAAGTAAACTGAAACTCATGTGTAATTTGGAGCATCAGAGTCAGAAGTCCAGCTCCACTCTCAGAAATGTTGACTTTCCACTGAAACAAGACATTTTAACAGTACAGATGTACATAGTTAACGAGACTGATTTCAAAACTTCATTCAAGTCTGATGCCTTTCACATTTCATTGGAATAAAATTCACTTAAGGAAAACAATCAGTAAAAACTCCAAATCATCAAGATTGGTCAATAAATCAGAAAGAATCTAAAAAAAAAAAATAGATCACAGGCTTAACAAAAAATATATACTAGTAAAATAGCTTTTTTGTTTGATGTGATCAGATGGCATGCTACCAAATCATTATCATGACAAAAGTAAGGGCATATATCACAATGCAAACTGATTGGAAATGTAATGTATTTGCCTATACTACCAAGCAAAGAAAAAAGGAACTCACTTATTGATTTGCTGGATGAAGATGGGTGGGAGAAAAAAAAAAAAAAAAAAAAAAAAATCTTACTCCACTGTCCAGGCAGACATGTGCCAACTCTACTGTTGTAGACAGCTGCTGCTACTGCTGTTGCAAGTTGCTACAATAGTGTGATCGCTTGCAGTAATCACACTAATTATCAGCCTTCACCTTCAGTATTACATACACACATGCTAACACACACAGTTTAGACATGGGGATGAAATTATTGTTTTTAGTACAATCCCAAAAGTTGAGACACATTACAGCACCATGTAAAGCTGCCTGTTCTCTTTTACTGCATCTACTGATCATCACTGTGTCACCCCTCCTCTCCCTTCCCCTCCCCACCCCTCATTTGGTGACCCAGTAATGTTCTGTTCATTTTCTTATATGAATAGATAATGGCCAAAAAGCAAATCTCTTCATTTGCATGTAATGCAGTTAAGACCTTTTAAAACAGCGGCAACATGTCAGTCAGCCTCGTCAGTGAGAAGGCAAAGGCAGCATCGGTGAACCTTACCGTTTTAATGAAAAGTAATAAAACCTTCAAATTTTTCTCGCTGCCATATGGAATAACAATCACTGATACGATCTTAGACTGTGGCTCTCAAACAAAATCAAAGTTCTCATAAATTTGAACTCATAACAAGGATGTGAAGCCACCAGTGTACCTCTATACCCTAAAAACCTAAAGAATTTTGGGTCAAAAAGACGATTGACAAGATAGGAAACATTTCTGCAAACCTTTCTGGCTTTTTACAATTACTTGCTGTTTTAATGTAAAATAAAGTTTTACCTGTGAGGAAGCTTTGCCAGCATGTCAAGGAAAGTGATAAGAAACAGACTCAGAGACCAAATGAAATCAACCATAATCAAACTTACCTTAACACAGCTGCACTGACATCCTCTTTCATTTCTGCTCTTTCTCAAACCAACAACTCTCCCCTTAAATAGGCCCTCCAATCTATCTGGGCAGAACCATATTTCTATCAGGGGTGTCCTTTCCCTTATACCAACAACTGCTATATGACAATGTCACTTGTATCAGTTAACATTGTTTACACACACATCAGCCACAGCAGAGTCCTTACCATAAACCAAAATAAGTACAAATAACATAAATACAAAACCAAACATTTAACTAAATAAAATAAATACCCCCATACTTGGTCTAACCCATGATGTCACTGGTGATGTCAGCAAGATCTTAACATCAGGAAGTGGGTCAGTGCCCCCCCCCCCCCTTTTGTCTCCTGGAAAGCATGGCAGGTATATGGTAAGTTACAACATCAGTATGTTAGCATGCTGTTGTTAGCATTTAGCTCAAAGCCACATGGCCTCTAGCAGCTGGCAGTAGCTTGTTAACAGTTTTTGGACAGTAATGACACTCTACAGCACAGAGGGATAAGATATATCAGGCAAACAATACTTGTTAGTAGGTCAAGGTTTGGTCTTTTTCTTATTTGTTAACATGATATAATAGCAAACTTATCATTTAATGAAATAAAAACAATTTAAAATGTCATAACAAAATCCTGAATATACAGATGAAAACACGTGTTTAATGCTACAGGAGTGATTTCAGAAGTTTTTGGTGATGTTTTGATGCTTTGAACACTTTAACCAATTAAGCTAGTCAGCAGTCAGCAGGCCTCTTCTTATCCTATTATGGTTGGGCCTTTGGACATTTGGAATTTAAATATCAACAGAGGCTTCACTTCATGTTATGTAATGCAAAACAGTAAAATGAAATTCACCGTGTAAAGAAAACTGCTGTAAACCAGCTCTGTTCAGGAGCTACAGTCCTGTATGTACTGTATGTGATATCAAGGTCTTACAGCTAAAACCAGTATGAGTGACATAACATTTAGATAATTTAATCTTACATAAATAATGAATAACTGCTTTTTATGCTTGTGAAGGCACCGTTAAAGTGCCTATAATAGATATTTTAATAACAATGTATGAGCTGACAGTGTGTAATGTTGGTCGTAGCTTGTAGTGATGAACCTACAGAGCTGGTGAACATAGTGGAGCATTTAGCAGCTAAAGAGCCAGATATTTCCCTCAGGAGTTGGTAGAGAACAAAAACAGAGCTAAAAGAGAGTGAATGATGGACTTCTGGTCAATTATTTGAGCCCTTTATGCACATTTTCCATAAGTCCACAACTCTGCAGACTTTGTCCAAAGCAAGACTTTGCTGAGCAGCAGTCACTGTGAGCACAAGTAACAATTACAGTATAATGTGTAATTATACAGCAGCACAAGTAAAGAAGAGTCATAAAGTCAGCAAACTGACTCAGTAATGTCTAATGTCTGTCAATTATGCAGCAATAGTGATCTAAAGTTTGCTAACATCAGTGGTGGAAAGTAACTAAGTATATTTACTCAAGTACAGTAATTTTGAGCTACTTGTACTTTACTTGAGTATTTCCATTTGATGCTACTTTATACTTCCACTCCACTACATTTCAGAGGGAAATATTGTACTTTCTACTCCACTACATTTATTTGACAGTTTTAGTTACTTTTCAGATGAAGATTTGACACAATGGATAATATAACAAGCTTTTAAAATACAACACATTGTTAAAGATGAAACCAGTGGTTTCCAACCTTTTTGGCTTTTGATGTCTTACAAAAAGCAGTGTGTAGTCGGGGTCACCAAATAGTGATTTTTCCCTCTAAACTTCTCACATGGTTTCATTTCAGTAAATGTTCAAATAATTCAATATTTCACCAAAAATCAAAGTTCAGAGAAAAGGTGTATCAGAACTGTTTTTTCTTCTTTACTCTCCCATTAATCATCTCATGACCCCTCAGATTTATCTGGTGACCCTTTGGAGGGGCCTGACCCCTAGGTTGGGAACCACTGGACTAAACTAGCTAACTGTATATGAAGTAGTTCAAACTAGCTCCACCTCCAGCAGCATTCACACTATAAAAATGTCCAGTGAAGGCCTCTGCTTCATCTGGAGTAAACCTTGCCCCTGACCACAGCTTTCAGGCTGGATTACACAAACTACAAAGTGGTAAAGTGCCATTATAGGCTTTAAAAAAAGGTCTGACCTTACATCAGGCAATCTCTGCACCTCAATGAAACTGTACACAGGCTTTATGGAGGCTGTTATAAAACATTTTACTTCCCTGTACTTGTTTAAGCATGCTATTTTCAAGGCAAGGCACTGTTTCAATTGACTAGTTTTTTCTTAAAGGATTATCTTAATTGACATTTTAGAGATGTAAGCAAACATCATAAAACATTAATAATTCACTAGTTTGGGGGTTAGTCCGTAGAGTCAGTCAGTTTTGTTAGTGACAGCTTCCACCAATCCTGTGTTTAAATTTTTTTGCTGCTTTGTACATTTCTTTTAAACTTATTCAAATATTTTATTTATTTGTGCAGTCAATTTGAATGATTCACGGTGTCCTATCAGGAAAGGAAGTCGTCATTTTAATCAGTATCTTTTTCATACAGCTGTTACAGCTGAACACAATCAGCTTTGCGAAATGTTAGGGGGAGGCAGACAAAGATAGAGACATGTACATGCAGCATGAGACCGGAGGCATGTACAACACATCTGTTCATGAATAGGCTGGATGGATGAACACTTGAGTGGCCTGTTCTAAGCCTGCCTCCAAATCCTTCCCTTGTTCTCTCTCCTTTAGAGCCCTTGATAAATCCTTGCAAGTGGCTGGATAAGGATCATGCCCAATCACATACAGCGTTACTTTTTCACCATTTCACAAAAACATTTCATCTCCTCTGTAAGTGGATGACGGTAAAATAAAAAGACAAACAAAATTATGATGCATAATCTAATAAAAATGAATTGTAGTCCTGACTTCATTTTGCTCATGCATCACATTTACATCCAGTCATGGTATACTTGCCTCTCAGAGTTAAGAACTGTTTTAATGAACAAAAGGAAACCTGATCAGATCACCTGATTATATCTGACCTGGAAAGACAAACATTTTGACCTCGTTATTCTAAGTCATAGCTGCCATCAATGGTTCTTTTTGTGCGACATGACCTATTTACATACACATTACATATTTGTGCGACACTTACATTGTGTAATTTCGTAGCAGTTCTTAAAGATACCTTGAATTTTCTCTTCCCTCATGCTCCCTCATATTCCCTAAAATTTCAAAGCAACAATCAACATAATAGATACCCTGGGCTGTTCTCCTGGGCCCCATTAGCCTTATTTGCAAACATCACAATACTTTTATCTGGTCATTATATTGCTTATTCTATCCCTGCTGGTCAAGGCCCATTTTCTTTTGAAGCTGTGACAAGTCACAAAATTCACATGTCAGTAATCACTATTTGCCAAAACACACAGAAAGGTGTTTCTGTTAGTCATAAAATTAGATAAAAAAAGATTCCACAGAAATTCAAACTGATTATTCAGTTTTAATTAGAATCTGATTGAAATGTCAGCTTCACTTTTTCTCATTAGACGTGAAGACACAAGGACACCGTTGTGCTCCAGCTTTTGTTCATCTCTGTTTATGCGTTCTGTTTTGACAGAAAACTAAAGCATTCGCACTTTAAATATTGATACTGTATGAAAATTACATTTAAACAGTATGCACTGATTTATTTATTTGGGGTTGTGAAGAAGCTCCATTACACTCTTGTCCTGGGGAGCAGAATGTCTTGCACCTCAGGGCCAGACTGGAGCTCCCCCCGGCTAGCAGCCATCCATGAAATGAGAAAATCTATAATGCATTTAATTCTGTTCTCTGTAGATCAAGGCTCTGTCTCCCAATGGCACCGCAGGGACTACAAACACTGCATCAACCTTCTTCCAACCTTACTGCAATATCCAAACACACAGCACCTATTACTCACAGCGTCCACCAACTCTCTGTGTCTCTCTCACACACACACACACACACACACACACACGCTTGCATGCACCTTGTTTCCTGCTCTAAATACATACTTCTCTTCACAGCTTAGCTAACCGAATATCTTTACACACTTCTTTGTTGTTGGTTCTGTTCTTTCTGAAATTATCTAAGCAGTCTTGGCCAACTGCACAATACCTATGGTACTTAAGAAATGAATCCTCTGCTTCCTAATAATCTAAAGTGCACGTCTTCCATCATCCCACGAATAATCAGTCTGAACAGGCACACATGAAGAAACTCGCTAGGAATCTGCATGAACCTGCACATCTATTTTTATACTGGGTTGATGAAGGGGGTCAGGAGAAAAAACTACTTAATAAACATACAAGCTATTAGCTAGGTTTTTTTTTTTCAGTCAGAGAGAGCTGCTTCGAGGTAAAGACTTCAGTCGGGACAGATGCACTCACAGTCTTAGTCACATGTCCTCACAGGAGTGTGCCCTTTAAAATTATCCAAAGACAAAGGAGTTGAAAGGGGCAGATTTCTAGCAAGATTTGCCTTCCTTTGAAATCAATGGATGGTTATCTGGGTTACATAATACATAGTCATCAATTCCACTGCTGATTTATAATGGCTTATAAAGGGCAGTCACATCCTGGTTGTACAGTGTAGCATTATTCTGTGACATTAATTACTGAGGAAAGAGCCAATCCATATTTTTCTTCTGTTAGCTCAGATAGTACTTTCCTATGCTTCATCAGTCATTGTTGCCAGTTTATGATTGCAGAACAGCTGTAAAGTTTGACACCCAGTTCAAAAAATGCCAGTCACCAAATGCTAAATGGACAGACACAGTATTAAATATGTCGCATTATGAGTGTGCCACCCCATTGTTGTTGACACTGTTCATGTGTATGTGTCACGTTCTCTCTGGGCCACTGCCTCGCAATTTTTTCTTCTGTTGTCCTGTGTGTCATGGTGGCTGGCAGGCAGACCCTGTCCAACGATGTCAGTGTGGTTTGACTAACTAGGCCAATGCTATGATGGTTGGTTGTGTACCACCGTGGAACCGTGTCAGCGCTCTTGTCGTTTATCTTGAAACAATGAAGAAGAGAGTGTGACAATGGATGTGTAAGAGGGGGTACAAAAGGGGAAAGGGATAAACAGTATTATGGTGATTTGCTCCATTAAATCTCGTCAGTGAGATGAGGGAGAGTAGATAAGGCGATGAGGGACAGTCACAGCTACAATGAACCTCAGCCAGTCTAGCTCACTCATCTGTACTCGGTCAAATGTCAAACAGTCATGGACGTCATTGTGACAGTATTTCACATCTTATGTTGTAGTGCTCACTGCAGATGCTGCCCATGACATTAGGGCTGCAGCTAATGATTATTTTCATTATCTATTAATCTGCAGATTATTTTCTCTGGTAAATTAATAATCGTTTAGTCTATAAAACATCAGAAAACAGTCACAAATGCCACACCTTCAAATTGCTTGTTTGCGAAACAGTCCAAAACACAAAGATATTCAATTTACTATAATATAAGACAATGCAAAGCCTCACATTTGAGAAGCTGGAATCATAAAATGTTTGGCAATATTGGCTGAAAAATTACTTGACTGATTATCAGTTTTTAGTAGGCAATTCATTTTCTGTTGATCGACCAGTTGATTCATTTTGACAATTTCAACTCTGTGTA
The DNA here is from genome assembly GCA_038419695.1 of Scomberomorus guttatus. Taxonomy (NCBI): domain Eukaryota; kingdom Metazoa; phylum Chordata; class Actinopteri; order Scombriformes; family Scombridae; genus Scomberomorus; species Scomberomorus guttatus. Next base: position 28,966,782 of record CM076445.1, on the reverse strand, counting down.
TAGGTTTTAAGACGAATATCATTTTTGCTTATGCTCTAACTGAGTGATTGTACGACTGTGTCATATGCATATTAAAAAGAGCAATTTCATGTGTCCTTATTAGACTCGAACAGGAAGAGAAGGTGTCCACTAGCAACCCCATACAGTAAGAAAACTGCCTACATGCAGCTCCATAAATGTGTTTCTGTCATAGTATGGCTGCTCTTTGCTGTATGTTGCACTGTTTCGTGTCTACATTTTTTTTTCGGTAACTGACAAAATGATTACACTATCTCTTTTGATTTTACCTCAGACCCTACATTTATGACCAATGAACTCAAACATACAGAGGGGTGCCATCTCTACAAACTGGCGCGCCGTAACATAGAAAAATAGTAATAGAACAGCTGTACAGAGTCCCTCAGAAGGACGAACAGTTAATCATTAAAATTAAAGTGTATGTAATTTTAAACAATAGTAATTATTATGTCAATGGGTGACTTTTTAAATTCAGGAATAAGCCCCATCAGGTAAAATTAAGGAGCAGATGTTTTCCGATCTAGGTCTTCTATATCTATGGCCATTCAGTCGTGCTTGAACAACGTCGTGAACGCGCATGTCAGGTTCGCTGCAGAGATCCTGCTGCCTCTGCTCTCACGATTAATCGCAGGGATGGTGTTGACAGCGAGAGGCGACGGTCGACGGCCAGTTTTACATGCTTAACTAGATGACAGGGCCTGGTGAAATTACAACCATACGGGTCGAAACGCTAATTCACCGCAACCCCTGCCGTTTGTGGAGGAAGACGGAGCTGCGAGGCCGAGGACAACGTGAACGTTACTGATGGAATTCCCAGTCGTTGCTAGATGGAGAAACCGAAAGGGTGGACTCGTTATAAATAATTAAAAAAAACCCATCTGCGGCTAAAATAAAAGGAAAATGCATCTGCATCAGGTGCTGACGGGAGCTGTAAACCCTGGAGATTGCTGCTACTCGGTGGGAAGCGTGAATGACATTCCGTTTACGGTGAGGTTTTATTTTCATATTATTTGCTCAAGATGACACCCACTGAAGCTAACGACTGACTAGCTAGCTGGATAGTTAGCTAGCTAGCCTTATATTGACTGTGCGAGCTAAAGCACTGGCTAGCCGGTGTGCTAGCCAAACTGCCGCACCGAGAGATTCACAAACACTGAGTCGAGACTACTTGGGGCATCCTTATCACAAGCCCCTCTTTCATTCATCTTGAGAGTCAGTCAGACAGACAAGCTAACATCCTCAAGTAGATGCTTAACGGTAATATATACACCTATTCCTTTACGGTACCGTTATATTATTTATCGCTGCTAGCCACTCAAATGACCTTTAGCTGCATCCCGTCACGTTAGAATTACTGCAAGGGAATCCCTTTGCGCAACCATAACATTATTGGCAAATATTTGCAATAGGACACGCACCGCCGAAATTTTGCAGTGCACATTACAGGTGACTATATAACGACTTTACAGAATTGCGCACCACGCCAGAATGAAAAAAAGCTGTGTTTTGTCTGGTTGCAGAACTGGCTAAGCTTGCTACCATTTGGCGTTAAATCCTCCTCACGGATGATTAGCTCCCTGTCATCCCAGTATCAGCCGCGCCAGCCATGACGTAGAGAGCCATATATGGATACATGAGCTAGAGGGCTGGATGGCAGTGTGTTGGTGATGAAAATAATATTGTGTCATTTCAGTTGATGTGATGTTCGCGAAACAGAATAACTAAACTTTCAATGTTCCGTTGTTGTCATTATCGGTTTATATAGAAGAGCTTGACATCAGTTATGCAGACTTTATATATTTGCACACACGCTGACCAAACAGTATGTCTTAAACCAAATTCTGTGTGTGTAATGCATTGACCTCTGGCCTATAAATATTATTTGTCTGTCTGAGGGCTGGCAACTTCCCAGCATTTCGCCTCAAGTTGACAGGACCGAGAAGCCCAGTCAATATTCCATTTAGTGCAGCGAGACGTGGGATGAGCCTATAATATTACAGCCTCCTTTGTGATGGCAAATAGGAAAAAGTGCACAATAGATCATATTCCTAATAAATGTGGTGGCTCTTTTGCTACAAATGGATCAGTTGAAGTTAATGTAGAGTGTAGTCGACAGCAAAATGGTAGCATCCTGAGTCAACTTTTTTTTTATTGAGAGCAGATGATGATTTTATTGATAGCTGGATGATCTTTTATAACATCCTGTAAGGAAAACCCCTGAAAAGACACTACAGTGTTCTCTTGTATGTGGCAGTTTTTTGTGACCTTTGTTTAGCATAATCTGTTAATAGCATAAGCATGCTTTCATGCAATTTGATTTCCTGCAATAAAACAGTAGAGATACATTCTCTAGATTAGTATTTATTTGACGTTAAGGGTTTGTTGTTCAGAGGTTGACAGGTAAACAGTCATTACATGGTGAAAAACTAGAAGGGACAATTTTAGTCAATATTGTTGTTTTATTCTGTATGACCCCAGTTCATAGCGAAAGCAGTGTGACTGCATTAGTTAAGTTCTGCCAATGCAGGCTCACAGTAAATTCTTGAGCAGATATTTTGCACACTACCATTCCCCCATGCTGAGAACACAGCAGCCTAATCGCTGCCAAATCTGGTCTGTTTATGCTGCCTTTTAGAGAGGTGCTGTTTTGTTTTTATTTTTATTTTTCAGGAACACGGACACCCTCTTCTGTCTGATTCTTTCAGTCTGACAGTGACCCTTGCGCTATTCATTTCTGTTATAATTATAGAGTGGAGTTGTCCCACTTTCCCCTTTCCCTGTCCCCAGATCAAGGCTATTTGAATGTAAACAGGCGGGCTTTGTACCTGGGGTCATATCTGCTCAACAACATAGGACAGGACTAGCTGTGGAGCTAAAGCTTTGCACATTGCCTCGAGGCCTCAGTTTCTGTGCCTGGTGTTTTCTTTCTGAGTCTGAGAGGGTATTTGAAGAACACTAGCCCTCATGTCCAATACATTTACACTCACATTGACCCCTAGGGCTCCTAGGCCAGACCCTGACACACACACACACACACACACACACACACACACACACACACACACACACACACACACACACACACACACACACACACACACACACACTACCTCCAACAGCCATGAGTGTATCATTTCAAATGAGCAAGTATGAGGCTAGAACGACACTGGATAGAAACCTTTCTATTTCCATGCTGTACCTATTATGCATTGAGATTTTTGATTTGAATACGAATGATGGAGAGTAACAGACAGGTGCCTAGCCATTGCCAGTCCAGCAGGCCAACAGATGGTGGTGGATATAGATTTTGTGTTGAGAACCCATTGTACTAGGATGAAGGAACTAGATAGCAAAAAGACAAGATTGATTGTCACTATAATTATCATCACAGAGAAGCTAGACCAGCAACATAGCTGGTCAAGAGTGAGTGGTGCTAAAGAACTACAGACCCTATGTTGCACTGCAGTAATAATGATGATAAAAGAAATACAGACCCACAACAAAATTACAACTGTTTACTTTTTTTTTTTTTTTTTTTTTGTGGTTCGTGTCTGTTAACAATGACACTATATGATAATGTCCTCTTGAGAGGTTGCCAAAGTCATGCTTAGAAAGGCTATTTTGTAGTCAATTATGTTGTTATTTGACCTATGGTTGATGTAAATGTGCATACAAACAGCTGAGTGGGTTTAATATGCAAAACTACAGATGTGTGATCAACTAAAAATAGAATACATGTTCCAACTACTGCACAAAGTGCGGACAGAGAGTACCTACCTTCATCAAGGATTCATAATTCTCTAAACTGTGTATTTAATAATAGAAAATATTTATAGTGTTTTATTCTCTATCTGGATCTTGATCTACATCAGAATATGGTTTTTGCCCGATAATGTAAGATAATGATGCTGATTGTTTGGAGGTAGCCATGATTTTCTAAGGTTCTAAATCTAACATTATACTGTAGTTAGAATGCTGTCAAATTTTGCTGGATCGCTCCGTTTAGGTATGGGCATGTGTCTTCTAAATTTGTTTGCAATTCCACAATGCATTCACTTATGGAGTTATGTCATTTTATGTCAAATAAGCCACTCATACAAGACTTACTACAGAAAAATATGGCATATCAAAACACAAATGGCTAACTAATCGTTTCCAAACTCATCAGTTCATTAACCTAATATCCAAAAGTACATCACATTTAGTAGAAATAGGTTCAGCCTATGCTAAACCAAGGGACTGAGAGAAAAAAAAGTCTTCTAGAATATGGTAGTTATTTGCTACTGATGCATGGCAAAACTGTTGACTTGTTCCTTAGCACATCAACAAAATTTCATAGAAATCCGCCTATATATTTGTGATATCCTGCTAACTGTCAATATATAAACAGAACATACCCTCATTTGTCTCTGTTTTGAGATCCATTACGGTGCTGCAAATGCACCCATTCTTGCCGGCTACATCGATTAAGTTGGAAATGTTATGGCCAACAGACAGAAAGGAGACTGATCGGAGCTGGACTTGGTGTAGTTTGGCTGTTGATGCACACTGTTTAACTGCAGTCATACTGCAGAGAGAATAACAAGGCCCATATGGCATGACTATAGACTGTGAGATCAAAGTACAGCTCTGAGCTTTAGGTTGAGCCAGGGATAATGTATTAATACAGACTGACAAAGAGGCCATCTTATTACAGGTCAGAATTGATGAATTCATATTTTTAAATATTTACAGCTGAGGATTTTTAACTGCAGCTCAGAGTCAGCGAGCTAGCCCAAACATGAAAACGTTACACATGGTAGCAGCTGTGTCTGCGGAACGTGCTCGCATGATTGCGTTAGGCATGGGGAATAAGTGGCATTTGATGGAATGAAGGCAGAAGTGATCTCTCACTCACTTCCTCTTATCTACTTCTATTAACACAGCACATGACTGCATTCACACTTTTCTTCGAAAACACATTTGTTCTGAAAAGCAGCTGCATCCTCGCCTTTATAGTATTTACCATTATTCAAATAGAATTTAAGTTGCTCTTAACTAGCAAAGATGTGAATGGATTAATGTATCGTCAGTAATATAAGCATGCCTTGTGGATGACTGTGCTGTCTTCCAACACACGAGAAGAGTTGTTTTTCTCACATTCTGTATGTTTGACTAACAGAAAAATGCAGTATTGGGTCATCTGTAAACTCTTGAAGAGCTTTACATGAAATAATAGTATTTTCCCAATAAGTGAGAGCCAGGTAAAAAGTCATTAAAATAAAAGGTCACATGTCTCCACCAGACTTGACTTGAATAATTGTAGTTCCCTTTTTACAGAACAATACCATTACTTAGCAGTTGTTTCTCCGCTCACTTCAGAAGCAACTTGCGTAGTCAACGTTAATGTGTTACAGAGAGGTAATATTTATCCAAAGGCAGCAACATTCTCCATGTAAGCAGCTTATGTGACTGACAGGAAGGAAACCTTGCTGCTTCCCTGTCAGTCATGAGGGAACCTTGCTGCTTCAGGGTTGCTCTCATCAAGTCAGCAAATTTAAAAGCCACAGATACTTGGGTGTTGATCCGGATACATTTATAGTGACTTGTTAATGCTGTCTGTTGTTGAATCAATAAATATCCTGACAGCTAGCTGAACATTAGAACTGGTGGCAAGCAGACAGCATGTCTTCATTTTCTTTGTTTGAAGGGCTGTCTTTTACTAATTATCATGGAATTTCTAATCTATTAGTTTATTTACTTTATGATGTCAGATTCCCTCGGGTATTATTGTCTCTCAGTAGATGAATTCAGTCACGCAGAAAGACACAATGTACAGTCTTTGTGAATATTATTGTGATGCCTGAGATGACGAGAACATAAAAACAACTGATCTATAAACTGATTTGTTGATAAAGACTAATGAACTAAGAGGGGCAGCCCTTCCTGTTAAAATAGTGTTAAAGCTTCCATCTGTATACGTTGTGTTAATGTTTACCATGAAGTCACATATCAGTATCATGCTGCTACAACTAATGAGTCATCCCACTTTGTATCACCATCCATCAGCGCTTTGTTTTTCTGTGTGTGTGTATGTGTGCGCATGTGGATTTGGATGATGAAAGAAATACAGGACACACACAAGCCCAAACAAAAAGAACAAAGAGCTGATGATAGGGCATCCTGTTTAAGGCAGATACACTCATGCCTGCCAGCCTGACTCAAGGTCCCACCAGGTCCAAATTACTTTGCTGACAAAGAGAGTAGACTCTCGGCCACATTCTCGTGTGTGTGTGTGTGTGTGTGTCTGCGTGTGTGAATGAGAGAGGGGTGCAGAGCAGTCCTAGACAGTGCGTGACGGTGACCGCGTTTAATTCCAGCTGTTAGGAGCAAATGCCGCAGTAATAGTAAAGCACACGCAGGACCGCCCTTCTTTCTCTTTCTACTTGTCCCTAATCCTGCTGTAACAATCATTACTATAACTTCATCCCCGGCTGTCACTTTATATTATACCACACTGGCTGTAATGTTGTCCTGTTGTGTGACCCAGTGGTTCCCAGCCTCTCCTCCTGTTCTCCTGAATAATGAATGACACAAGCCGTCATTCTGACTGTACCGTTGCTTTGAGACCAGCTTGCCTGTCTCCCAGGTGCTGCTGCCATTCCACACATGGCTGCCAACCGCTAGCAGCCACCTTTGTATCAATTTACCTTGCTGCTCATAATCCGAATCTTAATACAGGTTAAGCATTACGCATGAACAATTAGCATGTGCTGTGTATGTCTTGGACTGATTTTTGTACATGAGTAGGTGTAATGCCAGTGTAATGGTGCTTTAGAGTACTTTCTCATTATTACATTTTTGATTAATCTGCCAATTATTTTCTCGATTAATCAGTTAATCGTTTGGTCTAAAAAACATTAGTGAATTTTTACAAGGTGACGTCAGGCTGATGCTAGTTTTGTCAGATCAACAGTCCAAAACCCAAAGATATTCAATATTTCTCACTGTAAGAGAAAGAAAAGCAGCAAATTCTCAAAGTTTAGAAGCTGTAACCATGACATTTGTGGCATTTTTGCTTGATAAATTAATTGATTATCAAAATAGTTGCAGATTCATTTTCTTTCAATCGATGAATCAACTAATAGTTGCAGCTCTATTGCCGTACTATGTTAATCATGTTGTAATGTTCCACTCAACTAATGATATATTTATATTACTGCCATTGAATATTTGATGGCCTGCTTTTAGTAATTTATATGACATTATATTGTATATCAAATGTATTCGTAAAGATATTTAAGGCAGTATAAAACATACTGGACAGAGCAATTTTCCTACTGTACATGAAATATGAAGCTTTGTTCCAGAAATCTGAACTGGAGCTTTTTTATGCGTTTTTACAGTGATAATTATCATTTTCAGTTTCAGTGGTTTTATTTGTTTATTGTGGCTTAATCTGATGTGATGCCTATTTCTTTTTCAGGCCTATGGCTCAGGTTGTGATGTAGTGATCTTGGCTAGCGACTTTGAGTGCGTGCAGATTATCCCGGGAGCTCAGAATGGGAACATACAGGTGGGCTGTGTGGAGTGCTCCCACCAGCTTGGCAGGGTAAGTGTCGGCTGCACACTCAGACACACTCCCACACACGGTTTTCGTTTTTTAGTGTAGACATTATCAATTACGCTGATGGATAAAGAAGTACATTCAGCCCTGCATTTGCTCTTGTCGCATACTGCCGATGCTCTCCTCTGGCTACTCTGTTCTCCTGCACCATTCCCCACCTACCCCTCTCCTGTGGGAATGACTGTGCAGAAGCACTGATGGGGCGAGTAATGTTGTGATGATGAACACAGCTCTTTATTTTTAGATCGCTGCATCCTACGGTAACACAGTCTGCATCTTCGAACCTCTTTCTACCAACCCAAACAAACGCCACAAGGTGAGCATAAATGCAGGTGTTTGTATACATAAATAGTTTTTCAAATCAATATCTGGTGAGCTTAATCACAGTAGTTTGCCAATAACATTGCATGGTGTGTGTCGCTCTCCTGTCACTAACAGCAGCTTAACTATCAGTGGCAAAAGACAGGACAGTTCTTCCTCGATGCCATCACCTACAACCTGGCCTGGGACCCACAAGGTATGCTTGTGCTTTCTGTGTTCACCTTCACTGACTGTCTGACTAAATTAATCCACTCCACACACAGCTCCTACTCGCAGCCCCCTTTTGGTTTGTCTGGAACGACATGTGCATTATGTAAGAGCCACAGTGTGCATGTGGCTCTGTGTACTGTAGTAGCCAACGTGGGACGTGAGGTGTGTAACACAGTGCTTTTGTGTTCTCAGGGAACCGTATCCTAGCAGCAACTGAGCGGCTCCAGCTGTGGGCTCCGCCACTGACAGATGCCCTGATAGAGGAGGAGGATGGGCAGATGACTGACGATAAGCCCCACCCTGTCCTTAATGACTGGAACTGTGTCTGGCAGTGCAAGTACGTCTAACAAAGATATTTTTGCTCATGTAAATACAAGCATCTGGCATGATTGACATGGGAAAAAACTTTTGTGCTTCAGGGTATTTATGAGGTCGCCAGCAGAATTAAAATCCAAAGATAATTTGGTGTACAGTCGTACAAAGAATCGGTTGCCTATGAGGTAATTGGTCTCTTGGTGCTTTCTGTTGATGAATTGAATAGATTCCTGACAGCTTAGCTTACCAGCAAATTGATTTGCCTGGGTGTCAAGCAGAGGCGTGTGTCTTCATTTTCCCTCATTCCCTCCTCTCTCAACTCTTGTCCTGTTTTCTTGTAAATCTCAAGTGAGTAAAAACGAACTTTTTCCAAGTTTTTTAATTGAAAAATACTTTTCTCATTAAAAAAAAAACAAGTTGACACAGAATATTCAAACAGTTGCGTATTACATGCATGCAATGTTTTTTCCACTTATGCTAGTTGAAAGTAAAATGGGATGAGAATGTTTCAGCTGATGTTTTTAACTTTTTTCTGTAATCGGTTCAGTTAGTCCCTTCCCTGTGCAGACTAAATATTAACTTTTCAATTTGAAGGTTGTGGAATTACATCATTTTTACTAATAAAACTTATAGGCATTTACTGATTATCGATTATCTATCTCCGTATGCTGCTTTGAGTGAATGGTGTGTGTTTACTGTTGTAAGCTGCCCTTGTCAGTCTGTGGACTGTGCTCTGAGCTGTGCAAACAGACAGACATATAATGCCGTATTAGTAATTGTCATCTGATGACACGAGTGTGTGCTCACAAAAGGCACAAGAACAGGGAAGTGCAGGCTCTGAAATGACTTGCAATAACTCATGCACAAAAAAACCTCACATAACACATTGACGGCTGACAGGAGAGCCAGGAGAGTGTTTTTACGTCCATGGAGAGTTTCCCATGGAGAAGTGAATATAGCTAATGTCATTTTCTATGCTTGTTTTTCTCTCAGGACTGCTGCATCTGTTCACATTGCCAAGTGGTCTCCTGATGGGGAGTACTTTGCAACAGTTGGCAAGGTATATGATTCATGTAAACAAAACTAAACGATATTAAACAGTTTTTCCAATTTTAAGATCCACGTTGATGTTTGTATGTAATATATGTTCATGCATGTTTGTACACAGGATGACTGTTTACTCAAGGTGTGGTATCCTACCACGGGCTGGCGCTCTGCAGTGGTGGTCCAGGACCTTTCTGACAAAAAACCTCTTCCTGTTCACTTCTCCTTTGTTTACCTGGCCCACCCCCGCTCGGTCACCGGTATGTCCTGGAGGAAGACTAGCAAGTATATGCCCAAGTAAGAAAGTACACACACACACACACACACACACACACACACACACACACACATACAGGGTGAACATCTCCTACTACACACCTGTTTTCCCCTGAGTCGGATGTGTAAATGAATTATTTCTTCATTTTTAGGGTAAATGAGAATGGTTTGAAGCTGCTTTTTCCCTGATTCCTAGTATTCAAACACTGAGTGAGTTATAATTTTGTAGTTTACAGTGATTTCTGCTGATGTCAAAATCACTGCTCTCAGTTGCAACATTGAAAAAGCTGTGTCAACGCAAAATTGGAATTTTCCAGAATTGCGAACTTTGGTGTCATTCACCCTCGGTTCCCATTATTAGTCAGTTTCCTGCATCATGTGACATTAAGTACACACAGTTTGTGTGTTAGGCTTGTAGGAAATATTTTACATACATATATTTTTTTTTCAGAACACCAGATAATATTGGTGTTATTGTCTTGAAAATAATTTGCCTTAGCACTCTGACACACCAGGCTGCCAGGTGTGAATGCCTGTAGCTGATCATCGCCCCTAGTTGTTGTGTGTCTGGTCCAGTTGGCTCCAGTTGCCATTATTGGTGGCTCTTCGGCAGATTTAGAATGGGTGGTGGAAGCAGCAGTGAGAGGGAGTTCTCTATTTGGCTGTTCAGCTGAGTGAATCAGTGATTTCATCACTTTAATGCAGTCTCTATATATTTCACTCCCGCTTTTCCTCTTTTCTCTAGCAAAATATCATGGGCTGACAACACCAGTTAAAAAGTAATGCAAAGCACAGCCTTACAGTGCTACTTGCAATTTTTCCTTGGACATATTTCCAATTTGTATTCAAAGCATACAAGAACATTTAAACAGTCTGTTTGTGACTCTCCAGTGTTTCATTGGATTTTAAATTCTCCCTCTGGCATTCCCACTTTATTATCATCTTTCTTTTTACAATGTAATAAATCATGTTCCATAGAGAGGTTTGTTAGATTCATTGTATTTTTTTTAGAGAATATATGAATTACATTAGTGTCTGGACACTGAACTTTGTCTTGGTTCCATAATATGCTGTATATAGTTGGATTTCACATTTGTTGGTGAACATATTGGACAAATGGATCAAAAATAAAGTGATTACCGGTTGTGTAAGACAGTTGCATTCTTCTGCTGTCTTTCTAGGGGTTCAGTGTGCAATGTGTTGCTGACATCCTGTGAGGATGGTGTGTGTAGGTTGTGGTCAGAGACCCTGCTTCCAGAAGACAGCCTGCTCGGGGGACAGATCTCTGAGAACACACACTCCTTCAGCTCCAGCCTGCCAGGCCTGGCAGGCAGTAAGGACAAGATCCAACATGCTTTGGAGGTACACTAACTCCAGGCTATCAGACCAGACCAGAAATAATTCATAAAAGAATATATATATTTTGATAAAGGAATAACATAATCCTGTTGTCTCTGTTTTATTACTGCACTTTGCTTGAACAGTCAATCCACCACTTGAAGCATCTGCGTCGGGGCCGGCGACGGTCCTCTGCTCTGGTGGCACACAGTGAGCTGCTGCCCTCTCAGCTTGGCACACAGGATGCACACACTCACCGCCACATCGCTCATCATGCCAACGCCCTCTGTCACTTCCACATCTCAGCCAGTATTAACCCCAACACAGGTAGCGTGTCTTTGTTGGAACAAGCTCAGAAGCAATTTCTATATTTCTTCACCATAGATCCATTCATAGTCGCTCTATTGATCGTAGAAGGGTGTTCTGTAATGTTCCATTATTAATGACTTCCTCTGTAATAGTAACATCATTCTAAAACCACAATGTATTTATGTTGCTGCAAACTGTTTGAGATTCACATGATTATAGCTTATTGTTGTTTTAAGTCTTATAGTGTAATATTTTTTGAACAATGTCAGTGTTTCCCTTATATTCAATCTGCAGCGGCGCACCGCCACTGCAAAATTATGAATGCTGCTCCTAAAATTTCACATCATCATTAATATCAGTGGGCTACTAATGATTTTCACTTGGACACTGTGCGAGCAGTGGAATTGTTTTGAGTCATCCTCCCTCTCCTCATTCTTCAAAGGACATGTACATGAAAGGTACTGTTATAGAAGTAGTGCTCCGTTAAGGAATAGGGCAGCGCGTAATGTGTGTTTGTAGTTGAGTGAGTGGAGAGAGCGAGCGGCAGAAAAGTGAGGGTGAATGCGAGCGGAGCAGAGGAAAAGGTTAGCAGTAAGCTGACAATACAGCAGTAAATGCACAGTATCGGCTACAGTGTGCCAGTTAATAAATGCTGCAGCTTCTCAAGACCAAGAAAAGACTCATCTATTGAAGGGGTTTAGCCTCGAAGTTAACGACAATGCGTTAGCCTAACCTGACCAGGCTCACTTAAGATGGACTGACCCTTAAGGTGGACCAGCAATTCTCATTTTAGTGTCATTCTCAGCTGCTCTTAAACAGAGAATGGAGTAATGTCTGGCTGCTGAGTGTCCTCTGAGTTTTTGATCAGCCCTGCCCCCCACCACCCCACCACCCCAAAGCAGTCAACCTAGGGGAAACACTGAATGTAATTCACTAATGAAATGGCTTCATTGTTAAATATAATGGACAGCTATCCAAAACATCATAGTGATACAGCAGAAATGGCTTCTGTGACTGGAAATAAATTAACTCATGTAAGTGAACAAAACATTCAGTGCACCTCTGATATTTATTTACCCTTTTCCCCCGCTATCATCCATCTATTTCTGCCTCCTCCTACCTCCCTCTCCCCTCTGTCAGATATCCCATCAGTGCTGGCTGAATCTGCAGTGTTCAACCCAGATGATGGCACTGGTGGAGGAGGCTTCGTAGTTCACTGGCTCAACAATAAGGACCTCAGCTTCACTTCCTCCATGGATCTCTTTATGCTGCAGCTCCGTAAATTCTCTGAACAGCAGCTGGACCAGACCGCTGAGGATCCTCTGGACCCCGAAGGATCCCCTATGAAATTTGACTTTGGTATGACCCACAACCAGGCCACTGCACATTCCCTAAACACATTAAATTAACACAGCATCATGGTGATAAAGTTGCTCTATGGCTTTCTAGACCTAGACGAGATGTCTGACAAAGCCTCCTCAGAGCATGGCGAAGAGGGTGAGCCAGGGGAGCAGGGAAGCACTAAGGCATCCTCCCCTGGATCCAGCTCCAGCATGCCTCTGCCCTCGATGCTGCTGGAGAGGAAGATGGAGACTCTGACCACAGAGTGGAACAAGAGCCCTGACATGCTGTTCACCATCCACCCTGTTGATGGCTCTTTCCTGGTTTGGCATGTGAAGTATTTGGATGAATTCAACCAGGGTATCTTCAGACAGGTTCAGGTGAGCGGAGAATTGAGAACATGAAAAAACATTTTTGTGTCCTGCTCTAATTTCCATGAGCATTTTTCCTAATTATTATCTCTTCTGCTTTAAGTCCAGTAGTGAATTACTTACTTCACTCGCTCACTCATACACACACAGTGGCAGCAGTGTAGCTGTAGTTAAACTTTGCCTAAAATGTAAAGTGACTCAGCACTCCCCCAGCCTTATGTAAGACTGATTCCTTATTTTTCTCAGACACGGCACTCTCTGTGCATGTGGGCTATAAAAACTTTGTCATGTCATGATTCATAAAACTATATTTAATAAATCTTATGTTGTGATAACTGTATGAATCTTTACACAAACTGCATCTATAATAATTCAATACTTGCTTGTAAATAAGTTCGCAATGCGTTTCATAATATAGGCCCTTAGTTATTGTGATTACTTTGCATGGAATTCAATGATACAGTCTTTATGATCATAATGAGAGAACACATACTTTAGCATTGTACATTAATAGTTTTATAATTTTAGGTACATCTATGAAGTCCATATATACTGGAGTAAATGGTAGTGTAAGCATGTGATATGCAATAAGATGTGTAGGCTTATTGTTGTGAACATAAACTAAATATAAACTAGCAAGCCAAGGAGTGTACTGGGAGTGCAGAGAGCATGTGCCTCATGGTTTTTCTTTCCCCTTCAACTCTCCCACCAGGTGTCCTTCTCCTCCCGTATTCCTGTGGCATTTCCTACAGGTGATGCCAACTCACTGAGTAAAAACATCCTGATGTACGCCTGCACTTTGACAGAGGGGGGGGGTGCCGGGGCAGGGGAGCAGGGGAGGATGGTCCAGCGTGTCTCTCACTCCGCCTCAGCTTTGGCTGGGCTGGGTTCACCTGCCCTGGCCCCTTCTTCCAACTCCTGTCCTGGCATCAGTCCTGCTGTCATGATGGTCTCCAAGCATGTTGATGGATCTCTCAACCAGGTGAGTTATTGTTAGAAAAAAAAAATCTTGGGCTCCACCATTTTTTCTGCAGATGCATCTATGTTTTTATAAATTACTATTGTTACCATATTAATACATTTACATTGTTTGTTTATTCAGGCTCCCCAGCCCTCACTAAATTTATTTTTGTCTCTTTCTGTGTCCAGTGGGCAGTGACATTCGCTGAGCGTTCTGCTTTCTCCAACGTATTGACCGTATCTCACAATTTCCGATACTGTGGCCACCGCTTCCATCTGAACGACCAATCCTGCCACACGGTGCTGCCACTGCTGCTCACCTCCTCTCACCATAATGCCCTGCTTACACCTCCCTCGGCCCCTGGCAGTCTGGAAGGAGAGCAGCCTCCTTCCTTTCCCCTACCAAAGGGACTTCCCAGGTATGGAATTGAGGGAAGGCAGAATAAGGAGGCGCTGGGTGAAAAGGCAGATAGGCAGTGAATTAAAAAAAGAGATGAGGAGAAGAGAGGATAGGACATAACTCCTTACTGTAATACAAGAAACACCCTTTTATAAGTGATGGACCTGTTGTCTTCTGCAGGAGACATGAGTTCTGACCAAGCATTTATTTTGCATTACCAGGAAGCAGCTTCGTAATGCAGCTACAAGGACCTTCCATGACCCCAACGCTATCTACAGTGAGCTGATCCTGTGGAGGGTGGACCATATTGGACCCCTGTCCTGCACTGGAGGGGTCTCTGAACTGGCTCGTATCAACTCTCTCCACACCTCTGCCTTCAGCAATGTAGCTTGGCTACCTACACTAGTACCCAGCTCTGTACTCGGTAAACACAAAAAAATGTTTAACACAGATGGTAATTTTAACCTCGGTGATGAATCCTGAAGATTCTGCTTCTCTGCTGTCATAGAAAGGAATGTAATTATTTATTGTGCCCGTTTAAGAGACGACTTTGAATATTTAATGAATTTGAGATCATATAGCAATTAATACATTTTTGGCACTGCAGGACATCTCTATGAACTTTGTGTTGTGTTTCTCAGGAACGTACTGTAACAGTGCCAGTGCCTGCTTTGTGGCATCAGATGGTAAAAACCTGCGTCTCTATCAAGCTGTGGTGGATGCCAGAAAACTGCTAGATGAACTGTCAGATCCTGAAACTTCTGTGAGTGGATTCACATACACATGACTGCATATGAAAAAAAATACTGCTCACTGGGATGTGATATTCTCTCTTTTGAGTCTCTATCTGATTCTTTGTTTGTAACCACATCATTCACAGATATTAAACTATTGTTATAGGCTAGCTTTTCAACATCTGTGAGTTTTTCATTAATTGCCTTTTGTTACTGCCTTTATTTGCAAATGTTAGAGCACAAAACAACATCAGGCACACAGATCTCAAATTTAAGCAGTTATTGTAAAGATGGCTATGTTCCTCATAAAACTGATTATTCTCTTTTGCTCTCCAACAACTACCTGCCTAGAATACCCTGTACCTGCACTTCACATTATAATATGCAATACTTTTCCACCACCCTACTGGTTTCAAACGCAGTACGTTAAATGGATAGTTTACCATTTTTTTTCATGTGTATCTCTGTTTAGAAACTGGTGGGCGAAGTGTTCAACATCGTCAGCCAGCAGTCCACTGCCAGACCTGGATGTATCATAGAGTTGGATGTCATTACAAACCAGGTTAGTAGCTGCTCTGCGTTTTTCACACCTATCTCAGATCAGTGGTGGACAGATATCAGAGAGAATCCTTCTGATCAATAATAGACTTAGTACCCTGTTTGATGCTATTTCCATGTGTGTCCAGTGTGGTGCCAACACCCAACTGCTGCATGTCTTCCAAGAGGACTTCATTCTAGGTTACAAGCCTCAGAAAGAACCAGAAGCATACACACCTGCCTTTCCACCTGGTGAAGGTACAGCACACTGTTTGTTTAAAACCCTGAATAGATCTGTCTGCGAATACTTTTTGCATACATTTTTGCAAAACCTGATTGTCATTAGAAGAGGATGATAATATAATTTTACTTAAACCAGATTACCAACCTGCCCCATTTTCTGAGAAGTTCTTCCTGGTGGTGATAGAAAAGGATCTCAACAGGAACTCTGTCCTGCAGATGTGGCACCTGCACCTCAAGTCTGTCCAGGCCTGTGTTGGTAAGTGTGGGATACACACATCTGACCCGTTATTGGCATATTGAAAGTTTTCTGAATATTATTTATTTTTTATAATTATGCGCTCAATAGAGACATTGTTGTTTTCCCATGTCTAGAAAGTATGAATTGTATGAATTCATGTCACATCACATGCCTCAATTGAGGTGCAGGTGCAGGCCAACAATAATGTTGCCGTGTCTTTGTGTCCAGATGAGCCGAGCCCTGATTATAGCTTCCAGAGCCAGCTGATGGTTCCCAATCAAGTTGTGAATGCTGACTCATCTCCGGAGACCTCTCCTATCAGACCCCTGCCACGTTCAGCCTCCACGGCCAACTTGCAATCAGCCAGCAAACTCATCCTCAGCTCCAAACTGGTGTACAGCAAGCGGCTCGACCTGCCCCACGGGGTGGAGGTTACCAGAGCCACCCCCTCCGCAGGTTAGGATGAGCACATTCTTCACACATATGACTCACAGCATCTTGCTTTTGCAAAATGGAAAAGAAGAATCAGGCTAATTTATTTGCCATATATTACATTACTAACTTTCTATTTTCCTATCACCATCTCCTTCTTCCCACTATAGGTCATCTGAGTTCCTCCTCCATCTACCCAGTGTGCCTGGCTCCCTACCTGATTGTTACTACCTGCTCTGACTCTCGCGTGCGGTTCTGGCACTGTGCCGTGGAGGGTGATGATGGGTATGATGAAGATGACCGGGACAACCGGGTGTACCGCTGGGAGCCCTGGGCCCTGATGAATGAGGAGGAAGACAACAACAGCGCTGTGTGTGTGTCAGGGCGGCCTGTAGCTGTGTCCTGCTCTTACATCGGCAGGCTTGCTGTGGCCTTTAAACAGCCACGACAAGGACAGGTGAGAAATTAGAATTTGGCTTTGTAATGATGTTTTCAGTGTATTGTACCAAGAATTTATAGAGGCTTTGGAATTCATTTAAACCATGGTAATCACCCTGAGGCGCAATTCCAATAAAAATGTAAATGCAGTGAATAAACATCATTTGGCTGTATAGCCTGGACAATAAGAGATAACAATTTCACATATCAGCATATGAATACTTTATCTTGCGAGGCAGCTGGATTTGCGACATCACATCACAAGATCACACGAGAATCCCATCTTGTCAGGCTTCAAGTTAAGTTTCCAAACAGTTTCCAAGGACGACTTCTCAGACGGTTCTGTGTAACAAACCACCCTTTGTCTCTCCCTTTGTTTCCTCTCTGCCTTTTTACCATGAACTGTCCAATAAAGGCAAAATACCCAAAAAATAATTTTAATAAGTGGAGCTGGATGACATTGAACTGAAACTGAGTTGAGGTCTATGAACAACAGCCTGGCTTATGAGTCAGAATCTTCAGGGCACTTCAGGATGTGATACAAGATAGAGAGAGTCTGTGCAGGCACTTGTGATGCATTTTAATGAGCTCACATTTCTTTGTCATCTATTTATGCCTCGACTGGTTCACAGTATTTACAGATTTTAAATATTGTAAGAAATTTGTTTTAAGAAAGTGCTTCTCTTGTCTGCTGCTGCAGGGTTCTGGAGAGGACTTCTCCATGCATGTGTCCATCTACGAGTGTGAGTCTACTGGTGGCTCAGAGTGGGTGTTAGAGCAAACTCTCCACCTGGATGACTTTACCAGACCCTCATCAACCCTGGATCCAAGAGTCAGCGTGGACTCCAACCTCTTTGTCTATAGCAGGTCAGGAGGGCACTGCTTTGTGTTTGCATCATTTTCTGTCAGCCACTGTGTTTTTACCGGTACAGGAGTGTCTCAAAAGTGAAAAAATATATATATTTTCTTCCATGCTAGGTCTGACCTGTACATGAGCAGAGACCATAGCTCGCCCAACATCAAGCACTACGTCCACCTGGACTGGCTGTCAAAAGAGGATGGATCTCACATCCTCACTGTGGGGGTTGGATCCAACATTCTTATGTACGGCCGTATCTCTGGTATGGTCAATGAGCAGACTAGCAGCAAGGAGGGGGTGGCTGTCATTACCCTTCCTCTAGGCGGCAGTATCAAACAGGGAATACGCTCTCGCTGGATCCTGCTTAGGGCCGTGGACCTCCTGTCCTCCGTGGACGGCACCCCATCTCTGCCAGTTTCGCTGTCCTGGGTGAGGGACGGCATCCTGGTGGTGGGCATGGACTGTGAAATGCACGTGTATGCCCAGTGGCATCAGGACAAGAAGCCTGGTGAGGGAGAGGAGGGCAACCTCTCATCTGCAGACATTGCAGGTTCCTCTTCCGTCTTTGAGGGGAGAGCCAGGTCTAAGAGTGTGTTTGAAGGGAGTGCTGCAGTGGATGAGGCCCTTCGTGCCCCAGCAGGACTTCAGGAAGGGGGACTTTTTGAGGCAGCTCACTCCCTATCCCCAACTCTGCCCCAGTATCATCCCACCCAGCTGTTGGAACTCATGGACCTGGGCAAGGTTCGCCGTGCTAAGGTGAGTGTATTCTTCCTCATTCAGTGACTCCAAAATATGCAAAAGGATTATTTAAAACTGTCATGTATTTATTAAAAAGTAATAAATCGTGAAAATCTATAGGCAGCTTCTATTGAGAGTACAGTAAGGCCCGTCTTTACTGGATTAGAGTTAAAAAGATGCCTCTGGCACCGTCTGCAGTAAAATATAAACGGTGATATGTGCTGATCTAGCTCATCTGATCAACAATGTTGTATACCCTGTATAATCGATTGACCTTCTATATATCAGGCCATCCTCGCTCACCTGGTGAAGTGTATTGCTGGGGAAGTTGCTGTGGTGAGGGATGTGGAGGCAGGTGAGGGCGGAGCAAGGAGACATCTGTCCCGGACCATCAGTGTAACTGGCAGCACAGCAAAAGACACTATCGTGGCTGGCCGCGATGGGGGCAGGGACTACACAGAAATCAACTCCATCCCTCCCCTGCCCCTCTACTCTCTCATGTTGGCTGACCTAGATACCTCCTACAAGGGTGCAGAAGAAGCTGCTAAGGGTACTAAAGTGGCCGATGGCGAAGGGGGTCAGAAGTCCACAGAAGACCAGTATGCTGACCTCTTCCAGGTAGGTACAGTTTAAAGAGTTCTTTTTTTGTTAAAGGTGTGGTCCAATGATGCTTTAACACCTTTCTCTCTGTGTTACCAGGTGCCAACAGTTACCACAGATGACTTTGTGAACTTTGCCACTGACAAACCAGAGAAGAAGTCTCGAGTTATCAACCTCTCTCAATATGGACCTACCTACTTTGGACCAGAGCATGCTCAGGTATCACCGTATATTTTAGATGATCCCATTTACAACACAACGAAAGTTTAATTAGAATTTGTATTAGTTGTATTAGAATTAAATGGCTAATAAAAAGGGTAATGGCTTGGTAATAACAGGGTAAGGATGGTGTGATACCATAGTAACTACCGTACAACAGTAATCATGCAATATCTTGTTAACAATGACAATCTTGGTTGGACAACCAATCTTGGTAATCTTATGGTTTAATTTCTGTTAGAGTAGTAATGGGGAGCAACATGCCAGTAATAACAGGCTGAGCTGCACATGATAATGTTATATTAGAGTAATATTCTCTTAATTAGAACATGTTTATTATTGCAAAATATATGCAGATTCAAAGTAATTATAGGGTAATATTGAAGCTGGCTAATATTTAACAACATCAACAGTAATCAACAGGCTCATATAGTAAATTTCATCACTAAGACATTGCTGTCCTTCACCTGTTCTCTCCCTCATCTGTCCAGGTGTTATCCAGTCACCTCATGCACTCCAGCCTCCCAGGACTGACCAGACTAGAGCAGATGTTCTTGGTGGCCCTGGCTGATACGGTTGCAACCACCAGCGCTGAGGTCACCAGCTCCACTGATCAACAGTACACAGGTCAGTATATATGTTTGTGTGTACAGTATGTACTACGATCATATTTGTGATACAAACAGTGTATTTCATAACATATTTATAGTGCAGATAACATATTTTAACCAAGTTTACTGTGGTTCTTGGACAGGAGTCATCAGCACATTAAAATTCATTATTTTAAATCACAATAAATGAATTAACTGTACGATACACTGACCAGGACTCCAGGGTCTTTCTTCTGTTGCTGTCCCTACACACTACAAGTGAAAAGAGCTTTTTCCCTTTGGGGATGAATAAAGTTTCACCTTATTTTGTATTATGTACTTTACATGTAAGATACAGGATGCACACATACCTGCAGAATGGGCTTGTATTGTAATTCGGCGTGTTGGCCCACCTCAGTGTCTGTCAGTCTATTACCCTTGGTACGAAATCATATCGTATTAAAGTTGACTAAGGGTAAAAAAAGCAGAATTTTTCTTGATTGTGTGTTCCTGCATATAGCTAATCTCCAGCCATCAAATCTTTATTACTATAAACAACATTGCTTATACTGTTCCTCCTTAAATGTACTTAATCAGACACAGCTCTTTTTCATTATCTTTTGTCTTTTTCCTACAATTTTCCATCCTATTTATTTAGTCTTTTGAGGAGAACATTAGCAGGTTGTTCCAGTGCTAAGTAAGCACAGAGAGGGTAAGAAGGTTCAGGGACAGTCTGACAGGACCACATGAACTTTAGTGATACTGGTGTTTTAAAGGGCATTGCTTCCTGGCTACCATTTTAATAATGTGATCTTCTGCTCTGTGGAATAACAGTGATTAAAATTGACAACTTCCTGACGTCGTGTTTGTGTAGGTGGTGAGGCTCTCGATGAGTGTGGACTGAGGTACCTGCTGGCCATGCGTCTTCATACCTGCCTGCTCACCTCTCTGCCCCCTCTCTACCGCATGCAGCTGCTCCACCAGGGTAAAAAAAAACCACTGCTTACTATACTGCCATAATGAACTGTGACACAAAAAGCTATTTTAAAGACCTGCATTGTTTTATGTGACTGTCACTATATTATCCGATTTTGTGGTTATGAGATAGAGATGTCCAGTGCATTTAATCTTGACAATAAACTGTTACACATCTTGCTCACTCTGTCTCTTCCCCTCTCTCTCCTCCTCTTCCTCTATCTATCTCTGCGTCAGGTCTATCAACATGTCACTTTGCATGGGCCTTCCACTCGGAGGCAGAGGAAGAGCTGCTGAACATGATCCCGGCCATGCAGAGAGGTGACCCACAGTGGTCTGAGCTCAGAGCTGTGGGAGTGGGTTGGTGGATACGTAACATCAACACCCTGAGGAAAATGGTGGAGAAGGTACCAGGACAACTAAAAACTAATATACCCAAGATTCACTGTACAAGAACTGTATAAAAATTAGGAGCTGCTGTTAGAAGTTCTGTATCATTTCATTTAGTGTATTTTGTTGATTGATTGACAGTTTCTAACTTTGAGTATTGGGACAGAGATGTTAACCTGAGGTAATGAAGTAGAAAAGGAAATTCGGACTCTTCCACAGTTGGTATCAAACTAGAGTGGGTGTACAAGGCAACAGATATACCTGACAATATAATACAATTAAAAAAAACAGCCCTGCAATTAATTCCAGCTTTGTAAAGCTTATATGTTTCCTGTGTTGGAAAGGTGGTGGTTCCATTCAGTTGTCTCATATTGTCAGGTGTTTCTGCACTCTCCCTGTAGTTCAGCCATCAAACCTGTGCTGCCTGCAGATTTCAAAGGCAATGTGTCTTGAAATGTGCATTCTTGTCTGTACTAACCAGCTGAAATTTGTTCCCCAAGGGAAGTATATTACAGTTACCATAACTGTTAAGGAGCTAAGACAATTATAAAAATCAATGCAAAGCACAACAAATATTGTAGTTATTAAATGTCATAAGTAATGTATAAATGTCTTAAACAGCAGATAAATTATATATTGGTTAATGGAAATATTTGTACTGGTGATGGTGATGATTTGCTATAAGTGTTTTGAGATTTGAAATCTGGTACTATTATTTAGTTAATAACTGTGATGTTTGTATATCAGTTAGGTAAAGCTGCATTCCAGAGACACAACGACCCTTTAGATGCTGCTCTGTTCTACTTGGCCATGAAGAAAAAGGCTGTCCTGTGGGGGCTTTTCAGGTGAGACATATTATTCTGTACTGAGTTACTATTTCATTTTGACAGAGTTCCTCGCAGAACTTTCATTTATTATCCGGCTGAATGTTTTTCTTCTCTTAGATCTCAGCATGATGAGAAGATGACTCAGTTCTTCAAGAATAACTTCACCGAAGACCGCTGGAGAAAGGCAGCTCTGAAAAATGCCTTCTCCCTGCTGGGAAAGCAACGCTTTGAACAATCTGCTGCCTTCTTCCTACTGGCTGGATCACTCAAAGACGCCATAGAGGTGTGAACAACACACACACTTTTACCCTCAACAACACACACAATACAGTCATAGCCTAGTCCGCTTTAGCACTCCACTTTCATTTCCCTCACAGTGGGAACTTGGCATTATATCACTGCATCACTAATAGGGTAGATAGCTGTTGCTGAGAGCGCTGGGCTGCAGCTCTGCAGTTTCTGCAGCTCTAAGCTTTTAAATCACACATGAGAAGTCTAAATTACACTGATAAGATACATAAAAAGCTTGCATAGTTTTCCTTGGCCTGGGTTTGCCATACCACACAGTCAAAACATACAGATAGCCAAAAAAGGAAACAGAAGCATGAGCTTTGGATGCTTCAGATCCATGTCTCAGTTGTATTTTTTTTACATACTGTATACATACTTAAATGTCTAAATTTTTACATATCTTACTTAAACTGCAGTTTTAACCCAGCCTCTCCTCTTCTCTGCAGGTGTTGATGGAGAAGATGGATGATCTCCAGTTAGCCATGATAGTGGCAAGGCTGTATGAGGCTGACTTTGAGAACTCATCCACCTGCCAAGGTCTCCTTTATGAGAAGGTCCTCGGCTGTAACAGGGATGGGAGTGGTTACCACTGTTCCAGACTGCACCCAGACCCGTTCCTCCGTAGCATAGCCTATTGGATCATGAAGGATTACACCCGAGCCCTGGACACACTGTTGGAGCGCATCCCCAAAGAGGATGACGAGAACCCTGGTCAGTTAGTTTGAGACATTTCAGTCAGTGGTGCACAGCAGAATCCACTGCAAGCCATTTGCTCTGCTCTCTGTGTGCTATACTTAAAGGTTTTTTTTCTTTTTCCTCTCCCTTTCCCTTATCCCTCTGTCTTAGACGTGATGGTGAAATCTTGCAACCCTGTGGTGTTCAGTTTCTATAACTATCTGAGGACACACCCTCTGATCATCCGTCGCCACTTTGCAAATCCAGAAGGCACAGCAACAACTGTGGGCCTCACTGCTGAGAAGAGCAGCGCAGATGAGATCAACCTCATAGAGCGCAAACTGTTCTTCACCACTGCCAACGCACACTTCAAGGTGGGCTCACTTATCAGTGGCAGTGGGCATGGCCCAGTTGTTTTACAGTCTGGTGAATGTTAATTACAGAAGCAAACAGGTGAAGGTTATATAGCAAGTCTTAAGATATGGTTTTAATCGCATCCCGATGTTCTGTAGGTGGGTTGCCCGGTTCTGGCCCTGGAAGTGCTCTCCAAGATTCCCAAAGTTACCAAGAAATCTGGCTCCTCACCCCTCAGCAAAGCTTCATCCAAGGCCAACGTAAACTCGAGCCAACCTCTGGAAAATGGCACCCAGGGAGGTGTGGACTGGGCTTCACCAGCAGCTCCTACCTCTGCCTGGGGAGGAAACGACAGCATGGGTGGATTGGATTGGAGCCAGCCTATGGTTAAGGTGGAGGAAGATGAGCTGAAGCTGGACTGGGGAGAAGACAAGGAAGATGATGAAGATGAGGATGATGATGGTCTGACTATGAAGAAACCAGAGGCTGATACCAAAGCAGACGGAGGCTCAGAAAGTGGTGGCCCCAAACTGCAGAGAGAGGACTCACAGGTTGGACTGATGTTGTAAAACAAATACAAAAATATTGAACCAATGATAATAATACATTTGAAACTTTCAAAATCGTCTGATAACATTATCTATCCAAGTATTGAACCTCCAACAAAAAAATGCTAATTCTAATTTTCCTTTAACTCACTTTCATATTTTTCAGGGTGAGTCAGAGGTGGATGTTATAGCAGAGCAGCTAAAGTTCCGTGCCTGTCTAAAAATCCTGATGACAGAGCTGCGTACGCTGGCCACAGGCTTTGAGGTGGACGGAGGGAAGCTCCGCTTTCAGCTCTACAGTTGGCTGGAGAAAGAGATTGCAGCCATGCATAAGATCTGCAACTACAAGGTAAACTCTGATAATATTTAGTGTAATCTATACAACTTAATATTCACTGATGCATGAAAACTATTAGCAAATGTGTTTTCATGAACATGCAGGTGGAAGGGAAGGATGAAGATTCAGAGGTGGAGCGCTGGGGAGAGCGCACAGCATCAGTGGACATATCAGACGAGGCTTTGGAGCGTATTGAGGCCGGGGCTTATGAGCGTCACCAGATGGAGCGCAGACGTCTTCAGGCCAAGCAGCAGCACTCTGAGAGACGCAAGGCATGGCTGAGGAAGAACCAGGCCCTGCTGAGGGTCTTTCTCTCCTACTGCAGCCTTCATGGAGCCAAGGGAGGAGGAGTCACCTCTGTACGCATGGAGCTTCTGTTCCTTCTGCAGGAGAGCCAGCAGGTACACACACACTCATACACACGTGTATCTTATCTAATTTTCAGCTGGATTAATGCAAAAACAGTCTTTCCTCAGCAAAAGCAAATACACATCTTCCTGTCTCACTCTCTCACTGTAGGAGACCACAGTGAAGCAGCTGCAGTCTCCGCTGCCTCTGCCCACTACACTGCCTCTGCTATCAGCTTGCATCGCCCCAACCAAGACGGTCATAGCCAATCCCGTTCTCCACCTCAGCAACCACATTCACGACATCCTCCACACCATCACCCTCATGGAGACTCCGCCGCATCCCGACATCATGGATGACCGGGTCAGAACTCAAATAAGAATTTGTAGAGACCAGTATAGAGCCCTACTGCAGCCACAGTCATCTGTCATATGTCTGTTTTTTTACCCTCAGGTGAATGCTCTGCACACTCTAGCAGCATCTCTGTCTGCTTGCGTCTATCAAGCACTGTGTGACAGCCACAGTTACAGGTAACCTCTATCTTTCTCTCCTCTCTCTCTCTCTCATATATTTTAATTCATACAGGCATATTTAGTGTTCCTGTGCAGTGCAGAGCCACAGGTCCAATATGTGCCTTCCTGAAAACAAAAATATCTTTACAACTCCATAGATTTTTTTTTTTAGTGTGCTTTGGTTTATTCATTCAGTCCACAAAATACACTCTCTCACTACTCTTTGTGAGCTAAAGTTGTTGTTCCCTAACCACACCCTGACTCCAACTTAGACAGGAGACAGACCAAAGATTGATGTTATTCAATTCATTTCCCTCTAGAAAAGAAAGCAAATGAGTGTACTTACCAAAAACTACCCCCTTCAAGTATATTATGACGCATTGAATGATGCATAGTATGGCTGGGACTCACAGCGTACCTTACTGTTATTGACTTTGCAGCAGCCAGACAGAGGCCAACCAGTTTACAGGGATGGTGTACCAGGGCCTCCTGCTCAGTGAGAGAAAACGACTCCGCACAGAAAGCATCGAGGAACATATAACTCCCAACTCCGCTCCTGCACAGTGGCCAGGTACTTTTTTTTTTGTTTGTTTGTTTAATTTTGAAAAAAGACATCTTTACTGTTGGGAACTGGCTTTTCATTCACTTGGCATTTAACATGCTGGTCATAATACATAGTTTTATTTTTAGTTTTAGAGATTGAAGCTAAGTTAGATCATTTTCCAGAATCCTCACTGAATGCATAGAAACTGAAAATGTGTGAGCATCAAAGACATGATTGCAGAGGGAGAGGATGAGCAGAGCAAAGCAGGCAGTCTGTGAGTCTGTGTTTATGCAGAGAGGCAGATGGTGTTCTATAATAGGAGCTTCATGGCCTCTGGGAAGGAAACGGAAAGGCAGAGACTGATCACGCCATCATGCGAATGTTTCATAAATGGGTTCTGTATAGTGCAGAGACAATGTTTTTGTTCTGCTGTGGTTATTTTTATAAATTACATGTTAATCTATTACTGCAAATACAATGTTGTGTGTGTGTGTGTGTGTGTGTCCTTTCTCTCCAGGTGTGTCGTCCCTGATTTCTCTGTTGACGTCTGCCAGGGAGGAAGACCAGCCAAGGCTCAACGTGCTGCTGTGCGAAGCGGTCGTGGCAGTTTATCTTGCATTGCTCATCCATGGCCTGGGCACTCACAGCAGCAATGAACTTTTCCGCCTGGCAGCACATCCCCTCAACAACCGCATGTGGGCCGCCGTCTTTGGAGGAGGAGCCAAAGTCATTATTAAGCCAAAGAGGCCTGAGACCCCACCAGGTAAAATAATTATTTTGTTGTTAATTACTTAGACCTTTATTTCCGTCATGTCATGTCGTTGTCTCTAGTCTTGTCCCTATCCCTATACTATTCTCTTCCCGTTGTCTTTTTCTCCTCCTCAATCTGTTGGCTTTCTACATCTTGACTTATCTCTGATCTGAGGCAAAGCTTCCATCTCTCTGGGTCTGTTTACATAGTTACATAGACATCCAATAGTCCTGTCAATGCTCCTAAGATGCTGCTGCTGCTACTGCTGTGTAGTGTCTTGTGTGAGTGTGCCCTCTGCCCTGTGTCCCAGTGCCAGCTGACTTTGAGGCAGCCAGGCCAGAGGAGTCTCAAGAGACAGGAAGACCTGAGCAGAGCAGCCTCACCCTAAACCCCCAACCCATCCCCACAGAAACCCAGCCCCCCAAACGACCCCCTCCTCCCATTTCAAGGGGAGAGGGGTTGGGCACTGTGGCACCAGCAACTAAGGCCAGCTGTGAGTAACTAAGCTGGTGGATTGCAGTGCTGGTTTGCAGGATTGCAGTGCATGGTAATTGTACCGGTTTGCATCGTTGCAGCTGCTTGACTTACCCCTCTCTCTCTTGTGAAGCTACTACTGAATGTCCATTACAAACAGCAAAGCCTACTAGTGCTATGAAGACAGCCATCTGTGTTCATTGTTATGATAAGCCAACAGCTCTGTGTGTCTGCGTGAGTGTGTGTGTGTGTGTGTGTGTGTGTACTGCATTGCATGTACTGTACATGTTGTAATGTCCTCTATGCTCATCTCATTGTGTCATTCCTGTTGTGCCACTGAAGCAACAGCTGGGCCTAGCAAGGAGTGTTCAGAAGCCAAGGCTGAGCAGCCCCCTCAGACTAAATCTGAATCTGAGACTAAACCAGGTACACCTTGAGAGGTTATTAGACTATTAAAACACTAGATCTGAAACTCTGTAAGTAGTTCTTTTTGTCCAGTTTGTAGCATTAAATGTTTAAAAACAATGTGAATGGAATGAGTTACTGTCTGTCAGTAGTTTGTAGTATCATAGCTCTTCTGTGAGTTAAATCAGCTGTTTGTCTGCATCAGATATTTAGATTTGAAGAAATTATACCATTTTCTGAGTAGCTGTGTGTTAAAAGTCTGTTGACTGAAATTGACACTGTTCATCCATATTCATTAGGCCAAAGTAGCCTGTGCTCACATGGTATTTGTAGAGGAGGAAGATACGGGGTGGCATTTAGACTCTGTATCACTGTAGAGTCGGAGATAGTTCTCAGTGAAGTGGATCCTTCTGAAGAGTTGAGTAAGAGTTAAATGCCAGCCTGTTGATAAGAATCACTTTTACCAAATGTTAAAAAGTCTCCCCTTTCCAGTGCAACTGCACACTTACATGCATGTCACAAACACACAGCCATACACAAACGTTACACATTGATATTTCCCCTTCACAATCTAAATAACTCTCATTCTTAGGGAAAATAAACATGTTACAGTCCCCAATCTCATCTTGTGTTTGTTTCCTTTAAGCGCTGTGGATACAAGAAAATGCTTAGCACATGATTGCACAACAAATTCATCATCACTGTTGTGCTTTCTGTGCGTATTTTGCACAATGCACTACATCAAATATTTACCGATTCAATTATGTAATGGGCTGTGTAGTATTTGTGTAGTGTAGTATATGTGTCTAACCACACTGTCTACTCTGGTTTGTGTCCTATCTTGTTTTGTCTGGTGCGATGCCAGAGATAGTCACCCAGGATAATGGTGCAGGTTTGTGCATAAGCTAGTGAGTCTTGCCCTGTGCCTCCATCCTAAACGTTTGTTTGTTGTGCATTTGTGTCTCTCTCTTTCAAATGTATTGATTTTCTTTTATGTGCTATGACTCATAAAAGTCATAGAACTCAGTGACTCAGAACTCAGTCACTAGAGTTATACTGCAGACAAGAACCACAATTTAGACATATTTATACAGTAGTTGTAGTTAATATCCAAAGTTTATCATTCTGCTCTGTTGTGGATGTATACTGTGCTCTGTGTAGAGTGTTGATGCACTTCACTTCCTCCTGATCTATTTCTTGACCTTCTTTTGGCTTTACAATGAGACTGCAGTCTAATGCAAACTGAACCTATCAAAGTTCATCGTTTGAACAATGCCATGTCTTCATTCTGTCCTCCCCCAGTTGCTCCCCCTCAGCCTCCAGCAGAGGATGTGGACCGATACAGACGAAGATTCAACATGAGGATGCTGGTTCCTGGACGCCCCGTAAAGGAGACGCCGGCCACACCACCTCCTGTGCCCACTGAGAGACCCGCCTACAGGGAGAAGTTCATTCCCCCAGAGCTGAGCATGTGGGACTATTTTGTGGCCAAGGTAAGCTAATGAATGCCACATATGTGGAATCAGCTAACAGAATCTGTCACTCATAGTTATTAAAAAGTTTTCCTTCTCTCTCTCCCTCTCTGCCTTTTTCTCCTCCATCATTAATTCCTCCCTCTCAGCCCTTCCTGCCGCTGTCAGACAGCAATGCTTTGTGTGACTCAGACGAAAGCGGCGCAGAGGACGATGAAGACGATGACGCCTTCCTTTCTGACACACAGATAACTGAGCACTCTGACCCCAACTCCTACAGGTAGGGCGCGGCTTCTTTTGTTCTTTTGCAGCCTAATGTGGAAACTTTGCTTCCAATTTTAATCCCCCTGCATGTCTGTCTGGTACGTAGCTGGGCTCTGATCCGCCTGGTCATGGTGAAATTGGCTCATCACAGCGTCAAGAACTTCCTCCCTCTCACTGGCCTTGACTTTACAGGTACACACCCACTCCATCATGTTGACCCTAAACAGCTCCTTAAATCTATTGTTTATGAATTTACACAGAAGTATTTTAAGAATCATTTTTATAAATATATATAAATAAACTATTTATTGGTGTTGCAGCTGCTTGTATATGTATATTTATATGTGTTTGTGTCACAGATCTGCCAGTCATATCCCCTCTCAGCAATGCTGTGCTGAAGACTTTAGAGAATTGGGAACAGCTTCTGCTGGAGCGAATGAACAAGTTTGATGGCCCGCCTCCCAACTACATCAACACTTACCCTACTGACCTCAGCGCAGGAGGCGGCCCCGCCATACTGCGACACAAGGCCATGCTGGAGCCAGACAACACACCCTTCAAGTGAGAATTAAATTATATATTTAGAAATACATAGACACACACTCACACACCAGGGCTGGGCGATTAAAAATATTATGCCGCAAATCTAACACCCCAAGTAACACATACTGCTAGAGGGCATTAGTATAGTTCAGGAGCCCAACTAGCCACTAAAAAATTACATGTAAAAATTATGTCTGAAATACATCCAATGTCAGAATCCATTGGCAGGACTGTCTATCCTGAGTTACACATAATGTGTATTTATGTGTTAAGTATCAGATCATATGCTATTCTGTGGCACTGAAAATAAGCCATGCAGTAAGCCCTCTTACTGGATGCATTCATATGTTACAAATGTATTTTTGTTCATTTTTTACTTTCAGGACAAAGAACCACCAGTCCTTTCCAGCTCGACGTCTGTGGCATTTCCTGGTCAAACAGGAAGCTCTTCAGGAGACTTTAATCCGTTATATCTTCACTAAGAAAAGGAAGCAGAGTGAGGTCAGCATCGCACATCTGTGAAATATTTAGTTTTTGTTTTTTCCCAATTCAGTGTTCATTACCTATGAGGGTGAAACCAGCCATCTTTAATTATTTATTAATGGTCATGTAGTTCATATCTACACCAGAATGTTTGCATTTACCCTTCCTTGCTCACTTCCCCTAATACTATATTGGCCCAAATATAAATGTAGATAATCTTGGAAAATTGCATTTTTAAAAGTGTGTTTGTCTCACATTTAAAAACTAGAAATTCAAAAGTCATCTGTCAAGTGAAATGACCTTTTACTGGCTCGAGTTACCGTCACTTGTCGACTAGAGTCCCAGGATGAAGAGAGGTAGTGAAAAAATGTGGCTTGAAAGAAGGCCATAATAACCACGTGACACCAATTTTAAAATCATGATGATTGATGAGATACAGTCTAGAGGACTGCATTTTGATTGGGTCTCGCGGACGAACCACAAATCTTGCGCAAGCGGACGGTCAAATAAATAAACTGCGGATCCTGGATTTAGCCAGCGTTGCAGGCCGACTCTCACAGAGCCGGGCTGAGTGCTCAGTCAGCTGGTGCTCTCTGACACTGCAACCTGCTGCTTCTCCTCCTCACACACATACACACACCACCGGCTGCTGCAACCTGCCGACTTCACCTAAGCGAGCAAAGAACAGAAACACCAAACAATGCATGGATATTGCGTTATGCGAAATCGCAAGTTATTACTACTTTTCTGCTCATTTTTCAGGTAACGGAGGAGTTGTAAGCTTGCATCAAGTCGCACGCCATCATCATTAGGAGAGCTACTCCTGATCAGTGCGTTAAAAGACACAGGGAAACTAAACAAAATAATACAA
Organism: Scomberomorus guttatus; assembly: GCA_038419695.1. Taxonomy (NCBI): domain Eukaryota; kingdom Metazoa; phylum Chordata; class Actinopteri; order Scombriformes; family Scombridae; genus Scomberomorus; species Scomberomorus guttatus. Next base: position 28,935,581 of record CM076445.1, on the reverse strand, counting down.
CCACAGCCAACAACATGTTCTAAAATAATAAGTAGGCTAAAATACATAAATACAAGGTAATTTTGCCCTAGAACAGGCGTACGTATGGCACTAGAATAACTAATTATTACACTAGTATGAATGTATATGCACTAGAACGTAATTTTGCTACGTTATTACCGACAGGTACGCATCTCTTTATTAATACTACACAATAAAATAACGTGTCTTCCCTGCAGGACGGGAGAAGACATAAAATCAATGCAACTCTATTGTGCGGGCGTGAATGGTCAGAATGTTTGCGGGAGCAGGCTGGAGTGTAACACACACACATTAATGGCATTAATGGTCAGAAATCCAGAAGGAGCAGGCAGGAGCGGGATTAAGAAAACAGTCCCGCGCAGGTCTCTAATACAGTCATCAAACGATTATCAGGCTGCCAAGAAATGTGGTGTCACAGGATGTCATGTTAGAAGATGAAAAGCCTTGAAAATATTTCTGCTTCAAAGAACATGACAGGAGAGTGTGTAAGCACTCGCTAAAAACAGAATGAATTAATGTATTACTAAAGGTGCTATTTATAAAAAAGATTTAAAAAATAAAAAAATAGATCATACTTTATTTTTATTATTTTATCTTTGTTGCTCTGTTCATTTTTAATGTGACAGTATGTTTAAAAGATACAATATATCTGCCTTTCTGTTTCTGTTCTTCAAAAAGTTTTAATCCATTTAAAAAAACATTTTTTTAAATCAGGGACATTATACATTTGGGCCAATTCAGTATTTCTTAATGTCACTTCATTCCACATTGCACAGCATGTTTAGGTTGCCCTCATTAATGTCAAACTGAGTCTACACACTATCCACATAGTTTTCTGCATTGCAAAACACTTAGAAATTAAAATGTATTGAGGTTTTCCATCTTAATAATTGACTATTTGACACATACATTTACATGCTTGTGGGGCATTTTGAAACCCAGGTCTTACCGATGTATCCAAATCTATAACCGCACTGTGATACACAGACGTGCTCACTGAGCATTTATCTCTGTTAATATTATTGTTATTATCATTATTCTTGCTTTGACTCTTAGACATCTTTATTTAAGTACAGGACAGTCCGGTGCCTTCTGTGATGTCTGGGTCTAGTTGCTATTATTATGTAATCACTTTCATGACAGCCTGCTACTGTAGCTACAAGTCCAAAATGGTCCCAAGTGCTTTGTTTTTTATTATTACAACATTAATGTCAGTCTTTGCTGGCTGGAGTGGACAGATCATTCAGACTAAACTGCAGCAGTCAGATCCACAGTTCATATATCCATTCATCCTGACGCATGACTGTCGCTACATGTTTATGAGGTGGGCTGAGCTCAGAGTTCAGAGTACATTTTATCACCAAGATCAACCTTTTTCATTATCTTTTCATTTTCATGTTTTATTTTTCTGTGTTTGTGCATGTGTTTTGTGTCGTGCCGTGTTGGTGTGTTTTGTGTCTATATTGCCTTTGTGTGTGTTGTGTAGTCTGTAGACAACCATATGGACCATGTAACCCCAAACTGCATAGCAGGAGCTAGCAGTCCAAATAAGGTAGTATCATTTACTGTACCAGCCCAGGCCCTGGCTCTGTCTGTCCGTCTGTCTATCAAGGAGAGTCACTGCAAAGCCAAGCTTGGAGGAGCAGCATGAAACCTTAAAAGAATGATTGTGCACCAATTGCACAGGGTTTAAGTTTAAAAGGTTGTGTTCAGAAATTGCAACAAACGAGTAACTGCGGGAAAAGCTTTTGATGTCTCCTCTCCAGCTTGGTCTGATAGTGACTGGTCCTTCAATTATTCTGGCATAAAATCTACTCAAGGCTCTAAGGCTTAGATCTAACGTCTAATCTTTCCCTCTCACTGGGACACCGCTCACATAACCTCACATCCAATCCCTACCAATAACACGTCTCCTTGTGTTTCTCACTCCTTTCTCCTATCTAGCTGGACTGATTCTGCTGGACCCAAATGCAAAAAAAAAAAAAATCTCCCTTTAAGAAAGTTGGCACATACAATAGACCTACTAACTTGCATGCTCAATGTCAGGGCTGTGTGGGGCTTGCTAATCCCGCAGAGTGTTTTCACTGGGGAAACCAAATCAACAAAGTTTACTTGTGTACCTCTACATGTCAAATTCTCCTATAAGTACCCTTGTGAATGTGGCTATACCTAATGCTACCTTCACATTAAGCGGGGATATCATTTGATGGCTCAAAGCAACAGCTGGTGCTTTTCGGAAGCCCTTTCTTCCACCCTTCTCCTCATTGGATGAAATTAACTTAATACTAACAGTATTTCTGAAAATAGACTTCTGAATATCTTTTTTTTTTTTTGTCAGTGGAGCCCCCTAGTTCAGTGTTTTCTTTAACCCTGATGTATCGGCTTTCTTGGCTTTTCCAGGTGGAGGCAGATCTGGGCTATCCAGGAGGCAAGGCGAAAATCATTCACAAGGAGTCTGACATAATCATGGCATTTGCAATCAATAAGGTGAGTTGAGCTATAAAAAATACTGGGTAACACTTCATTTTATGAGTCTATAATTTCCTAATGATTTTCCAGGGTATTTCCTGGAAAGAACTGTGTAATCTGAGGAAGTTGTAAGACAGTTGACACCAAATTAGTCCTTTCAAGCAACCTTTCTCTGAATATACAGTCGTATAACATATCAGTTTCTTTCTTAATAATGAGAAGAAACTGTTGCCAACTTCACCCTTGATGTTACCCTTTCCTCCCTCCTTGTACCCTCCTCCATGCTTCCTCCCTTTCCCAGGCTAACTCCAATGAGATAGTGCTGGCCTCCACTCACGATGTCCAGGAGGTGGATGTGTCTACTCTGGTGGCGGTCCAGCCCTACACCTGGATAGGGGAGGACTTTGATAAGGAGTCTCGCAGGTCAGATCATCTTTTACAAAATAATTTCACTCCACACTGCACAAACTTGGCATCTCCCAAAAAACAAAAAAACATTCTGAGGGGTTATTGTTGTGTTTTGTTTCCCAGCTCTGACGACATAGACCACCGTTCCTCTCACACCAACATTGCCCAGGCTAGCTCTGTCCCCTTTGCACCACCACAGATGCCGGTCTCTGCATCCATGCCATGGCTCGGCAGCGGGCAGACCAGCATGGGAGCCAGTGTGGTACGAGCTTATGCTCTACAAACACAGATATACACAAACACACAGTCAAACCAGGCAGGAATATGTGTGCAGTTGTTAGTAATTGCCAGCAGGGGGAAACTAAGCTCTGTTTTGGCTCCTACAGACTGCAGTCTTTTCATTTCATAACATTTTGTGCTCCACAATAGATGCAGTAAAGCTGCAGGAAAGTTTATGTGAGGGGATTCAGAATTTAAAAAGGGAATTGACTACTTGGATTTTATTCTGCAGCTTGTGGCCCTTGCACATTTTCGGGAGAAGTTTGTATTTTTAGTTCTTATCAGTGTCGAGCAAAACTGAGCCATGACGACTAAACAGCTGGCCTGCTGAGTCTATTGAGGCTGATACAGAGGGGGGGTGTGTTTGCATGGCAGAGATGGACGTATATAAACACAGATAGCACCAGCTTTCACAGCCGGCAACCCAAGGTACAGATTTGCGTCACAATTTCACACAGCCAGGGTTCTCCATGTCCCAGCCATTATGATAAATGTTGAGTGTGATACAAGACAGGACAGAGGGTTTCGTACAGGTTCAGTGGATTACAAAAGGGGGTTTCTTAAGTGCGCAGTGAGTTCAGCCATTTAACACCTGGACCCATAGTCAGTCAGCGGATCGTCATCTTCTAATGTGCAGAATATCAACACTAACCAGACACATTACAAAGAGAAGAAAGGGTGAAATTCATCTCATAGATCTTTCTTGATTTTAGTTTGTTTTGTTCTCGTGTCAACAAGTTCTGAGCTGAAGCGGGGAGCTTTGTCCAACTTTCCTGCAGTTTTGGAGAACAATAGATAGACTGACACGTTTGCTGACACGACTGTTTGACGCTTGTATCTGCTGAGATTTATGGCTGGTCTTAAAGTCTATAGTGTTGCATTATTCAGCAATAAAGAACCACCACACAAGACGTTCTCCAACGCGCCTTTATAAATTAATTGTAATAACACATTTAGTAGGACTGGAATCACAAATTTTGAGGAATTGATTAATCATTTTCTGAAGAAAACTGGAGTGTGCTGAAATATGCAGGCGTAAACACTGTAAACAGTAAACAATTATTTTTTGCATGTGAAATATGGGAAATACAGATGACATTAAATAGAACTTAAAGGGTTTGAAGTGTCAGCTTAAGCGTAAGCACAGAAATGAGTTAAAGTTTCAGTAAGTGAAAGTGCTTAAATCAGCTGAAATCAGTTTAAGTGTAAGAGTTAAATCTGGTGAAGAGTAAACATCTAATTTAACATGTTTATGGTCACATCCTGTAGTTTTGTTTTTACATCACAGAGAACATTTATTTTTATATTAAAAGAAGAAAAAAATTGAAATAATTTTACAGTCAATTTAACAGCTTTATTAGTAAGTTTATCATTAAACTGTATGTATGATGTCTGCATGTTTCTATTGATGTTTTTCAGATCATGAAGAGGAATCTAAACAATGTGAAGAGAATGACATCCCACCCCATATATCAGTATTGTAAGTGTCTGCATTTAAGTCTGTGCATAGCAGGTCACCACCAATATATGGTTGAGTCTTTCTGTCTTTGTCCCTGTTTCTCCTTCTTACTACTTGTGTGTGTGTGTGTGTGTGTGTGTGTGTGTGTGTGTGTGCGTCAGACATGACAGGGGCTCAGGACGGTAGTGTGAGAATGTTTGAATGGAACAGACCACAGCAGCTCATCTGCTTCAGACAAGCAGGCAATGCTCGAGTCACCCGACTCTATTTCAACTCCCAGGGCAATAAGGTACACACACACACACACACACACACACACACACACACACACACACACACTGCATCGCCTGTGTTTTGTCTATTTAATGTGGCTTCTCTGATTGCTCTGTATTCTTCTTGTAGTGTGGAGTCGCTGATGGAGAGGGCTTCCTCAGTCTCTGGCAGGTCAACCAGACATCCTCCAACCCGAAACCCTACCTGGTGAGCTCCCCTCCCACCTGCCTCTTCTCCCTTAAACACTTCCCCAGCGCGCGCACACACACACACACACCTTTAGACAGAAAACAAAATGTTGATAATTAACATTTAATATGTACTCTGTGTTTTTCATGTCCCTGTTCTTGCTGACAGAGTTGGCAGTGCCACACTAAGACCTGCGGAGATTTTGCCTTCATCACGTCCTCCAGCCTCATCGCCACGGCCGGACAGTCCAATGATAACAGGTCAGCACCAGCACTGAACTAACAGGAGGAACGCCACTATTTAACCAACGCTGCTCTTTCTCTGTTGGTACCGACTAATATTATCTTCTGTTTACTTTGTCCACAGAAATGTATGCCTGTGGGACACTCTGATTTCACCTAGCAATACTATGGTCCATGGTAAGACATCCAAAATGCTTCAAACAAAATTATTTCAATTATTTTCCCTGTATGTCAAGTTGTTTTATGATCCATTTCACATTTCCTCCCTCCCACACTTTCAGCGTTCCCTTGCCATGAGAACGGGGCCACTGTGCTGCAGTATGCTCCCAAACAGCAGCTGCTGATCACTGGAGGCAGAAAGGGCTTTGTGTGCGTGTTTGACATCCGCCAGAGACAGCTGCTCCACACTTTCCAAGCCCATGACTCAGCCATCAAGGCCCTCGCATTGGATGCCTTCGAGGACTTCTTCGTCACTGGATCCGCAGAGGGCAACATGAAGGTGACAGACACATGCTCCGCTCACTCGCTCACTCATTCACTCGCTCACTCGCTCACTCGTTCGCCAAAACACATTTGATGATTAATGTTCCATTCTAGACAGGAAGGAACCTACTTGGAAAAAAAAACTCCGCCCGCTCATATTCTCTAGCAGTTAAGTTATCATCTCGTTGGAATTTTACCTTTCTGCTGCTTCAGTACAGAAAAAAACAGACCATGAATAAATGTGCCAAATATTTTTTAAATTGACATTTCCATATTGTTTGGTGTGTACAAAGAACACACTAAAAAACTAAAATATGTAGTTTACTATCATAGACGACTATGAAAAGCAGCAAATCATCACATTTAAGAAGCTTAAACCAAAAAAAGTGGCATTTTTGCTTAAAAAATGACAAATTGTGGTTACCCAAATAAAAAATGTTTTCAACCTGCTTTCGACAAAATTATTTTAACGCCACCTTCAGCTTCACAGCACTCAAATACACTCCTGGTTGCTCAGGTTGACTCTTGCAGATCACAGTGTCAGGCTCCACATAATAAAAACAATGATGAACAGTTGTCTGCTGACACTGGTTTTAAAAAGCTAATCACCTGTTTTGTCCCCTCTCTTTCTGCTCTCCAGGTGTGGAAGTTAGCTGGCCATGGCCTCATGCACTCTTTTAGCACCGAGCACGCTAAGCAGTCCATCTTCCGCAACATCGGTGCTGGTGTCATGCAGGTGGAGACGCGGCCCGGTAACCGCATCTTCACCTGCGGAGCAGACGGCACGCTGAAGATGAGGGTCCTCCCTGACCGCTACAATATCCCCAGCTTGATTGACGTCCTGTAACACCTACTTCCACTTCCGAGGGTCCAAAGAGGAAAGAGACAGAAAGAAAAAACACAAAAGCTTATGTAACACTTTCTAGGCATTAATAGTATCATTGATGGGGGAAGACTTGGTCAGAAGATCACCACACATCTTTCAGAGTGTGCAGTGTTCACAGGTTTACTGTTGATGTAAATCATATCCAGAATGACAAACGGAGCTGCAAATATTTTTTTTTCCCAAAGGCTGAAAGCAAAGTTACAAGCAAAAGGTAACATACTTGATTTTAAAGCTAGATTTATTGTAATTTTTATTGAAGAATCTCTACTCTTAGAGTGTGTCCATAGGGAAGCTATGCATGTCCTGTTCTCGTTACGCGGTGCAATCACAGGTCTATTGATAGTGCTCTGTAAAAGTGCTCAAGCAAAAATTTTAAAAGTGTGTAACTGTCGTCATTTTGTGCCCACAGCTGAAATCTCTTAGCATCTACTGTAACCAGCACTGTGGTTTGTTATTAAGTCAGTGGTTTCCAGTGTGAATCGAGTTGTTGGAATCTGCATTTTGTTTCAATGGTTTTGCCCCCCCACCCCCCCGCCTTTTTGCCCGGCTTTTCTCAGCCCTTATGGAAGAATTGATGGTGCATTGCTCCTATAGTGACAACCCCTGCCCCCGCCCCACCCCCCTATTTCACTGGCTGCCCGGTCACACACTCTAGTCTGTCCTGGTTTGAGCTCAATCCGGCCCGGTTCGGTCCTCGAGTGTGTGTGTGTGTGTGTGTGCGCTCACTCTGCTGTGTCTGCCATCTGTACGCCTGCCCACCCACCTGCCCTCAAATGCCTGTTTGTGTGGCAGACTCACTGCTAGAACATTCCTGTTTGGAAGATGATGTGTTTTACTCTTGTGACTGTGATTTCAATGTTTCCATCTGTCTGGTCCAAACATAAATGCCCACCCACCCAGAGCAGAAACACAAAGGTTCACTTCTGGTTTTGCACAAGATATTCTTGAATTTGTTTTTTTGTTTTGTTTTTTAATTGATTTTATTTTATTATTTAAATTATTTATATGGTTGTGTTTGTTTGGTTTACCATTCCTTTGTAAAACTATTTAACTTATTGCCTTTTTATTTTAGGAATGTAAGGGGTTTTACTGTATCTCACTGGGAGATGTGCAACAGTCTACTGTATGTAAGTGTGTTACCTCGCTAGTTGTTTTTACTGTTTCATCCATAAGGAATAGATATTTGCACTCAAATTATGGAGACACTAAAAGTTTATTTCAAACAAATAGGTTATTGAAGAAGAAACTGTTATATACAAATGAATGTCTGGCTTCATTTGGCCTAGTAGTAAAACGTTTGAAATAGTTTTAATATATAAATTATATAAATATATATATATATATATGAAATATCACAACAGCTTGTACAAACATGAAAGCATTTCTTTATTTTTTGGTTTGTATCATACCAGCTGGATTAGTTGTAACTTTTGTTAAGTGTATGTATGGTATTTATTAAAGAGATTTGTGTTTCTCTCCCTCATCTGCCCACTATGTGTACTGTATGTATCTTAAGTGTGTTACCAATGGTCCTACTGGTGTCTGGTGTGTATGTGTGTGCATGTACTGCAAAAGAAGCTAATATCATGGGTTAGACGCTTACTACAGTAGGGCACTCGAGCCTGGAGGGGGGGGTGTGAGAGAACAGGTCATGGTCAGAGTTTTACCTTTGTAAAGTGAATAAATTCTTTTTATTTCATCAGGGTGATTTGACGCTCTTTTTTTTTATTTTCTGTCAATAGAAATAAGCGACCATGCTGCTTGATCACAAATGCAGGTGGACTGTGTATATGTACAAAATATAGGGTGGATAACATGTAATTCTATAATAAAAAAACACATGTAAGATAATTACATTCACTAAATCATGCAAAGATTATATGACAACTCAAAACGGCCTCAAAAGTTGAGTTTGTATAAATTGTACAACTGTTTCATAGAAAATGCAAAAAAAAAAATCACACTGTTAGTAACTCAAACTCTCACATGTACATTGGGAATAGGATACAAATACAGCACTGTTTTATTTTTTTTTTTTTACACAAATCACAATAATTATTGGCTGATATGATTTACAATAACTGGTTATACGTTCAGCTGGTAGGAATGCTCTACAGGATGATAAAGTTGAGGCGTTGACGTGTTCATCTGTCTTGGATGTAAAGATTGAGTGAATAGTTGGTAGCCAGCAGGCTTTTTTTGCTCTGACTACGTAACAGTCATGTCTGCCTGTTGTCTCGTATTCTGCCAGTACTGCATGTCGGTTCTCACTCGTCAGAGATGAAGTGGACCACATAGAGCCTGACGTAGCTGTGGTCCCACACATACAGGTGTCTGTCCTTTGGGCTGTAGGAGAGCATGGCCAGCACTCCTCCTGGAGACCTCAGGTCAAAGGTTACATTAACCGGCTTGCCCTTCAACAGGTCAAAAGCAAAGGTGACTCTGGTGTCCTTGGTGTCGGTGACATACAGAACTCCACATGCAATGAAGGCGTTGCCAGCCTTGGTGCGGGGGTAGGTGGTATTAATGTAGGAGGTGACGGAGAAGGTCTTCTGGTCCAGCTGGGCCACCATGATGCTCTCATCCACACTGGAGGCAAAGATCAGCCACAGGCCGTTCTCATCCGCTGCCAGTTTGAAGTAGGTCTTGGAGTTGTGCAGCAGGTAGGCGAGGTTGTGGTACAAAGCGTTGTCTATAGTGAGAGTGTGAAGCCTCTTGGTCTGAAAGTGAAATCTGTGAACAAACAAGCAGCAAGTTGTTACCCAGAGGGAATGAAATAAATGGGAACAATAGGAGAACATTTAAGTTTGCTACCTGGCAATGCTGGAAGTGCCAGCAATATGATAGTAGAAGGAACCATTGTGAACAGTGTGGCCGCAGCCCTGGTAGAACTTTCTAACATCCACGATTTCACTGCTATTGTCCTGGAAATAGGCAATGCTTTTATACTCCTTCACCACACGACCTGGGGAGCAACAAGCAAAATGTTACCTGCTACCTGAATAAAGTGCTAAAAATGATTTAGAAAAATTAAAATCTTCACTGAAATGGGTGATCACTATCCATACTGATGATACTCTGTACCCAACCTACCAGAAAAGTGTTCTGCTACCCATATACGCTCATCGTTCAGCTGAGCGGTGTCTTTCATCCACATGCCAAATGTGCTTTCCATCTTTGTCACATTCCTGGGGTTGATCAAAGACTTAATCAGGCACTCTGAGGGGAAACAAAATAACAACTCGTATAGAGGCTTATTTCTCCACAACCCAGCACATATTGTACATGTAGACACAATAATCTGAAAACGCACCATTCTTCTTCACCGGCCTCTCATGTAGAATCTCTTTCACAGATGAGGTTTCATCATTTGGAATAGCGTGTAACGGCCCTGTTACAAAGAATTTCATCTCCAGTGATTCACAGTGTTGGAATGAATAGGTTGTAATTGGTGTGTAATGATTTTATGATGCTATTGTACACAGAACGACAGCAAATACTTAAAAAACAAACCAATCTCACTACATGGTCCATGTTTAGCTGTTCTGGAGCTTTCGATCGTAGCACACAATCTTCCTCAGCAGATGGGTTTTCCTGGTTGTTATTGATTTATAGCAAGATGCTCAAATATCCACTTAAAAGACAAAAAAATGAAAATTTGAACATCTACAACTCCGTGACAACTGGGCAAGTCTATCTGCTGAGGAGGATTGTGTGATGTGATCGAAAGCTCCAGAAGAGCGACTATAAAGACCCTCTGGTGAAGAATGAACTTTCAGAGCTGCAATTAATGATTATTTTGATCGTTCAGTCTATAAAACATCAGGAAACTGTGAAGAATGCCCATCTCATTATCTTTGAGCACTAAAACCTAAAAACATTACATTTACTATAATGTACAATATGACATAACCTGTAAGACCAAGAAAAGCTGCAATTTCTCACATTTGAGAACTTGGAACCATCAAATATTTGGCGTTTTTGCTTAAAAATTGACTTTAAAACATTTTTTGAATTAATAAAATAGTTGCCGATTAATCTTCCTTTGATCAACTAATCGTTGCAGCTCTACTTTCAATCTCAACATCTGTGTTTATGTTTGATATAGATCAATTAAGACTTCTCACCCAGGGTCTGAGCAGCCTGTAGGTGGGCTCTGTGGTGCCTTGTTCTGGGAGGCCCCTGAGGGCCTGGAGGTCCAGGAGGGCCCATGAGCCCAGGAGGTCCTGGAGGACCAGGAGGACCTGCACAAACAAGTGAGGACAACATCTAAATCGCTGAATATAAAACATTAAATCGGAGGATGTCATTTTGAAAGCAATTTTACAATTCCCATCATTATACTTTAAAGCTGAGGATGAAAAATTGTTCGAGTGACACCAAGTCATGAGCGCACAGCTCTACTTGCCCTCGATAATGACATCATTGGATGGTTGGCCCTTCTCTCCGGGGGGACCAGGCTCGCCTCGCTCCCCTTTCTCGCCCGGTTCTCCTTTCTCACCCGGTGGCCCTGTAGGAGGACATTGTACAAAATAGCTCTAAGACTGCATCCCTAACTTCAGCGCACTTTGGCCTATTGCGAAAAAGCATGAGTCATTCCATTGACTTGCGAGGGCGAATCATGCCATGTACTGTGGAGAAGAATCGAGTTAAGTAGGAGAACACTGAGAGAGAGTTTTCCGGCTGATTCAGCTGAAGCCCAAAACCACAGACATGAATAACATTAGTTGAGAATGTGAGAGAAGCACAGTTCTTTCATCCTCTCCAGACATTTATGAATTACAAGTAGAATCCACTGTGAATAAAATCTGATGTCATTATGATACACGTTATATCAGGAAACCTGCTGTGTTGTTATGTTCGTGTCTTTGTCTGTGTGTGTGCGTGATTTTGATTTTAAGTGACTGTGTGTGCTACTTGGTATTTTGGTATTTTTGCCCCCGGGTTATACTCAACCCTTTGACTGTTACATTGTACCAGTTGTTCTTCACTGAAATGGCCACTATTGCCCGAGGCACTAAGAAAAATGGATGACGAGTCAAAACAGAATAGAGCCTCGCTCTCGTTAGTCTTACCTCTTTTTCCTCGTTTTCCGTCGGCCCCGGGCTGTCCATTCAGTCCTGGGATGCCATCAGTCCCATTGTGGCCGGGCATACCGTCCATACCAGGCAAACCTACAGTAACACAAAAAATCATCACCATGGGCCGAATGGAAAACACATTTAGAAAAGATATGGGTCACTAAACCACAAAGGAGACGTACAGCGTGGCTGCACTTTTAATTTGAATTAAAACAGAATTAATGGTTCACTTACCAGGCGGTCCCGGGGGTCCTGCAACAGAAAGTTTGAGGATGTTAGACGATATAAAGTGATATTTTGAATGTGATCACAGAAAAGTGTATTTGTAAGACATACCGGCTATGCAGACTCCCTTGGTGCTGTTGCAAATGTCGATCAGCAATTTGATCTGCGGAGAAAGAGAAGAATTCACAGTGAAATCAAAATATTGTGATGCAACAGCTGACTGTGGCCCCCGTTGACCCCCCATTTCACTCTGCATTATTTATGTGTTAGTTTGTAATTAATAATGTGTCTGTGGTCATCTGATTAATCACAGATTTAGAATATTAAATTAATTGTATGTACCATGTCAGCACAACATACAGAGATTTTATCCTCTACAAGATTAGGTAGGTTAATATTACAGGTGTCATTTAAAGCAATGGTTCTCAAAGTGGGGTCCCCAGCAAAAAGGGAATCATTTATTTTCACTCTAATTCCATCCAGAAGTAAAACAATGATTGGTCAGTTTTGGTCATGGGTTTCATACACAAGCAAAAATCTTATCAGACGGGGGTCTGTGGTCTAATTTGTGTCAGTTTAGGGGTCCTTGATGCGAAAAAGTTTGAGAACCACTGATCTAAAGGGCTCTATTATTTCAATTTAAATTACCAGTTAATAAAAAATGAACACAAACTAATTGCCACAGTAAACCTGGATCCTTCGGGCCCCCTGATTATCAGAGGCCCTGCAGCAAGCAGGTGCCAACTCAGTTTACCCAGAAATTAATCCAGCTTTGGTCAGCAACAACAGTAAGTAGGATATGATAGACTGTGTGTAGTGTTTAAACATCTGTTTTCCTCCTCTCTCTCTGTCAGTCTACATACTGTCTATCAGCAGGTATCTCATCTCACCGGGACCATGGAGTAAGTCATCATCATCATCATGTCGTCCTGCACGTGTGCCTTGTGGTAACTCTGGCTGTGCCGATGCTTGTGTTTCGCCTCATGCCTCATCTTCTTCTCTGTTTCCTCTCCCACCTCCTGGCTGGCCTCCTGCTGAAGGAGCTCCGGTCCCTCCCCCTGGTGAGGCTCCGTCAGCTCCTGCTCTAGCTCCTTCTCCAGCCCTTCACTCCTCTTGTTCCTAGAGTACTGGTACTGGTACTGCTGCTGCTCCCCCGCGCTCGCCCGCATCCCCGCTCCTCCTCTGGGCACCTCCTGGAAGAACTCCACCACCGAGCTCTGCTCCACTTCCGTCAGTCTTGCCTCTGTCTGCTCCAGCCGGACTTGCTGCTGATTCTGCTGGACCAGGAGCACCAGAAGGCCCACAGAGTTTACCAGAGCCACTAAACATGTCCCATATAGCACCATCCGCTGAGGGAGAGTCATGCTAGGGGTCGGGATCCACATGGTTACCACTTCACCTCCTCGTTTCTGGGGGTCACACACAGTCCTCAGCATTCACAGCGGAATGATGTTCCAGCACAGCAATGAATGTCAAAGTAAAAAAGTCAAACAGGACACAGAAAGCCAAGATGGTGCCACCAAAAAGGAAATCAACTAAAGCCGAACCAATCCAACAGGATGAAAGTGCTGAAATTTAAGGTCTGTCAGCGTCTGTGCTCCACTCGGGTGGTCTATCTGAAGGCTGACTGGTAAATACAGCGCTTGTTGTGTTGTTTGACAAATGGAGAAGGGGTTTTGTGTGTGTGTGTGTGTGTGTGTGTTTGTGTGTGTGTCTCTGTGTGTGTGTGTGCGTGCGTACATGCAAACCAGTAATGTAGGAGTGGGCATTACACAATCTTCTGGGCTTGTCTGGGAAGAAACCCCCGCCTGTTCAGTCACCTGATTTATATTCAGCACAACCCATTCTACTGCAACGCCGTGGGCAGACTGACATCACACACACACACACGCGCACACACAGATACACACACACACACACACACACACACACGCGTAAGAATGATGTACGCATGAAAGCGCTCACATTCATAATAATGTCATACGTATGAAAGCATGGTCATTCATGCTTACATATACATTTAGATATTATTATTGTCATTACAATGAAACAAGTCTTGAGTTAAGAGGAAATATATTACATCAATATGTATCATCATTATCCACTAGCTAGAGACTTTTCATGGAGTTCATGCCTCTCTCTTCCCAAGCCTCCCTTCATTTCTCATTTCTCCGCCGGCGCTGCTCCTTGTCACATCCTCGCAGCTTCCATCCACCAACTAACGGCAACTATGACCCATTTCCATTGCTTTGATTTGGAACAGAAAAGTGACATTTCACCAGAAAAATGACAAGTCAGCTGAAGAAGAAGAAGAAAAAAAAAAAGTCACTTGAGGCATTTGAAGCATCCTTGACTGTTACGGGAGTTGGCGCTGCTTCTTTTAACCTCAGTGTAGGTGGCTCATTTTCAGTAATTACCCAGTGATACAATATATAATACAGTGTGTTTCAATGAGACGGCTAATTGGCCTCTGTTATGACATGGAGCACTGCTGGATGAATGTAGCTCACCTACAGCACTCCTGGAGGCATGTCAAGCTCCATATAACTTGCACACACACACACACACACACACACACACAGGAAGGCAGAGTGAAAGGGAAACTAGTCATGCAACATTACTGTTAGACTCAGGTCGTGGGCTCTGTTGACCGGAGCTGGTGCGTGGATTCCTGCCTGAAGCTGTAGGTCACCGACAGACAGTTGTTGGACAGCTTGAATTGCTCCAGCAGATGTGTACATACATACAGTCTTAAGAGGATTGGGGTCTTTCCTTTGTTGTCTCTCATTCGCTGTGCTTCAGATTGAGGATAAAAAGCTTCAGATAAAATGAGGATTCATTCAACTAAATTATGTGGTGGAAGTTGGTCGACATACCCAGAGAATCTTCTCCTCCTCTGGTTTCTTGTCTTATCTTTTCTGGTTCTTAAAAAAAAAAAATGTTGGCAAAGCGGCAGCATTATCTGTTGTCCTACCGCAGAGGTGAGAGGTTCATGTTTATCTTGCTACTGAACAGCCAGAAGACCTGACAAGTCAAACTTCACTGTTATCATTGGAATTTCAAATTCAAAAGGCTTCAAAGCAAGAAAAAAACATTTCGTCAAGTCACCTTAAGTCAAGTCAGGGTATTTCAAAGTTTGTTACGTATGACATGACAAAAGAACTGAATAAATTACACAAAATCAATAAAATAACACAGTAAGGAAAAACAAGGGAAGCCAATAAGTAAAGTCATATACAGTATATTAACAACCTTGTAAAATACAGCTATGTTGTCACCATCATATCACATTTTTGTTATTATGGAATATAACAGTAAAATTTAATCTCAGTGTATTTAACACAATACAGCATCACCATCATTTGACTCTATTTTTAAAAGGAAGACGGGTCACTTATTCATAATATTCAATTTTTAAAGTATTATTACTAACAAAACTTGTAAAAATGCGTTCATGTTGTATGATGGCCCTATTTGTAACAGAAACCTTATGTTTTTATTTTCATCATGAAATTTGAATGTAAAATTAATTTCTTGGTGTGTTTTTACCAACAAAACCTTGTAAAAAAAAAAAAAAACAGTCATGCTGTAGAATAATAAGTGATGACCTTATTTTTTAAAAGAAAGATTGACTGAGAATTATAGAATAGAAAAAAAAGTTGGGAACAGTCTCTTATCTTTCATTAAGGGTGTTGTGTTAGAGCATTTTATTACATAAGTGTAGTGAACAGTAAAGCTACGCTGTCAAAGGCCCATAACTCCCAGCGTTATGTGAGAGAGGTGGACGGGGATTTTATGCATCTCGTCCTTGTTGTTTCCAACTCTGCAATAACCCTTTATGTGTGAATGTTGAGATCCATCCCCGAGTTTGTTCAAGCAGTTTGTTCTAAACTCATATCCACTCACTGTTGATGCATGTCATATATTAACTGTCTCTTTTACTGTGTGTAAGGTTCCCCTTTCTGTAAGAGCAGGGTAGTACAAGTCAAAGGTAAACAAGTTAATAAATGCCATTCAGACATTTAACCACTTTCCAACAGCGTTTTATTAACAATTCCCTACATTTGTGTTGGAGACAAAGATGTGGTTGACCACAACAGAGAGCCCGGAGACAAGGTTACATTAACATCTGTTTTCAGGCGGAACCGGGGTGGGGTGGGGGGGGGTGTCTCTGCTTAATCATGCAGAACAATCTAGGTCTCAGCCATCATCTCGCCACACAGTCGGCCATTTGAACGGCGCACATTCTTGAGCTTGAGTGTAGGCGGTGAGTGAATTCATGGCGTCGTTTATACAGATTAGATGGAACAAAGGCAGTTTTCGCTCCAAACAGCATGGGCTTTGTCACTAATGAAATAAAATCAAATAAATAACATGAAGCAACTGGGAGTAGATAAGGTAGAAGCTGGAGACACAGTTCAAAGAGTTCAGAATTCATTGAAAGCAATAAAGGGGTGTGTAAAAAATGTATAAACAGGAAACAGTGTAATGAGACCATTAAAAGTACACTAAGAAATTCATTTTTAATGTACGTTTTTTACACATTTGGGGATATACTTTGGGACAAAACTGACACAGTGCATGCTGTGTTGACAAATTGCACAGATATGAACACAGACAGAAAATATGCAGTGGTGACAAGACAGGATTTTAAAAAAAAGGTCAAAAATAATTTTGAAGAGACTATTTTTCTTGGCCTGAAAAAATGATCATAGTCATCTCGTAGAAGTCAGTGCACGTGATTTTGTTATTAAAAACTTGGGTGTATGTTGTAGTAAATCCAAAGGTTAAATGCCTCACTGCTCTGATCTCCATCTACTGGTGGACTGATGGAGGACTGTGGGACTAAACACAAATACAGTAAATTCTTAAGAATTCCTTCAAATAATAATTCAAAAGAAAAGGGAACTTTTGAGAGACTATAGTGAAACCTACAGTATATTATATTTAGTATAAAGACTGGAAAACTAACTGTCTCTTGTCTTTCTTCCTTATAATAGAATAATAGAAATGAAAGAAGGATGTTTAATAAAACACAGAGCATTTAATTTTGCAAGACAGATAAATCTCTAATAACAATAATAGCAATAATAACCCAGATATCTCCCAATGTTATTTTTATTTTTTTTTTGGTTTTCCAACCAGATTCTTTTGATGTTCAAAGGAGAAGCAAAACTTGCTTCTCATCACAAAAATGTCAAATACAACCCTGTACGCTCAAGGTCGCTGGCACAAACCCAACCCCCAAGGTCACAAGTGTATTGTTTACCTTTTCCCTCCTATGTTGTGACTTTCGCACTACCCCGACCTGGCTTGTAACCAGCTCAGATTGCCTATAAAGAGGAGAGCCCTGCTTGTTGAGGCAGCTTTCATCACTTTGGCCAGACATTGGTTCAGTGCAGGTGTGTGCGGGTTGTTTTGAATCTGCCTTCTTATGGATCTGATCTCTGCTTGTGAACGGGCCATGACTCCTGTCCGTTTGGACGGCATAGTGTCAGACCTGGTCTCAATGTCCCAGAATGCCACTGTAGCGGGATCACTGGGCATTTCTGCGGCAACCAGAACCCTGCTTCTGCTTGTCTGCTTGCTGCTGGTTGCCTGGAGCCACACAGACAAGAAAACTGTACCAGGTAGGTCACAGCTGGATGAGTATCTTCAGCAGTCATATATCAAGTATGAAATGCAGAAACTGATATCAGCTGAAATCCATTTTTGTCTTTTACCGACAGGTCCTTCTTTCTGTCTCGGTGTGGGGCCGCTTCTGTCGTATTTGAGGTTTATTTGGACTGGTATAGGCACAGCTATCAACTACTACAACAACAAATACGGCGACATAGTCAGAGTCTGGATCAGGGGAGAGGAGACTCTCATAATCAGCAGGTTTGTTATCTCTTTTAATCCTGATGATTTAAATTTACCAAAAAAGTCAATGAAAGTGTAAAAATGATAATCTGTAGTGTTTTTTTTTTATCGTTAGGGCATCAGCGGTGTACCACGTACTAAGGCGTGGACATTACACTTCACGTTTCGGGAGCAAGCTGGGTCTCAGCTGCATCGGCATGAATGAGAGAGGCATCATATTTAACAACAATGTAACTCTGTGGAAAAAGATACGCACCTATTTCGCCAAAGGTAACGCATTCATCCTTGCAGATTAGTGACCCGGTTAATGATTTCAGACACAAAATATCTGACTAAACTTAACCAAGAGAAACTTTTCTGTGTCAGCCCTGACAGGTCCGGGGCTGCAGCAGACGGTGGATGTTTGCATCTCCTCCACACAGACACACCTGGACGGCCTGAGGGGAGTTCACACAGAGACAACAGCAAGTGACAGCCTGGGTCATGTGGATGTTCTCAGTCTGCTGCGCGGCATTGTGGTCGACATCTCCAACAGACTCTTCCTGGATGTACCTGTCAATGGTGAGTAGGCATGTGTTATCATGCAAGTATTTTTTTTAAAAATCTGCCTATCTAGAAAGATGGAACAGACACACACGGGAGCTCAAATACTAAGATTTTACAGTAATTTGTTACATTTGTGTTAAATCTGTGTCCAGAGGAGGAGCTTCTGCTGAAGATTCAAAAGTATTTTGACACATGGCAGACTGTGCTGATCAAACCAGACATTTACTTCAAGTTTGACTGGATTCACCAGAGGCACAAGACAGCAGCGTGAGTCACTTTATTATTATGATATTTATAATATCACGCTTTATCATACATAAACCCGCCTTTAGGTTTTTTTTTTTTTTTATTGAGCGTTGTTGGTTATTTTGCAGCCAGGAGTTGCAAGATGCCATAGAGAGCCTCGTAGAACAGAAGAGGAGAGATATGGAGCAGGCAGATAAACTGGACAACATCAATTTCACTGCAGAGCTCATATTTGCACAGGTCAGTCTGACAATTGAATCTCAGTTTTTTTTTTTATTATCTCAATTTGAAAGAAAAGTCTACTCCCGTTTCCCTTCTTCACTCTTCAACTTATATCCTTCCTCCACCCCATAAGCTAAAACTCTTATGATGGTGGAATTTTTCTTTTTTCTGCCAAGTACAGCCAGTCAGCATATTCACCTTAGTGTGTGTGTGTGTGTGTGTGTTTTTCAGAACCACGGTGAACTGTCTGCTGAGAATGTGAGGCAGTGTGTGTTGGAGATGTTGATCGCGGCACCAGACACTCTGTCTGTCAGCCTCTTCTACATGCTGCTGCTCCTCAAACAGAATCCAGATGTGGAGCTGCAGCTGCTACAGGAGATTGAAACCGTTGTAGGTAAGGACCTCAGACCTGAGAGTCAAGACTTAAAGTCACACGCACTGATGAAATATAACGGAGCGCTTTTTTCTTTTTAGAATCAGTTAAACAAAATACTCTAATGAATAATGTAAGCAAAATGAAAGTAAAGATTCTTTTTTGCTGTAGGTGACAGACAGCTGCAGAACGGGGACCTCCAGAAGTTGCAGGTGCTGGAGAGCTTCATCAACGAAAGCTTGCGCTTCCACCCGGTGTTGGACTTCACCATGCGCCGTGCCATGTCTGATGATATCATCGATGGCTACAGGGTCCCAAAGGGCACAAATATCATTCTGAACACCAGCCGCATGCACCGGACAGAGTTCTTCCACAAACCCAATGAATTCAGTCTGGAAAACTTTGAAAAAAATGTAAGTGGGCAGAGTTGTTTTGTTTTTTTTATCTGCAACTCTGAAGCTCAAAAAAAAAATCTTCAAGTGAATAAAGAAACTCTTAAAGTCCTTAAAAACCTATTTTCTTAACCAGTTTCTTACTATGAGCAGTGGGATCCTATGTGAACCCACAGTTTTGGATATTTCACATTTCTGCATTTCTGTTTTTGTCTCTGCTTTTCTCTCTGGTTTGAAATGGGCAGGGTTCAGCTTAAAAAAAGGCGTTGTCATGTACTTTTGTGCACAAACCAGGTTTTAGCAACATTTAAATCAAAATCTGGGGGCAGATTTTTACAGTTATGGGTTTGTTTGCTCATGCTGCCAGGCCACTGTCAAACAAATCTTATCTTATCTTAGCTGAGTTTTTGACTGTTTAACTTTGATCGGTATTTAATGTTATAGAGAAATACTTACGATTTTAAACCAAGTTGTCAGGGGCTTTAACTGCCTCTCTCCTCTTCTTTCCCACCCCTCCATTGTCCTTCAGGCTCCTCGCCGTTACTTCCTGCCGTTCGGTTCAGGCCCTCGCGGCTGCATTGGCAAACACGTCGCCATGGTCATGATGAAATCCATCCTGGTGACGTTGCTCTCCCAGTACTCTGTTTGCCTGCATAAAGGCTTGACCCTGGACTGCCTCCCAAAGACCAACAACCTCTCCAAGCAGCCTATGAAACATGAGCAGGAGGCCGAACATCTCACCATGACATTCTTACCTAGAAAGAGAGGCAGCTGGCAAACACTCTGACTGAGACTCTGACCTCTTCTTTGTTTTCTTTACGTGTTACCAAACATTTATACAGCATATATACACACATGTAAGTACATATATATGATCTCCATAACTGCATTTATATTATCTCATGACTGTACAAAGCTATACATTTATATTAAAGTATATATATCAAAATTGTATTTCTACTTAACTTTTATGCATGATGTGAAATGTAAGTTTAGACATGTAAATAAATTATTGCGCCAACATTATGTGGTGTTGTCATCTTTTCTCTTCACTAGAAAATATCTGGGTGTTTACCAAGATTTATTATTATGATTATCATTATTATTAATTCACAATATCACTCTCACTTTTTGTGTTTGCAAACAGCGGTCAGGAGAGGGCACTACAACACATATCACAGTGACGTGGTCTTTCTCCTCAGCACAGACTAAATTAAGCAACCAATCTGTTCATAATGTTCTATTACAGCCGCCTCTGGGCAAACAATACATTTCACACACAGATGCTTCAATTTGTTTTGCCTCCGCTCTCGACACACCAGAACCACTCAAAGGATTAAACTGAAAGACCACAGGAGCTCTACTCACAAGCATGTTTGTTTGAACCTGTGCACATTTGATACAGGAGAGAAACAGAGATCGGGGTACTGAATGAAAACAAAGAGAAAACATACGTGTAGATTAGGTTTTCAGCTGCGTAATACAGCTCCTCCAGACATGTCAACCATCAGCTGTCTGTCATTGATGATGCAAGACTGTGAAATGTCTAAAAGAAAGGAGCCTCCATCTCTACTCCACTGACGCACAACCACCTGCTCGTGCTGATTACAGTAACATGAGGAGAGTTTGTCAGGATAAAGAACACATAAGTGCTAGGTAGGCTAATCAATATCAGATCACTTCACCACCTCAGCAGCTATGTGTGTACTGCAGCAGTGTGTGTGTGCACTGTTTTTATTCATATTGAGATTGAGGCTTGGTCATATTTAATTTTCTTGCTAAAATTGTTCCTTTTTTGGGGGGTTTTGGGTTCACAAAGTGTCCACTGTGTGTATGTGTTTTCTCCCATATGTGTGTATAACAGGCTGTTTCTTGCAGGTGTCCTGGGACATGGCGAATGAATCACTACATTCTCATTAACCCTCGTCTCACTCCTATCCTCCATCTGGATGGAAATCATCTCACGTACACTGCTGTAGCCCTAACTGCACTTTATTAGATCTATTGTACAAATTTGCCAGACAAAAGCAATAATCTCACAATCATTTCCATGATTTCTGTAAAGCTTGATGTCACTAATGACAGTTAAGAGGCAATTAAGTCATTAAAAAGGGTGTAAACAAAGGAATACTAAATGAACATTAAATGAATCTGTTGCTGTGGAGTTCCACTTATATGTCGCTTGCTGCTTCTGTCAATTTGTGTTTCCACAACCCAGAAATCCTTTAGGCAACACTTTGTCAGTCTATTTCTGCTAAAAGTTAAATTAACAATCACTCTTCTGCAGTGGACGAATAAAGTCTGAATAGCCAATGATGAAGCTAAACAGGTGGTTCAAGAAAGGTGACAATTGAAGGTGTAATTCAATATAAGAGCAATTTATTATCTGTATCAGTTTTAGCTAAGTTAGCTAAGCTTGGCTAAGTTAGCTGCCACTTCAAACAACATCTGTCATATTTGTTAGCACTTACCAGCTTCGGCGTGAAAGGACGCCTTAATTATCACTTCCTCACGTAATACTGTCGCGTCCTATCACCTATCAACCGCCTCAGAGACATGTCTGAGTGGATATACAGCTCTCCTCCTCCAAGTGTATGTAAAAGAACAAGAAGTCTACAGCCATGCTCTGTGAGGCTGCTTTGAGCTAAAAGCTAAAGTCAGCATACTAACATACTCACAATGATGTTTAGCAGGTATAAAATATTTACCATCTAACATTTGTTCATTTACACCAAACAGTACAGCTGAGGCTGATGGGAATGACAGAATGTAGATGATGGTGCTGAATGAAAAGTCTGAGGATCAGAAAAGTTATTAAGATTCACCCTCAGAAGACCACATACTTTATGGCACGTATAGTGAGATATTTCAGTCTGGAACAAAGCAGTGGACTGACAGACTGGCCGACAGATCATCCCTTGGTCATGGCTAGGGCTACGAAAATTTTGCTGCATGTCTTTAAGTAATTACACACTTTTACCTGAAAAGCATCCACAGTTTAAAATAAAGTGAAGCGGTGTAGTGGAGAGGAGAAAATGTGGAGGGCTCCAGTATACAGAGTACACACTCTGGCTCCAAACTGTGGCATATCAGGCATCTGCTAAATAGATCTGCGGTAACTTTCACTTCAAGTATACTACTTGGGAACTGTGGTGTGTGTGTGTGTGTGTCTCAGTTTAGGAAATATTTCTAAAAGGGAATTGAATAATACCTGTGGTTTCAAACTGTGTCAGCCATGTCTGATTATTTTGGCAGAAAGCTTGCCTGTGTGTCTGTCATTGCAGTTTTATCAGGCTAACATCTTTTAAAATGAGAGTTTTTACACTTTGAAACTGTTTTAAATATTTTAAGGCGGGGCACAGATCTACAACGCAAAAACTGCATTTTACTTGGAGCAGCAAAGACTTGTTTGGGGCAGTGCTTTACGGTTTAAATGTATTATAACAGCTCGCCTTGCAGAATCTGATGTACTTCTTTGAAATATTCAGTGTGTTTTTCCTTTTAAGTAAGTCCACGGTTCTTCATTTGTGGTTTTTTGTTGGCCATGATATATATTTTCCGTCTCGTTCCATTTATTTCTATTGCTGTATGACAGATTTATCGAGGCAAGATGCCAGGCAGCTTCTAAAATAACTCCGACGTAAGAGCCTCGCAGCAAAAAGTTTAGGCTGTCCTATCTTGTGCTCTTATTGACAATCTGATTGACTTCATGCTGTTTACTTCACACAAACACATACATACATACACACACAGAATGTGCTAAAATTCTCAAATGCCAGTGGCCATATTGTCCCTGTTTCAGTCCCCTGCTGGATTACTGCTTCATTAAAGGAGAGCTTTGGTTACCATGGAAACATCTACCAAAAAGGGTAAACTGGAAATGTACTCTCCACATTGTCAGTACATTGTCAGTGCAAATTGTACCTCCTACAGTTAGCAATGACACTGTTTTCCATGCTGTGAGACATTTGCCTGTTTGAGTGGTTCTCAGCTTCACAGACAGTGTGTGCTCATATGAACTGTGTATTTCAGCGCTTTTGATAAGCAGAATAAAAAAAGCAAAAAAAATGAAAAGCCTGACTCCTCTTGAAACAGGAGTGTATCTCTTTCACCAGGCTGGTCCGTCTGAAGAACCTCAAACTGGGAGGCTCTCCGCCAGTAAAGGCACTGGATCAAAGGCAAACTCTCACTTCATGGCCTTTTCATGTGGCCCGCTTTTCAAAGTCAGTTCATTTGTTTCTCATTGAACATCAGAGGGGAGTGGTTCATCATCATCATTACAGGAAGCTCTTCTTCTTCTTTTAGTCCCCTTCTTTTAGCCAGGAGTAAGTCAGCCGGGAGGTTTCAGTTTGAGGCTGCAAAGTTGGTATAGCAGCTAGTCTGTACATCAGTGCAGTTTCTTCTCTTCTTTTTCCGTCCATCCATTTGTCTGTTAGCACCAGTTTGAAGGCCAGACTGGGTAAGTAATGGAATTAAAACACTTCCAAACATTTCCATTACCAAAAAATCCATCCAGTTCACCGAATATTTGGTCATTATCAGTGGTGGAATGTAACTAACTAAATACTTTAGTACTAAATACTAAGTACTGTACTCAGCTGCACTAGTAAATATTTTCATATTACCAATGGACTGTAATGTGAAAGGGGTCTTTTGAGAATTACCACCCAGATGTGCAATTCCCCTCAACTCTACAAAATGTTTTAGCGTCTTTCAGCTCATTGTTTTGGTTTTACATCTTGTGACATTACTATTTTGGTTCAATTCTACCATTCTCATAGGTTTTTGGCAGCAGTAGGCAGCTATTTTCTACAAAAAAGCTCTGACTCAACCTGTCCTGCACTGCTAAAGTAGAATTTAGTGGCGTCTGGCAGTGAGGTTGCAGATTGCAACCAATTGAATACCCCTCCCCTCCCCTTCCAAGTGTGTAGGAGAACCTACGGTGGCCGTGAAACTCACAAAACACGCTAAAGGCCCTCTGTAGAGTCAGTGTTTGGTTTGTCCGTTCTAGGCTACTGTAGAAACATGGCGGTGCAACATGGCAACCTCCGTGGGAGAGGACCTGCTCCCTATGTAGATAGGAAAGGGTTCATTCTAAGGTAACGAAAACATACCTATGATTATTATATTCCATTTCTGCCAAGTTCGTTCCGCTAGATGCGACTAAATTCTACACACTGGACCTTTAATGCTGGAGTCATATTCATCAGTTGACCAGTAATATGAGTAAAGAAATGTTAATGTTGTTCTGTGTCTGCTCAAGATGTAAATAAAGTTTGCCAAGACTCCCTCCACTCAAACATGTGTTGTTCTTTTTGTTCCTTCAGTTGGATGTTTAAAGCTTCACTGTGCAGAATGATGTGTGTTTTCACATTCAGCTGCTGAAGAGGGAAAGTTTTTCTGCACTCACCTTAAATCTGAGTTAAAGGCGTGCACCTACAAGCATGATTGGTGACATCACAACGAGTTTGGAGCCAAATGTGGTCCAGTATGCAACTCACACAAGTGTGATGTGGAAAATCGAAGCCTCCAGTGCACACACACTGAGAATGGACTCTTTTGTCAAGCAGTTCAACTTTGGAAGTAAAACAAATTGTGTATTCATAGATTGTGGATTTTTTCAGTGAAGAGTCATTTGTAATTTTTAAAAAGGTCACTGAACTTTTTTTTAGTAGAATATTTAGAGTAGTAGAGTATTTTTATGTGTTAAAACATCTGGAGAGTGATAATAGTGTATGGCAATGAGTTTATGGTTTGTTGTGTTACCCCCAAATGATAAAAACTGAGTTAATGCAGGTTAAGTACAATTTTAAAGTTCTTGTACTTTTTACCAGTATTTTCATTTTATACAACTTTTATACTGTATGCTTCTACACCACTGAACTTCAAGGGTGATATTGCACTTTTTACATTCATTTGGCCACTATATAAAACATGTTATAGATTAAAATACTAAACAGTGCTTCAATAGTCTACATGTGTCAGCCTTGTGACCCCGCCTCTCGCCCAGTGTGAGCTGGGATAGGCCCCCCTGCCCTACTGCAAAGGATAAGAGGATATAGGTAATGAATGGATGGATTAGACTACCCAACAGTATATAATGTACTTAATATTAGCTCGTCCCCTAGCCAGCTACAATGTTAAAATGTTACTATTCATAATATAATGTATATTAAACAACAAAAGGGTCCATTCTGCATAATGGCTACTTAATTCAATTACATTTAGCTGATTATACGTCTTACTTTTACTTCAGTAACAATTAGAGTGCAGGACTTTCACTTGTAAGGGAGTATTTTTAAATTGTGGTATTGGATAAGAATACTTTCACCACTGGTCATTATCTCCTATTAGTGTATTGTGGTTGTTTGTCCTCATCCTGCAGTAGATTTGACAGTAGCTGTAGTAACTTAGTAGTTATACATGCAAAGAATGGCTCCACTGTTACTGAGGGCACATTTATGAAGATGCCGATGATAGAAATTAGATCAGAAACTGAAATACTTAAAATTCTTGAGCTCACATGCAAAGGCCAGAGGGACTGTACTGTGCTAAAGAATATAGTCTGTTTAAATTTAACATTTTTCCAAGAATTCTTCCAAGCAAACCTGGATAGACACACTGGCTCTATTCATGCTTATATTTATGCTTATATCTACACACATCTCACAACAGGTCAAAGTACAAATCTTTATTGCTAGGATCAAAATATCTCAGCTTGCTGTGATTACTGGCATATCTTTTTTGTCGCTGTAATATTGCAGATGAGAAATAGCACACACACACACACACACACACAAACACACACACACGTACACACATAAAAATGCAAACAGTGTTGAAGATAAGTGAGCCTTGGGCAGTGGGCAGGCAGGCTAATGCCATCTGGTGCCCAGTGTCCATGCTGAGCAACAGTCAGCTCCACACCTGGGAGACGGTATCGCCTGCAACTGTTGTCGGACCACCAACTGCACGCCCACCTGCCCCCACACTTCTGAATCTGTGCTTTATGTTGCCCTAGCAGA
This sequence comes from Scomberomorus guttatus, assembly GCA_038419695.1. NCBI lineage: Eukaryota > Metazoa > Chordata > Actinopteri > Scombriformes > Scombridae > Scomberomorus > Scomberomorus guttatus. Next base: position 28,908,900 of record CM076445.1, on the reverse strand, counting down.
CCCACTGACAAAAAGTAATAGACCCTTTTCGCTCCAGACGTTTTGACTTGTGATAGCAAGAGACGCACAGCTGTAAATAATAACGCTAACGATGTCTCCATCCCATTAATTCTCCAAGTAAGCCATGTTTGTGAGTGAGCGTGCACAATACCAGAGCCCTGGAACTGGCTCACCTAAATGCAATCCAGCCATCGTTAATGTTATTATTTACACCTGTGCTTTTCCTGCTTTGAAAAGTCAAAATATCTGCTGTGAAAAGGCTCTTTTACACATTTTATAGTTCATCAGTCTGTCGTGTTCCTTATTATTCAGTTAGTGATTCGTTTCATATTTAGCAGAATGCCTACTACAACACTACACACCTCAGACAAAGGGTAACTTGTTTTAAGCTGTGGGTTACTTAGCAAAATAGGAGACAGAAAATGAGATTTTCTGGGCGGAGAAACTCATCTTTTAAAACAAACTGCTTCTCCACATGATCGTTGTGCTTTTTTGATTCTGATACCGAAACCTGATTTTAATCACTGAAAATCTCTTTCAGCTGTGCTGGAAGATATCTACAGATGACAACACATTAGCTGTGTTCATGGGAGCCATTTAATCCAATATAACAGAGAATGTCTCCAATAGCTGCTTTGTAACAGTATTTAAAGCAGGAATCATTTATTTTTTGGCCACTTGGGGAATTGACATATTGACATATAATCACCTTGTAAAGTTTATATGGCAAATGTGTTAGCAATCTGGCTTTTTATACATACAGCAGACATGGAACAACGTTAGATTTAGAGTTCAGCACCAACCCCTGGATGAAATATCTGCCTCTTTAGCTTTTAAATGCTTCACTATGTTCACCAGCTAGCCATTAATTCCTGCTGTCAACAAAGGCAGTTAGCCTACCCTGAATGTCACGAAAACCCAGCCCTTCTCCCATTTTATTTTACTGTACTGTATTTTCTACTGTATTTCTGCATTTTAACTATTTTCTACTGTATTTACGTGTTTTAAACGATGTATTTGTTGACGCAGCATCCTGTATTGTCCTGCTTTGTGTTGTTTTTTGATGCTGCGTGGTGAAACCAAAGATAGATTTCTCACAGTGCTGGCAGTAAAGTTTCTTCCTTGATAAAGTTCCTTCCTGTTGCTTAAAACAACACTGTCGAGAGCTGCAAGAGTGACCCAAAACAGTAAAGTAAAGTCGTAAAACCAAAACAATGAGCTGAAACTCGGCTATAATGCTCTGAGTTGAGGTGAGCTGCAGAGGTGGGTTATATTTGTCCATGAGTTTGTCACTACAAGCCACCCTTTGGCATTATACATCGTCATTTTGTCCAGCTTTGAACAGAACACCAGTTTTGCATATTTATTGTAAATACTTCACACCCTGACCGTCAAAATTTCAGCGTTGGTGTTTATGAGTTAGAGTATGTGATCAGAAAATCACACCCAGATGAAAAACAAATAACAAATATGGAGACTGTGAAAATAATGGCAGGAATAATGTTTTTTTTGGCAGCTGATTCTGATTATTTGACATGTCCAAGCATCCTCGAGCATCTATCAAAAAGAAGGAATGGAAACAAACACCTAGTATGTTCTGGATGGAAGTGACTGTCAAGAATTGTATAGTAGTTTGTGTGATTCAGGGTGTTTTTTTTTTCTAAATGTAAATCTTCAGATGCATCAAATACAACAAAAATATTGCTAACTGCTTACCTATCACACTTAAATGACACACAGCATTTCAGATTCATACAATGATTACTGTAAATAGTAAAACAGTAACCTGACCTGACATCATGTGACCAACACAGATAGTAAGTGACTGATTTTATAACAGCCACTAACAAGGGGTCATGGGATTTTTACTGCTGGAGATGAATTTCAAGTTGCCATGAATGAGTCTCTCCTATTGCTCTGCTAAAACACAGGCAGCACTCTTACCCAGAAACAGGGAGAGGGAGGGAGAGAGGAAGAGAGAGAGAGGAAGAGACTGCACTTACAGCATACAGAAAGAGGTAGAGAAAGAGTTTGAGTGGAGAGAGCGTGAAGAGGCTGAGTGTGACAGTACCGAATGAGAGGAGGAGGAGGAGGAGGAGGGACTGAGCGGCAGGGACAAGGGAGGGAGAAACCGAAAGGGGGACGGACTGAGAGTGAGCGAGGGGAGGGAGCATCAGAGACGGGGAAAGCAGATGAGAGGGAAAAGGCAAGAGGAAAACTAAGGGAGTCAGTAGAAGAGAGGAAAGGAGGGAGCAAAAGGAAAAGAGAGCACACACACAAAAAAAGAGGACAGCTCAGCAAATCAGCCCAGTAGCATTCCTCTCACAGCTGCAGTGATCCAGGCTGGGAGGGGAAGTTTAGCTCACCAGGAGAAAGAGAAAAAAAAAAAAAAAAACAACAAGAAATTGTGGTCTTTTTTTTTCTGGGAAAAGAAATCAGAAGGCTCCCTGGAGAGGAAAGGGAACAAGAAGAAAGAGGAATCAGAGAGCTTCTGCAGCCTCCGTGTGTCCTGCAGGGGAAGATGGATTCAGACTCCGGAGAGCAGAGTGACGGAGACCTCTCTCCAGGTAAGTCTCATTAAGCCTCAAGCCCATTACTGTGACTACAACATCAGTTTCTGACATGTTGAGATAACTACACTACAAGCAAATACTCTCCGCTTTGTAGTTTATTAGTTTATGAACAAGATCAGTGGTTTCTTGGTGCCTTTTTTTCAGCACATTTTAAATGTTTTCCAGCATCTGGACCCTTAAAATACCCACATTTTGTCACCATCATCCACTCTGTACCTCTTCTTCCCCCAAAACAGACTCCTTGCACTAATTACCAGTCTGTCTACACATCTGAATATTTCTTTAACACCCATACAGTACATTAAAAACCATGTCTTTAAGATTCTTTCACACTTCATCCAGTGTCTGATAGCTCATTTCTGAGATGTGTCAAAGCTGGTGACTGGTCGAGCTTCGTTGAGTGTGTGCGGATGAAAGCCTGCTCAGTCGCCCCGAGGAACAGGCAAGCTCCAGCACGTGCAGCCAGTTTGTTCATCAACACATCCAACTACAGAGAGGGCACAGCCTCCCTGAACGCTAAAATCTTCTTCTCTATGGTGCATGTCACGCCCGGGGAGCATGACAATGTTTATTGGAAGCTATGCGTGGAAGAGGTTTTATGGTGCCATAATACAGGGCAAAGATTTCTTGCAATGCATTTTGTGTCCCTCATTGGACATTTCCCAGCGGTCCAAGCGCGTGGACGATTTATTGAACTGTGATCCCGTGGAAAGTTCAAGCCAGGAGATGAAACAGCCTTCTGGAGATAAGTTTGAGTTCAAAGATCATGAATCAAATGTGTCTCCAGGAGGCTTTTATACTGTAACACAGCGCAGCATGCTAAAACAGTCAAATACCTGCGCTATATCATGCAGAAACTGAAAGCTTTCCTCTTTGCTGTTGTCACTAATTCCCTGTGAAGAATCAGAGTAATGCTTTAAATGACTTTATCCTTTATTTGAGTACTGTGGGTCCCCCTAAAATTATTTTCTATCAGCCACATATATGTACTCTCTCAGGGTGTATGGTCAGATCTGCCACAGATGTCAAAAGATGGACATGTAATTGATTGGCACATGTTAGTGATCGTGTAATAATGTGGCCGTTTGCCTGTTTATTTAACAGTGTAGAGCTTTTTGTGTTAATGATGCTCTGTTGAACTCTGACCATCTGTCTGTCCAGCTGGCCCATTATCTATCTGTCCGTCTGTCTTTTAGTCAATTTTGGAAGGAGAGGAACCTTAATATCTGTGATCTGTATCATCTAACTGACTTCAGTTCAGGGTTGAAACATCTACCATGATTCTCGTATGAGGCCACAGCTGGTGCGCCACACCAAAGTCAATATGTAGAGACAGAGGCTTTATCCATTTCACTTTCATGTGAAGTGATGTACACTGTTTTCCAGAGACTGGGCCAGAGGTAAATCATGGAAACATTTTTCAATTTTCTACAGACGTAAAGCTTCCAGCAATGAAACGTGGCCAAGTCTTTGTAATTTAAGATGAATTAACTCTTATAAGCTTGTGTTTTGGCCTAAAATCAATGTTACACATGTGGAAAGGAAGGGTGACAAGGGCAAAGACAGAATGACATTTTTCCCTGTCGATAGAGAGCGAGAGCCTGACTCATACTAAAATTGCATCGTGCTTTGTGGCTGTGCTGCCGTTTCTACCGTTCAGTCTAACTGTCAGTGAAAAAAACTGGTATGGCTGACTTTATAAGGTCAAATGTCTTAACAAAACCCGAGCAAAAGTATTTTGAAAACAGGCGTATTTTGGAAGTGCTGCTGTACACAAACATGACCCTTATTCCTGGGTGTGTCTATGAGGGATGTGTGATTGATCTCTGCTTTTAATATGCATTGTGGCACAAAACTTAAGCAGTGTAAATATTTTGTTTCAGGTGGTTTTGACCCTTCATCCTTCTTCTCTGCCCTTGAGCTGTTTATGGTTGACGTTAGCGAGTGAGACTGCCATTTTAGCATTTTCCATTGAGTAGATACTGTTTATATCAGCTCTTTTTATGCTCTGTATCTGGGATGTTGCCTTGTAGTTGTACCATCAACTTGTCTTGCATATTTCTTCACTTCTTCTTTCCTCACAATGACTTCCGACAAGCCCCAGAGAACATGCCTGACTTTGGTCCACTCAGCTGCAGGTTATGGTGCCTTCAAGTGGAACTCGTGAGGTTGTATTTTCAAGTCAAGACATAATATAGTTTGCATTCAAATGGTTTAAGTCATGACAAAATTGTTGCTAGGTAACTGATAATCAATAGTTCCTCAGAGGGAAAACTGGTTTGGTTGCCCATGCATGTACAGACAAAATTAAAATAATGGTTGTTGCTTTCTTCCCTTTTTAAAAGAATGATTTTGTGTTTTTTGCATTTCGTTGTCATACTAGTATAATTAGCCGGATAGATACTGCATTACAACTCATTTCAGATTGTTGCTCAAAGCAAATGCGTAGTGACAGCTTCTTCAGGATAGCTTGTCTACTTTATTGACAGTTGGACAACAAAACTTGTAACACATCATCTTGCTTGCAGCCTATCCCTCCACCAAACTAAATTATTAACACTATGCAACGTACACAGCTTAATGTAGTTCACTGTCGACTCAGGCATAAAAACATTGTAAATTGTAAAATGTTAGTATAAGTACCATTGATTGAATGATGTGAATCATCCCAATAAACATTAGTAAAATAATGTAAATACACAAAATACATTTTCACAAATCTACACTAGGAGTAAAAGAAAAAAGGAAACAATAAAGGGTGATAAGTATTTTTAGGGAGCACTTGTCAAAACTTGTAAATTTAGAGCAAAACTGTGATTACCACAGCAGGCGTTAAACAAGACCTCACTTAAAGGCACTAGCCTTCTACAGATTGAGGTGGAGATGGCAACAACACAAAGAAAGCATTTCACATAGCTGTAATGCATTCACATCATGTGGTTAGTGTTGGTGGAGATGTTATCTCCTCTGCTCAGGTGACTGTTCCTGTACAAAACGTTGAGTTTACAAATAGGCCTCTTCAATTCTAAGGGGCGGTGCCAAAACCTGGCCCTTACTGCTGCTGTTTTATTCTGATGAAAGCTTTTCTGCCATATCAACCTTTAAGCTGCAATGGACAGTTTTCAGCATGACATCACATACTCTGTGTTAGTCTGGCCCAAAGAATGCAAGAAATTTCTCCAGAAACATCAAAGAAGGGAAGAGTTTTGCATTATAGCTGACTTTTTTTACAACAGGTTGTCATGTGAGAGTCAGGATTTGGACTATGGAGTTAGACTGTCACTCCAGGGAGTGATGAATTTTCTTTTAATCTTGTTTTCTCTCTGTGCCTTTTGTCGTGTTAAAGCTCAAAGACTGGCCACAATACACAGAGCTCAGCTCTAACTACTCTGTAAAAAACACCCTTTATGACACAATGGCTTACATTTTTTCCCATAATCAGCCAGTCAGCCAGTCATGCAACGAGCACACCATTGACCATAGCGATAGCCACAAGCTGATTCATACAGCAGGCCTGTCTATCCTGTGGTGGGGTGAAGATGACCACACCTGATTATGAGTGAGAGGGCGGCTGACTGTCAACACACCTGTTCTGCTGCAGGATTGGTGGAGCCCACATCGTGCGATGGGCACCCAACAGACAGATATTTGCATTTTACAAACTCATACTCGGGATGTTTAACTTCAGCATGCTCCTTCATTCTAGTTTAAATTATTCTTTCAGTTGTTACAGTACTCTGACATTATTTTTAGCGGACAATGAATAATCAGCCCACGGTCTCTTTTTGGCTGACTAATCATGGTGATGCGACTCAGTATAACACCATAACTCGATCTGCCATCTGCAGAGCTATTTCCAGCCATTGGAGTTTATTTCTAATTTTCTATGGAAAGCAGACTTGAGGAGCTGTGTGGCAGTTGAAATAACAGCTGTGGGATTCATGAGAGCATGAAGGCTGTTGCTGTAGTTCTATAAACAAAAAAACTACAGATGTTGTTTGATGACACAACTGAAATTTAATCTTCAGCCCAGGTGATCATCTCCAGTATTCACACGTTCACAAACTAACTCTACAATTCGACTATTTCTCTTGCTACTGATCCGCACTTCCACAAACACTTCAAAGATGGCATCACAGATGAAGAAAATCTACACCATTCACTGCTGTATTACACTGGGCCAGGAGCACCCATGATTGCCATGTTGGCAGACTGGCCACATGCTTTACATATGAGAGACAGGCAGAGCGGGCCAACCCTGCATACACTGTAACACTCCCATATACACACACACACACACACACACACACACACTCTCAAAATGCCTGCATTCTTGCTCATTCCCTTGGTCTCGTGTGCGCTCCCAACACATGCATCCCTGATTTTTTTTCATCCGCCTTTAATCTGGTCCACAGATGGAGAGTCCCAGCCCTCTCCATACACACACACACACACACATAAGACACCAGGAGCTGGTTCTGGAAAATTGTAAAATGAACTGAGAAAAAAAAGAAAACAGGAGTGAAGCCATAAGTGGAAAAGACGACTCAGGAGAAAGTGTGTTTTTTCCTCTAGCTGCAGCAAAAGACAAATCCTATAACTCCCAGGTCCCTGACCGGTGTGTGAGTCCGTTTTCTCTTGTACTATGGACGTACATATGCTGACACTGTGGCATTTCATAATGTGTGTGGGACATTTGGAGAGAGAATTGTTTCCCCACGACTGAGCCATTACTGAAACATGGAATTAGACCACAGAGGCATTTTGACAAGGCCTCATAGACGTACTCAGGAGGAGGAGATGGCTGTGGTTTCACTGGAGGGCCAGGCGAAGCAAAGCAAACAGTCACTAGAGGCATCTGGTGTGAGAGGCAAGCTGTTTGAGGGAGAGCAGTGTATACTGAGGGAAGGCTAGCATCAGAGGTGCGTTGTGCCTGCACAGGTATCTACTGTAGATCTACAGGAGCTGTGATGCAGGCATGTGTATATGTGCGGTTATATGTCTTTACTTTTGTTGACTTATAGCTACAGTACAATCATACATTTTAAGGGAAGTTTTTGTTTTTTGTTTCTTTACAGGGTCCATTTCTGGTTTTTACTTGGACCCGGTGGCTCCCACAGATGTTTTCATCATTAGTGCCAATTATAAGTCTGATGTGTTTGTGGAAGCTACTGTCTGACTAACCTCCAGAAATTACAGAGTACTTAACAACACACATGGGACATGCTGCCTTAAAGGGGGCATAATATGCTTTTTGCGATTTTCTGTCATTTATATACTGTTATGATGTCAGATGTAAGAGCCACTGAGGCGCACTTAGGCACACTTAGGCACACTTAGGCACACTTTTGCACACTTAGGCACACTTAGGCACACTTGGGCACACTTAGGCACACTTTGTTTCTGTTCTAATCACATGCTATATATGTTCTAGCATTATTTAAGTTCATGCTACAGTTAATCCACAGTTTATGTACAGTACAGGTCAGCTACATTTTGAAGAGGATTATAGTTCTAAATACTTGCTATTTTTGTGGGGTTTTTTGGTTTTTTTTTGTTTGCAACAGTGGATTGTGACGTAAGATAGTTTTATTGCACATGTGCAATAATGCCCTGAAAACGTGCTTCTAGGATGTAGAGGAATCTGCAAATAAGTTCGGATCGAAGTTTTTGGCTGTGTATAGACATGTATAACATGTGTACAAGGTGCAGCTATAACGTGTTTAATGTGTACATCAAGATCAATAATGTGTTACAGTTTGGAATAAAACATCAAGTTTGTAATGGACCAGGCAAATACATTCCTGTGGACTTGTGTACATTGGGTTTCACAAGAAAAGTGGATTTGATGTGCTAAGGACAGCCACTATATCAGATGTCAATGTTAAAGGTAGAGTCAGTCATTCTGAAGAAAGATTGTTGATATTTGAACTAAACACCCAAACAAATACACCCCTCCCTTTGCACTCCTTCAGAAGCTCCGCCCCCCAAATTCACGGACGCGCATTGCCAAGGCAACGACCAAAAGAGAAATATGGCGAAATTCAGAGCGATGCGTCAACTGTAGAGTCACTTCTGTTCTTCTCACACATTATCACGAGATATTCATCTCATGTGAGCCATTCCATCAGCCCATCCACACTCTCCGCCTCTCTACCGCCTCCCCACTTCTCAGTCGACCTGCGTTCAGCGTCTCTGTCCACAGAAACAGCCGTTTTTCAGCACGCACACAGAACAGACAGCTAGCGGACTGTATTCAGATATTCAGTGAATTTGACAAAAAGTATATTGGATTAAAATCACGGACTTTACCTTTAAACATAGTCAAAGTTCCAAAACTTGAGGTGAACGTATGTAAAAATGTTGCCTCTGAACGCTTTGTCTGCAAAATGACCTCTACTTCCTCCACGTGATGATGTCAGATTGTTCGTGGATGCCTACATTTGGCCACCCATTTGTAGCCTTTGTTGCTAAGGTTGTTCCACGGGTGGTTCACGTTGTGTGCTCACATATTTCGGATCAGATTCGGGCTCAAACATGTGCGGATGTATTTGACAAGTTTACATTTTGAGTAAAGAATGGAAAAAAGAAACATAATCCGACTACTATTGATCATTTAACTAGCCACCAGAGCTGGCTGAAGTCTGCCGGGGAGAAGCTTCCAGGAGCTAACCAAACAGAGCAGAGCGGTCTCATCAGGAGAGGAGCCTTAAACCTCAACCAAAATGATGATTATGATGGAAAACATTGAATCAATCTATCTGTCTATCAATTTATCTAATTGCTATCTGGGATATCAGTTAACAAGAAGTTTCTAATATGATCTCAACATGCAGTTTATTATCAAGTTAAACTGAAACTTATCCTCCTCTCTTCTAATGGCAGTGAAAAGGCAAAATAAAAATGAGGTAGAGTGGGAGGCAATTACACAGAAAAAGCTTTTCACCCTGGCACAATAGAACAAACTGTGCTGTTTTTAGCATTATGAAGTTGTGAAAGGAAAAGGCTGAATACCCATGTTCAGCATATACTGTGATATATGTGTGTAGTGTAGCAGTATGTCACTTACAGCTGCTTTTAGCATACCTTTATAAACTATTTCCTTCTGGGAGGTAGAAGGCGAAACCAGCAGCAGAACAGTCTGAAGTAGCAAATGTGGCAATTATTCTTGTGGTTTAAGACATTTCATGGGCAATAATGACAAAAGAGAGAAAGAAAAATTCCACACTCTGTTTTCCTTGAAGGCCGGGATTTGAATTAACTCATAGGAGGATTAGGTCTGGAGAGGGTTAAATTTAGGGAAGGAATGTAGTCACTAAAAGTCAGAAACAAATCTACAGATATGTGTTTATTTATGTGAGTGTGAGTGTGTGAACCACAGTTATTTCCTGGTCATTAGTTACTGGTGGGCTGGCAGCCAAGAGAGCGGCAGCACTTTGGCTTAAGTGTGTCATGCATGGTAAGAGCTTTCAAGGCCAAAGCTCAAAGTATACCCAGTTTATCACACCAAAAAGCAGGAGCAACCTTTTAATTGAAGCGGCATACAGACATACTGAACCCCCATGGCGACATATCACCATGTATTTTTCTTCCTGAAGACATCTGGCTCATGAAATGCGATCACCTTGTCAAAAAAACAAACAAAAAAACCAACTGTTGCCTAAACATTTTGGTTGCTTGCTGTCTTACCGTTGGTTGGACGAAGAGTTCACATCACTTTGGTCACTATGCGTTCAGTGGAGAGACTGGTACAGGACGTGTAGCTTGGCATGGGGGCTAAAGGAGGGCTAATGCACGTTAACTCCATCCAAAGTCATTTTATTTACATGTTGTGGCATGCTAGCATGTCTTAGCTGCTAGGAAACTAAAGGTAGCTTTGCCTATATTCTGTTGCCCTACATTTGTGTTTTTTTGTTCAGCTTCACTGTGAGGACGACACTTCTCAGACGACAGGGCTAAGCTAGCTGTTGATAGTCGGGACAGCAAAGGCTGATTTCCTGTCTCTGCCTGTTCGATTCAGAAGATATGTGTGTTTGGAGGCTTTGGGATTGTCTAAAGGCACTTTTCAGTGGCCTGAGTAACAAACATAATATAATGAGTAATTTAACTAATTACTTATGCTTCTGAATAATTTGTCTCTATAGCTTACATACTTTTTTGCATTTTTAAACTGAATCTTTCATTTCAAACGTTACAGGGACAATGTGTTTGGCAAACATAACTCAGGTAACGTTGGCTGGGGTTGCTGGAGTGGACTGGAACCTACACAAATCCAATAAAAACCATGGCAGAGGTGCTAATGCTAGCCTATCTCAGATAGCATCCAGCACCAGCTTTCACACAGTAGGGAAATACTACACGCTTATCACCTAAAAAAGTAACCATGCGTTACTTTTTTAGGTGGTAAGCTAGTTAGCTAACAACTACAGCTTAGGTTAGCAGATAAACACACCATTCCTTACACTAACCCAAACTCTTCAGATGAAAAGTATCACCCTTACTACATGCACATATCACAGGCCTACAGAGAAACCCAAAGTCTGCTAAGCTATGATTGGACAATCGCTATTTGGGGGAGTGGTTTAGTAAAAGGTCAACTATAACATTTTTCAAGTTATTTGCCCAGCACAGTCCAATACAGTACATTTAAATTAAATTATAGACAAAGAACCGCAGGAACATGTTTCAGCCTTTTATAATGAAAAACAAAAATAGCCTGAGCTTCTCTGTAAGTGATCTTCTCTTAAGCTTCCCAGAGCCTCATTTTTACATAAACTCAGTTAGAGTGGGTGAACTAGTAAACAAACCAGAAGGCCAAACTTATGGGAAAGCTGGCCCGACCTGGATGATTGTGCTTGTGTGTGTGTGTGTGTGTGTGTGTGTGTGTCTTTGCATGCACGTGTGTGTGTATCTTTGTAAGCGATGCCACGGCATGCTGAGACTTGGCTGAGGTCTATGAGAGAAGCCACTCACCCAGGGCCGGAAAACATTTACTTCCTCGCCACTCACGCTCAGCTCACTGCGGATTTGGTGAGAAATGGACAGAGAGGAAGAGATAGACAAAAAGAGACGAGAGCGTCATGAATGTAAAACAAAGACACGCTGCAGCCAATTCTTAATAAAGCTGCCGATGATGCGAAACGGAGTGAGAGTGAGAAGATGTTTCTGGTGTGTGTGTGTGTGTGTGTGTGGGTCTGTGTCTGACGTAAAGGGACTTTGACAGGAGCTCAACAGTCAATCAAAATATGGACATATGATTTCACCTCTCTTTCTTTACCACCCCCCACCTCTTCCATCTTTCTTTGCGTCACTCATCCACACATTTTAAATGAAGTGACACATCTGTTTGGGATTTTTTTTTTTTCATCCACGCTAATTTAGAGCATTTTTCAAGCAAACGCATTCCCAATTTCCCCCACATAGTCCTCTTTACTTCTATTCTATTAAGTATGACTGAATGGTGTGAAATGAAAATGTACATATTGCCAGCCCTCAACACCCACTTTCCTTGCTTTTGCCCTTTTTCTCTCTCTGTAAAAGCTTTGGTTCATTATGGAAAACGTTAAGGGGACTTTCTGTCTGGTTTTAGGCCAGATAAAGTAAGGAAAACCCCAATATGTTATCCTCCTCTGCTTTTTATTAGGCCCAGTCTCACAGCCTGTCATTATAGTTCACACACAAACGCACACCCACGCATTTGCACCAACTTTCCATAAATAGAGTGCCACTGTTTTATGAATCAAATAATTCCTTGAGGTGGTTTATCTTTTAACTTTCTAAGCTTAATTTTCCTGTAATCACGCTATGAAACCTATATTCTCTTACATTGGCTTGGATTTTCAGTCTTCGATGTTTGACTCTAGTTGGCGTTCTTGTCTTTGTCCAGTCACGGTGGTGTCTGGTTCCTGGTTTCTCCACAGCATATTCCAAACTGACAAAACCTAGCTATAGTTTGAATAATTTTCATGTTGTAGAAATCATCTGTCATTTATTCTAATAAAAATGTTCCATATTTTAGTAGTAGTTGACCAAAGAAGGTCCCATAGGAGGGAAGCAGAGAGGGGAGACAGCCTCCAGCCAGTTCCCATGCCCGACTAACCAGCTAACTGTGGCCTGGCTTTTTTACTCGCTAAACAATGGCAGACATCAGTGACCCACAGCTGGTGAAAGTATTAGGTTTACAGCAGAGGAGAGGTCAAAGGGCAAGGATCTCACAGGGTCCTGCAGTCCACACTGTGTCCTAACAGGATGTCCTGGATACCACTTCTCATGATCTGTGGACCAGCCTGTTCTGGTCTTCATAACGAGGAGTGACTGTGATGAGAGCCAAGGGCACAGCTAAAGGTGGAGGTCAAATCGTTGATTCTCTCTCTTTCTCTTTCCCCCTCCCTCTCCTTTTGACAGGCGATCAGGCCAGCGGCACATTAATCAATCAGACATCTCCCGCCACAGCCTCATTTCTGTAGTTCAGCTCTACAGGGACATGGCCATTAAAACTAATAGACAGAGAGACAAAGACAGAGATGAGGGATGGAGCATTAAATAAGGCTGCACATCAGCCAAAGGCAATCCGTTCCTGTGTCTCTTCTGACTCAGCGAGGCTCCTAAGTGCTTTTCTCTGGACTGTTAGTCACAGAGGAGACATTTAGTCCAGTCCCAGCAGGATAAACACACTTGTAGTTTCAAACACTGTCTCATACTGTAAATCAAACTTCTTTATTACAGCTACATTAACATACATCAATGTGCTGTTATTGAGAATAGAATAGAATTGCCATAATGCCCTACGCTGCCATTTTGACCAAATCTCTCCTGACTCTTGTATTGACATGTGTCCCTTTTCTGACCAATACAGAAAACATAATTATCTCCGCCATCATGCGTTTGGCCGTGTATATGCAGCATAGCAAAAGGCATTTCAGGCAATCAGTTAGGCTAAAAACAAGGCTTACCTAGTCTGTTACAGGCCACATTTTGGCCTTTGTTGTGACTCAAAAACTGACATCCAGAGAAAAAGTTTGGGCTCATCTTGAACCGGAGCATCTGCTGATTAATTCCATATCCAATATGTTCTGATCCACTAAAGTTAGACACGATACGAGATTAATAAATCCCCGTTTCTGTTATCTTTGCCGCCATCTTGACTGTACAGACCTGTTGGAGATCTGCACTCTACTGACTGTACTCTTCTAGTTTGGATTAAGTTTCATCTATTTAAATCCAGCTTTCTTGTATCTTAAACAGGATTTATTTTACGTTTTGTAAATTACCAACTGATATATTATAGCTTTGTTTTGTTCCACACCCAGCAGACTATCTCCTATAACTGATTTACACAGACGCACTCAACAATTTTACAGCACTGTCACATGACCTAAATGTGTGAAATATTATGGGCTTGTATTTTAGCACAAATGAGAAGCAGGCTCCTAAATATAATCATAATTTTTACATAATTTGCCGATTTGGTAACATAAACACATAACACGATTTAGACAAAAATCATTGGAGAGAAGTTCAGTTGTTTTTAATTTTGGTTCATTAGTGCTGTCATATACTGATCAGTATAAATATCTTGGCTTGACGCTGGATGAGCACATGACATTTAAAGAAGCTGTCATTCAGTCGGCTGGTAGAGCGCTGTGATCTGTACAGAACAAAGTTAAACAATGTGGTAATTTGGGATTCCATACTTATACACAACTCTATAATTCCTGTGTGTCCTGTGTCTGAATATGCTTCTAGTGTTTGGGATTTCCGTGAACATGCAAGTTACAGCACTGTGCATCACAGAGCTATTCAGTCTTTTTTGGGAGTCCATAAATTTACTTCAGTTTGGGCCATTAGATATTTAATTGGGACATTTCGCATGGTCATCCCTGGGCAAATGAGTTGAAATCCTTACTTTATTTGAACAATTTGTCATTCATTTAGGAGTAAAATGTTTCTCATGTATGAAGAAAAATGGTCTGTTGATAAATGGTATAAACAAAAATTACTAACTTATTGCCTCATAAAGAATAGTTATGGTGTAGAACCTTATGTGAAGTATAATTTAAACAAAAGACTAAGTGCCCAGTTACTTTCAAGAACATTACCATTAGCCCTAGAGACCAGCAGGTTTAATGCCACTCCAGAGGAGGACAGACAGGACATTTATGTTGATTTATTTGGCCTGGATGATTGTGAAAAACTTGGGTTGTGCTTCGGGAAGGGAACCTTTTTTGTGGCAGATTTTATTTGCCAAGCTTGGAAGAGAAGGTAGAATATTTTGTTTAAGACCAAGCTGTATGAAAATCTGTAATTTTGTAATGAAATGAAATGTTTGACCACTGCAACTGTACTTTTGGTGTCTTATAAGCCCATGAAGGTTGGGCACTTTGTGGGCATGACAGGAAAATAAAAGAAAACCAAAAAAATCAATCAACATAAACAAACATTTTTTAAAAATTTCAACATATGGCTGATTTGTTGGTCAGGCTCTACTTTTAAGAATAAATATGCTGAATTTCTGCGCTGGCAGTGACACTTTCTGGGTAAACAAATACAACCATTTGCTCTTCATCATCATCTTGTCTGGATAAAATTCTCACAGTTTTCCAACAAAGATAGTGACTCATAGGATCAGGTCTTAATCTGACCATTTATTGCATTTTTAACAGCAAATTTAATGAAGCACTTTAGCAACATCGTACACCACCTCACTCCCCATCTGTCTGCTTTGAAAGTAATTTCTGTGATTTTTTAATGATCATTTGATGTTTTTAATCTCTATATTCATGTCTCTCATGTTTTCTGCGAGTATGCAGTTTTGTGCCTCACATTCCCCATTTGGGACAACAAAAAACCAGGTTCAAGCAGAGACAGGTAACACCTGCAGAAACCATTAACAGCACAAAAAAACATAACATCCATTTGTCTTGTCATATGTTTTACACAAAGTTAGCAGTATGCCTTTCACAATCCTTGGGGGTCTGTGAGGAGGATGATCTGTATTCTCAGCAATTTCATTCCAGTAAAGCATGAGTAAGCTCGAACCTGTACATTCCAGTTTCAGCCAGTGACACTAAATGATCCACATCTATGAACTTTAACCTCTGTAACCTCACTTCACACAAATGATAGCCATTAAGGTATTAAAAGTTATTTATTGATCCTAAATGTCTGAACGCCACTCTACATCCTGAGCAGCTGTTAATGGCACAGTGAATGACCTCTCTCGGTGCTCGAGTGCCCTTTGGAAACTGGCTCAGAGTCAGATTTTGCATGTCATGAATAATGCACTTCAGCGTACTGCACTGTATCTCGCTGTCTTTCTCTCTGTGGAAGCCGTATCTTTCTCAGTCTTTAATCTATCTTTTCAGATATAACCTCACACTCACACACATGCATTGCAACAGACAGAGAGTGAGCAGGGGCGGCATGTTTGAGTCATCTGATTAGAGCAGTGGGAGTCAAGAATACACCAGTATGGAGCCTTTGGAGGACAGAGTGAGTGGATGAGAATTGAAATGACAAAAAAGCCTTTATGGATACTTCTTCAGCACTGGGCCTGCATCTAGCTGCATCTTTACACCCTTTTTACACACTGTAGTGTATGTCAATGTGCATGTGTGTGTGTGTGTGTGTGTGTCTGTTTGTTTGTGAAAAGTGGAATCGCAGAAGTGAACTGACAAACAGACTCGATCAACAAGTCGGAAGCCCGCAGCCCGGAGAGTGACACTGGAAAATAAATACGCCTCGCCTCCAGCTCCGCTAGTCGAGCTCTGGTACCAGCTGGCACGACACACCATCCTCTGCTCCCCACTCAAGTCCACTGGCTTCTCAGGCTTGCTTAACATTAACCCTGCAGGCTATTAAAAACCCCTTTACTCCTGCTGAATGACCCACTCTATTGTTTTCCTTTAAGCCTTGTAAATGCAGCCAGAGAAAGTCTCTTATTGGAAACCAGAAGCAAGCGAAAAAAGGCCAAAGAGAAAGTAATGGAAGTCAAGCTGTCACCCTTGTTTAGTTCTCCTGCGTGAGGAGCATTTTCCCTGACATTTTCTTGGTATTGATACATTGTTGATGTTGTTTTGGTTGTTCTCTGCTGTGAAATGGCAGAGCTGATGGATGACAGACTTTATTACCGAAGGCTTTTCCAGGATTTCTTGCCACAGTGTGAGCCCACAAGCTGGCAGATTTTATAGTACAGGATGTTTCTACTGTAGCATATGAAATATGGATACATACAGCTACTGCAGAAGTCCAACTTTTTACTGAATGCTGTACACGAGGCAAAATGGAATTAGCACTGCTCTATTTCCCTTATAAAAAGACATTTTAAAAGGAAAATGTCTGGAAAATGGGTGCAAAGAATTGCACGGTAACCACTCCAGAGAAGCATGTATTGGCCATTCACTTATACAATACATCACTGCCTGTGAATGGAAAATAGTTTGCAGATGGAAAGTAAATGTACAACGAGGGAATTTAGTGACAGCTACCACTGTGTTGCAAGGAAGGAAGCTTTGCACAGATCAATAGCTTTTCTGTTTGTCTCTTACCAAAAACACTCCTAACCTCGCCCACCTTTCTGCATCTCTGAGACAAGTCGGTGGCCTTTACGCTTTGTCTGTTTGCACTGATAATGTTTAGAGGGAAGAGAAGTGACAGGTGCTAAGCAGTCAAGAGAATGGTAAACAGGTTGTTTTTCCTTTTTATCCTTCTTCTCGTCTCTTTGTGACTGTCATACACTCATATATATCCGACCTCACTGAGTCTGCCTGTGTGTGAGCACGTGTGTGTTTAATATATGTACCCGTGTCTAAAACAACCTATGCACCTGTGCAGCGTTTGTCACCTGGTTTGGCCCAAAACATGAGCGGGTTGTCATTAGCAACCTCAAACAGGCAAGCAGTGATCGAGCATTGTGTTACTTTGTGCGCACGTGTGTGTGTGTGTGTGTGCGTGCATGTGTGTGTGTGTGTGTGTGTTTCAGATACCTGATACAGTCTGGATCTTGAGCCGTGTAGAAGCAAAAACATCATGTAATGCCGCAGAAGTAAATGACTCACAGCTCTGCAGGCAAAGGAACCCAGAATAGAAAATAATTTTGAATAATTGTATAAAAGGACAGTTACAGCCAGCTGCAGGGTTATTTTTTTATTTCTGGGTTATTATCATTGTTGTTGCGGTAGTTTAATTTACATTTTTCAATCATCTTATATCATATAAAATGTTACATATCATTGTACATGTATTTCATTATTTTACTGTTTATTTATATCAGTTAATTAGATAAATATATGCTGCAGTTTTAGATTTGTTTTGGGTTTTTTTTTTTACATCTAATGTTTATTAAATTCAGTTTAGTTCAGTTCACTTTATTCATATTAAACAGTCAGCATCGTCACTCTTAAAATGGACAAATAAACTCCTGCAGGTTTGACATATCTCACATGTATAAAGTACCATTAAACAGTTTGGCAGTCATGCTCTTCTCTACTTTACATATCTAGATATAAACACACCCATATACACAGATCAAGCTTCCTTTTTACAGCCTGACATGTGGGTACATTTCTGCTGATGAACATCACTTACTTTATTTATTGAATTCATTTTTATAGGATATTTCTTATCTTGCTTGGCTTTCATCTTAGTTTTACTTAACAATGCTTACATGTAATACGTGATATAATATGTGATTACTATTAATATGTGCATCTTAAAATGAATGGAAACCAACACTGTAAATAAGCAGCCTTTATAGTAAGTTGTGATGATGACTGACTGTATTCGACTCATCTTGAAGTTGTTTTTTCTGCTGTCGAGACATGTAGACAAGCAAGACACGAAAAACAGTCACTGAAAGACACACACACACACACTCATAGATTCACACATACACGTACACTCACACAGTTTCCCAAGTCAGACGTGTGTGTTCTGCAGCGTTCCGGCTGATAAGCCCACAAGTGCCTCCAGCGTTGACTCAGTAAAGGCCAGTCGGCCGTTGTCAGTGTTAGCTGCTGGTCCTGCTAATGGCTTCTCCTCTTATTACTCTGGAACGAGACCAACACAAGCCTCAGGACCCCTTCTCACAGTCCAGCTGCCCGGCACGCTGCAAAAAATGTCCAGATTAACAAATAATTTCATCTTGTGTGGAGTTTTAAAATAATGAGAAATCTTCTAATGGGACAAGATCAGCTCAGTTAACATTGAAAGAAAGCCTACTCATTTCTTCTTCTTCTTTCACAGATATTTTACCGGATCATATGTCAAATCATTTATTCTTGGTAAATACCACTCAAATTTAAACCTTATGCAATATGGAACACAGTATTAGTTCTAGTGGAGCGCTGAAGTCACACTTGCATTAACTGATTGGCATCAGCTGATTTATTCATGCTTCGCTACCACTGGCTCACTAATCTAGCTCTTCAACCACCGGCTGATTAGTTACTTCCAGTCATATTACGTAATGCAGGTGTACAGTGTGGCCATTATAACCTGACACTGTGAGGCTTTATGGGCTGTTTGTTTATTTAACTAACATTTAAAGGGGACATATTATGCACATTTACAAGTCTATATTTATATTCTCTGGTTCTAGTGGGAATATCTTTGCATAATTTACAGTTAAAAAAACTCCTTATTTAACTCATCCTGACCCTTTACGCAGCCCCTCAGTTCAGCCTCCGTATGAAACAGGCTGTTTTAGCCCCCGTTCCGATAAGCCCACTCTCTTCTGATTAGCTAGCCCCCGGAAGTTGCATCTCAGCAGACTTCCAGCTGCTATGTAAACAGACAGTAGTAGTAGGATTTCACTTCTTTTTCTCATTCTTTACTCAAAATATCAACTTCAACGCAAACAATACCTTAGCCACAAAGGCTATGGAACAGACGGCCATTTATGGGCATGCACAACGACATCAGCTTGTTAGCAAGGAGAAAAAGCCACAAACGAATCGTTCAGGGCAGGTTGAAGCCCTGGCTTTTGACTTGCAGGGAGCATTTCTACATGTGTTAACCTCAAGTTTTGGATTTTGACCATGTTTAGCCTAGATATCTGACATCATAACAGTATACAAATTACATAAAATCACATATATACGTCCAGACATAATAAGTCCCCTTTAATGTTTGTGTAGGTGTTTGCTAAGGGGGAATTAACTTGGACAGTCATTTCCTATAAATAGCTGATTCCTTGACATAAATGTCTCTGACTGAAATGAAAATAAATCAGTCCAGAGGGACATTTTTTGCAGCACACCACCATTAGCAGAGCAGGTTTGGCTGTTCTCCATGTTCCACACTGGATGTATGTTCTGATGCAACGCAGCAGAAACTGTTGACTCAGCGCTCTAAAAACATCAGGCGGAACAAAGAGAGACTGTCTAGTCAACAGCGAGAGCAGCGAGCACCTAACTAATCCTGATGTTAAAAGTAAACTTCACCAACTCCCAAAACACCCTTATGTAACCACTTTGATGGGCCGATGACATCCGAGTCTGGCCCGACATCGACGGAGAACTCTGGTCCCGGTTTGTTTTCAGCAACTTAGTCACACACACACCATATGAAATACCCATTTGTGAAAACTTTAGAATACAAGTGATGCAGAGAAAATAATGAGCAGGCAGGAAAGAGATAAGTAACAGGAAAGACAGTTTTCTGGCCGTTTCTCCCCTGACAGCTTGGATTCTTCTCTAACTCATTCTGACACTCTGGCTCATGCATGTCACTCATCTCAGCCGCTGGGTGACAGGCTGTATGTGAGTGAGGGAGAGAGCTTGGACTTCTCAGTGTCTCCATGTGCACTTTATAATCATCTACCCTCACTTACTGTATGTGCTAAAATCTCTCGCCAGACTCTGAATCACCCACCTCCTTCCCCAGCACTGTGACTCACACCTCAAACAGCCTCATGTCCATTCTTCACAGTATTTTTTTCCCCTCACACTCCTTCACTTTTGCTTACATTCTTCGCCGCTCTTGGATGTGAAAACAGACTTGAGACAGGGGTCAAGGCAAGTCGATAGCCACCTGCTGGCCTTCCGAAACAGGCTTCAGGCTATGCGGTGGGGGGTGGTAGAAGAATAATTAGTCTACTTTTAGCCCTGCA
Organism: Scomberomorus guttatus; assembly: GCA_038419695.1. NCBI lineage: Eukaryota > Metazoa > Chordata > Actinopteri > Scombriformes > Scombridae > Scomberomorus > Scomberomorus guttatus. Next base: position 28,888,218 of record CM076445.1, on the reverse strand, counting down.
CTAAAAACAGAAAAGATCCAGTCAGGTATGAGATACCTTTGTCATTTAATTGCACTGAAGAGAAATTCATTTAGAAAGCAACTAGTCACACACTGCAAGGAGATAGAAATCCAAATTGCTAGCTCGGCCATTGGTCTGACAAGGCCGGCTTTATGGAGCAAGCTGTCACCTTTATCAGTGTGCCAGGGTTTCAGAAATCTATCCAGTTGGGTTTCTGAATATCAGAGGCTCACTAGAACAAAGAGCTGCTTCAGAGAAACAGGAAATGACAGTGACAAAGGGAGCCTGTTGATGAGAGGCACAGATCTGCCTAATGAAAACCACAGTTATATATCCTGGTGTTGCTATTCAAATATCATCAAAACTACTGCATTGCTGTTGTGAAGCCTAAATAAACGTCTATTCATCAGCTCAGGCCATATTTTACATTTGATATCTTTAAGATCCGTTTGTGAACTGCAGCCTGCAGGGAAGAGACAAAGACTCATTTCTGATGTTAACTGATGTTGACTGTAGAAAGTCTAGAGCTGCTGTGGTATACTCCAGTGCTGTATATATGTTGTGGCCACAGTAAATTGTTGGTGAAAAGAGTTTTGGACAGTAACTTTCTGTCCACTGAAAAAACACATAGATGTTTTTATTTTACTTGTACTTTTTGAGTCATTTTCAGTCATTCAAAGTTACTTAAAGCTGCAGTCATCTGTTGCTTGTTTTTATAATAACAAAGGATCAAATGACTGTGTGTAATGTGAGTGGAGCCGCCCGTACTGACAAATACACAAATAATTATCACCTAACTTAGCAGTTCTTCTCAGCTCTATGGAGCATTTTAGCATATTTCAACTCATCGTTTGGTTGTACAGCCTGCAAATTTACTGTTTGTAGAGTAAAGAGCTGGTGGAGACTGAAACACAGCTAAAAGGAGAGTGATTATTGGACAGAAACAGGACTCCAAATCAATGTGGCACAATGTCTGTTAGATGTGTAAATAGAAAAGTGTTTTCTTACTTATTAAACTTATTAAAGGCTGTTATTTATACATGTTAGCGTTGTGTTTACAGCTTGTTCCACTGCTTCCGGGAGCTGGCCAATCAGAACAGAGTGTGCTCAGCGGGAGGGGGGGGGGGCTTAAAGAGACAGGAGCTAAAATGGCCTGACAGAGGCTGAACTGAGGGGCTGTATAAAGAGGCCAGTGTTTAGAACTGTAAATCATGCAAAGATATTCCAGTAAAGCCCCAGAATAAAAATATAAACCTGGAAATGTGTATGATACGTCCCCTTTAAAGGAAAGCATTATTGGATTGTTGGTGGGTCTATTCATATCGATCACAGTCAGGATGCCAACCTGGCTGTCTTTTATAGACACCAAACAGTAAAGTATGTGTTGCTCAAAGTTTTCAAACATTTGCACTTTTATTGACACAAAAATGACTAAATAGTAAGTAAGTAAAGTTCAAAGTTTCACAGAGCAGGTCACAAGTCATCAGCAGAGACCGCAGATCATATGTCTATAGGAAGAGCGTCCCACAGTGTTGGAGCATAGGAGTAAATTTAAGTAGTTATCCAGTACTCGCAGTTTCATTCTACAGGTTTGACATCCTCAAACTCACCCACCACACCTTTGTTCAACATATAATAGGCCTCAGCTGCACTCTCATGAAGCTGTACAAAAGAGCAGTAAGAGGGTACATCAGATCACATGTATTGGGAAATGACTGTAGACAAAGACATTTGCTTTATTAGCAGTTAAATGTCATGCCGGGCTAATTATATGTGCATGAAATGTCATCTTGCTTCAGACGAACACATGAAATGTCACTTCTGTACATTCACATGAAATGCCACGGATAGGGTTTCTCCCAGTTGTTGTGCAGCAACAACTGCACCTCTTGTGTGCGAATGTGTGTGCGCGCTTGCATGTGTAAATCACACACACACACACACACACACACACACACAGGCGGGATGACAGGATGATGGTGTGAATTCTGCGTGGTCAAATAGCTGTCTGTTTTAATAAAATTATAATGACAACAAAGCAGGTGTTCCTTTTTTGAATTTGAGCTCATCTGCTGTTCTGTGCTGAGCCCACTGGGCAATGACACCTCCATCCCCTCCCTCTCTCTGTCTCTGACAATGTGCAGAGGGAACAGGAGGAATAAGTGAAGCCTCTTTCCTTGGCTTTAATCATAATAGGAGTTATCTGGTGTGTAATTTGTAGCTGGGTGGCACCTAAATAAAACCCCTCTCCGTCCTCCCACTCCTCATATTCACACAGACACATGCTAAGCTGTTGGCATCGCTGTATGAGGACACATTCAGCCTTTGATGTTCTCCTCTATGATAAATTGCAACAGCAGTGGGACACGGCACGGCAAAACTGTGATCAATCTGGACTTGTAGAGAGACAGTGTGCGGAGGGGTTCTTATCGTACAGCTGTTTGATGTTATCCTAAGCAGATAGTCATTCCTCCCATAGTCAGCCCACCACACCACTGCCAGCTCCAGGAAGGACGCCGCCCTGCCGTAGAATGTGGCTGCACCACGTTTCATCTGCTCAAAAAAGGTTTTCCTCAGCCTGCACTCTTTTAGACTGCATAGTGAGTCACTTTTGTAATTTTTTAAATATACGGGTCCTCTCAAAGCAAAACAAATAGATATTTTTTGGCAAATGAGCTTTTCGTCAGCGTCATCTCTGTGTAAATTTGGAACGGATGGATTTAACCTTCATTCAGGCCACAAAAACAGAATCATCAAAGGCAGTTTGCATCAACACCATGCTTTCATGTTTACTAAGGTCCTATTAAATAGTCCACTGTCTTGTTACACAAAAGAAAGTTGTGGAATAAGAAGAAAGAAAGTCAGTTATTCCTTTGAATAAGTGGGAAATCTATACTTAAGATCAGCCTTTTTTTAGCACACAGTTCAGGACAAAGTAATGTCATTAAACACTGGAGAAAGGAAGGAACCATACTTTTATTACAATGGGTCAACAGATCCATTTATTTCCTACTTTTATTCAGCTGTGTTTATAAAAAAAAAACTCAACCTTAACATTCAATATCAATATTATTAAACTGGGCAACTTTGCATAATGAATCCTCCAAAAGGTACAGAGAGGTAACATTTAAAACCTTCAGTACCCTGAAATTATGAGGCTGATGCTTGGTGCCAAAGAATATGAGAGCCAAAACAAAAGAACATTACCATGACTTTAGCTTTCTCTGGACAAAGAACCTCATTTAATAAACAACTGGCGTCCTTTGCTGCGGGCAGTACTTTTTCCTGTAAGCAGATGCTAAGTATATAGCTCATATATCTGTGTTATGTACTCAACACACAACAGATGCATTGTACAAATGGAGAAAATCTATTGAGATGGAGCTGGATAATGTTGTCTTTGTAAAACTCACCTGGTTTTAAATAGTAACGAACAAACAGAGAATTGTCACTCGACTCAGTTTCCCCTCAACTCTAGTGTTTTAGTGTCTGTTTAGCGACTAGCTGGTGAACATACTGTACAGTAGTACAGCATTTAGCAACTAAAGAGCCAGATATTACCCTCAGGAGCTCAAAACAGAGCTAAAAGAGAGTGAATATTGGACTTATATTCATCAGGTGGCCAAAAATGTAGAAATGTGACTCCAAAATAATGCTAACGTTGCTCTGTTGTCTGATGTGTAAATAGGCTGTTTGCTAATATGTTCACAAAAACAACTATGCAACGTGATAATTTGTCACGGTTGTATTTTTCCAGTGCCCCCAAACAGCTTTAAATGATCAGGTGTTACTTCAGTAGGATCATCATCTGACTTCTGTTTGTTTGGTTCAATGTCACAGTACACTGAATATGTCTGACCTTTAAGACTAAACCCTTGCCTTTCTCTGTCTCTCTCTTTTCTCTCCTTTCAGGACAGGAGAGCTTTAACTCACGCTCCCTGGCCATGCAGGCCCAGAAGAAGATCCTGAGTAAGATGGCGACCATGGTGGTGGCCAACATGCTGACAGACGACACCAGCAGCGAGATCTTGGACGAGCTCTACAAGGCGAGCCGGGAGTTCACCAAGAGTAAGAAGGAGGCCCACAAGATCATTAAGGACGTCATCAAGATCGCCCTGAAGATCGGCATCCTCTACCGCAACCACCAGTTCAGCCCAGACGAGCTGGACACGGTGGAGCGCTTCAAGAAGAAGATGAACCAGGCGGCCATGACAGCGGTGTCGTTCTACGAGGTGGAGTACACCTTTGACAGGAATATTCTGTCAGAGCTCCTGCTGGAGTGCAGGGACCTGCTTCACACCCTGGTCGAGCAGCACCTGACCGCGCGCTCACATGCACGCATCGATCACGTTTTCAACCATTTTGCCCACGGGGAGTTCCTGGCTGAGCTGTACGGGGACGGAGAGGAGTACAGACTCTCTCTGAGAAAGATCTGCAACGGCATCAACAAACTGCTGGATGAAGGAACGCTTTAACCTATTACATCTGACCTCCTTCACTTCTAGCTCTTTCTCCTCTCGCTCCTTCTCTTGCTGGTCTCTCCTGCCTCCTCCCGTTTCCTTTTCACCTGCTCACCCCTGACCGTTGGCATCCCCCTCCTCTCTTTTTCCCCTCGTCTTCTTGTTTCTTCTGCATCCATTTCCATGGAGCTAGTTGTAACATCCTGCTGCTGTGGTTCAATGAGGGAATTTTTTTTTAGACTGTCTTTCGACTCAGTGGATCATTGCTGCACACTGGGACAGCCTGTATCATGTTGTATGCATTATAGCATTCCAAGTCATTCCCTTTGTGTGCAAAAGTGTACTGTACCAATGGCCAAAAAAACATGCATTAAGTATATTTGGATATGGAAGATAATCAGTAGTAGTAATCAGTCTCTTTCTTTGTGTGTGTGTGTGCATGTGTGTGTGTGCGTGTGTGTGTATGTGTGCGCACATGTCTATGTATGGGGATTTGCTTGAATCGTGTGTTTGTACATAAGACCAACTTTGACATGGTGTGTGTATTATGTATCTTTTGTCAACCTTCTCTACAAGGGTGTAACACTTGTCTTTTATTAAAGATTTCTTGTAAACATTATTTTTGCAGTTCTTCTGACAACAATGTCTCCATGTGAACTGGGAAACATTTTTAGAAATATGGGCTTGTTCCTCCTTGTTGACTGTCATTATGACAATTTTCTTTCATGAGGTCAGATCAGCTCCCGACACTTAAAATAATACCTTAAATTCATAACTAGATATCACTGCCTATTTTGTGAGGGGCAGCCATTACAGAAAATGCATGGATGGATCAGATCTGGAAAATAAGCCACAAATGGTCCATTAAGCTACTAGTTTCCTGTCCATTTGACACACATGTAAGCCAGGCATACATTTACCGACGCACATTTTCAGATGAGCAGGAAAATCAGTGATTTGTCATTTCTGGTTCATTAGATGCCCTCTGGTCTATTCTGCTCCCCGGTCCAGGAAAACATAATACTGGTGGCTTGGTGTGACTCCAGCTGTCTTATTTTGGCAGCCAGTGGAGAAGAAGTCCAGTTTTATGTCTCCTCAAAGAAACACAAAACAGACAGACCGCCCACCCATTAAGCATCCCCTTGAACTCATTCACTGTCAAGCACACACATACACATCGAGTTAGTTATGTGGTTACAGTCTAGTAGTAGGAAATTAAAATAAAGGTGTCATTCATTTCATGAACCATAAATTTAATTTGCTTCTATTGCCCGTTGTTCTGTTTGCTTCCAGCTTCTTTAATCACACAAGATAGAGAGATAGAGTGTGTCAAACACATAATTCATAATAAATCCATAGTCAATAAATTCTGTTACAGGAAGAGAGACACACACACTGGAGCTAGGGGAGCTCCAGCTTAGCTTAGCATAAAGGCTGGTAACAGAGGGAAACAGCTAGCCAGCACCTCAAAAGCTCACTAATTACATCGTATTTGTTTCATCTGAACAAAAACCAAAGTGTACAAGTGAAACTGTGTGGTCTTCTGGCTCAAACTTACAGGATATATATGGTAGTGGTATCTAATTCTTGGCAAGAAATCAAAAACATAAAATCAAATATATTCTCTCTAAAACCAAACTCATTCCCACAAGTGCAGCTGCACAAGAACAAGCACACAAACTACAGTATCTTCTCAACATCGAGGAGGGGTGGTGGACTGAACTGGCCCGTGGTGTAATGAACTCGCGAAGCTGCCACCAACGGAGATCAGAGGATGAGGAAGGAGTCAGCAGCACCATCACTTAATGTCAGCGGCTGAAAGAGAGGCACAACTGCTGATAACACAGCTGGGAGGTCACATGTTTGATCCCCACTGCACGACATGTGACCTTTCAAAAAGTCCTGGAGGGACACAGGGAACCACTGGTCCATTCACTGTAACAGCCCGACACTGCTGAAATGTAAAAATAGTAAAGAAAAAAAAAGTTATGTAATTATAAACCAGCGTTTGGCAGCGTGACGGATGTGCAGTAGCATTTTACTAATGATCAGGTTTTATTAAACCAGTTTTGCATGGAAACAAATAACACTATAGCTAAAATCTTTGCATTTTCTTAAGCTTCATTCCTCTTTTCTGATTCCTCATAACTTCTCTATCTTCTCTTTGTCCACTGTGCAGTTATGTGAATAAGAGGAAAACGTCGACCTCTAGTGTTGAATTGACTCTTCACACACAGATTAATGTTTTAGTAAAGTGGATTCTCTCCAAACTGACAGCAGTCAGTCACTAAAAACATTGTAAGAAATTAGAAATGAGTTGCTCGTGTCAAGGTTTATCAAAAAGATTTCATAGTTTTCACAGAAGTTTGTTTTGCCGTTCAAATGGAACAAAGAGAGCGCTTTCAAACAGGACGTATTTACTCAGGCCTGGTGACCGCAGATAGCAATCTGAATAAAAGACTGAATCAACATGTCCACTCAAAGGGTTGTTTGTCCCAAATAACCACGGGGTTTCTTGCAAAAACACTGAACAAATGACCGTGTCCTCTGCATAGTGTTTGAAAGGCCTGTAAATAAATGACATATCAAAAGCTTCCCCCGTGAAGTTCCTCTAAAATGAATCCTGAAGTCATCGCTGCAGTCTTTGAAGTCCTATAAACAGTTCGCCCTTGGGTCTGATATAAAGAGAAAATTCATGTCCTCCCATATCTGCCTTGTTCTCTTGAGACAGACCCTGTTTAGACCTTCCCAAAGGAAAGAACGTCAGAGAGTGTTTAGAAACAACAGAAAAAGACAAATAAATACAGTGTCAACAGAGCGCCCCACCACCTCTCCACCCAAACACACACTACACATACTCACTGTACACGCAAAACCATTGACAGTAATGAGTTTCATATTTTTGTTTGTTTTCCTCAAATTACATCAAATTGCATGTCAGGCCAGTCGCATGTCACAAACAGAGACTTAACTAGACCTTTTATGTAGCACCAAATGTTGGCTTTGTTTGTGTCTGCTGTGTCACATGTTGACAGCAATGTTTGAAATCATTTCAGAATTGTGGTGATAAAATATTTTTAACACCAAATCAGACATTTAAATGTCTGGAAGTACTCAAGGATATAATTTTCCCAGTAAGAACTACACCACATGGCCAAAGGTATTTGGACACCCAAATATTACAAACATACTGTGTGTGACTGTTGAATATAAAGTATATAAAGTTTCACAAGAGCATTAGTGAGGTCTGCCATGGATGTTGTGTGATAAAGTTGGGCGAGGTTGACGTCAGATTTCTGTGCAAGTTCTTCAACAACAATCTAGGAAAAGCATTTCCCTGTGGACCCGGCTTTGTTCACAGTAGCATCGCCCTGTTGGAACAGGAAAGGCAATTCCTTCCCAAACTGTTGCCACAAAGCTGGATTGTACACTAATTACTAAAATATCATTGTATTCTGTAACATTAAGATTTTCCTTTGATGTAACTAAGGAACCATGAATCCCTCGCTGTGAAGCATAAAAAAACAACCCATAATCAACAATTCCAACAAACAACTTGCAATTACATCATTTTACTATTTATGTTTTAGTTATTTATTGTCATTTCCAGTATGGATTTTACTTGGTAATCACCTAATAATTTCTAGCCATTATTATTAATTTAACAACAATTGCTGTTCCGTTTTTACCGTTTTCATTTAAATATCTAGATTGTGGTCACCACTACTCCTACTAATGTGTGCTTTTATATGATGTGCACTGTTTTTTAAAAAGTCTTATCTCAGCAGAAACTGCAGTATATCAAGTAAACACATGGTGGCAGCGTATTCACTTATACCTGACATGAGATTAGTCTCCTGTGTTTTTAACAGTTGCAAACAAAATGATACATTTGTTGATGAAACTATTCATCAACAGCAATACTTTACATAACTTAGCCATGATTAAAATAAGATACCATGAATATTATTTATGAATATAAAACCAACATGATGCATAATAACTTCCCCTATTCACAGAGAGTAAAAGCAAAGTTTGCCCCTTTTCTGAGTTAGTTTCTGTTCCACTAAATTCCACAGCTGGAAGTAGATTCACTCTAAATAAAAAGCTCTCTGACCATCTCTTCATTTTAATGAAGATAAATGGATCGCTTATTTTGTAAGCATTCAACATCTACAGCTCCCACATGATGCTTTTACAGTGCTTCTAAAGACGGAGGGGATACGTTCCTGCTGGATACAGTTTTAACAGCCGGTGCAGTAGTTAACATTCATTTATCTTAAAAAGAATTTGAAAAGAAACCCTCAGTGTAATGTTTCATCTCTTTAGAGAGACTGATGAAAGAAACCATCTATGAGAAACTACAGTATATTTTCTGGACAATGCTAGTGGATAGCTTGCAAAAAAACTTAGCAAGACATCATCGCTCTGCAGCATCTAATAGTCTTGTAAAAGAGGAGGGAAGTGAAGGAACACTTACAGAAAAAAGTATGGCAATAAGCCCGAGTATTTAATTAGAAACCTCAAGTAGATATAAAGATATTTACATGAGGGTTTTTGTTTGTTTTGGGGTTTTTTTCTGAGGTCAGGAAGTCCTTGAGAATATACTTTTTCTCAGGGCCAAACGCTGACAGATAAACTCTTATTTCTGGAGTTTGTGTACTTACAGCTACTACACACAAGATGTCAGTAGTGTAGCATAGTTCTCACATGAGTAAGACACAAACACAAAAGATTACAAAGAGAAATCAAATATAAGGGAGTAAATATGCACTAAAGCACAAAAGTTTTAGAATACCTCAATTTTTCCAGTTTTTATTTAAATTTACAGTATATAGCTTAATGTAACCTGAAATTAAAGCATAGAACAAAACAACAAAAAGATATCATGGAAACTCTTTGTTTAACAAATTGAATCTAAATTCTTGACAGGCAAACACACTTGTGACATTTGCTACAATGGAAATCAAATATTGTTCAGAAAATTCTTCCCAACACTGTTAGAAGTTCCCACAAATGTGTTACACTTCAGTCCAGTTCAGTTCAGACCAGCTCGGTGGGGTTTAGCTCTGGAGACAGTGCCGGCCATTCCATGATTTGAAGCCTACCATCTTGTTCTTTTCTTCTAAGGTAATTCTGACAGCCTGGAGGTATGTTTTGGATCATTATCTTGCTGTACGATGAACCACTAAGCAACTAGGCATAGACCAGATGGTATTGTGAGGCTCTGCAAAATGGTCCAGGGTGCCAGTCACTCTGGATCCAGCAAAAGAGCCCCAGACCATCATGCTTCCTCCTCCAAGCTTTTATACAGACAAAGGGACACCAGTAGGAATTGGTTGCATCAACTTTTAAGACTTAATTTACATCCATTGCTGCAGAAAAGCTGTTTTGTTCTGTTTTTTGTTAACCCGAGTTATAACTTATTCACTGGACTAGAACTGCTTTAATTTCAATAAAAACTGTAAAAATGGGGGTCTTCTAAATCTTTTGACCGGTAGTGTACACATAGCACTTGCATATCCTCAGAAACTCCCTTCTGCTGATCTGTTTGGTGATTATCACTGCTTTGGATGATCCTTGGCAGTGTCCTTTGGTCTTGAGTATCTGATCGGCCGGACCTTGGCAGCACTCCTGCTCTGAGACTGCTGAGGCAGGCAGAGGACAGGAAGTACAGCCATCCCACAGAAGGTGGCAAACATCCCATCCTGCACTGCTCAGGGCCTCATTGTAAAGCAGGACTGTTGGGTTTATTCTTACACTATATTATATCACACCAACTGTGTTGGTACAAAAACACCCACGGTTTGTAAGAGTGAATACAATATTCAAAGACAGTGAGTGTTTGTCAATTTACAGCACATTAGGAACAGAAGCTTTCTCTACATATGGCATGATTAATACATAAATACTTAAATTAATAGCGGAATCTATTTGAGCATATTGTCCTGCCCTATTTAGGCTGCCCTATACACACTATTGTGTATTATGTTTCCTGTGCTGGTCTTCACTAACTGAAACATTCCTTAAAGGCTGAGTTCACAATTTTTCACAAATTGTTGGAAAATGTATGTCACCATTTCCCAGAGTCCAAGATGACGTCTTCAAATGTCCGAACAACAGTAATCAAACCCAAAGATATTTAGTTTACCATTATGGAATACAAGAAAACCTTTTTTACTTAAGAAATTGCATAAACAATTAATCGATTATGAAGATATTTGTTGATTTCTTTTCTGTCAATCCACATTTTCACATGTTGCTTGATTAGACCTCTTCTCAGGACTGTGTGGGCGTCTACAAACTGATATTGATTTACATTTTCTTCATTTTCCTGTTAGTTTTGTTGCACCTGTTACACAGCAGCGTTCTCATTGATTCATTTTTGTGACTTCATTCTAAGCAGAGCGGCATCAAGCTTCTCCCTGACTAGAGGTCTAATCAGCAAGACTAATTGAAAACGCCTGTGTGGGTGTGCATGGTCTTTAACACTTATATTGTAATGGCCTCTTCCACTGAAGACATTTATTCCATTTAGCTGCTTCGGTGTCCTATTGTGCATGCTGCTTGAACAGAGCAGAAGCATCATTAATGTTATTAGTAACACCAATGCTTTTCCTACCATGACAAGTCAAGAAAGTGGGCATTGCATCATATCACATGGTAAAGCATGACATCATTATATTGTATTGTATTGTATTGTATGGGCCTAAAGGTACGGACTGCCAGCCAACAATGAAACTGAATCTTAATGGGGTGAAAGCAAACAAACCCTGCTTCTACTGTGTGGTGGAAAGCACTCAATCATAGCTACATTTGCTCTAATACCAGAGGGGAAAGTATTGAATTGAAGGGTTAATTTCAGTCGCTTGTCATAATGACAAACAAATGTGTGGTGTGAAATGACTCTTCTGAGACAGGAATTGTCCAATCGCTGACCAGGATGGATTTTAATCTCAGACATAAGGCTTTCATAAACCAGAGGATTAGCAGTGACAAACCACATCATCCAAATCATATGCCTTAATGCCACTAATGACTTGCTTGTTGCATCCTGACAGCTTGCTGTGATGGAGTCTCCCGCTCCACCTCTCCTTTTCAAACTGTGAGGTATTAGAAGGGATGATCAGGTACTGCAACTCACAAGCTTTTTCACAATGAGATTCAAGGGAATCCTTTTGGAAATATTATATTTGATCTTTGATCAAAGCAATAATTCTTTCTCCCTTTGCCTAATAAAGAAAACTGGGCATTTAAACATCATTTTGTTATGAGCTTCACTTTAGGGACTGAAACTGGAAACTGAACTTGCAGAAACATCTGTAAGAGACGTGGGCCGACATCTAATTAGCAATACCCCGAGCTTATGAAAGCAAAGTGGTCATAAAACCGGCCTAATATATCTCCGCTGTGTTTACGTGTCTAATTGTTTGCCGTTTTAATGACGGTCGCTATTGACTGGGCAGTGGAAGATCTACAACCATGACGCAAGTTGTGCGTGACGCACGTTATGGGCGGGTCTCCTGCTTGTACGCTGCAAAAAAATGATCAACTTCAAAAATTGACATAGCAATGATTGAAGTTTTAAGTTATGCAATTGTTATAACAACAGCAGTTTTTCTTCCAGTCAATACAGTCCCATTTTTTTTCCAGGATTTTTTTCTCTAAACAAGGATTTTGAGGCATGACATTAACTAATTAAGACATTTCTGAAATTATTTTTAAGTCTAATGTCACTAGACACATGTAGAGTAATCTCACCCTATTAGTATATTGCTTTAATCATAAAAAATAACAAAATAACATAACCTTTAGGGACTCATAAGCTACTAGCTGACGTCTTGGTAAAATGGACACTTTTTACAGTGTTCTCCTCCTCCTCTTCTTCCTCCTCCCACTCCTCCTCCTTCTCCTCCTCTGTAAAGACAGAGGGGGCAGGTCCTGTTGTAGTAGGCTCTATTACTTACCTGGCAGGTGATGCTGTAGCTCACACGGGGCTTGAGAAGCCTCCCTGCTTATCTGGTTATAATTATAGAGAGGTGACCTGCTTTCAGCACCGCGGCTCGTCAACAGCTCCAGTGCAAAAGCGGAGATTTGGTCAGCCCCTCCCCGCCGGGTGCTTCAGACAGAGCGGGTACCCAGGGTGCAGTCTCCGCGGCAGTTTCAGCACCAGCGGCCGGAGCGGAGCTGTCCACACATTCAGCACTTTGCTCCTGGAGGGGGGGTACAAGCCCGCAGGCAGAAGACAGAAAGGAGATATCTTCCTCCTGGACGCTCCGAGACAACTTCTTTCAGGATGGCGTCTAAATACGTTGGCCTCTTCATCCTTTTCCATCTTCTAGCCCTGAATGTAGTGAGTCAGATATCTGCCTTCCCCACACCTACAGCCACATCGGATGGTGAGTAGTCTTTATAATGCTTTTTTTTTCAAGAATACTGCAGGCTATAGGTCAATCTATTACTTCTAAAACAATTAGTGGAGACGTTTGGTGATTAGAAAGGAGATTTTAAAAAAGCCATAAAGTGCAATAAGGTCATAAAACTTTCAGCACACATGGCTGATGCCTCATAATTTAAAAAAGAAAAAAAAACACCACAGGATCATCATAAACTCATTATCGATCATTTGACCTAATCATTAAAAATGTAGGAATAGCTGAAGAAATGTAAACAAAAATAGGCACATTGAGCAGCAGCCTACATGTGTAAGCAGTTAAAGATATTGTTGGTGATTTCTTGGCAGTTTCAGTTCAGCTTTTTAACTGATTTATAATTTACTGTGGCTGTTTTCTCGAGCTCTCCTTTTAAATTCAGCTGCAAACTTGTTGAAAATACAGCAAAAAAGCAAACGCCTTTAAAGTTCAGCTCCAGTTCAGCAGTGACCGGTTTTTAACGACGCCCGGTCGCCCGTTAAGACCGCTTGGGGTCTATTTTCGCCGCAGTTTAATCTTTTGTTTGATAATCCGATTAAGCTCTGCCTCTGCCGTGGTGACATGGGAGAGCAGGAACGATCCCATAAAGTCTGAAAGCAAAAAAAAGACATTTTTTTGAAATGATTATAAGAAAAAACAATTAAACAGAACAAAATTTAGAAGTGTTTGATGATATTTGCCTATTAGATTAAGCAGATTAAGATTAAGATTTGTTTTCTCTATGTGTAATTTACATCTGTAAACCACAAAATCTGGGTCTCCTTAATATCAATAAAGCCTTCTTTGAGTTTCCAGTTTGGTAATTGCATGGATTTATTTCTGTTGCAGATAAAACTGTGTACAATAGACAGTTGACAGAAGAAAGACCACTACAAGAGCAGGTAAGCCTCTCTGTCTCCCATAGCTAAATTTCCCATCCAATATCCGGCCACATTAAGCTTTATGGTCACTTGTCAAACATCCTAGGTGTTAGCCCAGCAAACATTATTAATGAGTTTGTATCCAGAGTGGAAATGACTTGTTCCATGTTCGTCATTTCCCCAGATTGCTGAGGTGGACAGTGTGAAGGCTGCAGTACAGTCAGCTGGTAAGCGGAAACCTTATTGCCAATCAATTAATAACTTTATTTCCGCCTGCCTGAGTGGGTTCATGTTGCAGCACTTCCAGTAAAACAGGCTTCATTTGTACTGTAATAACACTCATTAAAACCACATTGATGTGAGAGTTCATCTCCATCACTTGTATTTCTCCACTTTGATCAATTTGTTTCTGCTGCTGGTTCAGAGAGCAAGCGTCCCGCTGGCTCCAAGGACACAGAGTCAGAGCAGGACCGCGATGACTCTACCGTGCTGAAGTCACTGGCTGACAGCCAGAAATCAAAGGAGGCCACTGAGGTGCCAGTCAAGGCGGATCAGTACATCCCGGATGAATCAGATTCCACCAAGAGCCGTCGTCTGGCTGAGGACTACGACTCCACCAAGAACGGGATGGACTACAGCAAGTACCAGGGTAGGCACACTCGCCACCAAAACACTGTATACTAACAGATCCCATTGCTTGTAATGGTGCAGTGGGTGAGCTGCTGGCGGCTGGCAGCAAGGTGAGGCTGTTGGCTATGAGTCCGTCTGCTTGCGTGACTTTTGCCCTCTCTGCCAAGGGCAGGCCTCATGCCGCATGCCTCTGTCTGACTCTGGCCGGCCACCAGGCAGACATTTTAAGGAAGAGTAGGCAGAGGAAAACACGTGCGTGTGATGGGGATAAGCAGAGACAGATAGAAAGAATCAAAGAGAGAACACGTGCATGCAAGAGAGAAAGATTATCCTCTCTCCCGCTCAGATACCGTTGTGAAAGCTAATACTAGGCTACTGAAGCAGCAATATACCTTCTTTTAACTATTTACAGGAGATACATGTCTTGGATCTCTGCCCTTATTTGACATAACTCTTAAAATTACACTGATGAAGATGCAGTATCACTCTACTCTAAAAAATCACAAAGCATTCGTCTCCAGCGCAAGAATTCTGTTGTTTTAAAATTGAATTTTGTGCTGATGTTGATTTGTATTCATCACAGATTTCATCAGATCAGCACACTTTTCACTGTATACGCATATAATGTGATATCCTCTCCCGTCATCAGCATAAAGCGGAGTCTGTGAGGTGAGGTGACTCAGACACAAAGCGCTGAGTGCTACACTTCATCGATTGATGTGGTCGGTCCCGGCAATGACAAGCAGCTCGTCAGGTTACGCTACGTCTAAATTTGGCAAGCGCAGTCTGGATTTCATTTCTTATTTCCTGGAGTGTGACAGAAATAGACCCAGTGCTTGAAAGTACATCGCTGATGATTCAACCTGCCAATATGGGCAAAGTATTCTTGTGTGGCTTATTTCTATTGTGTGTGGACCTTGGAAAGCAGCAGGGACTGTTAAGTAAGAGTCAAGCTGTAACAATTTCTTACTCAGTAATGCAGATTTGGTTTTATTGAGTATGAGGAGAGGAGATGTCTAGTTTTAACCTTTTATCCAAGATATGACACAATGGAGAGACAGAAGAAGTAGGAAAGAATAAGGACAAACCATGCAAGCTCCTACAAATGTGTCATTTGTTTGTTAAAAAAATACAGATACGTTGAAATATTTCCTGAAATATTCAAGACCATTGTCAGTATGACATAACTCTAAACACATTAAAGACCCCCTCCAGACATGTTTTAGAATAAGTCCATTCTCAGTGTATGTGCACTGGAGGCTTCAAGTTCCCACATTACACTTGTGTAATGGCTCTGGATTGGCTCCAAATGGTTGTGATGTCACAAATCATGCTTGTAGGTACACGCCTTAAAATCAGATTTAAGGAGAGCACAAAGAAACTTTCCTTCTTCAGCAGATTAATGCAAAAACAGCCTTCTAGCGTCAACTGCACACACATCATTCTGCTCAATGAAGCTCAAACATCCAACTGCAGGAACAAGAAGAAAAACAGATTTCTGCCTGGAGGGGGGCTTTGAATTAAAGCAGAAACACCTGCTTTATAACAGTACGCAGCTAATAAGCAACTTTAGAAAGTTAAAGTCAGATGAAATATGTGTCTTCTCCTCTCAGATGATCCAGAGAGCTTCCGTCAGGTGGACGGCACTCCGCTGACAGCAGAGGATATTGTCCAGAAGATTGCAAACAAAATTTACGAGGAGGACGACAGAGGAGTGTTTGACAGGATTGTTTCCAAGCTGCTCAAACTGGGGCTGGTAGGTTGTGAGCTTGTACCTTCATATGGTGTTCGAAAAAGACACAACATGTGGCATGACATTTTCTCAACAGGAGCTTGTTCTCTCAGTATACACCCCGTTTCCGTCACTGGGAGAGGAAAAAATGTGCGAAATGTACTTTGTTCCTCGAGGAAAAAACAGATTCAGTTGTGAATTACTTTTTTGACACTCAATATGTTGTTTGGTGGTGAGATGGATCTCTCAGTGGCAATGATCAATATATGATAGATAGAAATTTAGCCAGTACATGCTGTTCTGTCTGCTACATCTTACAGCACATTCACTCTTTAGTCTTTCTGTTTGTCTTTCTGTAGATAACAGATAGTCAGGCAGACACTCTGGAGTACCAGGTAGCCGAGGCTCTCCAGGATCTCATCACCAAAAACGCAAAGAACAACGAGATTGAGGACAGTGACAACAACCAAGAAACCAGAGGAGAGCAGGACGACCAGGGCTCGGACACAAACGTGGTAAAAACCTGCAAAGAAGCGATAGTAATGATATTGACGTTATGACAACAATAATGACAAAAAACTACTTTCCAGGATGCGTGGGAGCAGCCCAACGAAGAGGAGGAAGACGAGGAAGGATACGCTGACGAGGTTGAGGATGAGGTGGACAGGGATGCAGAAGAAGAGAGGGATGACACAGCGGACAACACCTGGGACAGAGATACTGAGGAGGGCAATGAAGTGAGCCCAGAGGACGGGCTCCAGGACCTGCAGTACTTCCCAAACTTCTACCGCCTGCTCAGGAGCCTTAACTCGGGTAAAAACACAAACGCACCCAGAGGTCGCCGTGACATCTTAAATCACATAATATAATAGCTGCTCTCCAAAGATAGTAGTTCTTCAGATCAAGAACAAGACTAGAGAGCTGTTGTTGTCATGGCGATATTTGTTCTCAAAGATGAGTCAGTGCTTGTTTTGTCCGCCTTTGTTTCCCCTGACATATCTTCCTAGGAAGTGCGGATGAAGCGCATGCACACATCACTAATTATTCATAATCCCATCATCATGACCCCCACAGTCAAGCACCATGCGGCACCATTAACACCATGGCAACCAATTAGCGGTGCCAATACATCAACGCTAGACGTTGGTCTTGAGCGAGTCTTCTGGTTTGCTGTTGCAGATGAAGACACGCAGGAGAGAGAGACACTGATCACCATCATGAAGACGCTGATTGACTTTGTGAAGATGATGGTGAAGTACGGCACCATCACACCTGAGGAAGGAGTGTCCTATCTGGGTAAGACATGACAGAACAGCAGAAGTGTTTATTTATAGACGGGAACATCAAGTGCTTGAAGTTAATGCTTCATATCAGAGCTTAGGTTTCAAAGTCCTTGAAGACCTCACTGCATTAAAGGTAAATAACATGACGGTATGTTGTGATAGTGGGTGATAAGTCAATAATATGATACCACTTTCTATGATAACCCTTTATAAAGAGTTTATAAGTTGTAACGAATGGTTTTAATAATGTTTAACAAATCATATAGATCAGTTATAAGCCATTAATAAGAAAAACCTTTGGCTTGCCAGGATTTAAGGATTTTTTTGACCATTTATTAACAACTTGTTAACATTTATACTTGGATTCAAAACTCTTTATTAATGACTTAATAACATTTATAAGTGCAGACTCACTAGGAAGTAAGAAACCTATTAAATAGAAGGGTTAAACAGATTAAAGGTTAATACCTTTCTTGAGCTTCTATTAATAGCTTATAACTGATCTGAAAATGATTTATTTGCCATTAATTAAGCCAGTTAGTTACAGCTTAAAAACCCTTTATAAACCCTGTATTAGTAAGTGGTACCATTATTCATTATTATCCATCATCATTTTATCAAATTACTGTGTATCTGCTTTCAGTGGGATCATGACATGATGAAATTGTAATTAAAAACTAACAAAGCGTTATTTAAGGTTTTATTTTACACATGTAAAGAGCTTTGCTGATGTAATGCTTTACAGTGGAACATAGTTGATTGCATTGAAGACTAATTTCTTGTTTTGTGTGATTTTATATTAATATTGTGAAATATTCCAACTATATGGCACAGCCCCACATACAGTATGTGTTGCTTACAGATGGATGAAAGATTCACATTTTAAGTTTAAACCCCTTGGTTGGAGTAGCTGGTTAATTTCTGTGTGTGTTACGAGTGCTTTTTCCTTGTTTTCTGTGTGTGCTCAAGCCGAGCTAATGTACCCCATCAGCTGGTGCAGTGGCGTGTGAAGCCTGCACAGACAGATTAGTATCAGGGGCGTCCTATAACCAGGCTGGTTTTTGTGGCTGGCCATCATGTCAGTAGCCAGTGGAAAGGTCAGCCACCTGTAAGGGACAGCTGTCATCTCTCTCTGTGATCCTCAGGAAGCCCCTGACCCAACATCTCTCTCCTCTCTCTCTCTGTTTCAAATGACGCTCAGTCCCACACAGAAAAAATAGAAATGCTATACAAGGAAGAGGATTTTTTTGTGTGTGCGTGTGTTTTAAAATCAGCTCGGCAGACGATTGCGGTCTTAACTAGGATTTTAAGATTACTGGCATGATCTATTAATATTTTAATTATATTTTTATCATTCAGTCAAATAAGACATCAGTAAATGAAATGTGAAATTCCACAATTTTCCAGAGCTCAAATTGACATCTTCAAATTGCTTGTTTTGCCGGACCAACAGTCCAAAACCAAAAGAAATTCTATTTACAATGAGATTAAACAATGAAAAACAGCAAATCCTCACATTTTAGAAGCTGGAAACAGAGCATGTTTGCCATTTTTTTCTTGATAAATGACCTAAACAATTAATTTAATTAATAATTTTGTAACAGATTAATTTTCTGTTGACCGACTAATCAACTTAGTCTTGACAAAGAGCAGAAATATAAATATGTAGCTAATTATAATGAGTTTAAAATGTGTATAACCTACTAAAAGGACTGTGATCGAGTATTAAAAGGCTGGCCTGATCAATACGCCCTCAGATGACCCCTAAAGCAGCAGCTGGTCATTGTGCTCACACAGCGGAGCAAATGACCGCTGCTGACACACCACACGCACACACCACACACCACAACATAACAGGCATATACCATTACACAAGATGTGAGTTTCCTAGGCAACCTCTTGGCATTATGTAGTATAGGTTGCGAGGGGATAACAGGACAGAATTTCACCATCGCCTAGCAACATGTTAATGCCCCCCCCCCCCCCCCCCCCCTCCCCACTTCCACCCCCCAGCTGCCCGCGATGTTCAGATGAGTCAGACAGGTACACAACTAAATACACACAACTGTCAGTCAAAGATAATCTGCCTGAGGGCGATATAGGCCTAAAGATAGAGAGAGAGATGCAGAGGAAGAGAGTGGGGGAGGTAAAGGCGGTGTGTTTTTGTGTGTGTGTGTGTGGGCAGAGGGAGAGGATGAAATAATGGGCTTCCACTGTGCTACAGGTGGGAGGGGGCGGCATGAATACACAGAGAAAGCACAAGGGAAAGTGAGATGGTTAGATAATCAGAAATAGAAGGAGGCTGGAGTGAACACGGATGAGTATGGAAATGGTAAGGCTCCTTGTTGCGCAGTTATGGAGCTGAAGTTAAGCCTTCCTGTTTCAGATATCATATATTTTGTCACAGTGCAAAACTCTTTCAGGATCTGGACGCAAAGCGGAAAACATTTAGATTTCTATGAGTTCTCTCCTCCAACATGAAGTCATATTTTTTTATCCTCTCAGTCAGACTTAAGCCAAAGCGGAATTACCTTAAAATACAACGCCACCAACAGCCAACAGATACCAGCTTCCAAGAATCTCTGGCTCCAATTGACTGTCATTCAAAAAGCGTCAACCTCTCTCTAGAAATACTAAAGGGCTCAACTGCTAAATTCAGGCCCTCTAATAGCATTTTACACCTTTGTTTATTCATGTATCATTTACCAACTCCCCAAATAAATGTGATTGTTTTTGTTATAGGTTCGGCCCCCCAGTTTTACCTTTTTATAATGAAAGCTAACTCGTTTGTGCACTGTGGTGATACTATAAACCTTGAGGTTTACAGATAAATCAAGAGGTGAAAAAATTACAGGATTGTGTCTTTGTTTATCAAATAAGTGGATAAATTATCCCTACAAAGGCTGTTCTGATACTGTATCATTTTTTGCCAATATTCAGTCAACAATTCATAAATAAATTATTGAAAATGAAAGTGGAGGAAAACAAGATTTTGTTTATCACTCTCATCATACACGTTCACATCCTTTTCATTAATTGGATGAAACCCTTTTCTAATGATAATAAGCCTCTGAGTCACACAGGAAAAGCGAGGGGCTTTCAAGCGGTTAAGAGGCTTTTCATTCATCATCTGTAGAGTGAACTGATTAAATCTAAAATTAATATTTGGCCTGTCTCGCCCACCTGCAGAAAACCTGGATGCTATGATCGCCTTGCAGACCAAGAACAAGCTGGGCAAGTCTCTCGGGGTTCCTGACTTCACCGGATCTAACGGTAAACAGCCTCACAGGTCAAACATGTTCAGAAAAACATCAACATTTTAGTCTTCATGAGTTTGTTGCCAGAATGCTCTCCTTAACTACACCAACCAATTATTATTGTTGGGATTTCTAAGGGCAAAAACACATACTAGATATTTAGTAGATATTTGGTTGAGAATTGAGAATTTGTATAGCACCTTTCACACAAAAAAATGCAGCTCAAAGTGCTTTACAGCAAAAGAAACCTTTAAATATCTCCACCAACCACTAAGCTCGATTTTCTCACATTAATTGATTCACCCTCTTAAAATAGTTTAACATTTTTATCGCTCCCTGCACTGTTTCCTCGCTGTAGGGAAAAACTTGGATGAGGATGACAACACCAAGGCCGAGGCCGCCAAGATGCAGAAGGAGTACGAAAACTTGAAAGACTCAACCAAGGAGGAGCAGCCGTCAACTGAGACCAGTCAGTCCACAATCTAATCCTGATGACCAGAGGAAACGTGTTTAGAAATTTGATCATGTGCTAAAAAATTTATACAAATTTACCATTTAGACCCTGAAAAATGATTAATTATGTGCCTCTTTTTTCTTTTTTTTTCTTTGCAATCTGATTTCATTGATTTGTTTTGTGTCACGTTTCAAATAAATGCAGAATTCTCAAATATTATTATTCTCAAATATGCAACAACAGTTCCATGAAGCGACAAATCTTCGACTCTACCTCAGTGAACAGTCTTCTAAATTAGTCAGAATGCGACATCTGCAACCATCTCAGACCTTTTGTTTTGACTCAGCGGGGCCAACAGGAAATAAACAACACTGTGTAGTTCAGGCCAATCATAGCTAAGTTCCTGTTTGTCCCTGAACTAGGCCAGTCCGTAACACTCACAGGACAGCCTATCACAGCTGCCATTATTTTCTGTCCCTGTACACTGTCCTGCACCCACTCATCAGCCTAATCCACACGCACACACACACATAAAAAAGGAAAAACAAAATGAAACATAGAGCAGGATTATCCTCGGGACATTTATGCCAGCAGGAAATGAAGTAAATCCAGAGTAATGTCAACTAAAATCTGTGTTATGTATATGTTGACAGGCTGCACTGAGTTATGTAATATAATATTTATGGACAAATGAGGGTCATATGTCATTAATCAAGCTAAATTCTTATATTTAATCTGTGGTTAAGCAATAATCTAATCTTGATTGGTAGCTATCTTCAATTTTAATCTCTTTTTTAAATACTTATTTGCTGTTTACTTCAAATTAACTATTTATATGAGTTCAGTTTACCAACATACAAGAAATAGAAAATGACCAAGAGACGCGAACACAACCAAACCAAAAAAACAAAAGGAGGGATGGGTGCAAATCTTGGGTTAGATTGAAATAATATGTTATTTTGTGGAGTCTATCTTTGGGTTAAATCTTTTTTGTGTGATCTCTGATTGTTAATCGTTAATCTTTCCATGTCCAAAGTTAGTTCTATGTTGATAGCCATGAATTTAGTTTTGGTGGATTTGGTCGATTTTATCTTTCCTAGTAAATTAATATCCAAAATAAGTTTCTAGTTTCAAAGGTTCTTTTAAGTCAAAAATATACTTTATGGTTTTCCTCTTGCCAGAAAGGTATTTATATTGGACACAGAGAGAATGTGTGTATAAGAATAAAAAAGCAGTGACTGCCCATCTTATTTTTAATGGATGTATATAGATGTACCAATGCGTATATCACACATTGATACCCTGATGAAGGCTTTTTTTAAATTCTTATTTGACTACTTGCCCTCTTCTTAAAGAGCACCTGATTTTTTCACTTCATCAATGTGTGTGTATAGTTTGCTACTTGTTCTCCACGTCCTGTAGTCCCTGCTAAGGGGTAACATTTCCAATATTTATAAAGCATAATAAAATACCTCATGCTCTCTTTCCAAGCAAACTCCCTCCAGGATTTTGATTGTGATGTCTTAAAGTTTCCACTTAGGGAGTTTTTCCAGTCTTCTGCTGATATGTTCATTTCTAATTCTTTTTCCTGTTTCTCTTTTACTTTATTACTACAACTTTAAACTGCAGATATCATATACATATCTCCCACGTTTTCTGCATATGCAGGTCATTTCAGGACCAGGATCCTTAAAAAGAGTCTTATTGTGCTGCTAGTTCAATATGAAAGTACCATCCTAGCCGCCAGCGTGTTCCCATTGCTACAGAAATTTAAAAAATGAAGCAAAAATCTTGCTTTAGGAAAATGTTGCGGTGTAAATTATTAATAAGTGTAAGACAGCACCATCTTACTCTCTGGTAGAAACTAGGCTCTTCAGAGTATTAATGTACTACATAAGAAGTACTCTCTTATACATAAAATGGGAGCGTTCTCATGTTTCCTTTTTTATTTGCTCCTTCTCTAAACTTCAGATCAGCCTGGCAAATCAGAGACCTATCTGGAGGCCATCAGGAAGAACATTGAGTGGCTGAAGAAACACAACAAAGAAGAAGGCAAAGACGGTGAGACACACTCCATTGCTTAGTGCAATGAAAGAAACCAACTGCAGACATAAATTCACTAATGCTTCCATTTTTATAAGTCTAATATGTTCTCCCCTGTACAATCTTTGCTTAAGTTGTAAGAGCTAGAACAAGAAACATCCTCATTTGCAAACCTCGTTTCCTCAGTAAACTGTGGAGGGTCATAGACAGGTCTAAGGCGACGCACTGAAGAACAAAAAATTTGAAGTCTCTTTTGTTATCTTGAATTTGCAATTAAAATGAGTGTGGGATACTGGGATAGATGCTTCACTCCAGAGCTCATGAATATGGATAATTCTTGATGAGTCTGTCCTAATTACTCATGATACAGCTGCCTTGTTCAGAGACAAAGGTCTATTCATTCATTCCCTCCTACCTTTTCCTCAACATTTATGGTGTGTGTCTGCCCAGTTGGGCATGTGTTCATGCGCACACATGTGCGAGTGTGTAAAAAGGAGATATTATTGCAAATATTGAACCCGGTACATAATTAGCACTTCCATCACAGCAGCACAAAAACGCCATGAAAAGACCATCATGTCTGTGTCATCAGTCTCTGCTCATTTCTCACGATATATGGCACATGTTTGTGAGTGTATCTTTGTGATGCAGCCTCGACAACACTGGTAACTGTCAGCGTTCATAAAGAAGCAACATGCAACCCAGAAACTGCACCACTCTGCAGAGCTGTGAAACCTGTAATAGTCTGACACACAAAAGTCTGTCCGCTGTTGGGCTCCGCAGTGTAAAATCAATGCCCAGTGGTGCTTAATTAAGCAGCAGAGAATGAAATGTTAATGAGTTCTCACTATTCAGGCCATCCGCGCACTGGTGATCATCACAGTAGGGCTTCTCGGCCCCCCCCCCAAAAAAAAAGTTCTAGCTCAGTGATATTTATACGTACAGTTAATGCTCACTGACCTGATCTAATCCGAGCCGATCAATATGTGATTCAGCCGCTGAGGACAGAGGAATTACAGATAAAAAAACAAAGTTTGACCCAGATTCCTGTGTGCATCTTGAAAACCAAAGAAAGAAAGAATGTCTTAAAAGCCTGATGCTGAGTTTACAGAGCTGGACAGTCCAGAGCAGAGGGGCCGGAGCTGCAGGGAAGTTTTGTTCGGAGCCGCAGGGAAGTTTTGTTCGGTGCTCATCTCTGACCTGGCTCTATATGGGACACTTCATTAGCATTCTAGTGTGCGTAGTGGTTGTCTGGGACAACAGAGGCCTCCCCGCCTGCCTGTCAGTGATCTGGACAGAGGAGACAGACAAGCTCAGACTGAACACACACTCAGAGAGTCACAATGTGCCCTCAAACCACTCAGTTTTCCCAGGGCGGGACTCTCAGTGGCTAAAATGATACACCATCATTTCCTACTTATCCAGCACACCTTGTACCACATTAAATTTCTCCCTCCGCCTGTTCTGTCTGTATTTTTCTCTCTCTTCAGTGAAAGTACAGCAGGTGGAGTACAAAAGCCTTTTCAACCAAAAAAAAACAGTGTCATAGAAACAGAGTGGGCGACAGGCCATTTATTGTGTTTACTCTACCAGAAGCACCCATTAGGACAATCTCAGCGGACTGTTTGCGTGTAAATGTGTGCGTACCTGTGTTTGTGTGTGTGTGTGTGTTTGTGTGTGTGTTTACGCCTACGCGCTACACAGATTAGCCAGAGGAGCAGATGGACATAGAAGCGTCATCCTGGTTTCGGCTCTTGGCTCCTCACAGCCAAGACCGAGAGAATCGGTGCTGTCTCTAATCACATTCTGTTAATCCCTCACACATGTCATGTTTGTCATCGGCAAACTGTGTTGCAGCAACTGTATTTGAAGCAAGTCAATAAGTTGCTGTAGCTGGAAACGTTACCGTGACTTCTTGGCTGTCCTCTGTCCTTCTGTTCCCTCTTTATTCAGCCACTCAGCGCAGGGAGAAGTGGTGCAACAGCTGTTTGCTTGCTCTGAAACTCATTTGTTACCATGATTGATAATACAGAGTTTGGTTGTGTTCATCTCTAAATATAGTGACATCGTACTGTGGCCTTATGGCAGTGATCTTTTGGCCTCCTTATTTAATGCTTCTACCACGGACATGCTAACACTGACCTTAATCCTCCTTGATAATGAACTACCGAACCAGCTTATGGCTTGTTTGGGTGTCTTGTCTTAAGAAGACGCTGCTTCAAGATAAGATTTTGGATGTCTGATCTGTCCTGCAAACCACCACGGTCTCATGATCTTCCTCTCTAGAGTCCCAGATTATAAACCCGTCATTTGCTCCGTCTGCCTTTCTAGATTATGACCTGTCCAAGCTGAAGAACTTCATGGACCAGCAGGTTGACTCCTACATCGAGAAGGGCATCATCGCCAAGGGCGAAGGTGACACCATCAAGAGGATCTACAGCAGCCTGTAACGCCATCATCCATCATCCATCATCCATCCTCCAGCCAAACTCTGGCCTAAAACACAGGACTGAATCTGACACTAAGATCTGCAACAGAACCCTAATTTCTTACAGTTATTTCCCATGGCATGGTAAAGTATATACTATGTATTCAAAACTACCTGCTTAGAGGAACTCCTTTACTCTCCCATACATCCCCCAAACATATCATGAGAAGGGATTTAACAACACTATCAACAAAACAGTAAAATTCCTAACTGATAATATTTGCACGCCGGGATCGCAGAGTAATAGGATATTATTGAGAGAATTTTATGTAACTGACTGACACATCCAACTATAATGATAGCATTTACTCCATCTTTACCCTTGTGGGAAATTAATGTCATGAGAGTATGATGCTGTAGTTTTGTCATCAACTACTGTTTCCAATAAGTTTTTTGCAACAAATTACATATATATCAAATTGTACTCATTATGTGTAACCTGTCTTAGCCTATTATATTTCTTTTTCCGGTGTATATGTAAGATCTTAATGTATTCCTGCTTTTCATTTTACCAAAAATATATTTGTTGTGTATCATGTCAGTGCCCTCTGTACTCCTTTGTTTGGTTCTGCTGTAATTCTTCTGGGGCCCACTAGGGGGCGACGAATGAATCTTTTTTTTTTCTCTGCACATCTCTGTGAGTTAAACATTTCCATCTCTTTAGAGACACAAGATGAAGTATTTTTAAATGTAAATATCTGTGATTTTTTTTCCTAAAGTGTAAAAGCAATTAAAACATTGCCTTTTCTTTACCTGTGTACTTCACTGTGATGAAGCAGCACTGAAAAACTCCACACACGCTCACAAGAACCTGCAACGTCATGAAAACGCTCAAGATCTTCATGTCTTGGTTTAAATACGTATTTATTCTCCCCAAATAAAACCAACAGAATTCAGAAGCACAATAAAACAGCTGTAACAGACAGTTCTCCACACATAAATAATGCATTCACACTTCAAAAATAGAGTAGTCCCTTCTCTGTTCCTAAAGAAAACGCTTCTATGAGGCAAACGGAACGTGTTGAAAGGCTTGAGTCCATCCACCGCTTCTGTTTTGGGTGTGCTCATACAGGGTAAACACTGATGAGGAAGGCCTGAATATACTTTCCAATGATACTATTCTAGGAGGGGATTTAGAAAATCAGAAGCGGTTAGCGAGGCTAACAAGCTAATCCTTCTGGAATTCCTCAGCGCGCTCTCTCTTTCTGTGTGTGTGTGTGTGTGTGTGTGTGTGTGTATGCAGCAGGTGGTTTCTATACAGCAGCTTCACAAGAATATGATGAATGGATGGGCACGTGTGCTAGGATATAAGATGCACCTCTGCACTGTAAGTCTCCCAGTAAAACTGTACAAAACGATAACAATCATATACATCATAATATTTGCATATCAATAAATAAAAAGGCAAAACATGACACATTTGTTCAACATCGTTTGGTAAAAGCAAACAGGTAAAGAATAAAGCATGAGGTCATGGTGTGAAAAGTGTTTGTGTGTATGTGTGTGTGCGTCAGAGACGGGGCTCCAGGTAAACAGACTCGTCCTTTAGATCTCCTGGTATGACGTCGTGGGGGCCGTGTAGTCCTCCTCGCTGCTCCTGCAAAAAAAAAGACACACAACTTTTAATTTGCTTGACATTTTCCACAGTGGAAACACATTTTAGCACGACCGCACACACACACACACTTTATTTGAACTCCTCCCGTCCCTTTCTCCCTCTGCCTAACTGGTCACCACAGTGTCAAGGTGAGTGTAGTGTGTGTGTGTGTGAATAATGGATGAGGCTAATCAAACAGCCGTATTGTTCTCGGTCACAGCCGAGGGTTCACCTGGCAAGGAAATGGCCTCCCAGTACACAGCAATGTCTCGGGCTCCATCATAAAGTTTGACTTTTTAGCCAGCCACGATTTTAGAAAAGGCACCTCCTTCACCGAGAAGAAAACTTTTTTTTCTTAAAAAGTTTTGGTGTCCAAAATATTCACAAGTATTCGTAAGTTGGGAGAATCAGGAATACGGTTAATTAAGCAATGAAATATGGCAGTTTTCCAGGAAAAACTGTAAAACAGTTGCTACAATGTGGTGGATTTTCTTTGGCTGTCGTACACATTAGACCTCTGACAAGAATAGTCGGAGGGAAGGCAGGTTCAATCTTTTAAACTAAGAAGAACTCAATATCAAACACTCAGCACAGTTCTACAGACCACTCATGGAAACAGAATAGAAGTACAACAGAAACTCATTTCATGCAAGGATGTAGTGGAGGATAAACTTGTCTAAACCCATTTTACTCGGCTCTTTATAATCACAGCTAAACGCAAGTTGTACGGATGGATGTTAAAGCCTCCCCTCCACTCAAAAATGAGTTTTGCTTATTGTTATTTCACTTGGATGTTTAAGCTTCACTGTGCAGAATGATGCGTGTGTAGGCTGTTTTCAAATTCATCTGCTGAAGAGGGAAAGTTTCTCTGTGCTCACCTAAAACACAGAGTTTAAAACACATCACAAATAGGTTTGGAAGCCAATCACGGCCCAGTATGCAACTTATACAAGTACAGTGCAAATACACTGAGAGTACATTTTTCAGTGAAGTACTGTAGGTGGCATCTTGTTTCTAGCAGTTAAATTTTATCCACATATTCATAAATTTTGTAAGTACATTAGTAGCTTTTAAGAAATGCTGCGTTTTTAAGGGAAAATCCATATTAGACACACATGATCAAAATCATTCAAATAATAGTATTTTTATACATCTCAAAACATTTCTGGAAGATGTCTTTAAAAAATGTTCATGATATTTGGTGGAGAGACTGGCCTTGGACCAGGAAACCACTGGTTGGATCTCGGTTCTTTTGATGTTAGATTTTAAACCTATTTACCATAACAAAGACACATCCTAAGGGTGTGTTTACAGGGTCAACAAGGCGACTGGCTGTTTGCTGTGAGGACCTCCAGATGTTGGGACGGCCTGCTCAATGAGATCAGACTGATGGACTCTTGTTGTCTTGTTTTAAGCTACTTTTGAAAGTGCATTTTTAATCGCAAGGCTTTTTTATAATCTCTCTCTTTGTAATACTGAAATTTATTTTTTACTACTATATTAACTTATTCCAAATGTAACTCTTCTTTTACTATAAACCTGTTATGACTAGTAGAATTTGAACTTAATTTATCAGAACTAGTTACAAGTGTCTGTGTTTGTTGAAGCACTTTATACAAATAGCCTACAGTTATTATATGATTATTATAAATGTAAGTGAGGTCTTTGTATCTAAAAGCAAGTTAGAGACATGCACAGTATTGATTTAGTTTGTGGTATATCTGTCATATAAATTGTACATAATGTAAATTTATAGTCATGTCATAGTAACTAATATCAAACTACTGTGTACCTACATGAGATATATGGCCTAAAGGAAATGTATCAATCAGTTTATTCCCTTCAGTGTAGCTTAAGAGATTTGTGGTTTGTTTCATACTTGGGAGGAAGCCAAACAGGCATGAGGTCTGTGTTTGCTCTGTGTGGAAACAACGGAGTGAGCCTCTGTTTGTCTAAACACACTGCAGCTCCACAGGCCAACCTCTGATGTGGCTCGAGTCAGAGACAGGGCAGCTTAACACAAAGCACGGCTTCGCTTCAGCAGATAGGTAAACATTTAAAGATAAATTAAAAACTGTGTCTTGCACCTTTACTCGAGGGGTGTGCCTTTGTTAAATGAAACAGAGGTCTTGGGTTACTGGAACATCACAATTAAGCTAAAAAAATGAATAAAACTAGAAAAAACAATAGTGTGATGCCCTGATACACTGACAGACACTATTTAACAGTATTTGAAATCATTCAAATAGCTGAATTATCGGTTATATGATGGTAATGGTATACTAGATGACCAATGTGATTCTTTCAGGAGAAACTGGAAGTCTTAAAATAATTTTCCATGGTCCCAACCATACCAGTGAAATCAGATACAATGGGCAGCTGATGCCAGTGCAGCTGCCAAAGAGGTCGGGTAATGTCTTACTGGCCCTGAGGACGACAGCAAGGAAACTAACAGAACAGCTGCTACAGGAGAGTCTGTGTCCATTGTGGCAACACAATAGTTTGAGCAAAAAAACCTTGAGAGTGCCTGAAATGTCTGTAGACCGCTGCAGCGTGACTCAGTCCTGATTTAACTGATAGTACCAGAGAGACCTGTTTCTCTACGACTGGGTCTATGCCAGGCATCCATTTCTACCCCACTACTGAGCAGACATAAGGCCATCCTCTGTCCCAACATGCAGCCTCAGGAAAATATGCTCAGTCCTGATTCAGCAAGCCAGATCTCCTGCTAAATACCTGACGGTTGCACAACTGTGGCATCTGACTAGTGGAGCCGATCTGCAAAACCCCGATTCCTGTCTTCAGCCCGTCCTACTTCTGTGAGAACATTTTCACTTACCTGCATTTTGTGTCTGTGCCTCTGGGATGAGCTTTAGACACTCACCTACTGTGCACAATTTCCTACAAGCATTCCAAGGCTAAGATTATGTACATCTACGTGATAAGATCATCTGCTTTTGGGATGTTGTCAGCAAGCGCGCACATAAACACATATGATCACACTAACTCACAGGTTGGCAGGCAGAAAAATGACTCAGAAGTTATGACAAGCACAAGGCTGATTGGACCATGAGGGAAGAACTGGGCTTGGTGACTTATTTCAATTTAGCTTTTTAGCTTTCACAGCCTGGTTTAAAAGAGAGCATGGTTTTCACATGCAGGAAACAAGCAGCGGTTTGGCAGGGGCTTTTTCAACACCTCACCTTACTTCCTCTTCTTTCAGCCTGCGTGCCGCCTGCTTTGACTGTTTGATTTGCAAGTCCAGTCTGTGTAAGAAGTCTTTGGCTGAGAGCTCCTCTGGTTGGGGCTGGGGGGGTTTGGAGTCCTCAGGGGGCGGGGAAGGGGGTGGCGAAGGTCCCTCGATATCCTGCAACATAACACAAGGTGTATCTGCCTCCTGGCACGCTGCTTCGCCGTCCCCATCAGGAGACTCCAGAGAGAGTCCGTTAAATATGGAGCGCTTCTCCGACACCACAGGGATG